>CAMAPE010000058.1:3636947-4243105 GCA_945859875.1 Cuscuta europaea
GCTCACATTTTGGGACTAAAATTTGTAGTTGCTTAAAATTCAATTAACCAATGCCTGTTCAATTGTAATGTTGTTTGAAATTTTGTTATGTTTTGTTCAGCGGATGACAGATTCGACAGATTTGAATCTTAAGAGCATCATTTTAACGTTTTGAGCTTCAGTCATATCTCCAAAATAAGGTATGATGTACTTTGTAGTTATTTCTCATGCCCAAAAAACATTGGTTTGATCTATATTTTGTTTAGCTCTCTTGCAGATTTGATTAGTGATTTGGTTTTCAGCCAAAGAGTTTTTGTTGAGCAACTCAAGTCCAAAAATAGCAGCTTGGGTAGAGTATTAACACCAAATTGATGCTATAGAGTATTAGTGGTGGCTTTATTTTGTTAATTTTTGCTACTTATAATATTGCAAAATTAAAAAATGATGCATGCTATGTTGAACGAGATATTGAGAAATACTCTAAAGACTTGCTTTATTGGATTACGATGACGATGCAAGGAATTATGATGTCTAGCATGTAGCATATAAAAATGTTGTATGATTAGAGTGTAGATTTATAGCATCTTGTTATACACTACTTGTGTAGTACTTTATTGATATTGACATTGTAAAAATATAATTTGAGTAATAAATACAAATTGTTCTTTTGTTTTGGCTATTTATTAATATTTATATAATCTATAATAAAACTAGAACGAAATAACACAATGATTATAATAATATTATTGTAATTATATGACACCATTGTATCGTAAATTTTATGATACCAATGTGTCACAACGTTTTATGATATCAATGTGTCATAATGTTACATCACATTAGAGTGTCATAATTTACTGACACTATTTTGTTTTACAATTAGTGACACTATATTTAGTGTCACTAGCCGCCACTTTTCTCGACGCTTTTTTAGTGTCATAAAAACTTTCACTGACACTAAATTAGTGTCACTATAAGGCATTTTTCTACTAGTGTGCTATTTCTCTCTCCTCTGCATATATCTCAATCACACAGTTTTGACTTTATTATTTCTCGTGCCGGTCAAACATGACAAAGTATTGAGGGACGGAGAGAGTATATAATATTATTACTACATAATACTAATATAACTATATAATACTAATAAAGTTTTAAAAATCTGGGGCCTCATAAATCAAGGGATTGTGTTCTGAATAACCTAATTAACCCCCTAAAAAACGTGCCTGGACTTAGCAGTCTTAGCACACCAATAACTAGAGTTTTTTCCCGGGGAGGGATATTTTCTAAACTTATTTCTCAAAGTAGGGTACTTTTAAACTTATTTCCCAAATAGGAGTAGTTTTTCCATGTCACTGTGCCATGTCAGCATCCCAAATTAAATTCTATTTCCACCTCATTTACGTGTTACATCATATGTCCATGTCATCTGATTTACGTGTTATTATTTTTCTAATAATACCTCTCAGTTACTCAGAATTACAGCAGGCTTCATAAATGAGATTTGTTAGTGATTTTTAAATAGGAACGGAGAGAGTATATAATACACTTATCTAACGGTTAATATTAATTTTAATTTATATAAGAAGTTGGCTTGATATGATTGCCGTTAGGCTGGTTTGATTTGAACTCTACTATATATTATACATATGTACGTATTATGTATAAACATTCTGTATTATTGGATAAATAATAACAATAATTATTATTATTGTATCGAGAATAATAATAATAACGATAAGGAATTTTATCAATCCGGGACCTGAAAGATAGACGGACTATCATTTCGGGACCTGAAAGATGAAATGTATCAGTATAAGACTCGAAAGATGAAAAACTATCAATCTAGGACCTAACATTCATAGATTTTGATTTATTTAATTTTTATTAATTTCGTTGCTAATATTTGGTGAAATTTTCTTCACAAAAGTTTATTAGTTTAATAAAACTAAATATTATTTAAATTTTTTAAAGTCAAAATAATAATAAAATTTATGACAATTTAGGACCTAAATTGATAGTTGTCAATCATTCGGATCCTAGTTTGATAATTTTTCATCATTCGGGTCCTATATCGATACATTTCATCTTTCAGGTCCCAAATTGATAGTTTGTCTATCTTTCAGGTCCCAGATCGATAAAATTCCTAACAATAATAATAACAACAACAACAACAACAACAATAATAAATTAATAAATATTTATCCAATAATACAAAGTGTCTATATATACATACATATATAATATATAGTAGATTTCAAATCAAACCGGCAAATCTGGAATCATGTCTGGCCAACTTCATTTTTGACAAAAAATTATATTTATGATCCATTTTTTTGTTCATAAGTATATACTAAATACTACTCCCTCCGTTCCTAAATAAACTTCCAACTTTCCCTTTTCATCCGTTCCAATTAAAACTTCTACTTTCCCTTTTTGTTAAAGAATTTGTGGTTCACAACATTTCTTACACATTTATCTCTCTTCTGCACAACTCTCCACCACACAATATCCATTATCTTAAACTTTGTGCCAAACTCATTTGGAAGTTAAAATGGGAACGGAGGTAGTAATAAAGTATTAAAAATTTTCTGAGCTTTAATATGATTTATATATAAATTAATATTAACCGCTAGATAAGTGTATTATATACTTCTTCCGTTCCTATTTAAAAATCACTAACAAATCTCGTTCATGAATCCTGCTGTAATTCTGACTAACTGAGAGGTATTATTAGAAAAATAATAACACGACTTAAAATATAAAGTTTAGTTTTAATTAAAGTTGCTAGCACAATGTTAAGAGAGATATACGTTTGAAAATGAGATTATAAGCAGTGAGGTTGGTGGTGCAATGGTCTAAGGTTGTGAATGTTAAATGTTTGGGTGTGGTTCAATTTCCACTAACCTATTCTTTTTATTATTTTTAAAAAGATAATGTAAATCGGATGATATGGACATATGATGTGGCACGTAAATGAGGTGGAAATTGAATATAATTCGGGTGCTGACATGGCACAGCGACATGGAAAAACTACCAATAACTACCACTTGGTCGGTGAATGCGATAAGAGGACTACTTTATCGCTGGTTGACGGCGGCTAATGTTTTCTCTTGACCTGATTTTGCTTTCACATATAAAAATCAACTGCTTCACACGAAGTCGAATATACATAAACATTGACAAATTAAATCCAACAGGATTTCAAACAAGTTTTGCTCAAATCAGAGTAGATCATCTACAGTGCCTGAGTGGACTCATTAGAATATAAAAAACAAACAATTTAAATATTAATAAATGGTGTTGCTACTTGTACACATTTTTTGTACATGTCGCCTAGTTGCATGTGTATACAACAACTTCTAAACGAGCTGTCTGTGTGCACAGACAACCAGGGGTGTGTGTATAAGAAATGTGTACAAAAATGTGTACAAATAGCTTTTTCTAGTAATAAATGATAGAATTATGATTTGAATCATCATTGTAGATACGACATCTCATTTATTCGTGAGGTACAATAGAACTCACCATAAAAATATATTTTAAATTTGTATGTTATGGAACAATTATTTAGCGAGTTTCTCCCCCTAAAATATTACTCCGTACTAATAACAAGGTGATGAAAGAAATATTCCCTCCGTCCCCTTTTAAATGACTCATTTTACCATATTGGGATGTCCCTATTTAATTGTCTCATACCTTATTTGGTAAAGTTTGTGTGACTCAAAATCATTCTTACTTTATTCTTACTTTATTCTTACTTTATCTATTAATATAAACCACACACACCTACTTTTCTTAAAACTAGTGTCACCCTCTTCCGAGACATTTAAAAGGAGACGAAGGGAGTATGAATTATTATCTATTAGTGACTACACACGTAGTCACTGTGATGTATACTTTGGACACAATTATAGTCAATCACTAAAATAATAGGTACTAAGTCACATTTTTTGTCCATCAATTTTCCAATGTATTAGTATTTTTTCTTATTTAAATAGGTTGTTCTAAACTTCTTTTAAATAAGAAATGATTATATATATATATATATATATATATATATATATATGTGTGTGTGTGTGTGTGTGTGTGTGTGTGTGTGTGTGTGTGTCTAAAATAAACGTTGTTTATAAAAATTTAATCTCCTATGTGTAGTGACTAGAGTACGTAGTAACTTAGTAATACTAACTTATGTTCAGTTCTTACATTTAAGTGATTGTAAGACTATACTATGGTAACCGATGAAGTATATTCCCATATACCCCAAGGACATCATAATCACCGGCAAATACATCGCAGATCCATCCCGAGATACACAAAGTACCAAACTCCCGACAGGTACCGACCCTGACGCCGATCTCGAGTCATCGAGGTCGGGATCAGGCCCAAAACAACAAATCAACGAAGGACAGAAGACCGGCCGAGGCCGACCTCAACCCACCGATGTCGGCAGAAACATCGAGCTCGAGAATCACCCGAACATGGCAAGATATGAGGCCGACCTCGAACACACCGAGCTTGGTACCAACTCTGACCTTGAGCACAGATACCGAGTCAACCAAGGTCAACAGAAGAAACAGTAAATGCAAGACAAGACAAAAGCCCAGAGATGTATCTTACAGAGAATGAGCATGAGCATCTGGGCATCTGACCTCAGGGGAGCTCGAGGCCTGACTAAAGCATCATGGACTTAGACAAGTATGCGGGAACAAGTATCACACAAGGCTGCTGCCACATCATCATTACTTCTAGGGAGGCCACATCACTCCTAGCGGTGGATAAAGAATATCCCGGACAACACACGTGTAATTCGCGCCCGGTAATAATTTGTCACAAGCAGTTTCAATCTACAAACTGCCATAACTATCTCTCCAATCACCATTACACGTGACAGCACCCCACTGACTCAGTCTGTTAGTTTGTTAGAACGGACAAGACACACGTCATCTCCCCATTTGATTAGCATCATTTTACTTGGACACCAAGTATTCACCTTTTGTATAAATATCATCTTCCAACTTGTGGAAAGGGATATGATTTTCTATTCTCTTGCTGTTACTCTGCTAAAATATCTGCTTGAGCTTTCTGATTAACTCTTCACTATATGATGAAACGGTTAGCAACACAAGAGGGGGGGGGGGGGGTGAATTGTGTGTGTGTGGAACTGTGCCAGTTTTTCGCACAGTTCTAGTGTGGGGTTCAGGGAATGCGAAATAGTAAAAGGCACAAGAAATTAAAGAGGAAAAATCCCTTGGCTCAAAGGGATTAAAAAACCTCGACCTCCCTCGGAGGAATTTTAAACAACTTCACTAAAAAGCCTTTTGTGGTTACAAGGTAAATTCTCCTAATCTACCCTTGAGCCACCCCAACTCTAACCTCTCTAGGAAGAGTTATACATCTCTACCTTGTGGGTAGAGAGCCTCTCAGCTTTACAATAAAACTCTCACACACACGATCTCAACCCGAGGAAGCTACACTTTAGCTTTTCCTCGAAATTCAATTACAAGATAAAGAAGAGAAATGAAACTATATCTAGAACTTCGTGAGCAGGTTCAGGTGCCTTGGACTTGATATTTCTTTGAAAGTGTTTCTCTCTGTAATTGCTCGGTCAAGCACACACTACTTCTCTTGGTCTTCGACTATATATATCTAGCCCAAAAGATGTCCGTTGTTTCTCCTTTCCTTGGAAGCTTGGTGGAATTTCCTTGATATTTTTGAATTACTTTCCTTCGAGTAGTTTCTCTCTTATTCGCTCGATCAAGAGAAAATCAACTCATGATTTACGCATCATTATATAAGGAAACACGGATTCACTTATCATGTAAATATGCAATTAAGTAGCAATAAAATATTCATGCAATTAATGTTGGAAAAATGTGTTAAAAATTGCATTAAATGGTCATTTTGGGGCAATTATTTGAGTGGGGTCCACTTCCGATTTGGGTTGGGTCAAAGTGGTTTCGGATTGTCCTTGTTAAGGGCTACAATTCGATATGTGGTACACTCAAAACGGATAACGGGTGAATGAGAAATTGATTCTCGAAGTTCACTCGTTGAAATGGAAAAACTGGGAAAAATGATGAGTTTCTAGTGTGTTTTATCTCACACCGAAAAACTCAAGGGATTTTCACCCCCTTATAAAGGGAAGCCTCTTTTAAGGAGTTAAGATTCCTAAAGGGAAAGGCTCTCTCTTACGCGCAGGGGGGGTGCCGATCAAATCTCCGAAACGGAGAAGAAAAACCGCGACTCGTGTGCGCGGGTGACCTGCGGACACGAATGCCGTCCAAAAATCTATCTCTCAAGAGATACGGTTAATTTTTGTTTTCTTCCCGAAACGTTTATTTTTTCCCAGAAGTGCTCCGGACAGAAGGCCTCGAACAGAACCCCTCGAAGGGGTGTTCTGCTGGCTTCGAACAGAAACCCTCCGAGGGGAGTTCTGTTGGCTTCGAACAGAAACCCTCCGAGGGGAGTTCTGTTGGCTTCGGACAGAACCCCTCCAAGGGGTGTTCTGTTGGCTTCGGACAGAACCCCTCCAAGGGGTGTTCTGTTGGGGTCTTCTGCCACGCACTTCTTCCGTTACAACAATTAATGCCCAACGTTCTTATCTTTTAATGCTGTGTTAAATGGACAGTTTATGGACGATTCAATGCCCAACGGACTGGTCATTGATGTCCAACGTTCAGGTCCATTAACACCCCATTTAACACACAACAAATCCTCCTATAAATAGCTAGCAGGTGCTTTGCAACAAACACACTGTTTGACAACGCACAACACTTTCCTCACGTTTTCTTGAGCTAAAAACTCTTCCAGCTACTCCCAAAATTCCTTTTGTGTTCATACTTGGTTCTCGTTCGCTGGAACTCTTGTTTGTGTGCTCAAACATTAGTTCGTAGTCATCGTATCCTGGGAAACGATTGTTGCAACGCTCCTAGCACCGTGGGAGGCAACAAATACGTTTTAAGGAAATCGTGCGTAGCACGAGCTTTGGCTAATTCTGCTTCATCTCCTTTCTTGTTTTTCTCTAGTCATTTTATTGAATTAATTTATTTTAATTATTTTTCTTTATTTTCCGAAACACACCCAACAATCTTAAAACGTAGTTGCCTTGGTTGTTGTACTGCGGTAAACAATCTAAAAACGTAGTTTGTCACTTTGGTGAACGAACTTAATTTTTGTGTTTTCGGAAAAACGTTAAAGAACGAAAATGACTTCTCAAGAAAACGAGATTGGTGTTGGGCAGAATGTTCTGAACGACAATCACTCTGAAAGCGGAGCACCGGTGAACAATAGTTCACAACGCGGTGCATCTGCTTTGGCCAACCAAAGGGCCATCCCTATGGTGACCGTGCCAAGCAACTCTGTGGAGAAACCCGAGAAATTCAACGGGTTAAACTTCAAGAGGTGGCAGCAAAAGATGCTATTTTACCTCACTACTTTCGGTCTTGCTAGATTCTTGACCGAAGATGCGCCGGTAGCAACCGGGGGTGAGGTGGATGCGCAATCTTTCAACGCGGTTGAAGCTTGGAAGCATTCTGACTTCCTTTGCCGAAACTACGTGTTGAACGGGCTGCATGATGCTTTGTACGACGTATATAGCAAACTAGCTACGGTTAAGGAGCTATGGAATGCTTTGGACCACAAATATAAAAGTGAGGATGCCGGCGCAAAGAAATTTGTTGTTGGTCGATTCCTTGACTTTAAAATGGTGGATTCGAAGACGGTCTTGAGTCAAGTTGAGGAGATGCAAATGATCTTCAACGAAATTCGAGATGAAGGAATGACGGTTAGTGAGTCATTCCAAGTGGCGTCAATTATTCATTTATTGCCGCCGGCTTGGAAGGATTTCAAGAACTACCTTAAGCACAAACGAAAGGAAATGAACTTGGAGCAATTGATCCTCCGTCTGCGGATTGAAGAGGATAACCGGAAGAACGATGGGAAACTCCCAATTTTTCATGACGCCAAAGCCAACGTGGTGGAGCATGCAAAAGGCTCCAAAAACAAAAATAATGGGAAGAGCAAGCTCGGTCCCAAGGGAGGCGTTTCCAAGACGAAGTTCAATGGAAAATGCTTCAATTGCAATAAAAACGGACACAAGTCCGCGGATTGCAAGGCACCCAAGAAGAAGAGGGACTCTCAAGTCAACTTGGTGCAAGGTGGGCAAAAGGATGAAGACATCATCCTAGCGGCTGTGGTTACGGAAGTCAACCTCGTTGGATCCAATTCCAAGGAGTGGTTCGTGGACACCGGTGCAACGCGGCATATTTGCTCAAACCGGGAGTTATTCACAACTTTTGAGCCATCAAATGGTGAGAAAGTGTGGATGGGTAACTCGGCTCATTCCGCGGTTGAAGGCGTGGGCAAGGTGGTCCTGAAGATGACTTCGGGCAAGGAACTGACTCTAAACCAAGTTTTGTTCGTTCCGGAAATACGCAAAAACCTGATTTCCGGTTCGTTGTTGAACAAACATGGCTTTCGCATGGTTTTTGAGTCGGACAAATTAGTTTTGTCTAAGTCGGGAATGTATGTGGGCAAGGGGTATGCATGTGACGGGCTGTTTAAGCTCAATGTAACGACTATTATTATTAATAATAATAAAATCCCTTCTGCTTACTTGCTTGAGTCTTCCAATGTGTGGCATGGTAGACTAGGACATGTTAATTTTAATTCTATACGTAGATTAATTAACATGGAGCACATTCCTAAATTCACAATTGATGTGAAGCACAAATGTGAAGTTTGTGTAGAGGTAAAACTAACGAAAACGTCTTTCAAATCGGTTGAAAAAAACGGAACCACTTGAATTAATTCATAGTGACGTTTGTGATTTTAAATCAATACAAACACGTGGCGGTAATAAATATTTTATTACCTATATCGATGATAGCACTCGCTATTGCTACGTTTATTTATTAAAAAATAAACACGAAGCAATCGATAAATTCATTCTTTATAAGAATGAAGTGGAAAACCAACTTAATCGACGGATTAAGACGGTTAGGAGTGATCGAGGTGGTGAGTATGAAGCACCAATTGGTGACTTTTGCGCTAGTGTGGGTATAGTACACGAACGTACCGCACCCTATTCACCTCAATCAAACGGTGTTGCCGAACGAAAGAATCGCACATTGAAAGATATGATGAATGCGATGCTAGTAAGTTCGGGCTTGCCACAAAATATGTGGGGCGAAGCAATCTTGACAAGCAATTACCTTTTAAATAAGGTTCCCCGGAAAAAATATGATAAAACTCCGTACGAGTTGTGGAAAGGCAGACGGCCTTCCTATCAATATTTAAAAGTGTGGGGGTGTCTTGCTAAGGTGCTTGTACCAACACCTAAGAAAATAAAAATGGGTCCAAAAACGGTGGACTGTATTTTTATTGGATATGCACAAAATAGTAGTGCTTATTGGTTTTTAGTGTACGATTCGAATAATCCGGATGTACATAAAAACACAATAATTGAATCAAGGAATGCTTCATTCTTTGAAGATGTATTTCCATGCAAGTCCAACGAAGGGCCTAGCACGTCAAAACGAACATTTGACGTAGCTATGGAAAATACTAGCGAGGGATCCGGAGAAGAACCCGAACCCAGACGTAGCAAACGTGCTAGAGTCGAAAAATCCTTCGGACCGGATTTTCTCACCTACCTGGTAGAATTTGAATCGGATATTCTAACATGTATGGTAGAAAATGAACCGGATTTTCTAACATGTTTGGTAGAAAATGAGCCACGGACTTATACGGAAGCCGTGACGTCTACTGAAGGTCCTATGTGGAAAGAAGCCATCAAAAGTGAGTTGGACTCTATCCTAAAAAATCACATGTGGGAATTGGTTGATCTCCCTCCGGGATGTAAACCTTTTGGATCCAAGTGGATTTTTAAACGTAAAATGAAACCAGACGGTTCCATTGATAAGTATAAGGCCAGACTTGTAATCAAAGGATACAAGCAACGCGAGGGCCATGATTACTTTGACACGTATTCTCCCGTGACGAGAATAAATTCCATTAGGATGATACTAGCGATTGCCGCTTTGCGGAATTTGGAAGGTCATCAAATGGACGTAAAAACCGCTTTTCTAAATGGCGATATAGACGAAGAAATCTATATGGAACAACCCGAGGGTTTTCGTGTTCCAAGCCAAGAAAAGAAGGTTTGTAAATTAATTAAATAATTGTATGGATTGAAACAAGCCCCTAAACAGTGGCACGAAAAGTTCGATCATGCAATGTTAATTAATGGGTTTAAGATAAACGAAAGTGACAAATGCGTCTATGTGAAAAGCACGGTAGACGGCTATGTCATTTTATGTTTATACGTGGATGATATACTCATCGTGGGTAGCAATAATCTAATGATTAATTCTACCAAAAGCATGTTAAATTCTAAATTTGACATGAAGGATATGGGGCTGGCCGATTTAATCCTTGGGATTAAAATAATTAGAGGACCTGACGGTCTAACGCTAAGCCAATCCCATTACGTTGATAAAATCCTTACTAAATTTAATAAGGATGATTATCAAGAGGCAAGGACGCCATTAGATAAAAACACTCATCTTACCAAAAATCGTGGAGAGTGTATTTCTCAAGTAGAATACGCTAGGATTATTGGAAGTTTGATGTATCTAATGAGTTGTACCAGGCCTGATATTGCCTTTGTGGTTAGTAAGCTAAGTATATATACTAGCAACCCCGGTGCTGAACATTGGAAGGCAATAGTAAGGGTTTTGAGGTATTTACGTAAAACCCAAAACCTTGGACTGCACTATGGAAGATATCCAGTTGTACTTGAAGGGTATAGCGACGCTAGTTGGATATCCGACATAAAGGACTCTAAGTCCACAAGTGGATATGTTTTCACTTTGGGAGGTGCAGCCGTGTCGTGGAAATCCTCGAAACAAACGTTAATAGCTAGATCCACGATGGAATCTGAGCTAATAGCCTTGGATAAGTGCACTGAAGAGGCTGAATGGCTACGCCATTTTCTCGAGGATATTCCAAGTTGGGAAAAGCCTGTCCCTCCAATATGCATACATTGCGATTGTCAAGCGGCAATTGGAAGGGCACAGAGCAATCTCTACAATGGTAAGTCTAGACACGTTCGTCGTAGACATAACACCATTAAACAACTCCTCACAACGGGTGTTATCACTGTTGACTACGTAAAGTCAAAGGATAACATAGCGGATCCGCTAACCAAGGCATTGGATAGAGAATTGTTGGAGAAGTTGTCACGAGGAATGGGACTAAAGCCCGTGAATTGAAAAGTTCTATAGTGGATACCCAACCTAGTTGGTCCTAGGTTCAAAAGGGACAACTAAATTATAGAGCGAAGGATGGTCACTGTGGGGGTCCCGGACTCCTACCCACTCCTCGTTAAAACAGTGACTCCCGCACGAGGTTAGCAAAAAACGTTTGCTTTAATGATTCTAAAATGTTGATCTACTCGATAACATTGGAAGAGTATGCGGGATACTCGTGAAAGAATCACCTATGTGAGAGAGAAGAGGGTCGCTTCAAAGGAGAATTGTAAAGGCTCAATTCTTTAGAAACTCTTGCAGAACCAGGACGGTGACCCATGGCCAAAACGGGCACACCCATGAGAACGGAACAAAGTTGGAAGGTTCTTGTGTAAAGATAAGTCAATGTTTACACGACGGCAGTATAGTTCAAGGACATCGAGTCTACTAGACAGCCAGTAAATAAACGTGTCTTTACTACGAAAGGTTCAAAGGATAAAACCTACCTCTCCGTATGCAAGGATCATCCGGTGAACACAACGTGTCCTCCTATCTTCGTGTCTTTTAAGTCTCGAAAATCAATTTTCATTCATGTGGGGGATTGTTGGAAAAATGTGTTAAAAATTGCATTAAATGGTCATTTTGGGGCAATTATTTTAGTGGGGTCCACTTCCGATTTGGGTCGGGTCAAAGTGGTTTCGGATTGTCCTTGTTAAGGGCTACAATTCGATATGTGGTACACTCAAAACGGATAACGGGTGAATGAGAAATTGATTCTCGAAGTTCACTCGTTGAAATGGAAAAACTGGGGAAAATGATGAGTTTCTAGTGTGTTTTATCCCACACCGAAAAACTTAATGGATTTTCACCCCCTTATAAAGGGAAGCCTCTTTTAAGGAGTTAAGATTCCTAAAGGGAAAGGCTCTCTCTTACGCGCAGGGGGGGGGGGTGCCGATCAAATCCCGAAACGGAGAAGAAAAACCGCGACTCGTGTGCGCGGGCGACCTGCGGACACGAATGCCGTCCAAAAATCTAATGTTGCGTTAAATGGACAGTTTATGGATTCAATGCCCAACGGAATGGTCATTGATGTCCAACGTTCAGGTCAATTCTGCTTCATCTCCTTTCTTGTTTTTCTCTAGTCATTTTATTTAATTAATTTATTTTAATTATTTTTCTTTATTTTCCGAAACACACCCAACAATTAAGTCATGCTACAATAATATTCTTTCCAAAAGAGATTTCGGTTGACCTTTATGGAGAGATAACTTGTTCTCTTTGCATATATAAAAGGTTACGGTTAATTACCATTAAAGTGGCAAGATACTTATTTAAGTGACACATATATAGGTTAAGTCATTAAAGTAAATGCTTAGTCATGCATGAGAGATGTGCCACGTGTAAAGTAATTTAGATGAGGTATTGTCAGGCAGGCATATATCAATTAAATCACGTATCAAACATGACAATTATTTATATCAAACAGAACAAACTTCGTTCCTGATAGAACCGGTAGTAGTTCTACCCAAGGGGTCCACCTGCATGGTTAGTCAAATAACTTGTTCAGTTCTATCATTGTTTTGGACTCAAGATTAGTCATCAACAAAACTAAATAATCAACACTATACTTTATTCGGATTCCGGCTACCCCTAGATTGGTGATCCATCACTAACTATTAGTCATATATTTGTAAATAAGTTTCATTTCAGTAATATTTTATAAAAAAACCCAATAAACATTACTAACGGTCATGTTTATTAATTTTCTTATAGTTAAAATTGATTTAAAAGAATAATACTATTTTCAACAAAAAAGTTTGGCTCCTCTGCAGTATCGCTAAGTTCATATTTGGACGGATGCGATCATACCAGCACTAATGCACTGGATCCCATCAGAACTCCGAAGTTAAGCGTGCTTGGGCGAGAGTAATACTAGGATGGGTGACCCTCTGGGAAGTCCTCGTGTTGCATCCCCCACCCCACATTTAACCCGCACGGGTAGCTCAGTTGGTTCAATGGTGAGAAATTTGGACCAAGTGACCAAGGTTCAAAATCCGCAGCGGCCGTGTGAAGGTCACAGAATCTGAAATAAGGCTGAGCCTCTGGTGCGCACGGAAAAAGGCCTACCATCATTGGGCTGACTGAGTCACCGTGATTAACATTCTCCCAAAAATCCTGTCGAGTCGGGGTATGTGGGGCTCTTGGGGTGGGAGATTCCACCTTTTGGACCAAGTTCATATTTGGACACATCTTAGGACATATTACCAGTACCTGTTTGAATAAGTATAACCAACTTTTAAAAGCATAATATATCACGTGTCATAATATAAAAATAAGATTTTTATACGGAGTATAATCTTTCTAGTTTAAATACTCCTACCTTTAAAACCTTTTGAGTCCGCCAAAAATGACATCTTTGGATGGGATAACGTATTGAAAGGGGTACCCGCACGGGTAGCTCAGTTGGTTCAGTGGTGGGAAATTTGGACCAAGTGACCAATGTTCGAAACCCGCAGCGGCCGTGTGGAGGTCACAGAACCTGAAATAAGGCTGAGCCTCTGGTGCGCACGGGAAAAAGGTCTACCATCATTAGGCCGATTGAGTCACCGTGATTAACATCCTCCCAAAAATCCTGTCGGATCGGGATATGAGGAGCTCCTGGGGTGGGAGATTCCACCTTTTGGACCAAACGTATTGAAAGGGGTGGGTAGGACCATAGGAGAGAAAAAACAGAAGGTTTAGTCCATTTTTGATAAACAAATGTTTCTTAAAATGAATAAAAATGACGACTTATGGAACCGGGATAACAAATACGAAGTATTCATAGAGAAGTGGAAGCAAATCTAGAATGAGCAAGCTTCACAGAATTTTTCTTTGTTTTTCCTCCAGCCTTCCAGGTTGTCATTTCTTTCTTCTTATTTATTTTCTCCAATTCTATTATCCTCTCCTTCAAAATATAAAAATTAAATTGTGATTTTTCTTATCTTTATCTTTAACTAATTCATTTACAATTGAGATTACATTTTTCTTTACCAATCCATTACAAAATTTTATTAATCCACATAAAATAAGTATATTGTATTTGATAATCATACACCTTTTTATTACTTTTTTTAATCTTCAACTGAAATTTCAACCAAATTGTTTTTCTGTAATATTTTTATATTTATACACTTTTTTGTAATATTTTTTTGATATTCATACACTTTCCCTATAGTATATTTCCTATCTCTTTTATATGTTTTTATTGTTTTAAAGTCATTAAATTTGTTTATATCGATTTAGATTTGATAGAATATGAGATTACATTTTTATCTGGTGTTACATTTGAGAGCATATGGAGTTACATCTTTTTATGCGCAGTTTACATCTTCTTTTGCGCGAGTTACATTTTCTTATGGACGCTTTACATATTTTTAAGCGCGAGTTACATCTTTTTATTCATGAGTTGCATCTTTTTATGCTCGAGTTACATCTTATGTGCGAGTTACATTTTCTTATGCGCGAGTTACATTTTCTTATGCGCGAGTAGTGTTCTAAAAGGCGTAAGGCGTGACGAGGCCAGGCGGTATGACGAAGCCTTAAGCCTTTGAAGCCTGGACGAGTTTAGGCGGGATTAAGGCGTGAAAAGGCATTTTGATTTTTAACTGTTTATTTTACTTTTAGTAGAAGCTTTCATAAATATATAAATGTACAATTGGAAAAAATCATGTAAAAGCATCATACTCTTACATATTCAAAATAAAATAAGCTTCTAAAGTTCTTAAAAACATAATGTTATATATGCACTTGCTTGGTAACACTAAAAGTAGTAGAATCAGCTGAATCTGCTAAAATTTATAAAGTTCAAACTGAAATAGCTAATTTCTGCCAAATTATACTAAAAATATATTTTATTAATAAAATTAAGAAAAACACAAAGAGGCTAAAATTGTCTTTTACAATCACTTAAGTGAATTCAATTAGAAAACTGATTCAAATCTTACTTATTTTGATTATTAAAAAATTTAGTGCGTGAAGTCAAAAATTAGGTGATTATTAAAAAATCGTTGATAAAGTTGAAAATAGGAATTACCAAATAGCCTCTTAACATGTATACAAAAGCAAGAGTCGGTGAATTAGTTCAATGATGAAATAATAATGTCAACAAATACAAATCGAAATATAATACGAGTATCAAGTTATTCAAGTACTACTTAATTAAAATATTAACAATATGGTATTGTGGTAATAAACTAATGATAATACGTAGTTTATTGTAGGTGTGTTCCAGCAATCGATCGACCTTTTATTTTTGGGAAATGTAAATATATAGATAATAACCAGAGTTATGTACATCGTATGAGCAAAATTGGAGGCATATCCAAGTATGGATACCCTATACATCCAAAGTTTCCAAAGCTTAATATCTAACGTCCATCATTTAGCAAAAAGAACCGCCATCAACTCATGATAAAAAAGAGGCTAGTTTATGATTCAAAAAGGGATCATATAGTGAGTATTCAAAAAGGGATCATATAGTGAGTATTCAAAAAGGGATCTATCGTTAGACCTTTTCCCACACCGGAAAGAAGCAAGTGATTTCTCTTGCTACAGCTGTATATAACAAGGCCGTTGCTTTAGGTTGTAACACCCCACCTGGATCGACCCCACTCACCCGAGCGGTTTGTCACGTAGCAGAAAATCGAAACAGATTTTCTAAAAGACTTATTACATTATATCGTATTTAAACAATTTTTAAGCATAATTTTATTTTTAAATAATTGTCATTACTAATCCAAAATGAACAGGAATTTTGTTAAAATATCACAAAATTCATATAACTACAGCGGAAGATTTTTACAAAATATCAAAATGGAAATTTTAAGTTTATTTCAAAATACGTTCCATACTTCATAACAGAATCCCACAAAACACACCATATGCATATGAGCCCTATGCCTCCTTCCATCCCGATGCTTCAAGTTGATTCTGTGCTTGACCTACGGGTAGGAAAAACAAACAACTACCCACTCAGTAATGTGCTGAGTGGTACGGTAATAACACATATAACATATCGAAACATATAATGACATATCATAATTAGCACGTGATCATTAGAACAAATAAACATACCTGAATGAACTGGATAACTTTCATGTATTTCAGAATATTCATATAGAGAACAAAACAAGTTTAGATATCCGATTATCAGATAATTCATTTTTGTTAAATATATCATTAATCAGACATATTCATTTAATTAGCCTTAAACTCAAGAAATTGGACCTAGACAGTAGAATACTAACGGTAAGGAATACAGTCACGAAATCTGTACCCACATTACCCAGGAAGGATATGGAAACGTAATCGCCGGAGCTACACGTACCAATCCCTAACAGAAGCTAGCTGAACAGAAAGGACGAGATCACCGAATAGACCCGATCCTTAACAGAAGAGTAATAGTGTTCTAAAAAATTTTCAGGAGTGTACGAAGTACACTAAACAGGAGAACACTAATTTCTCTAAAACAGAATTTCGGGAGTGTACGTAGTACACTAAACAGAACAGGAGTGTCCTTGTCAAAGTACCAGATCAAGAGTAAGGCTTTTCTAGAATATTTATTATTTAATCATTGACAAGTACTCCAGAGAACTAAGTAAGATAGTAAGCTTTAACAGAATATGATCAATTCTTTATAAATTATTAATAGTTATACCGCATAACTACTTAAGTATTTCCTTAAGTATATCTCAATTGATACTATTGGTATAAATAAGTGACACATAAATGTCTTACGTGTATATTTTAGTAAAATATATACATCAACTAGCAAGCACGTATACATTTTCTAGGTATATATATTTATTTCATACTTACTTACATAATTACTAATTGGAGCATGCATGTTATAAGTATATTATATAAATACTTACGTACATATGTGAAATATATATATGTATGTACGTATATCTGTGTACGTGTGTGTGTGTATATATATATATATATATATATATATATATATATATATATATATATATATATATATATATATATATATACATATATATATATATATATACATATATATATATATATACATATATATATATATATACACATATATTGACTTTTTTAATAGTTTTTAATTAATAAATAGTATATGAGTACGTATATGAAATAGTGAAATAATGCATGCATGCAGGTTATGAATGTATTATACTCCTGTCCATTTTATTTTCTTTTTGTTTGAATTTATCTTTATTAATTGTCATAAGTGTTCGTCTATACCAACAACATGTCAATACTGGCCTGAAAAAATAATGACTTAAATATATTTTCATTAAACAATAATTCCTACAGAATATATATTGAGAATACACATTTTAGATATACAAAAATAATAATTCTAACATTATAGGATGTCCATCATCCCCATAACATAACAGGAAACGGGGACGGAATTTATACATTAAAATACTCATTAACTAAAATGGGGCGGAAACGTACTGATCTTATAGATAAAATTTATCTGAAAATCCCTGGAGATAATACTCAATACGGACAACTTTCTTTTTGCAAGCTCTTAGAATCATATTTATTTGGTTAGCTTGATTATGTAAAATTCAATGGAAGAAATTACCTATTTATATGGTAAATTTTGATCCTTGTCATTCTTGAAAGTGTCCTATTGAAGCCAAGTGTCCCATTATGATGATGAATTCTTGCTACATCACTACTTCTTGGAAGTTCTTTAAATTGTTAGTCACCAATAGGTTTATTAAATATTGAAGAAATTCCTAATAGTCTTTAACGTATTGTCATCCTAATTTAACTTGCCACTTTAGATGTTATATTTTTTTTAACTACAACTCTCACATTCATGTACAGTATAAAATAAATTTAAGGCTTTTTAGTAAAATTAAGAAGAAATAATTAAGAAGAAAATTCCCAATTTTTGATTGAAAATTTATTACTTTATAAATAATTTATTCATATCTACTTATCAATTAGACCGGATTTTGGGGCGTTACATTTTTTTCCCCCTTAAAAGAATTTCGTCCTCGAAATTACCTTAACCAATGTTATGGAATAGATGTGGATACTGAGTCAACATAGCTTCCACTGTCTCCCATGTTGCTTCCTCTGTGGTGTGATTTCTCCAAAGGACTTTGACTAAAGGAACCGTTTTGTTTCTTAACATTTTTACATCTCTAGCGAGTATCTGCACTGGTTCTTCTTCACATGTCAAAATTTTATCAATCTCCACGGTTCCTGGTGATAATACATGTGAAGGGTCTGATTTGTATATTCGTATCATAGACACATGAAATACATCATGTATTTGACTTAGTTCGGGTGGTAATGCTAGTCGATAAGCTACTGGACCAATACACTCAGTTATTTCGTAAGGTCCAATAAACCTCAGACTTAACTTACCCTTTTTACCGAAACGAAGTACTTTTTTCCAAGGAGATACTTTCAAGAAAACTTTTTCTCCCACATCATACTCGATATCACGACGCTTGAGATCTGCATATGACTTTTGTCTATCAGATGCCGTTTTGAGTCGTTCTTGAATCAATTTAATCTTTTCCTCTGTTTCTTGAATCATATCAGGCCCAATGATTTTTCTCTCGCTTAGCTCTGTCCAACACACTGGAGTTCTACACTTGCGACCATAAAGAGCTTCATATGGTGCCATCTGGATGGTAGCTTGGTAGCTATTGTTGTAAGCGAACTCCATCAGAGGTAGATATTTTTCCCAACTTCCTTTGAATTCAATAGCACATCCTCGCATCATATCTTCAAGAATTTGAATAACTCTTTCAGATTGACCATCTGGTTGAGGATGAAAAGCTGTGCTAAAATTTAGTTTTGTACCAAGTGCCTTTTGTAAGCTACACCAGAACTGAGAAGTAAATCTTGGATCTCTGTCAGACACGATAGATAGTGGTATCCCGTGGTATCACGCGAATTACATCACCCTGCTAATGAAAAGAAAAAATTATTGTTCACACATGTTACTGTTCACGCGTGTTTTAGCTATGGGAGTATTATCCTCACCATGGGTTGCTCCCACGATATAACAACTGTAAGGAGGCTGTATAATAAATTAAATTTGACAAAATTATAGTACAATGAAATTCTGATTCTGTTTCCAAACGGGGAGGTGACTATTTATAGGCAAAAGTACAAGGCTTGGGCCTTAAACCCAACAAGCTAGCTAATGAGACAAACACACACGTGTCCCTTGAATACTTGGGAATCGTGCCTACCGATGTCATGGTGATGTGAGATGACACCAGCCCTTGATATTTGCATGTCACTGATGATGTAAGCGTGTAGGGATTTGAGTCTGCGATGTCAGCGGTAACGATTGTGATGTAAGCCCTTGATATTTGCATGTCTGGAATACCCGATAAATTAAATGGCTAAGGACACGTTTACTTCACAGGTTACTATACAGTGCTTATTAAGACTCGCGTTAATAAGCGGCGCATAAAATAAGCAAGATTTAAAACAATGTTTAACAATAAAATGTCCAAAATAACCCTATAGATACATACACACAGAAACATTCATGAACACAAGTATATAATATAATATGTGGGGTCACCTCGTACGCTTTAGTCGCTTACCCACATCCCTAACCCCTACCTCGCCCTGTACCCCGACCGCTCAGCCTTGACCCCCACCCCTTCCCTACCCTTACCCTTACCACGACCTTACCCTCCACCCCTACTCCCACCCATACCAACCCCCACCCTACTCGTAGGAATTGGGTCAAGGTAGGGGCAGGTGATATGGGGTAAAGGGGTTGGGTTTCGGGTATGGTAATGGGAGTGGGTGGGGTCAGGGTCGGGGGTGGGTTTGAGGTAGGGGCAAGTGGTAGGGGTAAAAGGGTAGGGTCGAGGTAAGGGGTACAAGTGGGTGTAGGGGGGTAGGATGGGGGTGGGTGTAGGGGTGAGTCGAGGTAAGGGTAGGGGGTAAAGGGGTTGGGTTGGGGTCGGGGTTGGGGTCGAGTCAAGGTAGGGGAAGGTGGTAGGGGGTAAAGGGGTAGGGTGAGTGTGGGGTGGGGTAGGGCAGGTGGTGGAGTGTAGGGTAGGGGTAAGGTGGGGTTGGGGTATGGTCGGGTCAAGGGTTGGGGTGGGGTCGGGGTCAGGATGGGGTCGGGGGTTCAAGGTTGGGGTCGGGGTCGGGGAGGGGTTGGGGGTCGAGGTGGGGTCGGGGGTCGGGGTTGGGTCAGGGTAAGGTAGGGTAGGGTGAGGTAGTGGGGTAGCAATAGGGTAAGGGCAAGTGGTAAATGTAAGACATGAGAGGATGTTATGCTTTGTAAGCGACACTCTAAGCACCTCTTTCGATTCGTAAGCAGCGTTTTAAGCAACTTGCATGTTTACTTCACCTGTCTTAGTAACCTAACTGTAACTCCTAAGTGTGCAAGCGTAATTGAGGCGGACCGGGTCACCTATAAATACATTTTTCTATAAAATTAAGAATTTTATAAGTCCATGGCTTAAAAGATAAATGAACTTATAAAATTATAGGCCGAACTTGAATGATTATATATAGGCCGAACTTGAATGATTAAAAACTATCAATCAAAGTCCTAAATTGGCAAGATTTTTTTTTAAATTTTAAATATTATTTATTTTATTAAACTAATAAACATTTGTGAAGAAAAGTTTCATACAAAACTAGCAATAGAATTAATTAAAAACAAATAAATCAAAACGTTTTAATTTTTTCCCAGGATCAGAGTTGCTCGAACTCTGGTGGCTTCGGATCAGAGTTGCTCGAACTCTGGTGGCTTCTGACCAGAAGCTCGAACTCTGGTGGCTTCTGACCAGAAGCTCGAACTCTGGTGGCTTCGCATCAGATTCTGAATGGACAATTTAGCTGTTTTTGAGGTTCTGAATTGATAGAATTCCATAAGCTTACTATCTGCCAGCTAAAACTCCACCTAAACTTCATGACATTTAACATTTTACTGCTTGCATTAATTACTGCCAGCTAAATTCTATCCCATTCACTGGGAGTGAATTCACCTGGACCGGTGTTAGACAAACTGGCAGACTCTGGCGCCGCCTGGACAGATTTTTGTCCAATGACAGCTTTTTCAAATCTTTTGAAAATATCAATGAAGACCATGCTGCTAGGACCACTTCTGACCACTCCCCCACTTCTGACCTTTCCGTTTCCAAAACATGTGGCTTTCCCACCCAACCTTCCTAGAGACGGTCAAAATTAATTGGGGCTCAGAGCAGTACAGAGGTGGAGGAATGAGAGCCTTGTATCACAAACTTCAAAATCTAAAAAAGGCTCTTCGTACTTGGAACAATGAGACTTTTGGACTCATCTCAAATGGAATAACTCGGGCCGAGCTAGAGGCCCAAAGAGCTGAATCTGAGTTCGAAAAAAACCTTAACCCTTCAACCCGAGAACAATGGTCCCTGGCCCAAGCCCATCTCACCCTCAAATTGACCCAAGAAAAACGTTTTTGGTCCCAAAGAGCACGCATTAAATGATTGAACGATGGGGACGCAAACACCAAATTCTTCCATGACTACGTAAGGGCTAAAAGGAAACACCAAAAAATACTACTGATTGAGGACGACAAGGGGAACACAATCACGGACCCTATGGAAATTGTTGAAGCTATTGAAGCCCACTTCAAGTCCCTCTACTCTAATCAACCCACGGATCCAGACGCCCAAAACAACCTAATCAGCCTCCTCCCTACAGTGTTTACGGATTTAGACAACAAGTCCCTAGCAGCAATTCCACTCCCCCAGGAAATCAAAGATGCTGTCTGGGCTATTGACCCAAATAGCAGCCCAGGCCCGGATGGCTTCAATGGGCATTTCTTCAGGTCCTGTTGGGACATTATTCACCTTGACTTTACTCCGGCCATCCAAGAGTTCTTCACAGGAACCCCGATGCCCAAGGCACTAAATTGCTCCCTACTCGTCCTAATCCCTAAATGCGACTCACCCAAAACCCTTGATCAGTTTTGGCCGATTAGTCTGGCTAACCTCACCCATAAGGTCTGCACCAAAATCTTGGTGAACAGACTCAAACCCCTATTGCGCAAAATAATATCTCCGGAACAGATCGGATTTATGGCTGGTGAAAACATTCACACACACATCATGTTGGCCAACGAGATACTTCTTCACCTAGACAAAAAGGCCAGAGGAAGCAATGTGGCAGTCAAACTGGACCTAGCCCAAGCGTTTGACCGGGTCTCTTGGGAATTTCAACGAGCAACCTTAATTAAGATTGGCATCAACGAGACCACTACCACGCTCATCATGAGCAATCTGAAATAGGGAGGGGGTTTTTAACAACAACACATCTCGCTTTCGCGGACAATGTGATGATTTTCCTCAATGGTTCTCCGTCATCCATGAAAAACCTGAAATCCTTCTTGGATAAATTCACCAGTGCAACCGGGGCTGACCATCAACCTGTCAAAGAGCAAGATTATAGTCAGCAAACTCCCGAATCCACACAGAAAAAGAATTGTGGAAAAACAAACTGGAATGGTCACCACGAACCTACCAGTAACATACCTTGGGGCAACTCTACATCAAGGAATAACCAGACCAATACACTGTGCAGCCCTTATGCAGGCAATTGAATCCAAACTCAGCACCTGGAAATCAAAAGTTCTTAGCCAGGGAGGAAGACTAATACTAATCAAACATGTACTTGGATCCATTCCGCTTCACCATTTGGCAGTTTCAAAAATTCCTAGATCAATCATCAATGCAATTCACAAACTGATGGGAAACTTCTTTTGGGGAAACAAAAAAGGAATCAATAAACATCACTGGCTCAGTTGGAAAAAACTTTGCCTCCCGGGGGAGGAAGGAGGGGTCAACATTAGATCCCTCTCTGACTTACAAACCGCCTTCCAACTGAAAACCTGGTGGATGTTTAAAACAGAATGCTCCCTATGGGCGGACTACATGCATGCACGCTATGACAGGACAAGGGAGATGAAAACAACCCAAAAGGACTCCCATTCTTGGAAGCAGATATGCGCCATCCACCCCCTCGGTACAACCCTTACATCCCTACATGATGACACTCTACTCTGGAAAGCCACCCCGAACAAACACTTCACTCTCACAAGCGCATATAACAACATAAGAACATCCAAACCAACAACATTCAGCAATAAACAGATTTGGCAGTCAAGACACAAACTCAATATCAAACTTTTCCTATGGAAACTCAACTCCCACATCCTACCCTTCCCAGATAACCTTTCCAGGCTCCAAATCCAACAAGCCATCCAATGTCCTTTCTGCCTAAAATCCTAAGACACTGAAAACCACACCCTTTTCTCCTGCCCCATTATCCTGCCCATTTGGATTTTCTTTTCTAACATTTTGCAGGTAGGTAACATTTCACACAGCAGCCTTAGACAAACTTTGTTTAAATGGTGGCTAGGAGGACAACAATCAAGCATGACAGGAAACATGAGGAACCTAATACCAGGAATAATACTATGGCACACATGGAAGGGATACACCTCCAAAATCTGGGACAACAAGCCTTTCAACGCAAAACAGACAACAAAAGCAATTAAGAAACACATATACGACTGGAGCACCAATAACTGCAACAAAAAATTCTACAGATTCGACACAGAACTGTTCGTAGACGGACTGATTCCTCACAACAAAGGCTTACATAAACTTCGAGTTTGGAAATGGGGCCATACCTCGCCTGACACTCTATGCCTCAACGTTGACGCTTCGCACGTTGACAACCGCAGCACCGGAGGAGCTATCCTCAGAAACAACAGAGGTGAGCTTTTCGGAGCTACGGCTTTCCCCTTGCACAGCAACAGTCCTCTCCGAGCGGAACTCCAAGCAATTTTGTCCTCGCTTCAAATTTTCTCAGAACAGGGTTACAACAAAATAGTGATGCAGACAGATTCGCTAACAATATTCAACGTCACTCATGGGCACAGTAGAGCACCGACTTACCTGACCGACGAATTCTTCAAACTCTGGATTCTTCGACGGACGAACAACACTGAGCTCATCTTCAGGCCAAGAGAATCGAACCAGGTGGCACACCTACTGGCAAAAGAAGGGCTCTCAAAGCAAACCATCCAGCATTTTGACCACAGCTCCCTCCCCACTCCGGTGAAAAGAGCATATCACCAAGACCTCCATGGCACCTTCTACTTCAGGGACGCCGGTTGATTTTAGAGAATCGACACTCTCTCTGAGCGAATGACACCATCGACCGAACCGACGCATGACCCCTCAACTCTCCCCCTCTCGCTAAAAACCCTAACCGATAGTAGGGTTCCACAGAACAAATATTCCCCCTTGTTTTATTATGTTCGGACGCAGCACCACGCCTTGGACGGTTCTGCTGCCTGGGCCAATTTTTGGGCCGAACAATGCACTATATCAACTGCCTTTTAAAAAAAACAAAAAAAAAAAGTGTCACAAATACTTAATCTAATCTCTATGATTTAGCGTTTTCAGCGAAAATAGAGCACTTTTAGCGTAAAAAAAAGTTTACTATCTGCCAATGATGCAGTAACCATGTTACAACTTACAAGATAGAACTTTTGAGATAAAAACGCATGTGATGCGTTTTAGCTAATGATAAAATAATACAAAAAAGCCATTTGCATATAATACGATGTAAATCTATCACTATTACTGCATATAATAATATAAAGCTAAGTAAACAATAAGTATGACAAAATATATTTCGTGTGAAATTGTTGTGAGAATTGTTTGAGACTTGTGAGTGATTCGGTAGACATCCCGAACACTAGGTTGTAATCATCCGTTTTCTTTTGTGATTGTAGTAGTAGTTCCTAATTTGCTTTGTGAGGATTAAATCCTATTTGTGAGTTGTTAGTAGACACATATCCTGACTACTTAGATTTCTTACTACTCGGAGGACTTGGAATCCCTTTTAGAGGTGTGCACACTTAAGTTAGATGTCTAGCTTCCAATTATTGCGACCGATCGGATCTGCAATTGCGGGGTGAATCGTGGGGGCTGCGGTGACTGACGTACTCACTAGGCTTGAGGAATCTTGAGTTCTGTCCATCTTTTAAAATTTTTTGAGACTTGAGAATATAAAATTTGGTGGTCGGTGAGATCCGGAGTTCCGGGGTGAGTCATGGGTACTGCGGTGATCTATGTACTCACTAGGCTTGAGGAATCTTGAGTTCTACCCATCTTTTGAGAACTAATTTAAGACTTGTGAACGTAATTGATTTTGAGAGTCGTGAGATCAGCAATTGCGAGGTGAGTCGTGGGGGCTGCGGTGACCCACATGTTCATTAGGCTCGAGAAATCTTGAATTCTGCCCATCTCTTGAAATAAATTTTGAGACTTGTAAGTACAAATGATTCTGGAGATATGTTTCCGAATAAGAACGTTTTTAGAGAATATATTATTTTAATTGTTTAAGTTCAAATATATTATTTCAATTAAAATTATTTTAGTGGATTATTATTGGGTAATGTTTTGAAAAGAAGGTTTTTTTGTCTTATATGGAAATGTGGTTTAATTAAAGATTAAATAATTTCAGCTATAAAAGATATTTTTGAAAAAAAAATGAGAGATATTTTTGGAAGGTTATATTTTTGGATTGTTGTATGTTTGGAAGTTTATATTTTGGGAAGTGATATTTAGAAAACTGATGTTTTAGAAAGTGCTATTTTATTTCCGAAGGGAGATGTGATTTGTTTAAGAGCTTATAAATGTTATTTGAACTATGAAGTGTTTTGAAAAGTTACTGAATTTTGAACTATAATTACATATAAAAACTATTTTGACAAGTTATATTATTTTACGGGGTTGGTTGAATCTTACTTAGCTACAAAGCTAATTTTGTTTCTTTGTCTTTGTTTTGTTTTCTGCACTTTATTTGGTGCAGGTGATGAGGATTATGCTTGTTGATGAGAGCTGTGTTAGACCACATAGTTTAGTATTTATAATCACCTAGTTATTACTCCCTCCGTCCATAAAAGGATTGCCAAGTTTGACCGGCACGTAGAATAATAAAGTAAAAACTGTGTGGTAGAGATTTGTGCAGAGAAGAGAGAAATCACAAGAACCACAAATTGAATGACTAAAAGGGAAAGTGTTAAAGTTTTTGAGACAACCAGAAAAGGAAAGTTGGCAAAGTTATAAGGGACAAAGAGAGTATTTATTTAAGTTTGAGGCATGTAGACAATTAAATTGTTTTGAGATTAGCACTTAATTACTTGGACTATTTTTGGACCGTGGTTTAGCCTGTGCATTCGGTTAAAAGATAGCCGAATGTGGCGGTAACACCCGATGACTATTTTATTCTTCTGCAATTGAGACTCTTTCAAATTTAGATGTTTTTGGGAAATTTTTTCTATAGTTACTATAATTAGCATCTATTTGGGGTATGAATTTGGCGGGTTAAATGACTTTCGTGCTGATGTGAGTCTTCTCGCACTTAAAATATATAGCAGTATAGGGTGTAAGTATGAGTATCGTCTCCACACGGACGGACAAAAGTGCATTAAGTATTAATTAAACTCAGCGATTGAAACGAAATAAAATAAAATAAATTGTGCGAGATTTGATTGATTGGGAAAATTAAATTGCTAATAAAGAAATTAAACTAATGGGTTCTTTCTAATTAATGACGATAGGGAACAAAAATTGAGTCCGGGGCAATCAGATTTCTGGCTGATCATGCTTAATCACATGAAATTAATTTAATTGAGTCTCGCTAATCATTACTAAGTTCTTACCACTCTCGCGGTGTAGAGTAGAATAATTTAGGGGACCAGGCTGATCTCTCATGCGACATGATCCTAAAATTATTGCCAAAACGAGCGAGCGCACGTCCCCTTAATCATTACTAATCTCTTAGCGAACGATGAATTGTGTGTGAAAGTGTCCTAGAATAAACTAGTCATCTCTTAATTTATTTTACAAGCAATTGTAATTCTAGCGGTCGTTCTAGGTTACAAAAGATATCAATTAATCATTCAAACACAAATTAAATACAATCATATCATGCAATTAATCCATCATGAATTTAGACATACATCATAATTAACCCCTTCATCAATCCCAAATCCCTAATTAAGACTACTCAAAACTCATAATTGAAGAATCAACAGAATTGCGATGAATAGAATTAATTGTCATTAATTAAAAATTAGGAACTTACAAATAATCCAAGGGAATTGAAGAACAAGATGGAAAAGTAGTAGAAATTTCGTCCCAAGGCCTCTCTCTAAGCCCCTCTCTAAAATAGGGGTTTACAGGCTGTTGAAATAGGAAAAAAACAGATAAAATTTGAGCTGGAATAGAACTTTCGGGGTTAGGCACGACCGTGCCTGCGGAGTAAAAAGCGCGTCCCAGGGTCAGGCACGACGTGCCTCCCGGGCAGGCATAACGTGCATGACTGACAGTAGCTCCAGCGTTTTTTCCTCTCCGAATTTAACAATGCTTTCTACATGAAAGTTGTAGATAATGAATCATCTATCCAACACAACTTGCAAAACTGGATTTGAATCCTCCAATCAAGATATGAATAAAATGGTGGAAAGTCGCATTCTGAAATCTCAACAGCGATTATCTGATTTCATCATTTGGTTTCACCTTTCTCCTCTCAGATTCTCGTAATGGTGTCTCCATATGATTTGTAGCTCTTGAAGTTTGCTTTCATATGGAACTTGAATCGTGTCCTTTGTATGTTTCTACAAAAAGATATGCTTGAATGATTGACAGAAGGTCATCCTGAACGCCGTTTTCAAGCTCTTTTGATCTCGTAGCCAATTCCTAAAGCTCTTTTGTCTTCAAATCTTCGTCGTGAACCTCCCGGTGACCTCCAAAGCTCTCAAGTCTTTTTTGAATTCTTCTCAACTCGTTTTGATTGCTTCTCAAGCGCCAGTGCCGGGCTCAAATTTCCTAATTTTGACTCCAAAAATAGAAAACATGAACCAACACCCGGTAAAATATGACTTGAGCTAAAAATGAGACTTATGAACCCTTAAGCTTGAAAAACCATCAAAGCCGATTCCAACACGCATCAAATGCTTGTCAAAATATGGACTTTTCAGATTCCCCCACACTTAAGCTTTTGCTTGTCCTCAAGCAAACTGGACAACGAGACTTACGATAATCACCAAACGGAATCAAAACAATTAGCAGGCACATGTAGTTAAAGGGATATTCACAGAACAGACAGACTAAACCAACAAAATTCTTCCCTAAACTACATCTTTGTACTTTAGCTAAGATTAATGACAAAATTAATCACAACATCCTCAAAGTTATGGCAACACACACTAATAAACTAGCTACTCATCAGAAGGACTTGTGAAGGTGGTGGTGAATGGTGGATGGAAAAGAATAAATAGTCCCTTTTTCTTTGAGAGTGTGGAACAATCTGACAAAGACTCAATGCATTCAGGAATTTCAGGGCTATTCTTAGGATCAGGGAATTCAACAAGACACTAATTAGGAACTATCATTTAAACCTATGCAAGGAGTAGACATGGTTTAGAACTAAGCTAAACCATCGCTGCACATTGGTGCTTTGACGTATACTTGAAGTACGCGAAGGACTAATGCTAGTTTTGCAATAGCCTTGAAGTTCAATTAATTAAGTTCAGTTTTCCTTGTCATGTTGGCACGAGAATGCCATTTCTTTCGAAAGATACCCAAGTCTCATCTTATTGTGCGAACACTTACGCTTTTTGACCGAGGCTCCCATTCTCTTTTTCGCAAGGTAAGAGGTCTAGATAATATTAATTAATTTTTTCAATTTTCAGACATTTCGCTAGACATTACCTCATTCTAACCTCGGCCTCACCAAGGAAAATTAGCAATTAAAGTTCAATTATTCAATGTGAATCCATGCCTACAATGCAATCCTCGAAGAATTTTATCAATTCAGGACCCGAAAGATAGATTAATTAACAATTCGGGACCTGAAAGATAAAATGCATCGATATAGGACCCGAATGATGACAAACTATCAATTTAGGACCTGAATGATTGAAAACTATTAATCTAGGACCTAAGTTGTCGTATTTTTTTTTATTAAAATTTTTTAAATATTATTTCGTTTTATTAAACTAATAAACTTTTGTGAAGAAAAGTTTATCAAAAATTAGTAATGGAATTAATAAAAAATTAAATAAATCAAAACCTATGAAACGTTAGGTCCTAAATTGATAGTTTTCCATCATTCGGGTCCTATACTGATATGTTTCATCTTTCGGGTCCTGAATTGATAATTAATCTATCTTTTGGGTCCTGAATTGATAAAATTCCAATCCTCGAAAATATCAAATTCCTAAAAAGTGACTGCTCTTACCTCATTTGGGGCATCAGAACAGTGCCAAGAATGTGATAGTCCCTGTTTCTGTAACAGCAATGAATAACAGTATAACAAAGAAGATTAACCGTAAAGATGAACACAGATGAATCGATGTAAAACCCTCTTTGATATACCGTGAACTCGTACACAGAATGATTTGCGCTACGGCTATTATGAATAAGTACGAAAGTTAACCTAAACCTGAATCCTCGGCTCCCTTTTTATAGGCGAGGTTCAGGTATGCGAATAAGGCTTTTAGGCTTTTGTATGGGCCTAACACTTGGCCCATATTAAATACTATTCTAAGAGATATAGTATATCAGTGCATAATGGAAATAGTAGACTAGGCTATTACAGACAAAACTGACAGACTTGATTCACAATAGAATTATCTTCAACAATCTCCCCCTTTGTGATCAAGTGATGTCTTCTCCTCTTTCTGAGCTTGGTAGAAATGTTTTCTGATGTTAAGAGCATGCTCGTATTGCCTAAGGATGTTCCTCTTGTCAAGGCGATCGTCAATTGCCTTTAGAATGGTTGTCAATGTTGCGTGCTCCTTCTGAGTGTATGACGATGCGTCTGCAAGCTTTTTGTTCAGCTCTTCTTTTAATTTCAGCAGCTGCTCTTTGATGATCTTCAGAGTTCCATCACAGTACTTTGCAATTTCGTTGACCATCATCAAGTGTTTTTCATTTTTGTGATTCAGATACGTGAATGTTGGTGGACTGATGAATATGTGGTAAGCTGGGAAGTCATTGATCTCTGGACCTTGAAGACGTGGCTGTGCAAGATTTGTCTTTGACAAGTTGTTTTCTATAGCCATCTGCAGTTCGTGGGTGGAATGAACTCGGACTTGTCGGAGCATGAATCGTTTGATGGCTTCAAAACCTTCGCTGTAAGTTCTACTCTTCCTGATTGGAAAGTATCTATATGCCATGAACATTTGATATATGTCATCCGGTTTCATCATGATGAAGTCATTCTCTTGGCAAGTAAATATGCTTCCGTCTGTGCGCCTCAGCTTACAGGAGTAGAACCTGATTGTGTTATGATCTTCAGCCTTGACTTCCAGGATATCATGAACCGGATGTATGCTGGATCTCAGATCTTTTTCAAGTGCAGCTCTTTGAGTTCCGGATGATCGATGCATCAGCATATGTAGATGTCCTCTTGCTTGTTTCCCTTTGAGGTGTGTGAGACTTCGAAGTTTTAGCTCATTCAGGGGCTTGATTTTGTCCGGTCTACGCCAGATGCGCTCTTTGATTTCCTCTTGGAAGGGGGCTCTTATCCTAACATTCTTCCAGGGTTTTTCGGCATTGGGAAGTCGTCCCGCCGTTTGTCTTACTACAGATTCAAGCTTCCTCTGGGTCTCTTTGTAGTTCTCCCCTTCCTTGATTTCATCTTCCTCGAGCCTGACAATGTCTTCAGCGCATTTGGTCAGTAGTTCTCGAAGCCACCAGTTTCTCTGCATGTCATCTATCTCAGCCTCACTGCGGAGATCATCCAATTCTGTCCATTGTCTTGGCCATTTATCATGTATCACCGCATCCTCCAGTGCGTCGTGGATGTCCTTGCCTGGGGGAATGTATGGAACTCTTTGCTGCTGTTGGAGCGGTGATTCTTCTTGGGTAGCACAACCGGGTTCACTTGGATTGCCCGTTGACATCAGTTTAGAACCGGGTTCTGACTGATGGCCTGATTTTGAGGATGTACTTACAGTAGCATCACCAGGACTTCCATCCCCTCCTCGGACAATATCTCTAGGAGATAAGCCTCGAGATGTTTCGTCTAGCTCGACCACGCTAGAGAGATGGGCTTGGTTTTGGCAAGGGGAAGGTGGTGGTTGGTTGATGGAAGTCTCGGGTTGTTCGATTTGGGGGGTATGAGTGGTAGAGGCACCTTGCTCGAGTATTCGTGGCCTCTTGTTCTCCCCCTCATGAGGTTCCGGATCATCGAGATCCTCATGTGAACGTTTGCGACCACGGGGACTTTCACGGCAGGTGCCCTTGGTGTCCGGAGCAGCGAGAAGAGCAGTAAGGACGCCTTGCTGGTAGGGAGTGAGGTCGGTGTGGGGTATGTTTAGGAGATGATCCAGCAAGGCCGATGCCAGGACCTCGAAGGGTTGGGAAAGTAGTTCAATGGGAGGTGTGGTCGGGTGTGGGGATGATACTTGGTCTGTATCATGGGTTCCCCGAGAAGATGTAGGGCTATGGGCTTTGGTGGAGGTGGCGGAGATGACTGGAGAGGTTTGAGATTTGGAGTGAGAAGGTGATGGGAGTGGTTCAGGCTGGCTGTGTTCACTATGCACTGCCGGGGTGGTCTTGGATTCTTGTGCCCAAGCGGTAAATGCTTGTTGCACCCATGGCTTAATGGTGGAATCCAAGAAACGGTGCATAAGAACGGTGACGTCTTCGGTAGTGAGGTGTTCAGTTACAGGGGTTGTAATAGTTGTCACAGCATCAGTGAAGAGAGCTGATGTGTGGCCTGCATTCAATGATGGAGTCATTGTGAGCGTAGCAGGGCTTCCGACCGTCATCGTTGGTACTCTGGTCGTTGCTTCCAGGGTGCGTGCACCTGTATGTGCGGTGAATAGTGTAGGTGTACTAAAAAAATTTGAAAATGTAGGGAGTGTGACTCCAAGACTCGATGTGCTCAAGGCAGTGGTGGTGGCCTCGGGCTGTTGGCCACTAATTCGCTCAACTGGTTCGGAGGGAACCAGAGAGGTGGGTGAATCCCGTTGTTTTGAAACGTTAGCCTGTTGGGAGGCTAACGAGTGGCTAGGTGAGGGTGGTGCATGTGCAGTTGAGCCTGATGCTGCGGCTTCTACTTGGAGACCGAAAAGATCGGCTCTTGCACTTAAGGATTCAGCTCGACTTATATTTATGAAGGGTTGACAATCGGCGAAGATATACAAGTCGTCCTCGTCAACTAAGTTTCTTTTGACGAGGCACCGCTTCTTTGGGTTGAGTGACTGGGGAGCATCATTTTTTGCTTTGATGTGTTGCTCCCTGACGATGCCGGTAGCACTTGCTATAGTATGACCGGCCTCCACGGTCTTAATGACAAGCTCTTTGGGGCGTGTAGCAATGATGGGGGCTGCATCCTCAACGGTAATTTTCTTCGGAGGAGATTCAATAGACAGCTTACCCTTTTGGATGAGAGCAAAGGTGTGGTCAACATCGTCAACATCATCGTCATCATCATCATCATCGTCATTGTCACTTCTGGCCACGCTATCGGAAGCCTCATCGTCAGCCTCTTTGTGGGCCGAGCTGAGCGAGTCATCAGCAGATTCCTCAGCGTTCGTCGGTTTGCCCTCAGTCGTCCGAGTCCTCTCATGAGATTCATCGGACTCTCCTTCATCAGGCCGATGTGCCACGTGCTTCTGTGGCTTTGGGGCTCTCTTGGGACCCTTACTTACACTCGGCTTAGTCCCCTGGGTAGGTCCAGCTGGGTTTTGCTGAACCATAGGGACTGTTCTCTCAAGATTCTCCTTGTATTTAACGATGGTTGGATTGGACTGATTTGCCAGATTGAGCAGAGCATCTGGAATCCGTAGGCCCTGAGCTGCTTTCTTATCAGCTTTGAAGTATTGGAGCTTTGGGGCTATGAAGTGTGGATCATCAGTACGTCGAGGAATGGATGTGTTCTCTGTCATGCAGTCATGGATGATCAGCCCCAGCCACCTGGCGTATGGAATGGTGCCTGACCTGTTTTTCTCTTTTGCTTTCACCAGGCCCATTAGCTCTGAGAAGAAGAGCTGAGCCATGTCATACTTCTTGTTGTATGCAATGCCGTGGAAGACGCAGAGTATCTGCTTGTTGCATTTGTCAAGCCCGGCATGCTTTGGAGATAGGCACTTGTTGACTAGCCCGAATAGGCTCTTCCAAGGATGATGGAGGTAAGCTCCATTGAAGTTTGACAGTTTTGGTAGCAGAGAGGCATAACCCAGAGCCGCGATATCTTTGAGAAGATCCGGAATAGGTGGTAGAGGATCGTAGTTGTCATGTGCGGGAAGCGCCAGTGCAGTGCGTAGAGTTGCTGGAGTCGGGACAATCCTCATGTTGTTGAGCTTTGTGAGGATTTTGGAGCGGTCTTTTGTTGACTCGGTGCGCATATGTCCCCATTATTGTTGGAGGTAGATTTCTGGCACCGACTTTGATTTGTGGAAGGCGGTCCAGAGATAGTGGCGCTTCAGAATCCCGGGGATGACTGGATCCTGACACTTGAAAACAGTCAGATCCAGCTGGAAGTTGTTGTCCAACACCTTGACCCACCTATCTTGTGGGTAGATGGCGTCGTCAATGTTATGTCTCTTTTGTGTACCTGCCATAATGAGCTGAGGAAAACATGGGTCAGTGCAAAAGTCCATTTTTATTTTTGTGGTTTCCTGAAATTAGATGAACTGTTGTTTGCTTTGGTTTTGAAAAGTGGAGTGCAGGTGGTGGTCAAAAATGACTAAGGCAAAAGCTCGAAAACCGTATCTCGAGGTTTAAATCTCGAGATCTCAATCTCGAGGTTTAAATCTCGAGATCTCAATCTCGAGGTTTAAATCTCGAGATCTCAATCTCGAGGTTTAAATCTCGAGATTGAGATCTCGAGATTTAAAACGCGAGATCTCAATCTCGAGTTTTAAATCTCGAGATCTCAATCTCGAGTTTTAAATCTCGAGATCTCAATCTCGAGTTTTAAATCTCGAGATCTCAATCTCGAGTTTTAAATCTCGAGATCTCAATCTCGAGTTTTAAATCTCGAGATCTCAATCTCGAGTTTTAAATCTCGAGATCTCAATCTCGAGTTTTAAATCTCGAGATCTCAATCTCGAGTTTTAAATCTCGATATCTCAATCTCGAGTTTTAAATCTCGAGATCTCAATCTCGAGTTTTAAATCTCGAGATCTCAATCTCGAGTTTTAAATCTCGAGATCTCAATCTCGAGTTTTAAATCTCGAGATCTCAATCTCGAGTTTTAAATCTCGAGATCTCAATCTCGAGTTTTAAATCTCGAGATCTCAATCTCGAATTTTAAATCTCGAGATCTCGTCACGAAGTTGAAACGACGAGAGCGAGATCCTGAGCTTTAAAACTGAAGAAATCGAGACGTTTTGCCTTTCGACCTATGACGAAACCACCTGCAATAAATCAAAAACACAGATAAACAAGAATAAACACAGTTCTGAGTTCATCGTCGTTCGTTTCCGAGATTTCACAAAACAGAATCGATTGTTTTGTGATATTTTTGTTTTCGAAAAACAAGAAAACGTTTGAGGAAAACTTTGGACTACCTTAGCTTGGAAGGCGAGAAGAGGAAGAGGGATTTGAGAGAGAAGGATCCTGAGAGCTCTGAGAAAGTAGGGACGGAAATGAGAGAACGAAGAGTCTCAGGGTTCTCGAGAGCCTTTTATACGCGAAAAATGGGCTTTTTGAGATTTTGGGCCGAAGACAGAGAGTAGGGCCGAAAAAAACGTTTGAATAGAGTTTGGCCCAAGCAATTATTAATATTCTCCCTCTCGTTTTGGACAGTAGAAAAAAACGCACACATGCAACACACGTTATGTACAGGATGCGACGCACACACACTATTTTTTTTTGTTCTTTTTCCAGATTTTCCCCCCCTCAACACATGCAACGCACACACACTATTTTTTGTTCTTTTTCAGATTTTCTCCCCCTCAACACATGCAACGCACACACACTATTTTTTGTTCTTTTTCAGATTTTCTTTTCCTCAACACATGCAACTCACACACACTATTTACAGATCACACTCACACACGCTTTTTACAAGTTCCACACACACACACACTTTTCAGACCAGTGGAGACGAAATTTAAACAGGCTCGAGGTTCAACATGCCCAACTTGGAGACCAGGAACTGGAATCTTTTTTCATCCAATGCCTTAGTAAACAAGTCAGCCAGTTGAAGCTTTGAGCTTACAAAGTACATATCAATGTCTCCTTTCTCCACGTGATCCTTGATGAAATGGTAGCGCAGATCAATGTGTTTGGTGCGGGAGTGGTGAACAGGATTGCTGGTGATGGCGATGGCGCTTTGAGAGTCACTGTAGACCGGGATATGGCGGAATGTGTAACCGTAGTCTTTGAGTTGAGTCTTCATCCATAATATTTGTGAACAACAACTAGCAGCCGCGACGTATTCGGCCTCAGCTGTAGATGTTGACACACAATTCTGCTTTTTGGAAGACCATCAGACTAGCTTCTCGCCCAAGAATTGGACGGCTCCCGATGTACTTTTGCGGTCCATCCGGCAACCTGCAATGTTTGGGATACCAAAGGCCTAGATTCACCGTGCCTTTGAGGTATCTTAAAATTCGACGTACAACGGTCAGATGAGATTCCTTCGGATTGGCTTGAAATCGAGCACATGAGCATGTGGAGAAAACAATGTCACGCCTGCTTGACGTGAGATACAGCAAAGATCCAATGATGGCTCTAGCTACGGGCGCAAGAAAGAGGCGGATTGCTTCAATTCTAGCTACGGGCGCAAACGTTTAATCATAGTCTATGCCTTCCTGTTGATTATATCCCTTTGCGACCAGCCTTGCCTTGTTCCTTACAACTGTCCCTTCTTCATCTCTTTTTTTTTGAAGATCCACTTCGTGCCAATGATAGTCTTTCTCTGAGGCTTGGGTACCAGTGACCATACAGATGAAAGTGGTGGATTGTACGCTTTTCAGATCAATAGTGTACAGATTTGAAGTTCTGTAGCTTTTTAATAATGTATTCCCCATGCTGTCTAGAACACAACATTGTTTTGCAAAAACCTCACTTCCATCCCACTGTCACAGAATTGCCCTATGCTCAGTAAATTGTGTTTGAGCCCTTTGACAAAAGAAACATCTTTGATAGTGACACTGGCACAGATGACGTCCCCATACCCAAGAATAGGAGATGAGGCGTCATTCCCAAATCTGACATTGCATCCGTAACAGTTGGTGTAGTTGCTCAACAGGTGTTTTATTCCGGTCATGTGGGTTGAGCATCCTGAGTCTAAGTGCCACACATTACCGTGCTGCAAAACAATCAAATAGATTTAGGTACCCATCTTGGAGTGGGTCCTTCCTTATTAACAAAAAACACCTTTCTAAATCATGCTTTTAGCTGTGATCCAAGGTCAGCAGCTTTTTCAACAAAAGATCTTTCTCTTTTGGACTCTCTAATAGCCAGATCTGCTTTTGCAGTGGGTCTGGTTTTTGGAGCCCACTTAGCAGTTTCCATTTTAGTGGGTCTGATTTTGTGAACCCACCTTTCCGTTTTAGTCTTGGTGGGTCTGTTCTTGGGACCCACCTTTCCGATTCAGTTTTGGTGGGTCTGAGTTTGGGGACCCACCTTTCAGATTCAGTTTTGGTGGGTCTTATCTTGGGGACCCACCTTTCAGTTTCAGCTTTGATGGGTCTAATTTTGGGGACCCACCTTTCAGTTTCAGCTTTGATGGGTCTAATTTTGGGGACCCACCTGTCAGTTTTAGTTTTGGGAGGAGAGTAGACATGTGCTTTGTGATTGAATGGTTGTTTCTTAAGTTTTATTTTGAAAATTTCCTCTTTAGAAAGCCGATTAAGATGTTTCCTTGAATGAACTTGGAGGGGATATTTCATATCAGGTATACAAAATATTCCCTTAGAAGTTCTGTTCTCGGTTTCCCTTTTTGGTTTGAGCTTCCTGTGAGGCTTAGTTTTAACATCATTCACATCACATTCATAATTATGAGGGTCTGGAACAGAATAACCATAAGCAATACTTGAATTATAAATTGAACAATGTCTAGAAGATGTCTCAGAAATATTCAGCTTGGGACTCAAGACTGAACTACTAGAAGCTTGTTTCTCAGAGACAGAATTACAATTAGCTTTAGAATAAAAAATAGAACTGGATCTAGGGCTGGCTTTATTTCCAAAAACTTTCTTTTTGCCTTCTGCGATTTCCTTCTCTTCTTCCTCCACTCACTCTTCTCTTCTCCTTCCTTCTTCACTTCTTTTCCTGTATGCAAAGGAGAAGAGAGATGAGTGGACGAACCTTTTAAAAACTTTGTTTTCTTAGGTGAGGTGTGTGAACTGTCAGACTTATTATTAGAAGTAGAAGGGGCTGTTTTAGCATGATACTGCTCACTTAATTCATTGAATTTTTGAAGAAATTCCTGCCAGTTACTCTCAAAACCTCTCTTTTCTGTTTCAAATCTCTCTCTCTCTCTCTCGTTATCAAGAGTTTTCTGGAGGTTTTTGAGTTTTTGAGCCATAGGAAAAATACAAGGTTCCTCTCCAATTTTAGAGATACCTACTCTTGGGGGTGGGTCTAGAGGATGTCCTATGTGTGGAATATCTTTTGCATAAGGGTCAAGACATTCGCTAAAGCAGGAACTAGATTCTTCTTGTGAAAGTTGTTTTTCATTAACAGAAGGATAATCACAAGAAATCACAGCTTTAGGGTTCTTTCTCTTTTCTTCTTCTGCTTCTGCGTTTTCTTCATCACTTCTAAAATACATTTTCTCACCAAACCCTAATCCCATGTAATCTTTGTTATAAATCTGAAGACAGTTAACTTTCTTTAGATTACATGGGTTGGTTATGCCCAGTCCTATTCTAGGATTGTAAAATTGGTCATCCTTTATTCGATTAAGAAAAATTGTTTGTTCAGACTGACCTCTCTTAGCAGCTAGATCCTCCAGTTCTTTTATATTGTTTAAAAGTGTTCTTCTCTTATTATGCAAAAAATCGCATTCAGCCTTTGCTATGCTTTTTTCTCGTTCACTATCCTCAAGTTTCCTAGTTAATTCAGCTATCTTAAGTTCAAAGCTTTCAAAATCTGAGGACACCTTTTTGACCTGATCTTTTGTAATTTCAAGTTGAACACTTAAAGAAGACTTTTGGTCTAGATTCTATCTTGTCGATATCTTTCTATCTACCTCTTTATCACTGCTATGATTGTATGATTGTTAGTATTCTGGGATTATCATTTGGTATCAGAGCCGATCGAGAGCCGATCAGAAGAACACCTGCAGAAGACTCTGTTTTTTCTTTTCGTTGTTCTTACTGTCGATATTTTACTCTGTAATCTTGTTTCTTGTTCAAAAGTTGTAAAAGTTACACCCTTAGAATCGTCGTTTCAAAGCGATCAAGGGGTATACTTCAGATTTCGTTTTACGCATATTCTGTACTTGAGATATTTCGAGTAGCCCTTGTCGACATCTAGGTTTTTAACAGGTTCTGCTACGTTTTTCGAGCTGAAAACTTTACCTGAGGATCTCAACATTCTACTCTACAGGAAACTGTCTTCAGATTTTGCTTATCTGATTTTTACAGTTTGCAGGATTTCAACATTGAGGATTTCGACATCTAGGATTTCGAGATAAAAATTTCGAGCTAAGGTTTCGACATCTGGTCTCGACATTTGATTTCTCAAAATTAAGATTTCGAGTCTTAACTTCTCGACATTTCAAATCTCGAGATCCTCTTCTCGAAATTTGAAATCTCGAGATCCTTAATCTCGAGATCTCTAATCTCGAGCTCAAATCTCGATACCGGGCCTCCTTTATCGAAATCTCAGATCTCGATATTCAGATCTCGACATCTGATTTTTCGACATTCTGCCTCTGAAAATCTTTTGATCAATTATCTCGAACGGTCAGTTTAAAACAGCAATGGCCTCAGAATTCAATGCACAAGGGAACAGCAGTACCCCTCCTAGTCTCAGGAAGGGAGAATACCAAATGTGGAGGAATCGATTCCTTAATTTCCTTGAGCACAAAGAGAACTCCGCTGCGATGCTTGAATCCTTGCTTGAAGGACCAACTGAAGTCTTGATTTCAGTTGGTGGTGATCCAGAAAACAACCCTCCTATTCTTCCATAAATAAGGAGGAAAGTGGCATCTGAATACACGGAAGCTGACAAGCTCAGGCTTCGTGGTGATCTCATGGCCAAAACATACCTTCTTCAAGCAATCCCCAATGAAGTATACGTTCTCATCGATAGTATGCAAACAGCTAAGGAAATGTGGGATGAGATAGAGAAACTGCTTCAAGGCACAAGCATTAGCCTGAAGACCAAGAAGACGACAATTCTTATTGCTTATGACTCCTTCAAAGCAGGTCCAGGAGAACCATTGAACGAGACTTACAACAGACTCGTTCAACTGGTCAATGAACTCAGAAAAATCAAAGTATTCAGGTCCAACTTGGAACTGAATATTAGATTTCTATCCAACCTGTATCCTGCATGGGAAAAGACAGTGAAGGATGTTAGATCTCGGATCAACTTGGATGAAATTGACCTCTGCACTCTCTATGAACATCTTAAGCAATTTGTCAATGAGGTTGCCTGTGCCAAGGATCATCACACCACAAATCCCCTAGCTCTTGTGATGGAAGCTCAGCCCAGAAGGACAACCACACCACTGAAGAAGAAAAAGAAGAAGGTGGTGTTTGAATCAGACGATGATGAAAGTGATGATGACAAATCTGATCTGGAGGCTGAGCTTGCAGACTTACAGAAGAAAATGGCAATGCTCGCCAAGAGATTTGCAAAGAAGAACAGCTCCTCCAACAAAATGAGAACCTCCTCATCTAACTACAAACAGAAGAACCATGAACAAGGATCTTCTAGAAAGGCGCCATCAGCTGAAGATGCTCCAAAATGCTACAATTTTGGAAAGGCTGGACATGTCATCAAAGACTGCCGCCTCCCAAAGAAGAAAGATGCTAATTTCTACAAGCAGAAGATGCTGTGGAATAAGCAGAAAATGCTGATGGTGCAGAAAGAAGAAGAAACTTCTGCAATGATTGCTGAGAATGACAACTGGGCAGAAGATTCTTCTGATGAGGAGGAGGAAGAAGATAACTATGCCCTGATGGCACGAGTGGAGGAAGATGAAAGAAAGGGTGATGCTGCGATCCCCGAAAGCGAATGCTCAACAAGCTCTGTAAGTACCTCTCATACTCCTTTAAATAACCAAATGCAGTCCTTACTTGAGAAGGACAATCTAATTAAAGAACTAAAGGAAAGACTAGACAATAATCACAGGGTACTGAAACAGAATCTAGACCAAAAGTCTTCTTTAAGTGTTCAACTTGAAATTGCAAAAGATCAGGTCAAAAAGGTGTCCTCAGATTTTGAAAGCTTTGAACTTAAGATAGCTGAATTAACTAGGAAACTTGAGGATAGTGAACGAGAAAAAAGCACAGCAAAGGCTGAATGCGATTTTTTGCATAATAAGAGAAGAACACTTTTAAACAAAGTAAAAGAACTAGAGGATCTAGCTGCTAGAAGAGGTCAGTCTGAACAGACAATTTTTCTTAATCAAATAAAGGATGACCGATTCAACAATCCTAAAATAGGACTGGGCATAAAAAACCCATGTAATCTGAAGAAAGTTAACTGTCTTCAAATCTATAACAAAGATTACATGGGACTAGGGTTTGGTGAGAAAATGTATTTTCGAAGTGATGAAGAAAACGCTGAAGCAGAAGAAGAAAAGAGAAAGAACCCTAAAGCTGTGATTTCTTGTGATTATCCCTCTGTAAATGAAAAACAACTTTCACAAGAAAAATCTACTTCCTGCTTTAGTGAATGCCTTGACCCTTATGCTAAAGATATTCCTCATATAGGACATCCTCTAGATCCACCCCCCAAGAGTAGGTATCGCTAAAACTGGAGAGGAACCTTGTATCTTTCCCATGGCTCAAAAACTCAAAAACCTACAGAAAACTCTTGATAACGAGAGAGAGAGATTTGAAACAGAAAAGAAAGGTTTTGAGCGCAACTGGCAGGAACTTCTTCAAAAGTTCAATGAATTGAGTGAGCAGTATCATGCCAAATCAGACCCTTCTACGTCTAAGACTGACAGCTCACACACCTCACCTGAGAAAAACAATGTTTTAAAAGGTTCGTCCACTCATCTCTCTTCTCCTTTGTTTACAGGAAATGAAGTGAAGAAGGAAGGAGAAGAGAAGAATGAGTGGAGGAAAAAGAGGAAGGAAATCGCAGAAGGCAAAAAGAAAGTTTTTGAGAATAGTGCCAGTCCTAGATCTAGTTCTATTTTTTACTCTAAAGTTAATTGTAATTCTGTCTCTACAAAACAAACTTCTAGTAGTTTAGTCTTGAGTCCCAAGCTGAATATTTCTGAGACTTCTTCTAGACATCGTTCTATTCATAATTCAAGTATTGCTTATGGTTATTCTGTTCCAGACCCCCATAATTATGAATGTGATGTGAATGTTGTTAAAGCAAAGCCTCACAGAAAGCTCAAACCAGAAAGAGAAACCAAGAAAAGAACTTCTAAGGGAACATTTTGTATTCCTGATATGAAATATGCTAAAACTGAAGAGGAGATTTTAAGGAAACATCTTAATCGGCTTTCTAAAGAGGAGATTTTCAAAACCAAACTTAAGAAACAACCATTCAATCACAAAGCACATGTCTACTCTCCTCCCAAAGCTAAAACTGAAAGGTGGGTCCCCAAGATAAGACCCACCAAAACTTAAACGAAAAGGTGGGTCCCGAAGATGAGACCTACCAAACCTGAAACGGATAGGTGGGTCCCCAATCGAAGACCCATCAAAACTGAAACAGAAAGATGGGTCCCCAAATTCAGACCCACCAGAACTAAAATGGAAAGGTGGGTTCACAACATCAGACCCACCAAAATGGAAACTGCTAAGTGGGCTCCAAAAACCAGACCCACTGCAAAAGCAGATCTGGCTATTGGAGAGCCCACAAGAGAAAGATCTTTTGTTGAAAGAGCTGCTGACCTTGGATCACTGCTAAAAGCAAGATTTAGAAAGGTGTTTCTTGATAATAAGGAAGGACCCACTCCAAGTTGGGTACCTAAACCTGTTTGATTGTTTTGCAGGATGGTCATGTGTGGCACTTAGACTCAGGATGCTCAACCCACATGACCGGAATAAAGCACCTATTGAGCAACTACACCAACTGCTACGGAGGCAATGTCAGATTCAGGAACGACGCCTCATCTCCCATTCTTGGGTATGGGGACGTCATCTGTGCCAGTGTCACTATAAAAGACGTTTCATTTGTCAAAGGCTCAAACACAATTTACTGAGCATAAGACAATTCTGTGACAGTGGGATGGAAGTGAGGTTCTTTGCAAAACAATGTTGTGTTCTTGACAGCACAGGGAATACATTATTAACGTGTTACAGAACATCAAATTTGTACACTATTGATCTGAAAAGCGTCCAATCTACCACTTCCATCTGTCTGTTGTCCAAAGCTTCAACTGAACAGAATAACCTATGGCACAGACGTCTCTCCCATCTGAACTTCAAACATCTATCAACCTTGTCCTCCAAGAAACTTGTCAAGGGGCTTCCTCTGCTAAAGTCTTCCGCTGAAAATCATTGTAGTGCCTGCAAAATGGGCAAAATGACGCGAAGCTCCCACAAGTCGAAAACCGAACCATCATCTACACATCAGTTGCAGCTAATTCACATGGATCTGTGTGGACCTATGAGAGTCCAAAGCATCAACGGTCGCAAATACACTCTGGTGATCGTTGATGACTTCTCTAGGTACACATGGACAAAATTTCTCCGTTCAAAAGACGAGGCTGCAGAAAACATTATGACCTTTATAAGAACCATCCAGAAACTGCTACAGCACAGTGTTCGAATTGTTAGAACTGACAATGGTACCGAGTTCAAACATCAAACTCTCACTGAGTTCTATGAATCACTCAGTATCACTCAGCAATTTGCAGCAGCTAAAACTCCCCAACAGAACGGAGTTGTTGAGAGAAAGAACAGAACCCTTGTTGAAGCAGCACACACCATGTTAATCCAATCCAGACTGCCTCACTTCATGTGGGCAGAGGCAATCAATACTGCGTGCTTCACTCAGAACAGAACATCCATCCATAAACGCTTCGACAAGACTCTATGTTGATGACATCATCTTTGCCTCTTCAAATCCGCGCATGTGCCAACATTTTGAGAAACTGATGAAAACCAAGTTCGAGATGAGCATGATGGGTGAATTAAACTTCTTCTTAGGCCTGCAAGTAAGACAACTCTCTGATGGCATTTTCATCAATCAGTCCAAATACATTCTGGATATGCTAAAGAGATTCAACATTGAAGGCAAATCTTCCATGACGACCCCCATGTCCCCAAACAATAAACTGGACTCAGACCCCTCCGGGAAGCCAGTTGATGCTACGAATTACAGGGCCATCATCGGATCTTTGCTATATCTCACGTCAAGCAGGCCTGACATTGTCTTCTCCACATACTTATGTGCTCGCTTTCAAGCCAATCCGAAGGAATCTCATCTGACCGCTGTACGACGAATTTTAAGATACCTCAAAGGCACAGTGAATCTAGGCCTTTGGTATCCCAAGCATTCAGGCTTTGATCTAGTCGGATACTCGGACGCTGACTTTGCTGGTTGCCGGATGGACCGCAAAAGTACATCGGGAGCCGTCCAATTCTTGGGCGAGAAGCTAGTCTACTGGTCTTCTAAAAAGCAGAACTGTGTGTCAACATCTACAGCTGAGGCCGAATACATCGCGGCTGCTAATTGTTGTTCACAAATATTATGGATGAAGACTCAGCTCCAGGACTACGGTTACACATTCCACCACATCCCGATCTACAGTGACTCTCAAAGCGCCATCGCCATCACAAGCAATCCTGTTCACCACTCCCGCACCAAACACATTGATCTGTGCTATCATTTCATCAAGGATCACGTGGAGAAAGGAGACATAAATATGTACTTTGTAAGCTCAGAGCTTCAACTGGCCGACTTGTTTACTAAGGCATTGGATGAAAAAAGATTCCAGTTCCTGGTCTCCAAGTTGGGCATGTTGAACCTCGAGCCTGTTTAATTTTTGTTTCCACTGGTCTGAAAAGTGTGTGTGTGTGGGACTTGTAAAAAGTGTGTGTGAGTGTGATCTGTAAATAGTGTGTGTGCGTTGCATATGTTGAGGGGGAGAAAACCACAAAAAGAACAAAAAATAGTGTGCGTGTGTTGCATGTGTTGAGGGGGAGAAAAATAAAAAAGAACAAAAATAGTGTGTGTGCGTTGCATTTGTACATATTGTTTGTTGCATTTTTTTTTGGGGGGGGGGGGAGAAATTTTTCACTGATTGAGGGGGAGCTCTATATTTTTACTGGTTTTGGGCCTTGAAAATCTTTTAAAACGGCATTGTGTGCTAGCCCAATCATTCGGGCTCAACTGTTACAAAGGAGGTCCAAATTTTTCTCGTGTATATAAGCCTCGCGAAAAACCCTTCTCTTCCATTCTATTTTTTCACGAAGGCCAAAATTTTTCGCACTTCAGAGCTCTCATATTTTCTCTGCGTCGTTTTCCCGAAATCTCATTCTCACAATCTACTCTTCTTCTCTCTCGACTACCCTTTTGAAGGTAGTTCGTCGCTCGAATTCCATAAAAACGCTTCAACGGAAAAACGTTTCTCGCAGAACGATCGACTTTTCTCAAAATCAAAATCAAATTAGGGTTTTTCATTTAATACAGGTCGAAATCGCTTGTTATCGTTTTGATATATCATGTTTATATTTTTGCAGGTGGTTTAATCTCTTCGAAATCATGATTTCGAGATCTTGTTTTTCAAGATCTCGAGATCGTCGATTCATCTTCTCGAAATCAAGATCTCGAGATGTGCATCTCGACATCTTGATCTCGAGATTTGAATCTCGAAATCAAGATCTCGAGATTTGCATCTCGACATCTTGATCTCGAGATTTGCATCTCGACATCTTGATCTCGAGATTTGAATCTCGAAATCATGATCTCGAGATTCAGATCTCGAGATTTGGACTTTGCACTATTTTTCAAACTTCCACCTGCATAAACTTGTCTGAAACCTGCAAACCAAACTCTTTCAATCTAATCAAACAGTTGAATTTCATATGCTGACCCCCTGCTTCTACAATTTAAAATGGCAGGAACAACTCAAACGCAGATCGATGATGCCATCTACCCCAAGGGGAAATGGATCAAGGTGCTGGACAACAATTTCAAGCTAGACCTTACAGTGTTCAAGTGCCAGAACCCAGTGGTTCCAGCAATCATGAAAGGTCACTATCTCTGGCCTGCACTTCACAACATAAAACCAGTGCCAGAGATATACCTACAACAGTTCTAGGGTCATATGCATACGGAATCACCGAAGGATCGCTCAAAGATAAAGACCAAATTGAACGGCATGCGGGTGATTCTGACACCATCCACTCTACGGGCTACTCTAGCGCTGCCAATCCATGACGAGTACGATGCGCTGCTGTCCATCCCCGATCTACTGAAAGATGTGGCATCCCTCGGCTACACCTCATTACTGCCACAGCTCTCAAACTTCAACGGAGCATATCTTCATCATCCGTGGAAGAGCCTCTTCGGGCTGGTGAACAAGTGCTTGTCGTCGAAGCATGCCGGATTCGACAAGTGCAACAAGCAGATCCTGCTCATCTTTCATGGCATCGCTTTCAACAAGAACTACGACCTGGCACAGCTCTTCTTCTCAGAGCTAATGGACCTGGTCAAAGCCAAAGAAAAGAACAGGCCAGGTACCATCCCGTACGCAAGGTGGCTCGGGCTAATCATCAACGACTGTATGGCAGAACACTCTTCAATACCAAAACGCAGCTCAGATCCACACTTCACCGCACCGAAGCTGCAGTACTTCAAAGCAGACAAGAACCCTGTCTTCGGTCTGCGGATCCCTGGGTTTCTGCTCAACCTTGTCAAATCTTCAAATCCAGCGGTTCAGCAGTACAAGGAAGCCACTGAGAGAACCGTCCCTATGGTTCAGCAAAACCCAGCTGGACCTACCCCGGGGACGAAGCCGAGTGTAGGTAAGGGTCCAAAGAGAGCCCAAAAGCCACAGAAACCAGTGGCCGGTTCGCCCAATGAAGGAAAGTCTGACGACTCTCTAGAGACGAGTCAGGCGGCTGAGGGCACCGAAACAGACGCTGAGGAAACTGCCAATGAATCGTCAAGTGATGCCCAAACAAACACTGACGGTGAGGCATCCGAGAGCGTGGGCACATATAGCGAGGAATCTGGCTCGGATAATGATGATGACGACAATGAAAGTGAAGACGTTGAGCACACATATGCTCTGATCAGAAAAGGAAAGCTGCCTGTTGAATCTCCACAGAAGAAAAGGATCACTGCTGAAGATGCAGCACCGATAATAGCAGGCAGACCCCAAGTCTTCACTATCAAAGAGCTAGCTAAACCAAGAGCTGATCCCAGTGAAACAAACTGCTCCAAGGATGACTACGACGAAGCAGCTCATACGATAAAGAATTCCAAGGACGTCGTCATCAGGGAGAAAAGGGCCAAGGATATGAATGACAAAGCTGCTAAGGCAAAGCCCCAGCCCCGCGTCAGAAAGAGTCTAATTGATAAGGCAGACGAGCACATCTCCGCTGGCTGCGATACCTTTATCCAGATAAGCCGAGCTGAATCCTTAAGTACAGGAGCCGATGTTTTCGATTCCCGGGTAGAAGTCGCAGCATCTGGCTCAACTGCACAAGCACAACCCTCACCCAGCCACTCGATAGCCTCTCAACAGGTTATTGTTTCAAAAGAACGAGACTCAACCCCCTCACTGGTTCCTTCCGAATCAGTTGAGCGTACAATTGACCTATCGCCCGAGGTCAAAACCCCTTCTTCAAGCACATTGAGTCTAGGTGTCACATTCCCCACATTTTCTTCTTTTTCTAGGACACCTACACTATTCACTGCACATACAGGTGCACACACCCTGAAAGCAACAACCAGAGCGCAAGCTATGACGGTTGGAAGCCCTGCTACGCCCTCAATGATTCCATCATTGCACGCAGGCCACACATCGGCAATCTTCACTGATGCTGTGACAACAGTTACAACCCCCGTAACTGGTCACCCAACCTTTGAAGACGTAAACGTTCTACTAAATCGCTTCCTAGATTCCACCATTAAACCATGGGTGCAAGATGCAATGACCACTCTAGCACAAGAATTTAGGACCACCCAAGCGGTTCGGTCTGAACAAACCCCACCCCAACCTTCACCTAAACCTTTCATTTCCCATACACAACCCGTATCCTCCACCCCTCTATCTCACCAATCCATTAACCAAATACCCGTCCCTTCACATTCTCGGGGAACCCAGGATACAGAACTAGTATTCTCCCCACGCCCGACCACACCCTCCATCGATCTCTCCTCACTATCCTTCGACACCCTTGCATCGGCTTTGCTGGACAACCTTCTAAACATCCCCAAGGCCAAACTTACCCTTCACCAGCAAGCTATACTCGAAGCCCTCCTTTCTTCCCCCGAAACCAAGAGCAAGTGCAAGGAGAGTCCTCGTGGTCGCAAACGTTCCCATGAGGACCCCGATGATTCGGATCCTCATGAGGGGGAGAACAAGCGACCTCGATCACTTGAGCAAACTGCTTTACCAAGCCAAACTCCACAGCCCATCCAACCCGAAACCTCTACAAACCAACAGCCACCACCCACAGCCAAAATATCTAGCATGGTCGAGCTAGACGTAACATCCCGAGGCGTATCTCCCAGAGATACCAACCGAGGAGGGGATGGAAGTCCTGATGATGCTACCACTGGTACATCTTTTACATCAGGCCATCAGTTAGAACCTAGTTCTAAACTGATGTCAACGGGCAATCCAAGTGAACCCGGTTGTGCTACCCAGGAACAATCACCGCCTCAACAGCAGCAAAGAGTTCCATACATTTCCCCAGGCAAGGACATCCACGATGCACTGGAGGAGGCGGTGATATATGATAAATGGCCAAGACAATGGACAGAATGGGATGATCTTCGCAATGAGGCCGAGATAGATGACATGCAGAGAAATTGTTGGCTATGAGAGCTAATCAAAAAATGTGCTGAAGATATCATCAGGCTCGAGGACGATGAACGAAAGGAAGGGGAAAATTATAAGGAATCTCAGAAAACTCTTGAATCCGTCGTTAGACAATCAGCGGGAAGACTTCCCAAGACAGAGAAACCCTGGGACAACGTTCGAATCAAAGCCCCCTTCCAAGAGGAAATCAGAGAGCATATTTGGCGGAGACCAGACAAAGTCAAACCGTTGAATGAACTGAAGCTAAGAGGCCTTACCCATCTAAAAGGAAAGCAGGCTGGAGGTCATCTGCATATGTTATTACAAAGGTCAACTGGTACTCAGAGAGAGCTGATGGAACAAGACTTGAAGTCCAATATTCTCCCGATTCATCAAATTCTACAAGTGAAGGCCGAGGATTATCACGGAGTGACATTCTATACTTACAGGCTTCAACGCACCGACGAGAGTGAATTTACTTGCCAAGAGAATGATTTCATCATGCTTAAACCCGACGACATCTATCAAATGTTCATGGCCTATCGATACCTTCCAGTCAGGCAGAGCAAAACATACAGCGAAGGTCTTGCAGCAATCAAGAGATTCATGCTCAGACAGATCAGAGTACATTCTTCACACGACCTACAGATGGCTATTGAGTGCAACTTGACAAAGACAAATCTGACAAAGCCAAGACTGTATGGTCCAGAACTCGAAGACTTCCCAGCTTACCACATCTTCTTCACACCGCCAGCAGTCACTTATCTGAACCACAAGAACGAAAAACGTCTGATGGTAGTCAATGAAATTGAGAAATACTGTGACGGAACGCTGAAGATAATCAAAGAACAGCTTCTAAAGATGAAGGCACAGCTAGAGGAAAATCTTCAGGAGGCATCGTCATATGTTCAAAAGGAACACTCTACAGTGGAGACAATTTTAAAGGCCATTGATGATCGCCTAGAAAAGAGAAATATGCTAAGGCAATACGAGCATGCATTGAATATGAGGAAGCACTACTTCAAGTCACAGAAGCAATAACAAAGTGGCACTTGATCACAAAGGGGGAGATTGTTGGAGATATTTTAATTGTGAATCAAGTTTGTCATAGATTAGCTTTATTATTATTCCTTGTATTAAATTAGTGCATGAATTAGATAGAATGTGGGCCAAGAGTTAGGCCCATATAACAAGGCTGAAAGCCTTTCACGCCTAACCTAAACCTCGCCTATCAAAAGGGAGCCAAGGGTTTATGATTAGGTTAACGTCGTACTTATTAACTATAGCCTTACGCGCATATCTTTCTGTGTACGAGTTCACGGTCTATCAAAGAGGGTTTTACATTGATTCAATCTGTGTTCATCTTTACGTTTAATCTTCTTTGTTAGATTGTTATTCATTGCTGTTACAGAAACAGGGACTATCATCTTGGCAAGCAGTGCCATTTTCTTCTGTAAGTCTGCAAGCTCAGCCTCCAGATCAGATTTGTCATCATCACTTTCATCTTCATCTGATTCAACCACCACCTTCTTCTTTTTCTTCTTCTTCTTCTTCTTCTTCTTCTTCTTCTTCTTCAGTGGTGTGGTTGTCCTTCGGGGCTGAGCTTCCATCACTAGAGCCAGGGGATTTGAGCTGTGATGATCCTCAGCACAAGCAACCTCATTGACAAATTGCTTCAAATGCTCATAAAGAGTGCAGAGGTCAATTTCATCCAAGTCAATGTGAGATCTAACATCCTTCACTGTCTTTTCCCATGCAGGATGTAAGCTGGATAGAAATCTTATATTTAGTTCCAAGTTGGACCTGAATGCTTTGATTTTTCTTAGTTCATTGACCAGTTGGACGAGTCTGTTGTAAGTCTCGTTCAATGGTTCTCCCTGGCCAGCTTTGAAGGAGTCATAAGCAATAAGGATTGTTGTCTTCTTGGTTTTAAGGCTGATGCTTGTGCCTTGGAGCAGTTTTTCGATCTCATCCACATTTCCTTTGCCGTTTGCATGCTGTCGATGAGAACATATACTTCGTTAGGGATTGCTTGAAGGAGGTACGTCTTGGCCATGAGATCACCTCAAAGCATGAGCCTATCAGCTTCGGTATATTCAGATGCCACTTTTCGTCTCCTTTCTGGAAGAATAGTTGGGTTGTTTTCTGGATCTCCACCAACTGAAATCATCAGTTCAGCTGGTCCTTCAAGCAACGATTCAAGCATCGCAGCGGAGTTTTCTTTGTGCTCAAGGAAATTAAGGAATCGATTCCTCCACATTTGGTATTCTCCTTTCCTGAGACTGGGAGGAGTACTGCTGTTCCCTTGGGCATTGAATTCTGAGGCCATTGCTGTATAAAACTGACCGTTCGAGATAATTGATCAAAAGATTTTCAGAGGCAGAATGTCGAAAATCAGATGTCGAGATCTGAATATCGAGATCTGGGATTTCGATAAAGGAGGCCCGGTTTCGAGATTTGATATCGAGATTAGGATGTCGAGTTTTGAAATCTAGAGATTTCAAATGTCGAGAAGAAGATCTCGAGATTTGAGATGTTGAGAAGTGAAACTCGAAAAATTAATTCGAGAAGTCAAATATCGAGACCAGATATCGAGACCTTAAAATCGAAATCTTGATCTCAAGATTTAGATGTCGAAATCCTCAATGTCGAAATCCTGCAAACTGTAAAAATCAGATAAGCAAAATCTGAAGGTAGTTTCTTGTAGAGTATGATGTCGAGATCCTCAGGTAAAGTTTTCAGCTCGAAATACTTGGAAAAACCTGATTAAAACCTAGATGTCGACATATGCTACTCGAAATATCTCAAGTACAGAAATTGCAGAAAACGAAATCTGAAGTATACCCCTTGATCGCTTCGAAACGACGATTCTAAGGGTGTAACTTTCACAACTTTTTAACAAGAAACAAGATTACAGAGTAAAAAATCGACAGAAAGAACAACATAAAGAAATACAGAGGTCTTCTGCAGGCGTTCTTCTGATCGGCTCTCGATCGGCTCTGATACCAATTGATAGTCCTTGTTTCTGTAACAGCAATGAATAGCAGTATAACAAAGGAGATTAACCGTAAAGATGAACACAGATGAATCGATGTAAAACCCTCTTTGATATACCGTGAACTCTTACACAGAATGATTTGCGTTACGGCTATTATGAATAAGTACGAAAGTTAACCTAAACCTGAATCCTCAGCTCCCTTTTTATAGGCGAGGTTCAGGTATGCGAATAAGGCTTTTAGCCTTTTGTATGGGCCTAACACTTGGCCCATATTAAATACTATTCTAAGAGATATAATATATCAGTGCATAATGGAAATAGTAGACTAGGCTATTACAGACAAAACTGACAGACTCGATTCACAATAGAATTATCTTCAACAGAATGGCTTCTTCAAAAACTCCCTAAACTTAGCAAATTAATCCCCTAAATCCCTAAACATCAAGACTTTGTCAGAAAAATTCACAGGTAAGGAAACACGAGCCATTTGGGTATGGAGCTCAATTTATGGGTGAAGAAAGAACAAAAGAGGCAGACTCAAAGTGGCTTCTCCTAAAGGACTTATTCAAGTGGAGTGGATGATTAATTAATTCAATGGGTAACTAATGCCTTCATCCTCTCAACAACTAGATTGTAGTGTAAGCAATTTAAGCCTAAACACTTCAAAGATGTTCTAAAAGCATTATCAAAACTCTAGCCAGTTCACAAAGACACAGTTTAAAGAAAAAATTTCAAATATTTTGACATGACTTGTCTATGAATATACAACTAACACCTGCACATGCTAACTGTAATAATCTCATGTAATAACTACTGCCCGAATGCCCGATTCATTCCCCCACACTTAAACTTTGGCATCGCCCTCGATGACAAAAAATGCACTATGCACAAGGGGTAAAGGAGAAAGGGTCACACGTGCTCAACTCAACTCAACTCAATACAAGCGAAAAGAAAGATCATGAAAACTTCTCTCGGGCACTGGTCGGTGCGGAACAAAACTGGGTCAATTTGTGAACCTCGGCGCATCATCCATAAAGCAAACTTTGAACTGCAAAAACAAAGCACAAAAACACAAAAACACACAAAGACAAAGAAACAAGCTAAAACAAAAGTGCAGAAATAAGCTTGGGTTACCTCCCAAGAAGCGCTATTTTTAATGTCGTTTGCCCAACGATACCTCATATGCTCTCAAATATCAAAGATTGAAGTGGTGCACTAATTTTAAAAGCATCTAACTTTCGCTCAACAAATGCCATTAAGTGGCGCAAACCTTTAAATTCTCGAGTCCACGTAGGCAGTACATGATCTTCATAAACCTTATCAACACAGAACTGACGGATGAACCTCACATCGTCTTTGAGTGGACAGAAAACACGAGTCAAAACTTTGATTACTCCAGGCATCACTGGAAGCTGAAAAGATGTTTCAAAGCAAAGATCTAAAGCAACATCGCACTCAAACTGCAGCATGGAAAATTCTTTTTCTTCCTCATAAATATCACAAAAATACAAAACACCTCCTCTATACTCCGTTTCACTCTCCATGTGGGCATCCCAACTCCCATTAACACTGTTCTTATCAATGTCTTCTCAGATGATGTGGTCATCATTGATAAAAGGAGCATCATCCTTTAACGGTGAATCAAACAAATCCAGATCTGAGACAATGCACGCGTGAACATCTGAATATGTAGACGATAGTTCTTCTTTCATGGGGAAATATGTTTCTTTATTGTGATCAGCTGCCTTGAGGTGCTTCCCATCTGTATGTGTGATAGCCTCGATGTTTTCACTGAGATTGGTTTCACTATCACTAAGATGTGATCTCTCGGGCTCCTCAGATAGGGCTTCTGTCAGCTGACTCATCATGTTACTTAAATTCTGCATTCTGGCTGAAGTGGTCTGCATGAACTGAATGAGCATCTCTTCCAATTCAGAAAGCCTCGCTAAAGTTGCCTCCACTTGTTGATTATTTAGCTCATTACTCGGCAAGGATGTAGGAATAATGACTTAAACATCTGTGTTCCTAATTTGTGGGGAGGAAGAAGAGGGGTATGCAATTGCTTGGTAAGGATGGTCATATGGAGGATTGGGGCAAAGACATAAATGGTGACCTCCTCCACCGAAAGAACAAATGCTATTTTTAGGAAAGTAATCAACCAATTCCTCGGAACTTTTAGTTTGAACAAGATATTCAAGAATGAATCCTCGTTTTGCCCTAGGATAATGTGAATAAGCATAATGATGAGGGGATTGCGATTGGGAATGTTGCGCATTTGGAGGATGGTAAGAATAAGAAGATAGAATATTTTGTGGTGCTAGAGAGTAATCATCATGAGCAAAATAATACTGATGATGAGTGTAGGGAGGATATGGCGTATGTGGTGAATATTCCATGGAGGTTTGGGGGTAAGGTGTAATAGGGTAGAATATATAGAATTAATTATTAGTCAGTATCCTGATTGTATTAGATAACTTATTTCTCTATTAATAGACTCTCAGGGGCTACCAGTCTGGTCAAGCCTGTTCATTATTCTCACATGATATCAAGAGCCTAAATTATACCCTATTTTTTTCCTTATGGATTCGACTTCCCCCGCATCCGCTCACCCTACCGCGCCGTCCACGACGGCAGCGACTCAAGGAATGGCAGCGCCCGTCACCATGGCTGCGCCCTCTCCCGTGACTATGCCGACCACGTATTCTCCGGCATCAGCTTTGACTTGCCTGACGTTCGGTTCCACCTCCAACCTGTTGCCACCCTCGTTTTTAGCACTGTTTCCGGTGAGTCACCCGGATATTGATGAGTCTGCTTGGATCCCACCAACGTTTGACTGGTCCTCCCCAACAACGGCATGACGTCCTCTTCGTTTGGCGTCTGAGGTACCACTGGCTCAGCAGCCTCAATTTGGAGGCCCCACATTTGTCGGTGCACAGGGGTTGGATTCGCCTCCTATTTTTCGGCCAATAGGCCGGCCGGCAACAACTCAACATAGTTCTTTGGAGGCAATTGCACAGTCTATGGGGTTTTCGACACCGAATGTCACCAATATTGTTACTACAAAGCTTGATGTTGTCGAAGATTATTTTCCCTCGCGTACTCAGTTCGAGTCTTTTCTAGTGTCACATGGACTCCTAGGGTTTCTAGATGGTACCATTGCTACCCCTCCTCAATTTATTTTTGATGCTTTACGTAGAGAAGTTATGAATAATGAGTACTATTATTGGCTAAAGTTAGATCAAACAATTCGTTCTTGGCTGTTTGCTACTCTATCTCGTGATATACTTGTTGAAGTTCACACTCTACGCACTTCTGCTACCATCTGGGAACGTCTAGAATCTCGCTTTATGGAAGCCAGTATGGCTCGTTCTATGGAATTAAAACGCTTGTTAACCACTACTAAAAAGCGAAAAAATCAATCCATGGAACAATACATGTGTGAAATCCAGAAAATAGTTGATGCCTTGGCCACAATTAATTCCTCTGTCTCCATGAAAGATCTTCTTGAGCAAACTTTACTAGGTCTGGGTCCGGATTATGAGTCCATTATCACTACTTTGAATACTTTTTCTGAGGGGCTTACTTTTGATAAACTACGGACCAAACTAGTCGAGCAAGAGCAGCGCCTCATCTATCTTCGTTCTCAAGACATTCCCTCGTCACTTGCGGCGTTTGCTACTCAACCCAATGCTCCAATTCAAACTGGTTCGGGCCAAGAAGCACGTGGTGGTGCTCAATTTGCTCGGGGTCGCGGCCGGGGATCTCGTGGCAGAGGCAGAGGATACGGCCAACAGGGTTACGGCCACCAACAGTTCGGTCCACCTGGGTACGGTCAGCAGCCATATGGCCCACCTGGGTACGGACAGCAGGGCTACAGTTCACAGCAGCGTCCGGGACAGCAGGCACCGGTCGGCTACTACCCGCAGGGTTACTATCCGGCCTCCACATCTCACGGACGTCCAGGCTCACCTTTAGTTGATGGACAATTTGGTTCAATTCCCCCGCCAGTTGTCTGTCAAATTTGCTATTCCCCAGGTCACTCCGTTGTTTCATGTCCGTCTCATTTTAATCAGCCCTCAGCTCCAGCTCTTGCTGCCCCAATGAGTGATCCTAATGACGCTGTCTGGTTTCCGGACTCCGGTACTTCTGCGCATATGACTCCTCAGGAAGGTACTTTAGCAAATAAATCTCTTTATTCTGGACTACTTACCGTTACTGTTGGTAATGGAACTAATTTACCCATTAAAAATATTGGTGATATTTCCTTTATTTCACTCTCCAGGCCTCTTCATTTAAAATTTGTCTATCATGTTCCATAGATTAAATATAATTTATTATCCATTCAAAAATTGTGTTCCAATCCGGTCAGTTCATCTAGGACTGATACACCGGTACCTGCTTCGCCGAATAGTTTAGGCTCGACGGAAACATTAGCCACGGCTGATGGGGTGGTGGACGATGTTCAAATTGTTGATGCTTCTTTGCCCAAAAATATTCATCCCATGCAAACACGCTCCAAATCAGGAATCTTTAAACCAAAAACTATTTTTAACTTAAATACTCAAGTTTTGGTTGCTGATCCAACATGTTTTTCTGTGGCTAATAAGGATATTAAATGGAGAGCTGCAATGGTTGAGAAATTTAATGCACTTATCACTAATAAAACATGGGACTTGGTACCGTTTGACTCTAGCAAAAATGTGGTTGGGTCTAAATGGATTTATAAAACTAAATATCGGTCTGATGGCTCTATTGAACGACATAAAGCACGTCTGGTTGCCCAAGGGTTTAAACAGCAAGTTGGGGTTGATTTTTCTGAAACTTTTAGTCCTGTTATTAAACCCACCACTGTTCGCATTGTTCTTACTTTAGCTATTTCTTTTAATTGGCCTATTCGTCAGTTAGATGTTAAAAATGCTTTTCTTCATGGTCATCTCACAGAAGAGGTTTACATGCGTTAACCACTCGGGTTTATTCATCCACAATTTCCTAATCATATTTGTTGCTTGCGCAAGGCCATTTATGGACTTAAACAGGCTCCCTGGACTTGGTTTCATCGTTTTTGTAGTTTTCTTCTTACGCATGGTTTTATCTGTAGTCGTGCTGATAATTCTTTGTTTATTTTTCGTCAGTCTACACGTATAATTTATTTACTCTTGTATGTGGATGACATCATTGTTACTGGAAATTCCTCTACTCTCATTCGTAACTTTATTTCTCTATTAGGGAAATATTTTGCGATGAAAGATTTAGGGAATTTACACTTTTTCTTGGGGGTTCAGGCTGTGCAAAATTCCTCTGGTTTATTTTTATCTCATGCCAAATATGTGTCAGATCTTCTCACCCATTTCCATCTTCATACTCTTAAATCGGTTCGCACGCCGTTAACTACTAGAACCAAGCTTTCTCTCACTGATGGTGAGTTAATTGTTGATCCTACAGAGTATCGTAGCATGGTAGGTGCATTGCAGTATTTAACTAGGCCTGATATTTCATATATTGTTCACTTGGTGTCTCAATTTATGCATGCTCCTCGTACTATATCTCACGGCATACATCTACGGCCGTCGACACACCCACACTCAGTTCTGGCATATTCTGATGCTGATTGCGCTGGTTGTCCTGATACTAGTCATTCCACGTTTGGCTATGCTGTTTTTCTTGGTCCTAATATGATCTCCTCGCAGTCCAAGAAACAACCTAATGTCTCTGGCTCCTCCACTGAGGCTGAGTATAGAACCATTGCATACACTGTTCAGGATACATTACACATCCGGTCTATCTTGTTCGAGCTTGGCTTACCTATTTTTCGCCCTGTTTGTTTTCTATGTGATAATGTATCCGCTTCATATTTATCTGCCAATCCCATCCAACATGCTCGCAGTAAGCATATTGATATTGATTATGACTTTGTTCGGGAACGTGTGGCTCATGGTGATCTCTTAATGCAGTATGTTCCTACGAAGTTTCAGTTGGCTGACATCTTCACTAAGAGTTTGGCTCCTCAGCAATTTTTGTTTTTACGAGACAATCTACGCGTAGTTTCTCCTGCATAGATTGAGGGGGTGTAATAGTGTAGAATAATTAGAATTAACTATTAGTCAGTATCCTGATTGTATTAGAAAACTTATTTCTCTATTAATAGACTCTCAGGGGCTACCAGTCTGGTCAAACATGTTCATTATTATCACAAGATGTTCCTCCAGGAATTGAAATAAATGAGTTCATCACATGCCGCTTTTATTTACCTTAAAGGTTAGTACAGAAAAAATCCTACGAGAAACTAAAAAAAAAGACAAACTAAAGAGAAAACAATCACTAAAATTAATTAATCCTTAAAACCGACACCGTCCCTGACAACGGTGCCAAAAACTGATGTGAGTTTTCTTGCATTTAAAATATGTAGCAGTACAGGGTGTGAGTACGAGTATCGTCTCCACAAGGACGGATAAATGGGAATCAAGTATTAATTAAATTCTGCGATTGAAACGAAATAAAATAAAATAAAATAAATTGTGCTAGATTTGATTGATTGGGAAAATTAAATTGCGAATAAAGAAATTAAACTAATGGGTTCTTTCTAATTAATGGCGATAGGGAACGGTGATTTAATCCGGGGTAATCAGATTTCTGGCTGATCAGGCTTAATCACATGAAATTAATTTAATTGAGCCTTGACGAGCACTTTGTTGTAGTGCGTCAAAATAAATTCGATACTAACACTTATACGTAGTATAGTGAAGTAGAGTTCGTATTCACAGGGAAAGGAATAATTCTCTTTTTAAATGAAACTAGTAATTAAAGGGGGGTTTTGGGGTTGAATGATTTAATTTAATAAGAAACTAAGATGAACAACCTATATGTGTTTTAATTCGAAGATAAAAGGACTTGGCTTTGCTACTTTTCACTTGTTGACATATTAAATCGATCCTTGTTATATCTCTAACTTATCCCCTCTCGAATACTCAATTGAGGAGTATCTCTAATTCATCGAGGGTAGTTATTAACAACGACCGTTCATTAATAACCCTTACTATAAATCAAATATAGAACAATGCCTTATACCGATTTAAAAGTATCATTTAATCTCCCTAACTCATTGATGAAATCAATTGAGGTTGATAACCTCAACACAACGGTTTCGGTTTAACCAACAAAATTAATCCCTCTTAAGTTTATTAACCACGACCATGCATTAATAAACCGAAGTTACTTACTTGTGAAACCATCAACGATTAACCATCAGTTCGTTGATCGTTTCTAGTAATAATTAATATTGAGATGTTGACTAATTGTCATCTTAGCAACACTCCCAAACATTAATATAGAAAGAGATTAAGGGAAGAATTAATATTCAAGGAGAGAAGTTAAGAAAATAACTCACAACTTTAACAATCAACAAGCTTCAAGAGCAAAACTAAGAAATGGAAATTTAGCTCCTCATTTGGAGACTAAACATGCTAGAAAAATATAAGAAAAATACTATTCTAAGTTGAGCTTAAGTATATGGAAGAAGGGATAGAAATTAGTGAAGAAAATGTGTGCTATTTATAGGTGTTTTTCAACACCTTTGGCCGGGTACCCGACCGAGTAAGGTGCTCACCCGACCGGGTACCGGTAAAAATCAGATAATCTCCCACGTTCTTGTGTTTCAGCATGTCGGGTTGCCTCCGGTCAAGTCTCACCCGACCGGGTGAGGTAGTGGGCCCGACCGGGCCATGTAATTTCCTTGCACTTTCAGGTTTCACTTCTTACCCGACCGGGTGAGAGGTTATACCCGGTCGGGTATTTGATCCTGGGCAGTCAATTTTCCTTTTTTCTTCACTTCAAAGTCTTCCTTTCTAACACCACAAATCCTAACTATATTTTATAACTTATAAATGGAAACTAAAATACAATTACTACTAAAATCACACAACTGTTTACAAACTAAATAGAATGGTAAACAACCCACACAAATCAAACATAAAAACATACATTTATGCACTACTAATTAGTGCATATCAAATACCCCCAAACTTGAACTTTTACTCGTCTCGAGTAAAACAAATCTTGTCCATGCAATCCTCCAAATGATAATACTATCAACACAAAAATCCAAGAATGTTTTTACGAACAAAAGTGATTACAAAGCATCCCCAAAAGTGAATAGAGTAAAAAAAAGGTCTTCAACTTCATCTTTACCCTCATGTCTCTTTTAAATTATCACCCTCAGGATCCTGCAAAATAAAAGATATATGTTCTCTCATTCTTTCGTTTTGCCTAGGTGCCCTTTCAGGTTTTCATCCCAGCTTCCCACATTTTTCTTTTAATTCTCACAACCTTACTCTTTTTGCTTGAGTTTCCCTTTGTGGATTTTCAACTCAACAAGCTTATTCATTTTTTTTGTATATTTTTTTCTATTTTTTGAATGAAAAGAGTACGATTGTCAGCATACCAGAACAATCTCCCCCTGCTAGATCACGGCACTGTCCCCAGTGCCCGCCCGCATCTCCGCCATCAAAAGATCCTCTATGGCCAAAGTAGCCCCCAGTGTATGCATCCTCGTCCATGTGGTCGCTGCTGTAGTCATCATCCCCGCCTCTTCCACCGGAGCTTGATCCTCCAAAGTAACACCACTGAGTGGGGTCGTACCATAAGGGTGCGGGAGGGGGAGTGGTCATAGAGGCAAAGGAACCCTGGTGTGCTACGTAAGAGTATACCGGACCAAAGGTTCTCCGTTGGTTCTCTTCATACCTCCACCGGTCTTCCTGCCTTTGTTCTTCCAACCTCTCGAAACTCTGTCTTTGCTCAGTATGATATAGACCAACTTCCTCCTGAAGTAGGATAGATGTAGTTGTTGTTGATCATGTGCATGTTATCGAGCATTTGTTGCTCGAATGATATGTATTGGTAGGCCGGAGCATTAGGTTGTTGCGATGGATCAGGTATGAGGGGTGGGTCTACTTCGGCATGTCCTTGATCGGGCTCATCCTGTGAATAGTATGCTGGGATTGCCCCGGGGAGGCAATAATGATGACCATCATCGATTTCGTGACCCACGATATCCAGGGGAACGTCAGGGAATGGCATGTGGATAAATATGTCATTTCGTGGAATGATGAGCCACTTATAGATAGGTGCCCCTGTGGGTGTCATGTGAGAGAGAGCTAAGTCTTTGGACTTTTGTATAAGCCAAGACGTGCAAATGAGCTGTTTAGGAGTAATGGGGCATGGGTCTAAAAAACCATAAAGGTGGCTATATGTGTGTAAGGAATAATTGTAATTAGATTTTGATGATGCTATATTTATTAGGACTTTAGAGCACCCCCTCTTTGGATTTATTGTATTAGAAAATTTTCATCGTAAAGTTTCTTAGAATAGTCGACTCACAGAAGACCTCCAGACAGAAGACCTTTGGCTCTCTGTTGATCCTTATCCAGACAGAAGACCTTTGGCTCTCTGTTGGTTTTTACTCAGACAGACACCCTCCGGTTCTCTGTTGGACATCACTACAACAGAAACTGTCTAGACTCTCTGTTGGTTCGCTCTTGATAGAAGACCTCAGGACCCTCTAATAGCTTATTCCAACAAAAGTGCTCAAGACCCTCTCTAGCAGACCCTCTGCTGAAGACACCAGAAGGCCTGACACTTAGAGAATTTTCATGGAACAACTTCAGCCGGTGAAACCATCTAAAGATTCCTTCAACGGCTAGAAGACTTCAACGGAAAAGCTACAGTACGAGCATTAAATGCACATTTAATGCACCCCGTACCATGAAGAGTAAAAGCTGATGATTGGCCGACATTCCAGGATACTCCAGGATAACTTTATCCCAAAATAGTAACCCGCCAACACTAACGGGTCCTACTGGTCAAGTCAATTATTCGCGCATTAAATGCAGTTGTCCTCCTCCTCCAACGGGAAGACAACCCCAGTATAAAAGATACTACTTGAAGAACATCTACTACAACTTTGCTGAAACCTTGAAAAACCATTGCTCAACAAAAACATTAAAACATTCAAACGCACAAGCCTTCTTGAGATTAAAACTTCATCATCTTCTACAAGAGAAGGCAGACGTTGGAAAGATTATCTACTCACATCTCCTTATTTCCAACTCAAGCAAAGTTCCAATCGTTCTTCAACACTTCAAGCACTTCATTAAAACATCTTTTGTGACGAAGAAAGTTGGAGGAACCCCTGTTTCATCAAGAAACTCTTCTCTAACGAGAAGGACGTCCGAGTAACTGGAGCAGTGAAGTGGTGATACTTCTGGGAAGCTCAGTGAAAGGACCAGTCTTAAAGGAAGTCAGGAAGTGCATCCCAGGAGACATCTACACTTGAAGAAGAGGTGGAGAGCTTCTTAAGTGCTAGGACTAAGGCTGTGTAATTGGATTTTTACAAGCTTAGTGGAACAGTGGATTAGAGGAACGAGTTGTTCCTTGAACCACTATAAAAATCCCTGGTGTCATTTACTTATTGCTTTTATTTCTTGCATTTATCTTTAACTGATTAACTCCGGAATTTATGTCTCTGTGTTCAGCAGAACCCCTCCCGTGAGTTAACAGAAGGCCTACTGCCTTTGCATCCTTTAGAGGCTAACTGGACAGAACCCCTACCAGAAGACCATCCGCTGCCTGTCTGTTCTGCCAACAGAACAGACTATTCTGTTAAATATGGTACTTAGCTTGAAAAAGTTAAAAACCAGTATAGTCTATTCACCCCCCTCTAGACTGTACCCAGTACAACCGGGACCAACAATGTGTGATTATGCCCCCTATCACAATTTGCCCGATGACGTTGCCACATTTTTGAAATGATTCCATAAGATGGAGGCAACGTCAACTGGATCCGGTCCAGGTAAAACAGCTTGTGCCAGAATACACACATCCCACATTCGTGTGTGATGATTATTCGGTCTTCCGAGAAAACAATTTGAACATAACTTCAAGAAAATTCGGAAGACCGGATGTTGCACACAGTTCACACTCAGCTTAGAAGGGTCCACCACACCTTTTCCTGTCATTCTCTTCCATAATGCATACCCCAAAAGAGTGTCATAATCACGAGCTTCATCAAACAAAGGGAGGCCATAATGATGTGCAAATTCTCTTTTGGTTAATGAACGATCTTTATTGAGTAAACGAAAGGTGATGGTGTCATTTGCATGATCATCATCATCCTTTGTAAACACAAATGAGCTAAAGAATTCATACACCAAATGAGGATAAGTCACATATTGCATTTCAAACAACCTAGTCATTCCAATCCTTGCAAATATGTCACGCATAATCACATCAATCCAAAGGAGTGCTAAAGTAGTAAGACACATGAACCGGGATTGTTTTACCTCCCTTTTGGATCGTTCCTTAAATCGTTTCTTGTGTGCCTCCGTTGCAAATTCCACACTTTCATAGCCCGCCACAGGTGGGATAGCCCTTGAAGAAGAAGCTTTTCCCTTTTTTGGTGCCATGAAATGGATTTTTTTTTTGGGATTTTGGGTGAAGATTTTCGGACTTTTGGGTGTGGATAGGATTGGGTGGTTTTTATGGGTGTAGAATGAAAGAGGGTGATGAGGAGAGCAAGAATATGGTATTGGTTGGGAATTTTTGGGTTGAATTTGGACTTTTGATGTCCAAAAATAGGGGAATTCGAAAATGGTTCGGGTTTGGATGGTTTGGTTGATTTGGGGGGATTTGGAGGGATTTATGGGTGTAGAAGTGAAGGAAATGGAGAGGGGAAGAAGAATATGGTGTTAATTGATGGATTTGGTGAAAGGATGACGAAGATTCGAAGCTTTTCTTGCTTGAAAATGGGGGATTTTATGTGGAGTGTTCGAAGGTAGGAGAAGATGGAGTGATGAAACTGCTCTGCCCGACCTGGTTTTAGAACGATTTCCCGTTCACCCGGTCGGATGATCGACTTGTTTTACCCGGTCGGGTTATGCAATGTTTTCAATCCAGTAGCTACTGGAACGACTACCCGACCGGGTAGAATAGGTGACCCGGTCGGGTACTAATCTGACTTTTTTTTATTTTATTTTTTTAACTTTTTTATCCGGTCGGGTATATGAGTTGACCTGGTCGTATTTTCAAAGCAGTGGCCTGGGGACGGATTCTTTTTTTCAAGTGCCCGGCCGGGTGTTTGGTTCTACCCGGTCGGGTTTTTAAGCAGTGGCCTGGGAATTGATTTGTCTTCACACCCGGTCGGGTTTCTCAAGCCACCCGGTCGGTTATATGTATATATTTTTTTCTTTTGCTCGCCTCACCCGAGTGATGGTCTGGTGATGAGATTTTTACACATACCCGACCGGGTGCAATATGATGCCCGGTCGGATAAATGCCCCAGGCTACTGTACAACATTTTTTTAAAAAAATATTTTTGCACACACACACACTCTAAAATGAAAATAATCAAAATACAAACTTGGGTTGTCTCCCAAGAAGCGCCTTATTTAATGTCATGGCACGACTTTATATTTTTGTTTTATTTTCTATGTTATGTGGGATCATGAACATCCCTTGTTTTATTTTTCTTTCTTGGCCTTTTCCAGTAAGGTCGGGATTTTTTCCTTGTTATCACTTCAACCCCAGGTGGGATCAATTCTCTTTTTGAAAATTTTAGCAATTGCATCCCCATCAATGGTGATTCTCTAAGCTCAATTTGTTCTTCTTTTTCAAAAGGTGGGATTTTCTCAGCTTCTTTTTCAACAAAAACATTCGGTGTTTGTGGTTCAAAAACATTTAGAGAACAAAGAGATTGGTCTTTAATTTGTTTTTTCGTAGAATCAAAGATGTTGAATTCTACTTTTTGGTCATCGAGATGTTGACTAATTTGAGAACAAGGATCATTTGTCCATCGGTTCGTTGATCGTTTCTAGTAATAATTAATATTGAGATGTTGACTAATTGTCATCTTAACAACACTCCCCACAATTAATATAGAAAGTGATTAAGGGAAGAATTAATATTCAAGGAGAGAAGTTAAGAAAATAACTCACAACTTTAACAATCAACAAGCTTCAAGAGCAAAACCAAGAAATGGAAATTCAGCTCCTCATTTGGAGACTAAACATGCTAGAAAAATATAAGAAAATACTATTCTAAGTTGAGCTTAAGTATATGGAAGAAGGGATAGAAATTAGTGAAGAAAATGTGTGCTATTTATAGGTTTTTTCAACACCTTTGGCCAGGTACCCGACCGGGTAAGGTGCTCACCTGACCGGGTACCGGTCAAAATCAGATAATCTCCCACATTCTTGTGTTTCAGCACGCCGGATTGCCTCCGGTCAAGTCTCACCTGACCGGGTGAGGTAGTGGGCCCGACCGGGCCATGTAATTTCCTTGCACTTTCAGTTTTCACTTCTTACCCGACCGGGTGAGAGGTTATACCCGGTTGGGTATTTGCTCATGAGCAGCCAATTTTCCTTTTTCTTCACTTCAAAGTCTTCCTTTCTAACACCACAAATCCTAACTATACTTTACAACTTATAAATGGAAACTAAAATACAATTACAACTGAAATCACACAACTGTTTACAAACTAAATAAAATGGTAAACAATCCACACAAATCAAACATAAAAACATACATTTATGCACTACTAATTAGTGCATATCAAGTCTCGCTAATCATTACAAAGTTCTTACCACTCTCGCGGCGTAGAGTAGAATAATTTAGGGGACGAGGTTGATCTCTCATGCGACATGATTCTAAAATTATTACTAAAATGAGCGAGCGTACTCCCCCTTAATCGTTACTAATCTCTTAGCGAACGATGAAGTGTGTGTGAAGGTGTCCTAGAATAAATTAGATCTCTTTTAATTTATTATACAAACAATTGTAATTCTAGCGACCGTTCTATATTACAAAATATATCAATAATCATTCAAATACAAATTAAATAAATTCATATAATGCAATTAATCCATCATGAATTTAGCCATATATCATAAGTAACCCCTTCATCAATTCCAAATCTCTAATTAAGACTACTCACAACTCATAATTGAAAAATCAACAGAATTGCAATGAACAGAATTAATTGTCATTAATTAAAAATTAGGAACTTACAAATAATCTAAGGGTATTGAAGAACAAGATGGAAAAGTAGAAGAAATTTTGTCCCTAGGCCTCTCTCTAAGCTCCTCTCTAAAACAGGGGTTTACAGGCTGTTTAAATAGGAAAAAACGGATAAAATTTGAGTTGGAATAGGATTTTCGGGGTCAGGTACGTTCTAGATTATAAAAGATATCAATTAATCATTCAAACACAAATTAAATAAATTCATATAATGCAATGAATCCATCATGAATTTAGCCATACATCATAATTAACCCCTTCATCAATCTCAAATCCCTAATTAAGACTACTCTCAACTCATAATTGAAGAATCAACAGAATTGCAATGAACAGAATTAATTGTCATTAATTAAAAATTAGGAATTTGCAAATAATCCAAGGGAATTGAAGAACAAAATGGAAAAGTAGAAGAAATTTCGTCCCTAGGCCTCTCTCCAAGCTCCTCTCTAAAACAGGGGTTTACAGGTTGTTTAAATAGGAAACAATGGATAAAATTTGAGCTGGAATAAAATTTTCGGGGTCAGGTATGGCGCCAGGCACGACCGTGCCTGCGACCGTGCCTGCGGAGTAAAAAGTGCGTCCCAGGGTCAGGCACGGCGTGCCTCCCTGGTAGGCACAATGTGCCTGACTGGCAGTAGCTCCAGCGTTTTTTCCTCTCCGAATTTGACAATGATTTCTTCATGAAAGGTGTAGATAATGAATCCTCTATCCAACACAACTTGCAAAACTGGATTTGAATCCTCCAATCAAAAGATATGAATAAAATGGTGGAAGGCCGCATTCTGAAATCTTAACAGCGATTATCTGATTTATCATCTGTTTTCACCTTTCTCCTCTCAGATTCTCGTAATGGTGTCTTCATATGATTTGTATCTCTTGAAGTTGGCTTTTATATGGAACTTGAATCGTGTCGTTTGGATGTTATTTCAAAAACATATGCTTGAATGATAGACAGAAGGTCATCCTGAACGTCGTTTTCAAGCTCTTTTGATCTCGTAGCCAATTCCTAGAGCTCTTTTGTCTTCAAATCTTCATCGTGAACCTCCCGGTGACCTCCAAAGCTCTCAAAAATTTATTGAATTCTTCTCAACTCTTTTTGATTGCTTCTCAAGCGCCAGTGTCGAGCTCAAATTTCCTGATTTTGACTCCAAAAATAGAAAATACGAACCAATGTCCGTTAAAATATGACTTGAGCTAAAAAAGAGACTTATGAACCCTTAAGCTTGAAAAATCATCAAAAGCTGATCCCAACACGCATCAAATGTGTTTCAAAATATGGACTTATCTCGTGCCAATTCCAAAAGTCACTATTATAAAAAGTTGCCTTCCTACGGAGCACAACTTTTCAAATGAAATCATGATTTTGAAATTCAATGTAGTGAGATAATTGAAAATATGGCAAATATCAAGCTTTCATCTGGTGCACATTATTTATTATAATATCTTGGATCATATAGTAAACTAAGCTTTAAATTATATAACTACTTTAAAATATTTTGGATCATATAGTAAACTAAGCTTTAAATTATATAACCACTTTAAAATAACAAAGATATTACACACATAAATTTTTTACAATTTCACCAATATTAACGTTCTTGTATCATATCCACTAATGAGCTCCATCAAGTAAAGTCTTAAATCTGATGAATCTGCCATTATTCTAGGAAAGAGTGACACTAATATTACTTCTCAACTTCTCTTGGACAAAAATATGATCACTATTTAAAAAGACACAAAAGTGACTCGGCGCAATCCCTCTTCCGCTATTAATGTTGACCTTCAGCACCAACACTCCATCGCAACCTCCATCTTATCTTTCTGGCGCAATCTACCTTCGCTGATGGTAAGATCTTAAACCTCCACCCTTAGCTTCGTCGATGGTAGCGGCATCACCAAGCTTCAGATTTGAGGCCGTTAGTTCCGGATCTGCCTTCCTCAATGGGCAACAACTCTGATTCAAGGCCGCTGGTGCCGGTTCCGCCATCCTTGATGAACGGCGACTCCGATTATGGGTTGCCGCTGCCGGTGGAGGTGCGGAGGAGGTATTCTGTGCATCCTCTTCACCACAATTGAAGACAAAAAGTTTGAACCAGTCTGCTCTCGACCTCTGCATAGACCTGCTCTGCTACCTGCTTTCTTGATCAACAATGATGTTGCGGTGGCTGGGGAGTGGTGGGGCAGCGGTCGTCCGAGGATCTGGGTGACAGGGGACAAAGGAGTTGAGACTGGGGCGAGGGAGATAGGGTGGGGGAGCTGGCGGTCAGGCTAGGGGCTGGGGGTTGGGGCTTGAGGGATGGAGCTGAGATGTGGCAGAAGTATCCCAGGGGGCTGGGGAGGTGGCTGGGGGCAAGGTAGTCAAACCGGAGGTGGGGTAGGCTAGGGACGGGGCTGAGGGAGTTATGAGGAGCAGGGGAGGGAGGGGGCTGGGAACACCAGAGATCACAGTGACCGGATGTCACCGAAGATGACATGTCACTGTGGCCGGCGGAGGTCACTATGGTGGTGTCACTATGGCCGGCGATGGTGACCGGCGGCGGTGGCAGTGACACGAGCTATGGCGGTAGTGACATCCGACAGTGACGTGAATATTTTGGTGTCACTTTATTTTAGTCACATTTTTGTCCAAATGTAAAAGTGCTCATGTTTTTGATAATATGCCTTAATTTAGGACTCTCTCCGCCCCCTATAATTGTCTCATTTTTTTATTTTTGGATGTCCCCCTATTATTGTCTCATACCATATTTGGTAACATTTGTGTGGCTCTAATTCATTCTTACTTTATTCTCACTTTATCAACTTATTATCAACCACATAATTCCACTTTGATTAAAAACTACACCACTCTCTTCCGTCTCAATATTAGGGGGACGGAAGGAGTAATATTCAGGGAAAACCACACCACCCACTGTAGGTAGATTTTTTTATACCACGAAGTATATTCCTGCAACATAACACTTTCATACGGAGTATTATACCATGTTCCTGCAACAAAACACTTTGGACTTTCATAATTTGCATAGTACTCTCTCCGCATCAAAATAATTGTACCAATATCTTTTTCGGTATGTATCAAATTAATTATCTCATTTTTTTGGAAAGAAATCTATCCTAAAAACAGCTACAGTACACTTTAGTAAACCTGCACTGCTGTTACAATACCAAAATATCTTACTTTATGTAAAGTACACAATAGTTATATAATTAATATTACCTTAAATTATGTGAAAAATCAAATGGGGCGGTTATTTTAAAACCGAGGGAGTACTAAATATAACTTAAATACTCTTTAACATGATCTTAAATAAATAACACGATAAAACTTATTAAAGTAATTGGTTTTTGAACGCGCCATGCGCATTGGACAAAATGCCAAAGAATTTTATTTGGTCTTCCACCACGTATCAAGGGCGGCTCTGCATATTTGAAGACCTAGGGGCGGTAAAATAAAATGGACCTAATCTTATAAAAAATTCTAAACTAACATGCATAATAATGATAATAATAATAACCATTCAAAAAAAAATTCAAGACATTTATAAAAAAAATTGTAAAACCCTCTTCTATCTAAATCAATAATATAGAGTTTTTCCCCAAATTAGGGTAGTTCCAAAACTTATTTCCCAAAGTAAGGTACTTTTAGACTTACTTCCCAAACTAAGGTATTTTTTTGCCACATCACCCAACTTGCCACGTCACGGATGTCACATAGTTGATAGTCATTCCATAGCCATGCCATAAAGTTTGTGTGTTTTACTTACTAAAAAATTATGTCACATAGTGAGACTTGAACCCACAAGCTCCTATGTACTTTATAGTAGTGCAAGAATCACCAGACTACAATGCTCATTTGGCACAAGTTGTCATTTAAATAACATTAACATATACTCCCTCCGTCCCTAATAACTTTTCCAAGTTTGACTGGCACAAGGAATAATAAAGTAAAAACTGTGTGGTTGAGGTTCGTGCAGAGGAGAGATAATTAAGTGGAATCGCAAATTCTTTACTTAAAATGGAAAGTGGCAAAATTAGTGAGACATCCAAAAAAGGAAAGTTGACAAAGTTATAAGAGACGAAAGGAGTACAATATAGATTTTAAGTTTTGAGAGTTACTTTTTTAGCTCGTGTATTACTCGTTCATATAGAGTATATCACTTCTTTCTCAAATAATTACATAATATGTGAAAATTTTAATTTAAGATATTCACCTTTTTTTGAAATATTAAGATATTCAATTAAAAATAAAAAACTAATTAAAAATTATGATAAAAACATAAAAATTTGATATATGTAATTAAAAAAAAAATTGTAGTTTATATTTCCGAGTTCAAATAAGATGCTCGAAATCGAGCTAAACAAACAATGAGATATTGAAAAAATAAATGAATTAATAATTAAGTAAATAAATAAAATAAATAAATAAATAAATAAATAAAGGCTAAAGGGTCAAATATGTACATGAACTAACTTAAAGTGTTCAATTAGCCCCTTATTTAAGAGGTTCTGTCCGGCCGTCGCCAATTGGGGCAGTTCCCAATAGAGTTTTTTGATAAAAATTTTTGAGCATCTTCTTCATTAAATCTAGTTTAGCGATATCAAATTTCAGCTAAAAATGAAATCGGGAAGGCACTCAAATGATTTTCCGAAATGTACTGCGCTGTTTAACTGCACAATTATCTTCAAAAAATCTTTTGACTGCCTTCCCGATTGAATTTTTAGCTGAAATTTGGTATGAGTAAACTAGACTTAAAGAATAAGATGCTAAAAACACTTTAAGTTAGTTCATATAAAATAATTTTTTTTTATAATTACATATATCCAATTACGTTTTTATAATAATTTTTAATTGGATTGTTATTTTTTAATTGAATATCTCAAGTTAAATTTTTTACATATTCTTTAATTATTTTAGAAAGAAGTAATATATTCTAAAGGAATGAGTAATCTGCCACAATTGAGTAATCTCTGCTGGAAAAATTCAAATTTGCGGCAGCTCGACACGCGCGATGGTTCTAACTGCCACAACCGGACATCTCGCAAAAATTAAACGGCGCCACAACCGATACTTATCACAATAAACAAAAACTGTAAGCTTGAATCCATACCATTAATACGAAGTCATTTTGTTCAAGTTGAACATAAAAATATACAGTAACTAAACTTCATCACAATAAACTTCACAACTAAAATTCCGTAATTACATCAATAGATAATTACAACCACCGAACCAAATTAATAAATAATCCTGTGTACATCATCAATAGCTCGGTGACATCGATCTATCATTTAGAAGATAAAAGAAAGTCTTAAGAAATACTCCGTAATATTGAGTACGGAGTATAATATAATGGTTGTATAATATTTAGAGCATTTTTAACGGGAGGCTGTCATCATTAAAAAAATTGTGACATATGTCAATACATTATTGGAGTGTTTAGCCATGTGGAAAGAATGTCAAAACCCACGTTGCAACAGGGGGGTTTGACGGTTAAGTGTAGAAATGGTGCAAACCATTCCAAAGAGTGTAAAACAGTAATAACACTGTAGCATATCTAAAAGAGTAAAAGTCACTCCACTTAGTGCGCTTCGTAGGTAAATGCTTATACGGAGTACGTTATGAATACTCCCTATTTTTGTATTATGTATGTAAGGATATTGTAATTTCGTTTTAGTAGATATTGTAATTATAATTTTTTCATATTTTGCAGTTAATTCTAGTAAGGATGTTTGTAATTGCACTAAATTTTTTTTGTCTGATATGGTCTGTTTAAGTCTGGACTGGTCTAAACTAATTCGATAAATGTATAATCTTGGTTATTTTATAACTATCAAAGACTGATCTGGTTTGGTCTATTTATGTTTAGTCTGATCTGATCAAATCTGTTTAAGTCTAATCAGATCTGTTCTGATCTGATCTGGAATGAAAGTAAAAACATCTTAATTCTAAAGTATAAAAATACTAAGTACTCCCTGTGTCCCACTTAAAGATTCTCACACGGTTTACTATGTTTGACTGACCATAAAGTTAATTGATGTATATCATTAATATGATTAATTTTAGTAAATAAAATTTACAATATGGTTTATAATATATGATCGACAAAAAATAACGTAACTTTGATAAAAGCTAGATAAAAAAAGTAAAAAATTTAGAACAGTGCACGTTGACCGGATAATTAGGGACGAGAACCTTTAAATGGGATGAAGTGAGTGTCTACGTAGTATTCCTAAAAAAACAATACGCACCCCAAAGTATTACTCCCTCTGTATTTTTTTGTTCTCTACAATATGGTTGCGCACAACATTTACAGGTGAAATAGTTAGGGGTAATGAATAGTATAGAAAAAGTATGAGACAATGTGGAAAAGTATGAAAGGGAAGATAAAAAGTAGGAAAAATAAGGGTAATTGAGTATTTTTTAATAAAGGAAAAACTTACCAAAAAGAGAAAATGTAACAAACTTTTAAATACATCCAAAAAAAGGAAAGTGTAGCAAACTTTAAATTAAAATACATGAAGGTACCATAATCACAATAATTACGAAACTAAAAATAGAAACATCACATATTTAATTCCATTTTTGGGTATACGAATGTGGTGTCTTTTTAGCTTGTGTTTTTGGAGGTGAGAGGAATGTTCAAACTATGATTTGACTTTAAATAATTAGGAGTCAGGGAGAGAAAGTATGAATTACTGTATTACACCATTTGGAAATACTTGCAAAAAAATACTCTGTTTCGTCATTGTCTCTTGCAAAGAACTAAATCTGGGCCTATTTTTTCATTTTTTTGGGCATAGGGCAGCCCCCCCCTCCCCCGCACCCCTAGGGCCACCTATGCCACATATTCATAATTCAAACATAAATTGTAAAGTTTTAAACGCGCATCAAAGGTAGTTAAATAGTAAATATGATAAGTAACGGTCCCCATCTTCATTCAATGGTCCCTGACCGGTAGATGACCTATTATTCCAAGTTATTTTCTTATCTTTGCTAAACATTATTTGACCATAAGGTGAGATTTATGATATAATATATTGCAAAGATAAGAAAATAACTTGAAATAGCAGGTCATCAACCGGTCAGGGACCATTGAATGAAGATGTGGTGCAAAGGTTGGATTATTCTTGAATAATCAAAAGGTGAGACTATTGTAAGAAGACCGCTAAAAGGTTGGATTATTAGTTTCCATTTTCCCTAAATAATAATGCATTTTTTATGGAAGTAATAATGTTTTTAAAGTTTTTTTTTGTGGTGCGTTGATCATAATATTTGAGTTATATTAAAGTGCAATTTTGTAGTTGTCTAAGAGTATATGTGAAATACAAAGTTTTGAGGCAAAAACAACGAGACCAAATTTAATAAAAATACACAGTCTGTCTCATGATACTTCAAACTTAAAAGAACTAAATTTTATCGACTGCGTCATATTTCAGTCTCCTAACATTTGGTTTTCTTTTTAAATGTAAAACATATTAATTGATTAAAGACTTATAAAAAATATCACATGAAATACGTAGCACATTATAATCACAAAAATCTCACAAAATACACATGTATTTTAATCAAATTAAATATATGGCTCACAGATGTGTGTTGTAACACTAAAAAAATTTGTAGGAAGATATATGCCATAAGAATGTGTGTTGTAACTTTAATGAAATTTGTGGGTACGTAGATAGTGGGAGAACAAATACTGAAGTGGAGCTAATGACAATAATAGATGCATTGTAACTTGTAAGATATATAATAAATTCTCAATCTTTATTTGTGTTTATTCTGTGATATGTAAATTTCAAATGTAGAGTTTTCCTAGTAGAAGTAAACCTAAATGTTTTAAGAGCAATTAAATGTTCTTTTTGCGCTTCTGATCAACTAGTGAGTTGTGTGATCCAGAATGTTGCAGAATCATAGTAGAAGTAAGCGTAAATGTTTTAAGAGCAATCAAGGCGTTTTTGCACCTTGAAGATGGGGATCAAGGATGAAGGAGGTATATGATGTCTGAATGAAAATGGGTGTTTTCACATGGCTATTCTAATCTAATTAAACCCCAAAAATGTTGAAACATTCTAATAGTACTCTACCCCAAATGTAGACACTCTCTGTTGAAAACATGGATAGTGATGGATAGTATACCCGGGGGTAGCTTATCCGAGGGATATTATAAGAAATATCAAGAGAGAGGTCAGAACAAGTAAGAGAGAGTGTGAGTATGTATTCGATATCTAAATTGTGTGTCGATTACAATGGAAAATGACCGCTATTTATAGCAGCCATAAATGCTAGGTCTAATCAACGAGAGTACACGTGTCAAGCATTCAGCGATGGAGGGTCAACTCAGCCAGGGTGGCACCGAAATAGCATGAGGCCTCATTCAATGCGATGGTTTGGGTGTGACGTTGCATTTAATGCGATGATTCAACGCATGCAGAGAGGAGATCCTGTCGAGGAGAGTACCCTCGCCTATATGCATCCGGGGGCTGTATATACCAAGGGCTATGCATGATTCTGAGGCTCCCTGTGCCGAAGGCTGCACGTAATTCTAGCCTTGGTTTCCAGTGATGTTAGTGGACTAGGTGTGACTTTTTTCCCGAATGTGTGGCCTTCGGCTATGGGGCCGAAGGCAGTAACTTGTTGCAGTATGGGCTTCCCAGAGCCTTTCTTACTGTGTTTGGGCCGCTTGAGCTTGTTGGGCCTGGCTGTAATAGTGGATGTATGTGGGCCGAGGGTTCCTAGGCTATATACTCCATCAGGAGTCCCCCACTCCTTTTGTCGAGAGCTTCTCGAGGCAAATAGGAGTAAGTGTTGTGAAGTCTCTGGTAGTTGCCTTGATGTCGCTGTGAAGTAGTGGAAACATTTCCTTTGCGTCGAGGGGTTGGTGGGTGAAAGTGTGTTTTAGCGGGTAGCTTAGGGTCGAGGGTCGACACCTTTTGATCCACAGTGGGGAGATGCGTCGTTAGAAACCTCATTAGGAAAAAACCCAGTGGGAAAAAATCCTAATGAGGGAAAAAGAGTGAACCGGATGCCCCCGAAATGAAGCAAGATGGGTGAACCTTTCGGCGTGAGATACAAGATCGTGTTGAGGCCGAGGGCCGTTCGTGATCTGAGGGCGTGATCGTTGGAAGTGGTCGTCGGAATATGATCTTTGTAATTTTGGTGAAGTCGGCGTTACTTTTGTTTTTGCAAGAATTCTTCGAAAACTGGCGTATTTCCCGAGGGGTTCCCCAATCCCCCACACCTTCGTGCTGAGGGCTAACTCTCGATGAAGGGGTTTGAATGTGATAACCCGAGGGCTTGCTTTGTTGTCGTTTGAAGGGTGCCAGCAGAGGCCACCTCAGTGTTTCAAAAATAGCCGTTGGGATATGACAGTTGGGGAGCCATCCACGTAAATACTTAGGAACTCGAGTTCTTGACTTAGTAAATTTTCTGATCTTATTTCTCGACGGTCAGTTTTCTACAGCTACAGAAATGGCTTCTGAATCCAATGCGCAAGGAAACAGCAGTACTCCTCCATCTCTAAGGAAAGGGGAGTACCAAATGTGGAGAACTCGTTTCTTGAACTTCCTAGAGCACAAAGAAAACTCTGACGCAATGCTGGAATCGCTCCTGGAAGGCCCAGCTGTTCTGATGATTGACGTAGGAGGGGACTCAACTAATAATCCACCCATTCCTCCGGAAACAAGACGAAAGAGGCCGTCTGTATACACTGAGGCAGACAAGCTTATGCTCGTGCCTTGGAGTAATTTTTCAATCTCATCCCACATTTCTTTTGCGGTTTGCATACTGTCAATCATCACGTACACTTCATTGGGGATGGCTTGGAGGAGGTATGTTTTGTGAGGCTGTCATCATTAAAAATGGGTTTAGAGCATTTTAGAGCATTAAGAGTGACTTTTACTCTTTTAGATATTCATTGGGTTTAGAGCATTTTTAATGGGAGGCTGTCATCATTAAAAAAATTGTGACATATGTCGATACATTATTGGAGTGTTTAACCATGTGGAAAGAATGTCAAAACCCACGTTGCAACAGGGGGGTTTGACGGTTAAGTATAGAAATGGTGCAAACCATTCCAAAGAGTGTAAAACAGTAATAACACTGTAGCATATCTAAAAGAGTAAAAGTCACTCCACTTAGTGCGCTTCGTAGGTAAATGCTTATACGGAGTACGTTATGAATACTCCCTATTTTTGTATTATGTATGTAAGGATATTGTAATTTCGTTTTAGTAGATATTGTAATTATAATTTTTTCATATTTTGCAGTTAATTCTAGTAAGGATGTTTGTAATTGCACTAAATTTTTTTTGTCTGATATGGTCTGTTTAAGTCTGGACTGGTCTAAACTAATTCGATAAATGTATAATCTTGGTTATTTTATAACTATCAAAGACTGATCTGGTTTGGTCTATTTATGTTTAGTCTGATCTGATCAAGTCTGTTTAAGTCTAATCAGATCTGTTCTGATCTGATCTGGAATGAAAGTAAAAACATCTTAATTCTAAAGTATAAAAATACTAAGTACTCCCTGTGTCCCACTTAAAGATTCTCACACGGTTTACTATGTTTGACTGACCATAAAGTTAATTGATGTATATCATTAATATGATTAATTTTAGTAAATAAAATTTACAATATGGTTTATAATATATGATCGACAAAAAATAACGTAACTTTGATAAAAGCTAGATAAAAAAAGTAAAAAATTTAGAACAGTGCACGTTGACCGGATAATTAGGGACGAGAACCTTTAAATGGGATGAAGTGAGTGTCTACGTAGTATTCCTAAAAAAACAATACGCACCCCAAAGTATTACTCCCTCTGTATTTTTTTGTTCTCTACAATATGGTTGCGCACAACATTTACAGGTGAAATAGTAGGGGTAATGAATAGTATAGAAAAAGTATGAGACAATGTGGAAAAGTATGAAAGGGAAGATAAAAAGTAGGAAAAATAAGGGTAATTGAGTATTTTTTAATAAAGGAAAAACTTACCAAAAAGAGAAAATGTAACAAACTTTTAAATACATCCAAAAAAAGGAAAGTGTAGCAAACTTTAAATTAAAATACATGAAGGTACCATAATCACAATAATTACGAAACTAAAAATAGAAACATCACATATTTAATTCCATTTTTGGGTATACGAATGTGGTGTCTTTTTAGCTTGTGTTTTTGGAGGTGAGAGGAATGTTCAAACTATGATTTGACTTTAAATAATTAGGAGTCAGGGAGAGAAAGTATGAATTACTGTATTACACCATTTGGAAACACTTGCAAAAAAATACTCTGTTTCGTCATTGTCTCTTGCAAAGAACTAAATCTGGGCCTATTTTTTCATTTTTTTGGGCATAGGGCAGCCCCCCCCTCCCCCGCACCCCTAGGGCCACCTATGCCACATATTCATAATTCAAACATAAATTGTAAAGTTTTAAACGCGCATCAAAGGTAGTTAAATAGTAAATATGATAAGTAACGGTCCCCATCTTCATTCAATGGTCCCTGACTGGTAGATGACCTATTATTCCAAGTTATTTTCTTATCTTTGCTAAACATTATTTGACCATAAGGTGAGATTTATGATATAATATATTGCAAAGATAAGAAAATAACTTGAAATAGCAGGTCATCAACCGGTCAGGGACCATTGAATGAAGATGTGGTGCAAAGGTTGGATTATTCTTGAATAATCAAAAGGTGAGACTATTGTAAGAAGACCGCTAAAAGGTTGGATTATTAGTTTCCATTTTCCCTAAATAATAATGCATTTTTTATGGAAGTAATAATGTTTTTAAAGTTTTTTTTGTGGTGCGTTGATCATAATATTTGAGTTATATTAAAGTGCAATTTTGTAGTTGTCTAAGAGTATATGTGAAATACAAAGTTTTGAGGCAAAAACAACGAGACCAAATTTAATAAAAATACACAGTCTGTCTCATGATACTTCAAACTTAAAAGAACTAAATTTTATCGACTGCGTCATATTTCAGTCTCCTAACATTTGGTTTTCTTTTTAAATGTAAAACATATTAATTGATTAAAGACTTATAAAAAATATCACATGAAATACGTAGCACATTATAATCACAAAAATCTCACAAAATACACATGTATTTTAATCAAATTAAATATATGGCTCACAGATGTGTGTTGTAACACTAAAAAAATTTGTAGGAAGATATATGCCATAAGAATGTGTGTTGTAACTTTAATGAAATTTGTGGGTACGTAGATAGTGGGAGAACAAATACTGAAGTGGAGCTAATGACAATAATAGATGCATTGTAACTTGTAAGATATATAATAAGTTCTCAATCTTTATTTGTGTTTATTCTGTGATATGTAAATTTCAAATTTAGAGTTTTCCTAGTAGAAGTAAACCTAAATGTTTTAAGAGCAATTAAATGTTCTTTTTGCGCTTCTGATCAACTAGTGAGTTGTGTGATCCAGAATGTTGCAGAATCATAGTAGAAGTAAGCGTAAATGTTTTAAGAGCAATCAAGGCGTTTTTGCACCTTGAAGATGGGGATCAAGGATGAAGGAGGTATATGATGTCTGAATGAAAATGGGTGTTTTCACATGGCTATTCTAATCTAATTAAACCCCAAAAATGTTGAAACATTCTAATAGTACTCTACCCCAAATGTAGACACTCTCTGTTGAAAACATGGATAGTGATGGATAGTATACCCGGGGGTAGCTTATCCGAGGGATATTATAAGAAATATCAAGAGAGAGGTCAGAACAAGTAAGATAGAGTGTGAGTATGTATTCGATATCTAAATTGTGTGTCGATTACAATGGAAAATGACCGCTATTTATAGCAGCCATAAATGCTAGGTCTAATTAACGAGAATACACGTGTCAAGCATTCAGCGATGGAGGGTCAACTCAGCCAGGGTGGCACCGACATAGCATGAGGCCTCATTCAATGCGATGGTTTGGGTGTGACATTGCATTTAATGCGATGATTCAACGCATGCAGAGAGGAGATCCTGTCGAGGAGAGTACCCTCGCCTATATGCATCCGGGGGCTGTATATACCAAGGGCTATGCATGATTCTGAGGCTCCCTGTGCCGAAGGCTGCACGTAATTCTAGCCTTGGTTTCCAGTGATGTTAGTGGACTAGGTGTGACTTTTTTCCCGAATGTGTGGCCTTCGGCTATGGGGCCGAAGGCAGTAACTTGTTGCAGTATGGGCTTCCCAGAGCCTTTCTTACTGTGTTTGGGCCGCTTGAGCTTGTTGGGCCTGGCTGTAATAGTGGATGTATGTGGGCCGAGGGTTCCTAGGCTATATACTCCATCAGGAGCCCCCCACTCCTTTTGTCGAGAGCTTCTCGAGGCAAATAGGAGTAAGTGTTGTGAAGTCTCTGGTAGTTGCCTTGATGTCGCTGTGAAGTAGTGGAAACATTTCCTTTGCGTCGAGGGGTTGGTGGGTGAAAGTGTGTTTTAGCGGGTAGCTTAGGGTCGAGGGTCGACACCTTTTGATCCACAGTGGGGAGATGCGTCGTTAGAAACCTCATTAGGAAAACACCCAGTGGGAAAAAATCCTAATGAGGGAAAAAGAGTGAACCGGATGCCCCCGAAATGAAGCAAGAGGGGTGAACCTTTCGGCGTGAGATACAAGATCGTGTTGAGGCCGAGGGCCGTTCGTGATCTGAGGGCGTGATCGTTGGAAGTGGTCGTCGGAATATGATCTTTGTAATTTTGGTGAAGTCGGCGTTACTTTTGTTTTTGCAAGAATTCTTCGAAAACTGGCGTATTTCCCGAGGGGTTCCCCAATCCCCCAACCTTCGTGCTGAGGGCTAACTCTCGATGAAGGGGTTTGAATGTGATAACCCGAGGGCTTGCTTTGTTGTCGTTTGAAGGGTGCCAGCAGAGGCCACCTCAGTGTTTCAAAAATAACCGTTGGGATATGACAGTTGGGGAGCCATCCACGTAAATACTCAAGAACTCGAGTTCTTGACTTAGTAAATTTTCTGATCTTATTTCTCGACGGTCAGTTTTCTACAGCTACAGAAATGGCTTCTGAATCCAATGCGCAAGGAAACAGCAGTACTCCTCCATCTCTAAGGAAAGGGGAGTACCAAATGTGGAGAACTCGTTTCTTGAACTTCCTAGAGCACAAAGAAAACTCTGACGCAATGCTGGAATCGCTCCTGGAAGGCCCAGCTGTTCTGATGATTGACGTAGGAGGGGACTCAACTAATAATCCACCCATTCCTCCGGAAACAAGACGAAAGAGGCCGTCTGTATACACTGAGGCAGACAAGCTTATGCTCGTGCCTTGGAGTAATTTTTCAATCTCATCCCACATTTCTTTTGCGGTTTGCATACTGTCAATCATCACGTACACTTCATTGGGGATGGCTTGGAGGAGGTATGTTTTGTGAGGCTGTCATCATTAAAAATGGGTTTAGAGCATTTTAGAGCATTAAGAGTGACTTTTACTCTTTTAGATATTCATTGGGTTTAGAGCATTTTTAATGGGAGGCTGTCATCATTAAAAAAATTGTGACATATGTCGATACATTATTGGAGTGTTTAACCATGTGGAAAGAATGTCAAAACCCACGTTGCAACAGGGGGGTTTGACGGTTAAGTATAGAAATGGTGCAAACCATTCCAAAGAGTGTAAAACAGTAATAACACTGTAGCATATCTAAAAGAGTAAAAGTCACTCCACTTAGTGCGCTTCGTAGGTAAATGCTTATACGGAGTACGTTATGAATACTCCCTATTTTTGTATTATGTATGTAAGGATATTGTAATTTCGTTTTAGTAGATATTGTAATTATAATTTTTTCATATTTTGCAGTTAATTCTAGTAAGGATGTTTGTAATTGCACTAAATTTTTTTTGTCTGATATGGTCTGTTTAAGTCTGGACTGGTCTAAACTAATTCGATAAATGTATAATCTTGGTTATTTTATAACTATCAAAGACTGATCTGGTTTGGTCTATTTATGTTTAGTCTGATCTGATCAAGTCTGTTTAAGTCTAATCAGATCTGTTCTGATCTGATCTGGAATGAAAGTAAAAACATCTTAATTCTAAAGTATAAAAATACTAAGTACTCCCTGTGTCCCACTTAAAGATTCTCACACGGTTTACTATGTTTGACTGACCATAAAGTTAATTGATGTATATCATTAATATGATTAATTTTAGTAAATAAAATTTACAATATGGTTTATAATATATGATCGACAAAAAATAACGTAACTTTGATAAAAGCTAGATAAAAAAAGTAAAAAATTTAGAACAGTGCACGTTGACCGGATAATTAGGGACGAGAACCTTTAAATGGGATGAAGTGAGTGTCTACGTAGTATTCCTAAAAAAACAATACGCACCCCAAAGTATTACTCCCTCTGTATTTTTTTGTTCTCTACAATATGGTTGCGCACAACATTTACAGGTGAAATAGTAGGGGTAATGAATAGTATAGAAAAAGTATGAGACAATGTGGAAAAGTATGAAAGGGAAGATAAAAAGTAGGAAAAATAAGGGTAATTGAGTATTTTTTAATAAAGGAAAAACTTACCAAAAAGAGAAAATGTAACAAACTTTTAAATACATCCAAAAAAAGGAAAGTGTAGCAAACTTTAAATTAAAATACATGAAGGTACCATAATCACAATAATTACGAAACTAAAAATAGAAACATCACATATTTAATTCCATTTTTGGGTATACGAATGTGGTGTCTTTTTAGCTTGTGTTTTTGGAGGTGAGAGGAATGTTCAAACTATGATTTGACTTTAAATAATTAGGAGTCAGGGAGAGAAAGTATGAATTACTGTATTACACCATTTGGAAACACTTGCAAAAAAATACTCTGTTTCGTCATTGTCTCTTGCAAAGAACTAAATCTGGGCCTATTTTTTCATTTTTTTGGGCATGCGTCGTTACCTTTCGATCCACAGTGGGGAGATGCGTCGTTAGAAACCTCATTAGGAAAACACCCAGTGGGAAAAAATCCTAATGAGGGAAAAAGAGTGAACCGGATGCCCCCGAAATGAAGCAAGAGGGGTGAACCTTTCGGCGTGAGATACAAGATCGTGTTGAGGCCGAGGGCCGTTCGTGATCTGAGGGCGTGATCGTCGGAAGTGGTCGTCGGAATATGATCTTTGTAATTTTGGTGAAGTCGGCGTTACTTTTGTTTTTGCAAGAATTCTTTGAAAACTGGCGTATTTCCCGAGGGGTTCCCCAATCCCCCACACCTTCGTGCTGAGGGCTAACTCTGGATGAAGGGGTTTGAATGTGATAACCCGAGGGCTTGCTTTGTTGTCGTTTGAAGGGTGCCAGCAGAGGCCACCTCAGTGTTTCAAAAATAGCCGTTGGGATATGACAGTTGGGGAGCCATCCACGTGGCGTGTGCCAGTTGGCTTGCTTAGTGCGGGCGTCATCGGTTGGCGGAGGTGACGGTTCGTAATGATGGACTTTTAACCCGAGGCCCAGGTTCAGGCCCTAACCGTGGTTGGGGAGGCTATAAACACCGTTGGCCTGAACTCATTCGATCAAACCCTTGCTTTCGAGGTCAGTTCTTCACCTGTTCTTGCTATTTCTTGCGTAATTTGCTTTGCCTCCCTTGGATTTACCGTTAGTGGCCTTAGGGTTCCCGTTGCCTGAACCCCCTGATACGTTACCGAAGGATGTCGTCTGCAATTGATTCTCAAGGCATATCAAGGGAACCTTCGGCTCCGTCCGAGTCGTGGTCAGATGAGAAGTCAATGAGCAAGGAAGCCTCGTCTAACGGTGATTCGGTCGTGGCCATGGAGGTCCAGAGCAACCTCAGAGCCGAGGCCGATGAATTCGAGCAAGTGATCGAGGATGAGGAGCTGGCCCTCGCCATTCAAACCGCGGAGGAGGAGGAGAAGTCAAAGGCCGGTCAAAGGGAGTATCAGCTAACTCAGCTCTATGTTGGGCCTTCAGCAACGGTCATAGAGCCGGGACCTAATGATGTGCTTTCCAATGCTCCCGAAGGGTGTTTTGCAGTACACATTCTCTCCGTTACTTTGGGCCTCCGGTTTCCGTTCCATCCCTTCGTCCTCAAGTACCTTAGGTACATCGGTCTGGCCCCCTGTCAGCTAACCCCGAACAACCACTCATACATTTCCGGCCTTTTGCACCTCTATCGATCCCGAGAGGTAATTCTGAGCCTCGACCTTTTCTTTCAAAGCTTCAACCTCTGTCGGGGAGGCCACACCAATAGCGAAGGCTTCGCCAATATGCAACAGATCCCCGAGTGGAGGCTCTTTACTGATGTGCCCTTGTCCCACAAGGGCTGGAAGGACCGTTTTTGCTATGCTAAGATGGCGGAGAACCCATTCCCTAACGCGCTGCAAAATCACTTCAGGCGTCATCCGAAGGTGGGGAATGCCGCTCTTGAGAAAGCTGGGAAAAATATATTAGCTTTGCCGGTGGGATCCACCAAGTTGGCGACGATCAAGGATTCTACCCTCCCAGATGACCTGTACAGCTTGGGCTTCCGGCGTTATCGTTTATCTGGGGAGGACGATGAGAAGTACCCCCTGGTTGATAGGGTCCATGAGAGTGCCTCGGTTCCCGGAGGTGATTTACCGGAGGCATTGTGTTATTGTACTTAGAATTTTTTTGCACTGTTTCTCTTTTGTCTTTGTGGTGATCCCCTCAATCTTATACTTGGTTTATCTCTGCAGGTAGCAACATGGACGTCCAATCCTTCGCGGCGTTGAAGAGGCCGAAGGGAAAGGCCCAGGCTGAAAAGACGAAGGAGCCGGCGGTCTAGAAGCTGGTGGATGCCTTTTTTAGAGAAGATGGGGAGGAGCCTTCCCAAGCCGTCGCTGCTGGTGGTGGAGCCGGGGGGCTCTCAGGCCGATGCGGCCCAGAAGAAGAAGAAGCTCGGGAAGGGACTTGATCCCTTGGTAAAGAAACACAAGGTGACTGACTCCGGCAAGCAACCTACTTCTGACAACGTGATCGTTGTGGACGACATCGTTGGTTCCATCCCGACGCCTCCGGAGTTCATCAATGAGGCTTTCTTCGGCCGGGAGAGGCTGGATGCTTTCGTGACGAAGGGTAGCTCTGTTATGGAAGCTACCCTCTTCCCCTCAGTGTTTATGAGCTAAGGGATGCCCTCAGGGGATAGGGCGATACTGGCTCGGATGGATGATGATGCCCTCAATTCCAGGATTCTCCTAAATAGTACCTTCGTAAGTCATTCCTCCGTTCCTATGTTTATTCGCTTGCATTGTGTAATGTATGTAGTATGTTTGACCCTTCGCGCCTTTGTTGTTGTAGACCTGTATGGCTCTCTACGAGCAGCTCCAAAGGGTGGATTAGCTTAGAAAGGACACAATCGCGGTCGACGAGGCTTTGAGGAAGTTTGATGAGGAGAATGCCAGCCTTCGGAAGAAACTAGCGGAAGCTGAGGCGAGCATGGGCCCAAGGCTGGAGGCTGCCGAGGCCAAAGGCAATGCTGTTGCTGAGGAGGCCTCCAGGATCGCTGCTGAGGCTGCGGAGAGAGCCAAGATGGGGGAGGTAGCTAAAGCCGAGAGGGCTTCCGTTGATGCCTTCGTCTCCAAGGGCTGGGAGGCCGAGGATAGGAAGGAATGGGTTTCCTCTATGGTGGAGAAGAGGGTGGACGCCTGGGTTGAAGCCCCCGACAAGATGTGGTTGGCTATGAAAGGCGAATCGTATTATCAAGGGGGTGAGTTCTTCACCCAGCGTCTGATATACCGGAAGCTGGCCCGACACTTCAACATTCCTCCAAAGGTTTTCGAGCCGGAAGCCTACGGTCTCCCCCCTTGCTAGCCAGATATTAGGATCCCCCTCCCCTCGGGCGAAGAAAGGCATGTGCTTGAAGATTCTGAGCTCATGCGTGAATGCGACATGGGTGATGAAGACGAGGCTGATGATGGTGCCACCCCCAAGGCCGCCGAAGGTGACGTTGAAAATGATTGTACTTAGAATTGTTTTTGAACAATACTGTGTAATAACATTCCTTAGCTGTTGGCTACGGCCAACATGCAATAAACAATTTATATTTTTCTGTGAATGGATGCCCTTCCTGCCTTCGATTTTCTGTTTCCTTGTTTCCGTGTAATTTCTTTTTTTCGAATTGCTCGTGTTGCATGGATTAGTTGTGAATCCTCCTCCACTTTGTCCGGGGGCCAATAGTTTAGGACTTAGGAAAATTCAGTCGCTTACTCAAAGTGGAGGCCTTCGGCATTGCCTGACGTGCCGGGGGCCCTTAAGTCGTGGACTTAGAAAAAATATTCCCTCAATCTAGAAAACAGTAGCCCTCCGTGACGGTTGACATCCCGGGGCTTAGACCCCTGGTACTTGTTGAGATGCTGGAGACTGTAGCAATGTGGACTTGGTAAATCCCTAAGTCTCTTGTATAATAAGAGCCTTTGGCATTGAGTGATCTGCCGGGAGCCTTCGACATTCCAAAATGTGGACTTAGCCAAATTTAGCCCATTTGTAGAATAGGAGCCTTCGGTGTTGACTGATGTGTCGAAGGCTTTCAAAACGTGGACTTAGCCAAATTTAGCCCATCTGTAGAATAGAAGCTTTCGGCATTGGCTGATGTGCCGGAGGATTCCAAAAGTGTGGGCTTTGTATAATTTCCTCACTGATTGCTTGCTGAGTCTACTCCCCCTCACTCCATTTTTTTGGAAATGGGGGGGGGGGGGGCTTCAAGAAACTTGGTTTCTTGGGAAGACTTGGTCTGTGTGGGAGGCAACGGTATGAGCCGCTGGCTCCCCCCTCGGTGTTTGACCTTCCGGGATCTGAGGGGTGTGAGATTCGTTTCCTCGGCCCGAGACATCGTCTCTTGCCTGCCTCTTCTTGGGGGATGGCGCGGAAAGCGTCTCAGTTTTGAAAGTCGTTCCCTCAGCCCGAGACATCGTTTGTTGCCTGCTTCCCCTTGGGGGATAGCGCGTGAAGCGTTTTGTTTGTGAAAGTCGAATCCTGGGCCCGGGACATCGTCTGTTGCCTGCCATTCCCTTGGGGTAATGGCTTGGAAAGCGTTTCAGGGAAGGGTTTTATTTGCATGTTAGACGCAAATGTCCGGAGGCACTTCGTGCTTCCGCAACCGATTGGTGGTGCCTTCGGTGTAGGGGCGTCCTCGAGGGGAATGACTTTGTTCTTAACATAATGCTGTGGGTGTTTTTAGCGACGAACCCGTCATTGGTACTTGGTACCAAGGGCTATATTATAGCTTGGAAACACGTGTTTTATGGAGTAACCTCTCCTTCATGAAAAAAGGGCCTTGGGCCAGGGATCGTGTCCAAGGGCTTGGCCGTCCGTGATCTGAGGAAGATGGTCCCCATCCTGGGTCGATCACCTCGGTGATGGGCCGATGATCGTATAAGGGCGACGGTCCCCATCCTAGAGGGGATGGAGAGCCCTATCGCTGGTTCAAGACCTCAGCGCTGAGGGGCCGATCTTGAGATAGATCATCATACTGAGGCCGAGGGGCCGATCTCGAGATAGGTCATCATGCTGAAGCCGAGGGGCCGGTCGTGAGATAGGTCGTCAATTCATCATGCTGAGGCTGAAGGGTCAATTTGAGATAGAGCATCATTTTGAAGCCGAGGGGCCAATTTGAGATAGATCATCATGTTCAAGCCGAGGGGCCAATTTGAGACAGATCATCCTGCTCAGGTCGAGGGGCCAATTTGAAATAAAGCATCATTTTGTTCAGGCCGAGGGACTAATTTGAAATAAAGCATCATTTTGAGGCAGAGGGACAGATCTTGAGATAGATCATCAAGCTGAGGCTGAGGCCCGATCTTGAGATATATCATCATGCTGAGGCCGAGGGGCCGGTATAGAATTACGTTGTGATATGAGGATGACGGCAATGAGAGGCCATTCGTCGTGAAGGAGACAGTCCCCATCTTGGAAGGGATGGAGAGCCCTATCGCTATAACAACACTTTGGCACAGAGGAGCCGATCTGGAGATAAATAATCACACTGAGGCCGAGGGCTGGTTGTGATAGGAGGACGACGGCAATGAGAGGCCGTTCGTTGTGAAGGCAACGGTCCCCATCTTGGAAGGGATGGAGAGCCCTATCGCTATAAAAACACTTTGGCGTTGAGGAGGCCGGTCCGGAGATAAATAATCACACCGAGGCCGAGGGCTGGTTGTGATATGAGGACGACGACAATGAGGGGCCGGTCCGGAAATCCATGCAATGGTCGCCATCCGGTAAAGGAATGGCTAAGATGGTCTTGAGATATATGATAAGTTGGGAGGTTGGAATTTGGTTCCGTGGGGACTTGGTCCCTTTTGAGGAGATGGTGCAATCTGTTGGTTCCTCCCTCGGGATTAGCCCTCCGCATTCCGAGGGGTTTGAGATTCGTTCCCTCGGCCCGGGTACCAAATGGCCGGTTGGTACTTGGTATTGCCTTGAATTTAGAGCGCTCTCAAGGAAGAAGGCCGGGGGTACTCGGTACCCCTTGGTTGTGATACTTGGTGTCGCCCTGAATTTAAAGCGCTCTCAAGGAAGAAGGTCCGAGGTACTTGATACCCCTCGGTTGTGATACTTGGTATTGCCTTGAATTTAGAGCACTCTCATGGAAGAAGGCCGAGGGTACCTGGTACCCCTCGTTTGTGATACTTGGTATCGCCTTGAATTTAGAGTGCTCTCAAGGAAGAAGGCCAGGGGTACTTGGTACCCCTCGGTTGGTGTGCTTGACCGTTGGGTTAGCACTTGGTGCCGCCAGTTTGCCGGGGGAACACCTCAGCCGGTAAATTGCATCACCTGGGTGACGACTTTTTGGAGGTGCTTTCGTTTTTAAATAAAGATCACCAGAGGCTAGGTTGAGGGACCTAAAACAAGCTCATATCATTTAATAAATATGACTGGAGATCGGCTGTGAGGCCAAGAGTTTGGCTCGCACCACGTCGGGGGACTTTGACCCGCCGGTGACGGTGGTGATAACAAAAATATAATAGTAATTATCATACCGGACCTGAGCTACCAATACCCTTGGAGAAAGAGGGTCCTTGTGCGGAGTTGGATGATAGGTTCCCCCGATCTTGGTTCTTTTCCTAAGCGTGGGGACATTCGTCCCCATGAGCTAGCCTTCTGCCGAGGGGGTCCAGAGACAAGGGTGGTCCTTTCCTGACCTCGGGGACTGGCTTGGCCGGGGTTGTGCCACTTTGAGATGAAGGTTTTCTCGGACGGGGCGGTGGTGCTCCCCGGATGGAGGGTACAACATCTTACCTACCATCTGTTCACTTTTAACAGAGGGGCGTCAGCTTTCCAGTCAGACGAGGGTCCTCTGGCCAAGGGTGGAGCTACTCCCATTCCAGGATGAAGGGGGAGAGATTTGTCCTCCTTGTAAAGAATTTTTGTAATTAGATTTTGATGATGCTATATTAATTAGGACTTTAGAGTACCCCTCTTTAGATTTAATGTATTACAATTTTCCTTTGTAAAAGTTCTTTAGTTTAATCGACTGACAGAAGGCCTCCAGAGCAGAAGGCCTCCAAATCAGAAAGCCTCCAGAACAGAAGACCCCCTGACAGAGGACCCTTGATAAGGCTTTGGTTGAACAGAAGACCTTTGGTTCTCTGCTTCAGAACAGAAGACCTCAGGGTCTCTGTTAGCCTTTACTCTGACAGAAACCCTCCTGGTTCTCTATTGGATATTTCTTCAACAGAAGTGCTCAAAGACCTTCTCTGATCTACTCACTGCTAAATACACTAGAAGGTCTGACACTTAGAAGAATTTCACCAAGCCGGTAAACCAACTGAAAGATTCCTTCAACGGCTAGGAGTCTTGAACGGAAAAGGTACATTACGCGCATTAAATGCACATTTAATGCCTCCCGTACTCTGTAGAGTAATTGCAGATGATTGGCCGCAATGTCAGGATAACTTTATCCCAAAATAGTAACCCGCCAACTTTACCGGGTCCTACTGGTCAAGTCAACCGCTCGCTCATTTAATGCAGTTGTCCTCCTTCTCCTCCAACGGGAAGACAACCTCAGTATAAAAGATACACTACAAAGAACAACTGGATAACTTTGCTACAACTGTGCGCATACAAAATATTCAAACGCTAGAAAACGCAAAAAGCCTCCTTGAGATTAAATCTTCATTATCTTCTACAAGAGAAGGCAGACGTTGGAAAAATCCTTACTTCCAAGTCAAGCAAAGTTCCAAGTGTTCTTCAACTCTTCAATCTCTTCACATACAAATCTTTTGTAATGAAGCAAGTTGGAGGAACCCCTGTTCTCAACAGAACCTCTTCTTTCACAAGAAGGACGTCCAAGTACCTGGAGCAGTGAAATGGTGATACTTCCGGGAAAGCTCAGTGAAAGGACCAGTCTTAGGGAAGCCATAAGTGCATCCAAGAAGACATCTACACTTGAAGAAGACGTGGAGAGCTTCTTAAGTGATAGGGCTAAGGCGTTGTAAACGGTCGTTTTTACAAGCTTAGTGGAACAGTGGACTAGAGGAACAAGTTGTTCCTTGAACCACTATAAAAAGCCTTGGTGTCATTTACTTACTGCATTTTGTTTATCGCTTTTATTTGTACTGCTTAACTCCAAAGACTTGGTATCTGTGTTCAGCAGAACTTGTCTTGTGAGTTAACAGAAGGGCTACTGCCTGTGCTTCTATGAGGCTATACTAACAGAACTCCCTACCAGAACCCCATCCGCTGCCAGTCTGTTCTGCCAACAGAACAGGCTATTCTGTTAAATCTGGTACTTAGCTTGAAAAAGTTAAAAACCAATACAGTCTATTCACCCCCCCCTCTATACTGTATCCAGTACAACCGGGACCAACAAGTGGTATCAGAGCCTCCTTGTTCTAATAATCTCTTAGGTTATTTGCTGAACAAAGATCCACATGTTTTTCTGTTTTACCTCATTTTTAATCTGATATAATGGATCACTCCCTTTCCAAGAATCTTATGTTCTCAGATCTCAAGTTTGATGACTGGAGGATCCGAATGAAGGCACATCTCTATGCTCTGCATGATGAGATGTGGGAAGTACTTGACATTGGGCCTTTCACAAGCTTCCAGAAGGTCAACCCTGAACATGCTATTGATAACACCAGACCTCAGATGATCAATAAGGCCAAATCTGAGTGGACTACTGAAGAAAGAAGGAAGTACAATCTGGACAACATTGCTAAGGACATTCTTTACAAGTCCATCGATGATAGGTACTTCAACAGAATAAAGAAGTGCAAGACTGCAAAAGAAATCTGGGATACTCTTGAGCTCATTGGAGCTGGTGATGAGCAAGAGAAGGACAACAAGCTGACAATAGCCAACAAGAAGTTTGATGACTTCAAGCTTCTTCCTGGTGAAAGCATCTCCAAGATGTATGACAGGCTCCTCACTCTCGCTGGAGAGATTTCTGAGCTTGGCAAGGAACTCACCACCAAGGAGATCAACCTCAAGGTGTTGAGGGGACTGCCCTCAGCATGGAAGATGAAGGTGGTTGCTGTCCAAGCCAGCAAGGATGTGAAGACTTATCCCACTGATAAGCTCATTTCAGATCTCAAAGCTCATGAGTTTGAAATGATTGAAGAAAAAGAAGATGTACCAGAAGAGAGGACAAATACAGCCCTCACTGCCAGCACATCAAAGGTAAATGATTTTGTTGGTCCCGGTTGTACTGGATACAGTCTAGAGGGGGGGGGGGGGGCTGAATAGAATGTATTGGTTTTTAGCTTTTTAAACTAAGTACCAGATTTTACAGAATAGCCTGTTCTGTTGACAGAACAGACTGGCAGCGGATAGGGTTCTGTTAGGGGTTCTGTGGATTTAGCCTCAGAGAAGCAAAGGCAGTAGGCCTTCTGTTAACTCGTAGGACAAGTTCTGCTGAACACAGATACCAAGTCTAAGGAGTTAGACAGTTCTATCTAAGTGCAAGTATTAAAAACAGTAAGTAAATGACACCAGGGATTTTTATAGTAGTTCAAGGAACAACTCGTTCCTCTAATCCACTGTTCCACTAAGCTTGTAAAAACGACCGTTTACAACGCCTTAGTCCTAGCACTTAAGAAGCTCTCCACGTCTTCTTCAAGCCTAGATGTCTCCTGGGATGCACTGCCTGGCTTCCTTTAAGACTGGTCCTTTCACTGAGCTTCCCGGAAGTATCACCACTTCACTACTCCAGTTACTTGCACGTCCTTCTTGTAACAAGAAGAGTTTCTGTTGAAACAGGGGTTCCTCCAACTTGCTTCGTTACAAAAGATTTGTAGATGAAGTGCTTGAAGTTGTTGAAGAACTGTTGGAACCTTGCTCTTGTTGGATTTGATGATATGAAAGTATATTCTTTCCAACTTGTGTCTCTCTTGTTGAGGATGAAAAGTTTGAATCTCAAGAGGACCTTTTTGCCTTGAATAATTTGAATGTGTTTTTCTCGCAAAGGATGTGGTGAAGTTGGCAAAGTTAGCAAAGCAAAAGTTATTCCTTTGTTCTTCGAAGAGTATCTTTTATACTTAGGGTTGTCTTCCCGTTGGAGGTGAAGGAGGACAACCGCATTTAATGCGCGTATTGTTGACTTGACCGGTTGGACCCACTGAATTCGGCGAGTTGCTATTTTGAGAAGATTCTTTCCAAAAGGTGGTCAATTATTTGCTTTAAATATCTTCTCGTACGTATCCGCATTAAATGAGCATTTAATGCGCGTACTGTAGCTTTTCCGTTGAAGTCTTCTAGCCGTTGGAGAATCTTCCGTTGATTTCGCCGGCTTGGAAGTAAACTTGAAATTTTCTAAGTGTCAGGCCTTCTGGTCTCTTTAGCAGAGTGTTCACCAGAGAAGGTCATGAACACTTCTATTGTAACGGAAGTCAGCAGAGGGTCTCCAGTCCTTCTGTTCTGTTAGAGGCCAACAGAGGACCTAAGTGCTTCTGCCTTAGTGAAGTCCAACAGAGAGTCAGGAGGACTTCTGTGAAGGCACTATCACCAGAGGGCCAAAAGGGCTTCTGTCTGGAGGTCTTCTGTCAGTCGACTATACTAGAACAATTACAAGGAAAGTTCTAATACAAATTTTCTAAGGGGTAATTTCTAAAGTCCTATAGCATCATCAAAATCTAATTACATTTATTCCTTACAATTTCCCCCTTTTTGATGATGCCAAAACCCTTTAACTATTTCCAGAGAAGTGCCTTCACCATAAAAAATTTAAAGTAAAAACTTTTCATTAAAATCTTGGTGGGCAACTTAGCATAGGAATATAGTAAGAGTACGGTACATTCAGATAGCAGTTCAAATAGAAACAAGCATCAGAGTAAAATAGAGTACAATAAGCAACAAAGAGTATAGAAGTAAAGAGACCTTAGAAGGAGCAGAGATATTCTTTTATTAGATCAAGAGTTTAAGAGAAGTTTAAAAGGAATTACAGATTCTCCCTTTCAGCTTCAGCTCTGGTTCTTCGATCTTGTTCTTTTAGGCTCTTAAGTTCAGCATTCACTTCTTCTCTTATGCCAGCCAAATTTCCTGGTGCTTGACAAGAGGCCCAAATGGGAGAGAGCTTGCAATTCAGATAGTTAAGTACTCCCTCATGTACATCCTTGCCTGGGAGTACTCTTTTGTGAAACCAATATTCAGCTTCTTCCAAGGAACCACCATGTCTGACCCTTATATGACCGTCTCTGTCAAGATAGATATTCTGTCTTTGAGTAGGGGTCATCTTCTGTTGTATTTCTTCAAACTGCGCTCTGTCAATCCTTTGAGAGCCTCCAAGCCTCCATTCAGTTAAGCTCAAGGGCTTCTTCTTCTTGGTAGAACCTCTGCGAGGAGAAGAAGGTCTTGGAGTGCCAGCTTCTCTCTTCTTCTGCAGGGAGGCCTGGAAGTAAGGGGTAGGATCAATGCCAGAAGAGGGTCCAGTAGTTGGCCTAGGAGGCAATTTCTTCTGTTGGGGGTCCTTTTCCCCCTTTTTGGCATCATCCAGGTCAGAGATCATCATAGCAATCTTCTGAAACTCTGTTGCCTGAGAGGTGGCAATCTGCTCAAGAGCTTCTGGTAAGGTTTGAGTGACAGAAGTCAGACCTTCTATCAGGTTTTGTTGACGATCAAGGGCAGACTTGATGTCCTGAGAGCTAGCTTCGAGGAGTATCAGCTTCTGATATCTCTCTTGATCCTTCTTGATCAGGTTGACAATTTGATCTTTGTGATCATTGTTTAAGAATTGTAGCTCCATAAACTTTTCAGCAGATTGGTCTTCATACCATTGTACAACGTCAAGGGATTCTGTTATATCCTTGAGTTGTTTATTCTGCTTGTTGAGAGTCTGAGATTGGGAGTAGAGAACAGAGTTGACACCATCAACTTTTCTGGCAACCGCATCAAACTTTGCAGAGGATGATTCGATGAAGGTGACCAGTGTCTGAGTCAGAGCTTCAACCTTCTCTGAGATGTGCTGAAGACCAGCTTCAAGATGATTATGTACAAAGGTGATATGCTCATGGTGCTTAGAGTTAATCTCAGCCAGTTGATCCATGCCATCAAGCACTTTACCACCAAAGTCCTCAGCTGCAGTGACAAACTGATTGAAGGAGATTTGGGGCTTAGCTTCTTCTGATTCTGCATATCCTGGCATACCTAGACCTCTTGACCTGGGCATAGGAGGCCTTCTGGGTTGTTCTTCACTCTGGGGAGGGGTCTTCCTCCTCTTGGAAGTAAGGTCAGCAACCATGGAGGAAGTGAGGAACCCATCATTATCACTAGTAGAGGAAGGAATCTTGATGATAGGTTCCTTCCTGGGAGTAGAAGCCACAGAGTGTTGAGGGGAGAGAGGAATGGCGGCATCTTGTGGTGCAGACTTTGAAGAAGAAGGGGTTGGAGTTCTGGATTTCTTGGTAGAGGAGTTTTCCTGTCGATGTGAAGGTTGGTGTGAGGGAGCTTTCTGTTGTTGTGGAGGAGAGGGTGGAGGTGATGGTGATCTGGATCTGTTTGAGGGTTGGGGTTTGCAGGGAGAAGGGTTTTTGGTTTTGGGTGAAGGGGTTTTCTGTTGGGGAATAGGAGGAGTGTTCTGTTTGGGGATGGATTTTTGTGAGAGTGAGGGGGATTTCTGTTGTGATTGAGGTGAAGTGATTTTAGGAGAGGGAGGGGGTATACTGGGTGAGAGTGGAGATTCAGGAATTACCTCAAGTAGAGTCTCTGTGAACTGTGAATCTCTCCATTCCTTGACCAGCCTCTCCATGACCAAGGGTAGATCATTTGCAGTGGAGGGTTCCCCTTCTCCATGTGCACTATGTCGAAACTTGATCATAGATTCCTTCCTCTTCTTTTCAATCAGCCAAGCATCAAAATCAGCCATTTCATGCTCTTGAAGAGCCTTCACATGGTATTCTGGTGATTCTTTGAACAGAAGAGCTTTTCCCTGGTATTTCTCCTTCTTTTTCTGTAGAACTGAAAGAAGGAAGTCTTTGTCCAGGCATTGTTCCACATTTTCTGTGTCAGCCCATCGGAGTACTTCTTCCTCAGAGATGAAGTAGGATAAATTCTTAAGCAGTTCAGTGAGAGGTCCCACTCTCCACTTCCTCCATGCAAGAACCATGAGGAATTGCCTATCTGCAGAGTTTGAGTTTCTGCTAGCTTCTTGGTGTTTTGGTGAAGGAACCACCAGTGGTTGATCAACTGTAGAAGCAGGAGGAGAGAGGTGTGGTTCCCCCTGAGTAGTGGCATCCTGTACCACTACTTCCTCTTCTAAGTCACTTGACTCAAACACAATCCGCTTGCCCTGCCAAGCGTTTCTGTTGGGTTGTGCAGAGTGAATGGAGTCTTCAAGTTCCTCCTGAATGATAGGGGTCATCACCCTGGTCTTCTTTGCAACTGGTGAAGCAGAAGGAGTAGACCCTGTTGGTGAGGGGAAGGCTGCTTTCTCTTGATTACAGCCTTCTTTGCCACTAGTTTGTGGACTCTGACAGGAGTGGTCTTCTTCTTAGGGACCTTCTTGACCACCTTCTTGATCAAAGCCACTTCTTCTTCAGAATCCGAAGGAGTAGAGAGTTTCTGTTGCTTCTTGGCAACTTTCTTTGGCTGAACAACCTTCTGTTGTAGCTTTTCTCTGTTGAACTCAAGAGTTCTCAGCCTTTTCTGCTCTGCCTTGAGAGCAACCTTCCTGTCACTGGAGGTGTTGAGGAAGAGCAGCTTGGTGTAGTCAGCATCAATTGGGTTCCTCAGCCCAATTCTTGCCTGGAGCATCAGCTCAGACAACAGAAGTCCATAACCCATGGGGGTTTTGAACAGTCCAGTCTCCCTGTCCTTATTTTTGATGAAATCAATTAGGGATTTAGCAATTACCTGTCCCAGGGTTGTGTTCATCCCATGATGAACTGCAAAGACAGCCTTTGCATTCTGAACAGTCATATCATCTGTAGAGGTGCTCTTGCTCCAGACACACCAGTGGAAAATGTTGACCAACTTCTCGTAGTCACTCTGAAGTAGGTTCTTCTTCATGTTCAGCTTGGGAACCTCAGCAACTTCTGGTCTGCAGTAAAGCCGGATGAACTCATCCACTGTGACCTTGACACTGTCTAGGGCAATGAACCCTTCAGTGTCCTCTTCTTATGGATTCTCCACTACGCCAAAGAGGGCGTTGATGATTTCTGGGGTGAGGACGATGTCATCCCCGTTGACATTAGACCTAATGGTCTCTCCTTCATATGTAGCGTTGAGGTAGAACTCTGCTACATCCCTTGTGCTGTAGGAGTTGAAGTGGAATCCCACCACTTTATCCAGCTGGGAATCCTTCATCCCCTGGATTATTTTCTCCATGATTTCATGATTGGAGGCCAATTCTGGGAGTGCGGAGAGGTCGCAGTTCATCCCGGTGTAGATGTTCTTGACTAGAAGTTCAATTTCTGCTTGGGTGAGGTCGTTGATGTTGATGAAAGCCATTTCTGAAAGTTCTGAGAGTTTGAGAGCTAGAGAGATTTGAGATTTTGAAGGTTTGAGAGTAAAGGAAGCAGTAGCGGTTTGGGTTAGAGAAAACGGTATATATGGGTTTGGGTTAATGGACGTTTGAGATTATTGGCAGTTTCGAGGTTTCAATTAAATGTGAAAGGGGGGGCAGTAAGTATAACGTGGCTATAAAGCCGTTTTAGGGGTAAAGGGGTATAAGACCTTTACTAAGTTACTAGGTCACCCGTTCCTCGAAATATTTCTAAGTCCACAACCTTCTGTTGGATAAGTAAGAAGGTCTGTTGTTGATGATGTTCTGATGTGCACTGAGGTTCTCTATTCAAGATGTAGAACAGAAGGGGTTCTGCACAGGGGTTCTGTTGACAGAGAATCTGCAACATAGAGTCTTCCTTTCAACTTTCTCTTGGAATATCATCCATCATTCCCAATTCCTCTCTTAGCTTGTTAAACCTAGCCTCAGGTAAAGGCTTGGTTAGAATGTCTGCTAGCTGGTCTTCTGTTGACACATGCTCCATGCATATGTGTTTCATCTCAACATGATCTCTGATGAAGTTATGTCTGATCTCAATATGCTTTGTCCTGGAATGAAGAACTGGATTCTGAGTGATAGCAATGGCACTGGTGTTGTCACACAACAGTTTGATCTCCTTTGCTTGAATTCCATAGTCCTTTAGTTGTTGCTTCATCCAGAGTAACTGAGCACAACAACTCCCAGCTGCAATGTACTCAGCTTCAGCTGTACTTGTTGAGATAGAGTTCTGCTTCTTGCTAAACCAGGAAACAAGCCTTCCTCCTAGCAATTGGCAGTGACCAGAGGTGCTTTTTCTGTCTAGTCTGCAACCTGCAAAATCTGAGTCAGAATAACCAATTAGTTCAAAGTTACCTCCCTTGGGATACCATAGGCCTGCATTTGGATTTCCTTTGATATATCTGGTGATTCTTTTTGCAGCACTTAGATGGCTCTCCTTGGGCTTTGATTGGTATCTGGCACAGATTCCAACAGAGAATGATATGTCTGGTCTGCTTGCAGTCAGGTACAACAGAGATCCTATTATTCCTCTGTATGTTGTAGCATCTACATCCTTTCCTTCATCATCTGGTCCAATTCCTTGAGAAGCGTTCATGGGAATCTTCACTGATGATTTGTCTTCCACTCCAAACTTCTTGATCAAGTCTCTGGTGTACTTCCCTTGATTTATAAAGGTTCCTTCTGGAACTTGTTTCACTTGTAGTCCTAGGAAATAGCTTAGTTCCCCCATCATACTCATTTCAAATTGACTCTGCATCACTTGAGTAAATTTCTTGCATAATTCTGGGTTAGTGCTACCAAATATAATGTCATCAACATATATTTGTACTAACAGAATGTGATTAGCAACAGAGATTTGAAATAGAGTTTTGTCAACCTTTCCCTTGGTAAACCCATGGTTCACTAGGAAAAGAGACAATGTGTCATACCATGCTCTGGGAGCTTGCTTAAGGCCATAAAGAGCCTTCCTAAGCTTGTAGACACAAGAAGATTGAGTAGGAATGACAAAACCTGGAGGTTGTTCCACATAGACTTCTTCTTCAAGATCTCCATTCAAGAAAGCACTCTTGACATCCATCTGGTAGACCTTGATGTTGTTGTAGGCAGCATAGGCTAGAAAGATTTTGATGGCTTCTAGTCTGGCAACTGGTGCAAAGGTCTCATCAAAATCAATTCCTTCTTCTTGGCAGTATCCCTTGGCTACCAACCTAGCTTTATTCCTTACAATGTTGCCATCTTCATCTGCTTTGTTCTTGAACACCCATTTGGTTCCAATGACATTCTGGTGCTTTGGTCTAGGAACAAGTTCCCACACTTTATTCCTTTCAAATTGAGTAAGTTCCCACACCAACCTAGCTTTATTCCTTACAATGTTGCATATCCATGAAGGTGTTCTTAACTACTTAGACTGCAAACTCTCACCTGTCTGGGCCTCTTTCCAAAGAACTGGAAATCTGGCTGGAATCAGAAAAGAGGTGAATGCAGAACTAAAGAGACTACAAGGACTGGATGAACAAGCAAGAGCTGAAGCAGCCAAGGCTATTATGTAATCAGACACTCTTGTAATTCACCTTAATAAAAGAACATCTCTGCCTCACACTTTGTAAGGCAATTCCCCAATCTCTGGCTTTTTCCTTACTTTCTGTTTGTGTCTGTTTGTTTTTGTTTGCTTGTTTGTTTGCTTTGTGATAATTATTCTGCTATCTGAATGTATCGTACTCTTACTATTTTCCTATGCCAAGTTGCCCACCAAGATTTTAATGAAAAGTTTTAAACTTTAAATTTTTATGGTGAAGGCACTTCTCTGGAAATAGTTAAAGGGTTTTGGCATCATCAAAAAGGGGGAAATTGTAAGGAATAATTGTATTTAGATTTTGATGATGCTATATTAATTAGGACTGTAGAGTACCCCTTTAGAAATTATGTATTAGAATTTTCCCTTGTAAAGTTCTTAGCATATTCGACCACCAGAAGGCCTCTCTACCAGAAGTCCTCCAGACAGAAGATCTTGGTTCTCTGTCTAGGAACAGAATACGTCAGGGTCTCTGTTACCCATTAGCGTGACAGAAGTGCTCATGATCTTCTCTGATTCAGTTGTCTGTCAATAACACCAGAAGGTCTGACACTTGGAAGAAATCCACAAAGCCGGGAAGTCAACTTAAAGATTCCCTCAACGGCTAGGAGTATGAAACGGAAAAGCTACAGTGCTCGCATTAAATGCTCATTTAATGCTCCCCATGCTCCGTGGAGTAATTGCAGATGATTGGCCGCAATGAGAGGATTACTTTATCCCAAAATAGTAACCCGCCAACTTTACCGGGTCCTACTGGTCAAGTCAACTGCTCGCGCATTAAATGCAGTTGTCCTCCTACTCCTCCAACGGGAAGACAACCTCAGTATAAAAGATACATTACGAAGAACAACCGGATAACTTTGCAACCTTGATTCAACTTTGCTATTACATTACTACAAGCAAAATATTCAAACTCTAAAAAGCAAAAGCCTCCTTGAGATTCAAACTCATTATCCTCTACAAGAGAAGGCAGAAGTTGGAAAAATACTCTTTCCAACTCAAGCAAAGTTCCAAGTGTTCTTCAACTCTTTAAGCTCTTCACATACAAATCTTTTGTAACGAAGCTAGTTGGAGGAACCCCTGTTTCAACAGAAACTCTTCTTGCTACAAGAAGGACGTCCGAATAACTGGAGTAGTGAAGTGGTGATACTTCAAGGAGACTCAGTGAAAGGACCAGTGTTAAAGGAAGCCAGGCAGTGCATCCCTGGACACATCTAGGCTTGAAGGAGACGTGGAGTGCTTCTTAAGTGCTAGGACTAAGGCTTTGTAAACGGCAGTTTTTACAGCTTAATGGAACAGTGGATTAGAGGAACGAGTTGTTCCTTGAACCACTATAAAAATCTCTGGTGTCGTTTACTTACTGCTTTTAATACTTGCATTTAGTTAGAACTGTATAACTCCTAGGACTTGGTATCTGTGTTCAGCAGAACTGGTTCTACGAGTTAACAGAAGGCCTTCTGCCTTTGCTTCTCTGAGGCTAACAGAACTCCCTGCCAGAACCCCATCCGCTGCCAGTCTGTTCTTTCAACAGAACAGGCTATTCTGTAAATCTGGTACTTAGTTTAAAAAGCTAAAAACCAATACAGTCTATTCACCCCCCCTCTAGACTGTATCCAGTATAACCGGGACCAACAAGTGGTATCAGAGCCTCCTTGTTCTAATAATCTTTTAGGTTATTTGTTGAACACAGATCCACTTGTTTTTCTGTTTTACCTCATTTCTATCTGATATAATGGATCACTCCCTGTCCAAGAATCTTATGTTTTCAGACCTTAAGTTTGATGACTGGAGGATCCGGATGAAAGCACATCTCTGTGCCCTGCATGATGAGATGTGGGAAGTTCTTGATATTGGCCCCTTCACTAGCTTCCAGAAGGTCAACCCTGAACATGCCATAGACAATACCAGACCCCAGATGATTAGCAAAGCCAAGTCAGAATGGACCACTGAAGAGAGGAGAAAGTACAACTTAGATAATATTGCCAAGGACATCCTCTACAAGTCCATTGATGATAGATACTTCAACAGAATCAAGAAGTGCAAGACTGCTAAGGAGATCTGGGATACTCTTGAGCTCATTGGAGCTGGTGATGAGCAAGAGAAGGACAACAAACTAACCATAGCCAACAAGAAGTTTGATGACTTCAAACTTCTCCCTGGTGAAAGCATCTCCAAGATGTATGACAGGCTCCTCACTCTCACTGGAGAGATTTCTGAGCTTGGCAAGGATCTCACAACCAAGGAGATCAACCTGAAAGTGTTGAGGGGACTGCCCTTAGCATGGAAGATGAAAGTAGTTGCTGTCCAAGCCAGCAAGGATGTAAAGACTTATCCCACTGATAAGCTCATTTCAGATCTCAAAGCTCATGAGTTTGAAATGATTGAAGAAAAGGAAGATGTACCAGAAGAGAGGACCACTACAGCCCTCACTGCCAGCACATCTAAGGTAAATGATTTTGACCCTTCAGTACTTTTATCTGATGAAAATATGGCTGCCTTTGCCAGGAGATTCAAAAAGTTTATGAAGAATCCCAAAGATGGAAGGAGTCCATCTTTCAACAGAAAGCCATACCAGAAGGTCAAATCAACAGAAAGCAGTGGAGAGCTTCTCTGTTACAACTGCAGACAACCTGGTCACTTCAAGGCTGATTGTCCCCATCCTAGAGTGTCCAAGAAGCAAGGACTGGATGGAGAAAAGAAGAAGTACGAGGACAACTCCTGAAGGAGAAAGGCACTTGTGACAGAACAGGTGGAGAAAGACCCTCTGTCAGAAACAGAATCCAGTTCTGACTCAGATTCTGATGAGGCATTCTGTTGCCTGGATACTGAGACAGAAGACCTTTGCCTGATGGCTCATTCTGATGATGAGGTAACCTCTACTTCTGAATCTAGTTTTTCTTCGGTAGGCTTAGCTTTTGATTCTGATTCAATGTCAGAATTTTGGGAAGAGTTTAAGGCCATACAAGCCACTTATTCTTCTGTAACAGAAGAAAACAGTAAGTTGAAGGCTGAAATTCTTGACTTAAAGAAGGAGGTTGAGATCAAAATCAATCTTCTAATTGAGGAAAGAGATCAACTGGAAACTGAAAATGTTTCTCTTCTTAAGAGAATAAGAGAAATAGAGCCTCTCGAGATTAAGTACAAAGCTTACCAGAAGGCCCAGTCTTCCATGGAAAAGATTGTGCTTGATCAACAGATTGGCACTGGTTTTGGTCTTGGTTATGGCTCAACAGAATCAGGTGAGCCTTCTGTAATGCCTAGCACCAGAGTTGCTAAGGCAGATAAGGTCATAGAGCCACTGATTTCTAGCCCCATCTGTCAAGCTGGTGTATCTGGCACCAAGGTTGTTCATGAGGAAGTCAGACCAGAAAAGGGTAAGATAAAGGTTCAACAGAAACCCTTTTTGAAAAATAATGAACCTGGCAGAAAACCTAACAACAGAAGAGGTTTTCAGAATAACAAAAATAAAAGACCATTCATTGACAGACAACCTCATGTCAATCATGCCAGAGATGATCACCAGAAGGGCAAATATCAAGAGAGAGTTAACTTCAGGAAGAAGAGGTTGGCTGGTCAACTTCAGAAGCCCAAGGTTAACCGTCCCTCCGCTCTTGATAGTATATGGGACTTCTTTCCAACAAAGAAAGCTATGCAAAAGTATGTAAACAGGAAGCATGACCCTCACAAGCATCTGCCCAAAGTGAATCACACTTCTGTCTACTACAACTACCAGGTGGACAATGGGTACCACCCACCAAGGTTTCACTTGATGAGACCAAAATGGTACCAACTACCCAGACTCCATGACCCCCCAGGACCCAGCATTGCTTGGGTACCTAAATCTTTCTTTTGATCTTCCAGGAACTGTGTGCTGGAGCTATCTCTGAACAAGAATGGTTTATTGATAGTGGATGCTCCAGGCACATGACAGGTGACAAAAGTTGCCTAACAGAGTTCCAGAAATGCAAAGGACCTAGAGTTACCTTTGGAGGTAATGACAAAGAAGGTCAAACAAAAGGAAGAGGAAAGTTGATCAAGAACCAGATCACCATTGATGATGTCTCATATGTCAAAGGACTGAAGTTCAACTTGCTGAGTGCTAGCCAGTTCTGTGACAAAGGCTACACTGTTGAATTCACAAAGGACTTCTGCTATGTGAAGCATGAGACAACAAAGGAAGTGGTTCTTACAGCATCAAGGAAAAAGAACATCTATGTAGTTGATTGGAACACTGCAAAAGATGGAGTTTGCCTGATAGCCAAGGGAGATTCAAAACTGAGCTGGGACTGGCACAAAAAGCTCAACCATTTGAATTTCAAAACAATCAACAAACTAGCAAGGGAACACATTGTAGAAGGGCTACCAGACATTGTGTACAAGAAGGAGACCCTCTGCAGTGCATGTCAGAAAGGCAAACAAGTGAAGAATTCCTTCAAACCCATTGCTGGAGATCTTTCTACAAGTCCTCTAAATCTGATTCACATGGATTTATTTGGACCTGTTGAGACTCCAAGCGTTGGTAGCAAGAAATACACCCTAGTCATGGTTGATGACTACTCCAGATACACATGGACTGTATTTCTGACAAAGAAAAATGAAACTCTTCAGAAGTTGCCATCTCTGTTAAAGCAACTTCAGACTGAGAAGAACTTGAAAGTGAAGACAATCAGATCAGACAGAGGAACTGAATTTGTCAACCAAGTCATAAAGGACTTCTGTGATCAGAATGGAACTTTTCATCAACTCTCTGCCGCCAGAACCCCTCAACAGAATGGCGTAGCAGAAAGAAGGAACAGAACTCTAAAAGAAGCTGCAAGAACAATGATTGCAGAATCTGGATTGCCTATGAGATATTGGGCTGAAGCAATCAACACTGCATGCTATACTCAGAACAGAAGCATGATCAACAAGAATCACCAGAAGACCCCTTATGAACTCTGGAAGGGAAGAAAACCTAACATCAGCTACTTCCATATATTTGGATGCAAGTGCTACATTCTCAACAATGGAAAGGAGCATCTGAAGGTATTTCAAGAAAAGGCTGATGAAGGAGTCTTTATAGGCTATTCAAACACCAGTAAAGCCTATAGAGTACTCAACAGAAGGACCCTACATGTTGAAGAATCCATACATGTGAAGTTTGATGAAAGCACCTCTGTTGAAGAGGTAACAGAGATTCTCAAGGATGTCAGCTTAGAAGACAGAACACCAGAACCAACAGAAGAGGTGGCAGACAACCCTGCATTTCCAACACCTGCACCAAACCCCCTTCTGTTGAATGAAGATGAAGACTCTGAAGATGAGGAACCAGAGAGACCAAGACAACAGCTGACAGAACCAGATCTGACATGGTTAAGAGATCATCCTCCTAACCAAGTGATTGGTCAAATCAGAAGTGGAGTTCAAACCAGATCCACATCAAGGAGAGAAGCAATGCTTGCCTGCTATATATCTCAGATGGAACCTATGACAATTGAAGAAGCTCTTGCAGACTCAGATTGGATCAATGCTATGCAAGAAGAGCTCACTCAGTTTGAAAGGAACAAAGTATGAGAACTTGTTCCTAGGCCAAAACACCAGAATGTCATTGGAACCAAATGGGTATTCAAGAACAAAGCAGATGAAGATGGCAACATTGTAAGGAACAAAGCAAGGCTAGTAGCTAAAGGATATTGTCAAGAAGAAGGAATAGATTTTGATGAGACCTTTGCACCAGTTGCCAGACTTGAAGCCATCAGAATCTTTCTAGCCTATGCTGCCTACAACAACATCAAGGTCTACCAGATGGATGTCAAGAGTGCATTTCTGAATGGAGATCTTGAAGAGGAAGTTTATGTGGAACAAACACCAGGTTTTGTCATTCCTACTCAATCTTCTTGTGTCTACAAGCTTAAAAAGGCCCTCTATGGTCTTAAGCAAGCTCCCAGAGCCTGGTATGACACATTGTCCCTTTTCCTAGTAAACCATGGGTTTACTAAAGGAAAGGTTGACAAAACTCTATTTCAAATCTCTGCTGCTAATCATATTCTGTTAGTACAAATATATGTTGATGACATTATATTTGGAAGTACTAATCCAGAATTGTGCAAGAAATTTTCTCAAGTGATGCAGAGTCAATTTGAAATGAGTATGATGGGAGAACTCAGTTACTTCCTAGGACTTCAAGTCAAACAAGTTCCAGAAGGGATCTTTATCAATCAAGGGAAGTACACCAGAGATCTAATCAAGAAGTTTGGAGTGGAAGGCAAATCATCAGTGAAGATTCCCATGAACACTTCACAAGGGATTGGTCCAGATGATGAAGGAAAAGATGTAGATGCAACAACATACAGAGGGATCATAGGATCTCTGTCGTATCTAACTGTAAGCAGACCAGACATCTCATTCTCTGTTGGAATCTGTGCCAGATACCAGTCAAAGCCCAAGGAAAGCCATCTAAGTGCTGCAAAGAGAATCATCAGATACATCAAAGGAAATCCAAATGCAGGCTTATGGTACCCAAAGAGAGGTAACTTTGAACTAATTGGTTACTCTGACTCAGATTTTGCAGGTTGCAGACTAGATAGAAAGAGCACCTCTGGTCACTGCCAATTGCTAGGAGGAAGGCTTGTTTCCTGGTTTAGCAAGAAGCAGAACTCCATCTCAACAAGTACAGCTGAGGCAGAGTACATTGCAGCTGGGAGTTGCTGTGCTCAGCTACTCTGGATGAAGCAACAACTGAAGGACTATGGAATTCAAGCAAAGGAGATCAAGCTGTTGTGTGACAACACCAGTGCTATTGCTATCACTCAGAATCCAGTTCTTCATTCCAGAACAAAGCATATTGAGATCAGACATCACTTCATCAGAGATCATGTGGAGAAGAAGCACATCTGCATGGAACATGTACCAACAGAAGATCAACTTGCAGATATTCTGACAAAGCCTCTCCCTGAGGCTAGGTTCAATAAACTGAGAGAAGAATTGGGAATGATGGATGAGATTCCAAGGGAAAGTTGAAAAGGAAGGCCCTCTGTCGCTGATTTCCTGTTAACAGAACACCTTTTGCAGAACCCCTTCTGTGAACCCCTTCTGTTAACCTCTTCTGTCAACCCCTTCTGATCCCTACCCTGGCAGAACACCTCAGCAACAGAAAACCCCCCCTTCTACAGAAAAATCCTCAGAAGGTTGTGGACTTAGAAATTTTCTGAAACCGGGTATCCTAGTAAATTATTAATAGGTCTTTTACCCTTTTACCCTTAAAACGGTATCAAGCCGTATAATATTTACTGCGCCCCCGTTTATTTACTCCGCCCCTTTTTACATTTATTGGTTTCTTGGAACCATAAATTAATTCCAAACGTCCACTAACCCAAACACATAAATTCCCCTTTCGCAAACCTAAACCGCTACTGCTCTCTTTACTTTCAAACTCTCAAACCTCTATAGTTCTCAAGCTTTCTGCAATTCTTCTCTGATCAAATGGCTTTCATCAACATCAACGACCTCACCAAGGAGGAAATCAACACTCTTGTTTCGAACATCTACACAGGGATGAACTGCGACCTCTCCGCACTCCCTGAACTCGCTTCAAACCACGACACGATGATGAAGATCATCAAGGGAATGGAGGACTCCCAACTGAACAAAGTGGTAGGTTATCACTTTGAATCCTACAGTACAAGGGATGTAGCAGAGTTCTATCTCAACGCTACATACGAAGGAGAGACCATTCGGTCTAATGTCAATGGTGAAGACATTACCCTCACTCCTGCAGACCTCAACGCTCTCTTTGGCGTGGTAGAGGATCCACAAGAAGAGGAAACTGAAGGCTTCCTCACTCTAGACAGTGTCAACGTCACTGTGGACAACTTTGTCCAACTCTATTGCCGACCTGAAGTGGGTAGAGTTCCTAAGCTCTACATGAAGAAAAATCTTCTCCTGAGCGACTATGAGAAATTGGTCAACATCCTGCATAGGTGCGTCTGGAGCAAGAGCACCTCCACAGATGACATGAATGCGCTGAATGCAAAGGCTGTCTTTGCAGTTCATCATGGGATGAACATCAACTGGGGACAAGTAATTATCAAATCCCTTGTTGAGTTCATCAAGAAGAAAGACAAGGAGACCGGTCTTTTCAGAACCCCCATGGGTTATGGTCTCCTCATCTCTGAAATCCTGATCACAGCAAGGATAGGACTGAGAAACTCTGTTGAGGTAGACTACACCAAGCTGCTCTTCCTCAACACGTCAAGTGACAGGAAGGTTGCTCTCAAGGCAGAGCAGAAAAGACTCAGAACCCTTGAGTTCAATAGGGAAAGGCAACAACAGAAGGTTGTTCAACCCAAGAAAGTTTCAAAGAAGCAACAGAAACCTCCTACCCCTTCTGACTCTGAAGAAGAAATACCCTTGGTAAAGAAGGTGATCAAGAAGGTTCCCAAGAAAAAGATCACACCTGTCAAAGTCCACAAGTTGGTTGCAAAGAAATCTGTCCTTAAGAGAAAGGCTCCTTCACCTATCTCTTCAGCAAGCACCCCTTCTGCCTCCCCCATTACTAAGAAGACCAAAATTTTGATCCCTGCAGCACATGAGAAGCTGGAGGACTCTGTCCCCTCTGCCCCAGCCAACAGAAATGCTTGGCACGGCAAGAGGATAATCTTTGAGTCAAGTGACTCAGAAGAAGAAGAAGTTGTGAAGAATGCCACTTCTCAGGGGGAACTACATTCTTCTCCTCCTGCCTCTGAAAATGATCAACCTATGGTGGTTCCCTCACCAGAACACCAAGAAGGAAGCAGTACTTCTAGCCCTGATAGGAAATTCATCAGGATTCTGGCATGGAGAAAGTGGAGAGTGGGACCTCTCACTGAGCTCCTCCAGAACTTGTCCTACTTCATCTCTGAAGAAGAAGAAGTACTCAGATGGGCTGACACAGATGATGTGGAGTCCTGCCTGAACAAGGATTTTCTTCTTTCTCCTCCACCCTCTCCTCCACAACAACAGAATGCTCCCTCACAACAAGAAAACCCCTCCATCAACAAATCCAGAACTGTTTCTCCATAGCCTACACCACAAGATGCAGCCACACCTATCTCTCCTCAACATTCTGTGGCCTCCACCCCCATCAGAAAACCTATCTTCAGGGTGCCCTCCTCCTCCAGTGACAATGATGGATTTCTTACATCCTCCATTGCTGCTGATGAAACTTCCAAGAGGAAGAAGACCCCTCCTCAGAGTGAAGAACAACCCAGAAGGCCTCCTATGCCTAAATCAAGAGGTCTAGGTATGCCTCAGAAAACTGAATCCAAAGAAGACAAGCCCCAAATCTCCTTCAATCAGTTTGTCACTGCAGCTGAAGACTTTGGTGGCCAACTCCTCCATGGAATGAACAAGTTGATACAGGTCAATGACAAGCACTATGGGCATCTTGCTCATGTGAATGATAATCTCAACTCTGGGATGCAGTTTATTTCAGATCGCTTTGAGAATCTGACAACATCTCTCAATGACTTCATGACCTCCTCAACTGCAAAAACAGATGCGCTAACAACAGAAGTGGAAAGTATTCATAAGACCCTCTTCACATTTCATCAGACTCTGATAGCTCAGGGAAAAGCTATTGAAACAATCTCCTCAAATATTGATGAACTTCAATGGGCTGATACAAAGACAAAGGAACAGCTACTGGACATAGAGGAACTGTGCAAAGTCCATCGTGATCAAGCCAGGACTCTATTTGCCCAAGACAAAGAAAGATACCAGAAGATGGTTCTTTTAGAAGCCAGTAATAAAGATATCCTGTCTGCACTTCAGAAGCAACATGGGCTTATTGAAGGTCTCACATCTGTGACTCAGACCTTACCAGAAACCCTGGAACAGATTGCCTCTACACAGGCCTCAGAATTCCAGAAGCTCTCCCTTCTGCTTGGTGATCTAGATGATGCCAAAAAGGGGGAAGAAGGCCCTCATCTATCAAAACCTAGGACCACCAGAACCTCAACATCTGCTGAACCAAGTGTGGATCCCACACCTTACTTTGAGGCTGCTCTTCAGAAGAAAAGGCTAGCTGGTATCCCTAGACCTCCAACCCCACTGAAGAAAGGATCTAAGAAAAAGAAAGCTCTAAGCTTTAAAGAATGGAGAATGGGAGGTTCTCAGGTGATGACTGCTACACAACTTGATGAAATGAAGCAGAAGATGACCTCTACTCAGCAACAGAATCTGTATTTGGACCATGATGGTCATGTGAAGGTCAGACATGGTGGATCTCTGGAGGAAGCAGAATTCTGGTTTCACAATAGTATAGTACCAGGAAAAGATATCCATGAAGGTGTTCTTAACTACTTAGACTGCAAACTCTCACCTATCTGGGCCTCTTTCCAAAGAACTGGAAATCTGGCTGGAATCAGAAAAGAGGTGAATGCAGAACTAAAGAGACTACAAGGACTGGATGAACAAGCAAGAGCTGAAGCAGCCAAGGCTATTATATAATCAGACACTCTTGTAATTCACCTTAATAAAAGAACATCTCTGCCTCACACTTTGTAAGGCAATTCCCCAATCTCTGGCTTTTTCCTTACTTTCTGTTTGTGTCTGTTTGTTTTTGTTTGCTTGTTTGTTTGCTTTGTGATAATTATTCTGCTATCTGAATGTATCGTACTCTTACTATTTTCCTATGCCAAGTTGCCCACCAAGATTTTAATGAAAAGTTTTAAACTTTAAATTTTTATGGTGAAGGCACTTCTCTGGAAATAGTTAAAGGGTTTTGGCATCATCAAAAAGGGGGAAATTGTAAGGAATAATTGTATTTAGATTTTGATGATGCTATATTAATTAGGACTGTAGAGTACCCCTTTAGAAATTATGTATTAGATTTTTCCCTTGTAAAGTTCTTAGCATATTCGACCACCAGAAGGCCTCTCTACCAGAAGTCCTCCAGACAGAAGATCTTGGTTCTCTGTCTAGGAACAGAATACGTCAGGGTCTCTGTTACCCATTAGCGTGACAGAAAGCCTCCTGGTTCTCTGTAAGCTACCAACAACAGAAGTGCTCATGATCTTCTCTGATTCAGTTGTCTGTCAATAACACCAGAAGGTCTGACACTTGGAAGAAATCCACAAAGCCGGGAAGTCAACTTAAAGATTCCCTCAACGGCTAGGAGTATGAAACGGAAAAGCTACAGTGCTCGCATTAAATGCTCATTTAATGCTCCCCATGCTCCGTGGAGTAATTGCAGATGATTGGCCGCAATGAGAGGATTACTTTATCCCAAAATAGTAACCCGCCAACTTTACCGGGTCCTACTGGTCAAGTCAACTGCTCGCGCATTAAATGCAGTTGTCCTCCTACTCCTCCAACGGGAAGACAACCTCAGTATAAAAGATACATTACGAAGAACAACCGGATAACTTTGCAACTTTGATTCAACTTTGCTATTACATTACTACAAGCAAAATATTCAAACTCTAAAAAGCAAAAGCCTCCTTGAGATTCAAACTCATTATCCTCTACAAGAGAAGGCAGAAGTTGGAAAAATACTCTTTCCAACTCAAGCAAAGTTCCAAGTGTTCTTCAACTCTTCAAGCTCTTCACATACAAATATTTTGTAACGAAGCTAGTTGGAGGAACCCCTGTTTCAACAGAAACTCTTCTTGCTACAAGAAGGACGTCCGAATAACTGGAGTAGTGAAGTGGTGATACTTCAAGGAGACTCAGTGAAAGGACCAGTGTTAAAGGAAGCCAGGCAGTGCATCCCAGGACACATCTAGGCTTGAAGGAGACGTGGAGTGCTTCTTAAGTGCTAGGACTAAGGCTTTGTAAACGGCAGTTTTTACAGCTTAGTGGAACAGTGGATTAGAGGAACGAGTTGTTCCTTGAACCACTATAAAAATCCCTGGTGTCGTTTACTTACTGCTTTTAATACTTGCATTTAGTTAGAACTGTATAACTCCTAGGACTTGGTATCTGTGTTCAGCAGAACTGGTTCTACGAGTTAACAGAAGGCCTTCTGCCTTTGCTTCTCCGAGGCTAACAGAACTCCCTTCCAGAACCCCATCCGCTGCCAGTCTGTTCTTTCAACAGAACAGGCTATTCTGTAAATCTGGTACTTAGTTTAAAAAGCTAAAAACCAATACAGTCTATTCACCCCCCCCTCTAGACTGTATCCAGTATAACCGGGACCAACAACTTGGTTGACAAATTCAGTTCCTCTGTCTGACCTGATTGTTTTCACTTTCAAATTCTTCTCAGTCTGAAGTTGCTTTAACAGAGAGGGAAACTTCTGAAGAGTTTCATTCTTCTTTGTTAGAAAGATAGTCCATGTATATCTGGAGAAGTCATCCACTATGACAAGTGTGTATCTTTTGCCACTTACACTCGGAGTTTCAACTGGTCCAAATAAACCCATGTGGATCAGATTTAAAGGACTAGTAGAAAGATCTCCAGCAATAGGCTTGAAGGAATTCTTCACTTGTTTGCCCTTCTGACATGCACTGCAGAGGGTCTCCTTCTTGTACACAATGTCTGGTAGTCCTTCTACAATGTGTTCTCTGGCCAGTTTGTTGATTGTCTTGAAATTCAAATGGTTGAGCTTTTTGTGCCAGTCCCAGCTTAACTTTGAATCTCCTTTTGCTATCAAACACACACCATCTTTGGCAGTCTTCCAATCAACTACATAGATGTTCTTCTTTCTTGATGCAGTCAGAACCACTTCCTTTGTTGTCTCATGCTTTACATAGCCGAAGTCCTTGGTGAATTCTATAGTGTAGCCTTTGTCACAGAATTGGCTAGCACTTAGAAGATTGAACTTCAGGCCTTTGACATATGAGACATCGTCAATGATTATCTGGTCCTTGATTAGCTTTCCTCTTCCTTTTGTTTGACCTTCTTTGTCATTACCTCCAAAGGTAACTTTAGGTCCTTTGCATTACCTCCAAAGATACACCAGCTTGACAAATGGGGCTAGAAATCAGTGGCACTATGACCTTATCTGCCTTAGCAACACTGGTGCTAGGCATTACAGAAGGCTCACCTGATTCTGTTGAGCCATAACCAAGACCAAAGCCAGTGCCAATCTGTTGATCAAGTACAATCTTTTCCATGGAAGACTGGGCCTTCTGGTAAGCTTTGTACTTAATCTCGAGAGGCTCTATTTCTCTTATTCTCTTGAGAAGAAAAACATTTTCAGTCTCCAGCTGATCTCTTTCCTTAATCAGAAGACTGATTTTGATCTCAACCTCCTTCTTTAAGTCAAGAATTTCAACTTTCAACTTACTGTTTTCTTCTGTTACAGAGGAATAAGTGGCTTGTATGGCCTTAAACTCTTCCCAAAATTCTGACATTGAATCAGAATCAAAAGCTAAGCCTACCGAAGAAAAACTAGATTCAGAAGTAGAGGTTACCTCATCATCAGAATGAGCCATGAGGCATAGGTCTTCTGTCTCAGTATCTAGGCAACAAAATGCCTCATCAGAATCGGAGTCAGAACTGGATTCTGTCTCTGACAGAGGGTCTTTTTTGACGTGTTCTGTGACGAGTGCTTTTCTTCTTCTGGGATTGTCTTCGAACTTCTTCTTTTCTCCATCCTATCCTTGTCTCTTTGACACCCTTGGATGGGGGCAATCTGCCTTGAAGTGACCAGGTTGTCTGCAGTTGTAACAGAGAAGCTCTCCACTGCTCTCTGTTGGTTTGACCTTCTGGTATGGCTTTCTGCTGGAAGATGGGCTTCTTCCATCTTTAGGATTCTTCATAAACTTTTTGAATCTCCTGGCAAAGGCAGCCATATATTCGTTAGATAAAAGTATTGAAGGGTCAAAATCATTTACCTTAGATGTACTGGCTGTAAGAGCTGTACTGGTTCTTTCTTCAGGTACATCTTCCTTCTCTTCAATCATCTCGAACTCATGAGCTTTGAGATCAGAGATGAACTTGTCTGTTGGATAGGTCTTCACATCTTTGCTGGCTTGGACAGCAACCACCTTCATCTTCCATGCAGAGGGAAGACCTCTCAATACTTTGAGGTTGATCTCCTTGGTGGTGAGTTCTTTGCCAAGCTCTGAGATTTCTCCAGTAAGAGTGAGGAGCCTATCATACATCTTGGAGATGGTTTCTCCAGGGAGAAGCTTGAAATCATCAAACTTTTTGTTGGCTATGGTCAGCTTTTTATCTTTCTCTTGCTCATCACCAGCCCTAATGAGCTCAAGAGTATCCCAGATTTCCTTTGCGATTCTGCATTTCTTTATTCTGTTGAAGTATCTGTCATCAATGGATTTGTAGAGGATGTCCTTAGCAATATTGTCCAGGTTGTATTTTCTTCTCTCTTCAGTGGTCCATTCTGACTTGGCTTTACTGATCATCTGGGGTCTGGTGTTGTCAATAGCGTGCTCAGGATTGACCTTCTGGAAGCTTGTGAAAGGTCCAATGTCAAGAACTTCCCACATCTCATCATGCAGAGCACAGAGATGTGCTTTCATCCCGATCCTCCAGTCATCAAACTTAAGATCTGAGAACATAAGGTTCTTGGCAAGAGCGTGATCCATTATATCAGATAGAAATGAGGAAAATAACAGAAAAACAAGTGGATCTTTGTTCAGTAAAATAACCTAAGAGATTATTAGAAAAAGGAGGCTCTGATACCACTTGTTGGTCCCGGTTGTACTGGATACAGTCTAGGGGGGGGGGGGGGTGAATAGACTGTATTGGTTTTTAGCTTTTTAAACTAAGTACCAGATTTTACAGAATAGCCTGTTCTGTTGACAGAACAGACTGGCAGCAGATAGGGTTCTGTTAGGGGTTCTGTTGATTTAGCCTCGGAGAAGCAAAGGCAGTAGGCCTTCTGTTAACTCGTAGGACAAGTTCTGCTGAACACAGATACCAAGTCTAAGGAGTTAGACAGTTCTATCTAAGTGCAAGTATTAAAAACAGTAAGTAAATGACACCAGGGATTTTTATAGTGGTTCTAGGAACAACTCGTTCCTCTAATCCACTGTTCCACTAAGCTTGTAAAAACGACCGTTTACAACGCCTTACTCCTAGCACTTAAGAAGCTCTCCACGTCTTCTTCAAGCCTAGATGTCTCCTGGGATGCACTGCCTGGCTTCCTTTAAGACTGGTCCTTTCACTGAGCTTCCCAGAAGTATCACCACTTCACTACTCCAGTTACTTGGACGTCCTTGTTGTAACAAGAAGAGTTTCTGTTGAAACAGGGGTTCCTCCAACTTGCTTCGTTACAAAAGATTTGTAGATGAAGTGCTTCAAGTTGTTGAAGAACTGTTGGAACCTTGCTCTTGTTGGATTTGATGATATGAATGTATATTCTTTCCAACTTATGTCTCTCTTGTTGAGGATGAAGAGTTTGAATCTCAAGAGGACCTTTTTGCCTTGAATAATTTGAATGTGTTTTTCTCGCAAAGGATGTGGTGTAGTTGGCAAAGTTAGCAAAGCAAAAGTTATTCCTTTGTTCTTCGAAGAGTATCTTTTATACTTAGGTTTGTCTTCCCGTTGGAGGTGAAGGAGGACAACCGCATTTAATGCGCGTATTGTTGACTTGACCGGTTGGGCCCACTGAATTCGGTGACTTGCTATTTTGAGAAGATTCTTTCCAAAAGGTGGTCAATTATTTGCTTTAAATATCTTCTCGTACGTATCCGCATTAAATGAGCATTTAATGCGCGTACTGTAGCTTTTCCGTTGAAGTCTTCTAGCTGTTGGAGAATCTTCCGTTGATTTCGCCAGCTTGGAAGTAAACTTGAAATTTTCTAAGTGTGTGGCCTTCTGGTCTCTTTAGCAGAGTGTTCACCAGAGAAGGTCATGAGCACTTCTGTTGTAACGGAAGTCAGCAGAGGGTCTCCAGTCCTTCTGTTCTGTTAGAGGCCAACAAAGGACCTAAGTGCTTCTGCCTTAGTGAAGTCCAACAGAGAGTCAGGAGGACTTCTGTGAAGGCACTATCACCAGAGGGCCAAAAGGGCTTCTGTCTGGAGGTCTTCTGTCAGTCGACTATACTAGAACAATTACAAGGAAAGTTCTAATACAAATTTTCTAAGGGGTAATTTCTAAAGTCCTATAGCATCATCGAAATCTAATTACATTTATTCCTTACAGATTTTGACCCCTCAGTACTTTTATCTGACGAATATATGGCTGCTTTTGCTAGGAGATTCAAGAAGTTTATGAAGAATCCCAAAGATGGAAGAAGTCCATCATTCAGCAGAAAGCCCTTCCAAAAGGTCAAAACATCGGAGAGCAGTGGTGAGCTTCTCTGTTACAACTGCAGACAACCTGGACATTTCAAGACAGAGTGTCCACATCCAAGAGTGTCCAAGAAACAAGAGAATGATGGAGAAAAGAAGAAGTATGAAGATAATTCCAGAAGAAGGAAAGCACTCGTGACAGAACAGCTCGAGAAAGACCCTCTGTCTGAGACAGAATCCAGTCCTGACTCTGACTCTGATGAGGCATTCTGTTGCCTTGATACTGAGACAGAAGACCTATGCCTCATGGCTCATTCTGATGATGAGGTAACCTCTACTTCTGCATCTAGTTTTTCTTCGGTAGGCTTAGATTTTGATTCTGATTCAATGTCAGAATTTTGGGAAGAGTTTAAGGCCATTCAAGCCACTTATTCCTCTGTCACAGAAGAAAACAGTAAGCTGAAGGCTGAAATTCTTGACTTAAAAAAGGAGGTTGAGATCAAAATCAATCTTCTAATTAAGGAGAGAGATCAACTGGAAACTCAAGAGAATAAGAGAAATTGAGCCTCTTGAGATTAAGTACAAAGCTTACCAGAAGGCCCAGTCTTCCATGGAAAAGATTTTACTTGATCAACAAATTGGCACAGGCTTTGGTCTTGGTTATGGCTCAACAGAATCAGGTGAGCCTTCTGTAATGCCTAGCACCAGTGTTGCTAAGGCAGATAAGGTCATAGTGCCACTGATCTCTAGCCCCATCTACCAAGCTGGTGTATCTGGCACCAATGTTGTTCATGAGGAAGTCAGACCAGAAAAAGGGAAGATAAAGGTTCAACAGAAACCCTTTTTGAAAAATAATGAACCTGGCAGAAAACCTAACAACAGAAAAGGTTTTCAGAATAACAAAAAAAGACCATTTATTGACAGACAACCTCATGATAACCATGCCAGAAATGACCACCAGAAGGGCAAATATCAAGAGAGAGTTAACTTTGGGCAGAAGAGGTTGGCTGGTCTACTTCAGAAGCCCAAAGTTAACTGCCCCTCTGCTCTTGATAGTATATGGGACTTCTTTCCAACAAAGAAAGCTATGCAAAAGTATGTAAACAGGAAGCATGACCCTCACAAGCATCTGCCCAAAGTGAATCACACTTCGGTTTACTATAACTACCAGGTGGACAATGGGTACCATCCACCAAGGTTTCACCTGATGAGACCAAAATGGTACCAACTACCCAGACTCCATGACCCCCCAGGACCTAACATTGCTTGGGTACCTAAATCTTTCTTTTGATCTTGCAGGAACTGTGTGCATGAGCTATCTCAGAGCAAGAATGGTTTATTGACAGTGGATGCTCCAGGCACATGACAGGTGACAGAAGTTGCCTAACTGAGTTCCAGAAATGCAAAGGACCTAGAGTTACATTTGGAGGTAATGAAAAAGAAGGTCAAACAAAAGGAAGAGGGAAGCTGATCAAGAACCAGATAGTCATTGATGACGTCTCATATGTCAAAGGACTGAAGTTCAACTTGCTGAGTGCTAGCCAATTCTGTGACAAAGGCTACACTGTTGAATTCACAAAGGACTTCTGCTATGTGAAGCATGAGACAACAAGAGAAGTGGTTCTTACAGCATCAAGAAAGAAGAACATCTATGTGGTTGATCGGAACACTGCAAATGATGGAGTTTGCCTGATAGCCACGGGAGATTCAAAACTAAGCTGGGACTGGCACAAGAAGCTTAGCCATTTGAACTTCAAAACAATCAACAAACTGGCAAGAGAACACATTGTTGATGGACTGCCAGACATAGTTTACAAGAAAGAGACCCTCTGCAGTGCATGCCAGAAGGGAAAGCAACAGAAGAACTCGTTCAAACCCATTGCTGGAGATCTTTCTACAAGTCCTTTAAATCTAATCCACATGGATTTATTTGGACCTGTTGAGACTCCAAGTGTTGGTGGCAAGAAATACACTCTAGTCATGGTTGATGACTATTCCAGATATACATGGACTATCTTTCTATCAAAGAAGAATGAAACTCTTCAGAAGTTGCCATCTCTGTTAAAGCAGCTTCAGACTGAGAAGAACTTGAAGGTTAAGACAATCAGGTCCGACAGAGGAACTGAATTTGTCAACCAAGTCATAAAGGACTTCTGTGATCAAAATGGAACCTTTCATCAACTCTCTGCCGCTAGAACCCCTCAACAGAATGGCGTAGCAGAAAGGAGGAACAGAACATTAAAAGAAGCTGCAAGGACAATGATTGCAGAATCTGGACTACCTCTGAGATACTGGGCTGAAGCAATCAACACTGCATGCTATACCCAGAACAGAAGCATGATCAACAAGAATCACCAGAAGACCCCTTATGAACTCTGGAAAGGAAGAAAACCCAACATCAGTTACTTTCATGTGTTTGGATGCAAATGCTACATCCTTAACAATGGAAAGGAGCATCTGAATGTTTTTCAAGAACAAAGCTGATGAAGATGGCAACATTGTAAGGAATAAAGCAAGGCTGGTAGCTAAGGGTTATTGAAAAGAAGAAGGAATAGATTTTGATGAGACTTTTGCACCAGTTGCCAGACTGGAAGCCATCAGAATATTTATAGCCTATGCTGCCTACAACAACATCAAGGTCTACCAGATGGATGTCAAAAGTGCATTTCTGAATGGAGATCTTGAAGAAGAAGTTTATGTGGAACAACCACCAGGTTTTGTCATTCCTACTCACTCCTCCTGTGTCTACAAGCTTAAAAAGGCCCTCTATGGTCTTAAGCAGGCTCCCAGAGCATGGTATGACACACTGTCCCTATTCCTAGTGAACCATGGGTTTACTAAGGGAAAGGTTGAAAAAACTCTATTTCAAATCTCTGTTGCTAATCATATTCTGTTAGTACAAATATATGTTGATGATATTATATTTGGTGGTACTAATTCAGAACTGTGCAAGAAATTCTCTCAAGTAATGCAGAGTCAATTTGAAATGAGTATGATGGGAGAACTCAGCTACTTCCTAGGACTTCAAGTCAAACAAGTTCCAGAAGGAATCTTTATCAATCAAGGGAAGTATACCAGAGACCTGATCAAGAAGTTTGGAGTAGTAGGCAAATCCTCAGTGAAGATTCCCATGAACACCTCACAAGGAATTGGTCCAGATGATGAAGGCAAAGATGTCGATGCTACTACCTACAGAGGAATCATAGGATCTCTGCTGTATCTGACTGCAAGCAGACCAGATATCTCATTCTCTATTAGAATCTGTGCCAGATACCAATCAAAGCCCAAGGAGAGCCATCTTAGTGCTGCAAAGAGAATCATCAGATATATCAAAGGGAATCCAAATGCAGGCCTATGGTATCCAAAGGGAGGTAACTTTGAACTAATTGGTTACTCTGACTCAGATTTTGCAGGTTGCAGATTAGACAGGAAGAGCACCTCTGGTCACTGTCAAATGCTAGGAGGAAGGCTTGTTTCCTGGTTTAGCAAGAAGCAGAATTCAATCTCAACCAGTACAGCAGAAGCTGAATACATTGCAGCTGGGAGTTGTTGTGCTCAGCTACTCTGGATGAAGCAACAGCTGAAGGATTATGGCATTCAAGCAAAGGAGATCAAATTGCTCTGTGACAACACCAGTGCCATTGCCATCACTCAGAATCCAGTTCTTCACTCCAGGACAAAGCACATTGAGATCAGACATCACTTCATCAGAGATCATGTTGAAAAGAAGCACATATGCATGGAGCATGTGCCAACAGAAGACCAGCTTGCAGACATTCTGACAAAGCCTCTACCTGAGGCTAGATTCAACAAACTGAAAGAGGAATTGGGAATGATGGATGAAATTCCAAGAGAAAGTTGAAAAGGAAGGCCCTCTGTTGCACACTCTCTACTAACAGAATACCTGTTGCAGAACCCCTTCTGTAAACCCCTTCTGTTCTCTATCCTGAACAGAGAACCTCCGTTCCTGACTGAACACCTCAGAAAAAGAAACCCTCCCTTCCTTCCTTCCATCAGAAAACCTCTTCTTACATCTAACAGAAAAGGGTATGGACTTAGAAAAGTTTGAGAAACCGGGTGACCTAGTAACTTATTAACGGTCTTTTACCCTTTTACCCTTAAACAGTATAACAGCCGCAAAATATTTACTGTGCCCCCATTTCATTTATTGGTACCTTGGAACCGCAAATAATCTCAAACGTCCACTAACTCGTACCCATATATTCTCCTCATTTCAACCTAAACCGCTACTGCTTTCATTACTCTCAAGCTTTCGAATCCTTATCTCTCTAAAAACTCTCAACCGCTAAATCCGGCTATGGCTTTCTTGAACTTCACCGACCTCTCCAAGGAACAAAAAGCAACCCTGCTCAAGAATGTGTTGACAGGGATGAAGTGCGAACTGGAAGTACTACCCAGATTTGTAGAAAAAGGAGAAAGAATGACCAACATCATTGACGGACTGACAGAATGCCAATTAAGCAAGGTCATCTCCTACACTTATGAAGTCTACAACAACATTGATATTGTTGAATTCTACCTCAACGCGTCCTACAAAGATGAATCCATCACCTCTAGAGTCCAAGGAGAAGAGATACTGGTTGATGCTGACGTCATCAACAAAGTTTTTGACATTCAACTAGAGGAAGGCAGGGCCTCTCTATTTGATCTAGAAGAAGCTGACATCACTGTTCCTGAATTCAAAAGGAACTGGAATGGAGAAGATGGAGGATGGGACCCCTTCATAAGATCATCCAATACTTTGACCACTATGAGCCTGAAGAAGAGGCCATACTGAAGTGGGTGGGCACTGATGATGTCTCAAAGTGCTTTGCCCTCAACTTCCTCCATTCCATCCTCGAGAAGAAGAAGGCAAGTTACAAGGGAAAGATTGTTCTCATATCCTCATCTTCAGAGGAGACAATCAAGCCCCTTGAAGATGGAGAGATAGAAGCCTTTGAAGAATGGCTATTTGCCAAGAAGGCGACAGAGTCTGTGCAACCTCACTCTACCCTAGGAGAACCCTCTGTACCTAAGACAGAAGGGCATGCTATGATGGAGCTGATCAAAGAATGGAGGGCATCCATGATCGAAGAAAATGTATTTGAGGTAATCTCCCCAACCCATTCTGCTCATATCTCAACAGAACCCCAAATCCCCTCTCTTCTTATTCCAACAGAAACCGTCCCAACAGAAACCCTTCCTATAGAGAACCCTCAACCAAAAATAACAGAACAGAAACCCTCAACCTCTCCTCACTCATCAAATAAGAAAACCAAATCACCCTCCACCTGCAAAGAACTTATCCCAATCAGAAACCGCTCCCCCTCACCTCCACCATCTCCTCTACAACAGAATGCCTCCCCTCAACAGAAAATCCCTTCTACCCAACCTACACCCCCTCACCAGAATTCCCTTCCACCACAGAAATCAAATTCCCCACAAAATACCCCCTCACCCTCTCCTGCAACAAATTCTCCCAGAACCTCTCTGCATTCTGCTGCATCTACTCCTAAGATACAGCCTCTACACCGCATTCTCTCGTCTGATAGTGAGAATGATGGCTTCCTTTCATCCTCTCTTGATGGAGATCTCACTTCTAAACGTCAACCAACTCCTACCAGAGAACCCTCTCCTCAGAAACCCTCTCTGCATCAAACCAGAAGACCTCCTATGCACAGGTCCAGAGGATTGGGAATGCCAGAACCTGAAGGATCAGAACCACAAACTCCTTTCAACAGGTTTGTTGAAACTGCAGAAGTGTTTGGTAGTCAAGTCCTGGAAGGAATGGACAAACTGATCCAGATCAATGACAAACACTTCGAGCACCTTTCCCATGTGAATAATAACCTCAACTCTGGGATGCAGTTTATCTCTGACCGCTTCGAAAATCTCACAGAATCCCTCCATAATTTCATGGCCTCATCCTCTGCCAGAATAGATGCACTGTCAACAGAAGTGGATAGTATTCACAAGACTCTCTCTATCTTTCATCAAACCTTGCTGGATCAAGGAAAGGCCATCAGCACCATATCTGAGAATCTTGAGACACTGCAACGATCTGACCACGGGACTAAGAAGAAGTTGCTATCCATTGAAGAAATGTGTAGAGTCCACCAAGATCAAGCTCAACATCTCCTCTCTGCTGACAGAGACAGATACCAGAAGATGGTCCTGTTAGAAGCCAACAACAAGGATATCTTTTCTGCTATCCAGAAGCAGCAAGGGCTAATAGAAGGTCTCACTTCTGTCACTCAGACTCTAACAGAGGCCCTTGAGCAGATAGCCACTTCTCAGGCCTCAGAATTCCAGAAAATCAGTCTCATGCTAGAGGTCCTCCATGATGCCAAAAAGGGGGAAGAGGACCCTCAACAGACTAAGCCTCGGTCCACCAGAGCCTCTGCAAGAGCATCCTCCTCTGCTGAACCAACTGTTGACCCTGCACCCTACTTTGAAGCTGCCATACAGAAAAAGAGAGCAGCAGGTATACCCAGACCCCCATCTCCAGTTAAGAAGGGCACCATGAAGAAAAAGGTCCTTAGTTTTACTGATTGGAGATTGGGTGGATCCCAGAAAATTGATAGAGTTCAATTTGAAGAAATGAAAATGAAAATGACTCTCACACAGCAACAGAACCTCTTCCTAGATAAGGATGGTTTTGTACGAGTCAGACATGGGGGATCCCTAGAAGAATAAGATTGGTACCAGAAGAACGTTGTCCCTGGCAAGACAATTCATGAAGGAGTTCTTAGCTACTTGGATTGCAAGCTATCTCCTATCTGGGCATCCTATCAAAGTTCTAGTAACCTATCTCAGATCAGAGCAGAAATCAATGAAGAGCTGCTAAGGCTTCAAAGACTGGAGGATGAAGCTCTGCAAGCAGCTACAATGGAGAATGTGTAAGAAATCTTTTCTGTAAACTGTATCTAATAAAATCACATCTCTGCTTTTCACTTTGTAAGGCTTTTCCTCAATTCCTGTCTCTTTGCTTTTTGCTTGTGTTTGTTTGCTCTTTGATTTATTATCTGTTATCTGATTGTACTGTACTCTTACTATTTTCCTATGCCAAGTTGCCCACCAAGATTTTAATGAAAGTTTTAAACTTTAATTCTTTATGGTGAAGGCACTTCTCTGGAAATAGTTAAAGTGTTTTGGCATCATCAAAAATGGGGAAATTGTAAGGAATATTTGTAATTAGATTTTGATGATGCTATATTAATTAGGACTTTAGAGTACCCCTCTTTAGATTTAATGTATTAGAATTTTCCTTTGTAAAAGTTCTTTAGTTTAATCGACTGGCAGAAGGCCTCCAAAGCAGAAAGCCTCCAGAACAGAAGACCTTGGGTTCTCTACTTCAGAACAGAAGACCTCAGGGTCTCTGTTAGCCTTTACTCTGACAGAAACCCTCTTGGTTCTCTGTTGGATATTTCTTCAACAGAAGTGCTCAAAGACGTTCTCTGATCTACTCACTGCTAAATACACCAGAAGGCCTGACACTTAGAAGAATTTCACCAAGCCGGTAAACCAACTGAAAGATTCCTTCAATGGCTAGGAGTCTTGAACGGAAAAGCTACAGTACGCGCATTAAATGCACATTTAATGCCTCACGTACTCTGTAGAGTAATTGCAGATGATTGGCCGCAATGTCAGGATAACTTTATCCCAAAATACTAACCCGCCAACTTTACCGGGTCCTACTGGTCAAGTCAACTGCTCGCTCATTTAATGCAGTTGTCCTCCTTCTCCTCCAATGGGAAGACAACCTCAGTATAAAAGATACACTACGAAGAACAACCGGATAACTTTGCTACAACTGTGCGCATACAAAATATTCAAACGCTAAAAAACGCAAAAAGCCTCCTTGAGATTAAATCTTCATTATCTTCTACAAGAGAAGGCAGACGTTGGAAAAATCCTTACTTCCAACTCAAGAAAAGTTCCAAGTGTTCTTCAACTCTTAAAGCTCTTCACATACAAATCTTTTGTAACGAAGCAAGTTGGAGGAACCCCTGTTGTCAACAGAACCTCTTCTTTCACAAGAAGGACGTCCAAGTACCTGGAGCAGTGAAGTGGTGATACTTCCGAGAAAGCTCAGTGAAAGGACCAGTCTTAGGGAAGCCAGAAGTGCATCCAAGAAGACATTTACACTTGAAGAAGACGTGGAGAGCTTCTTAAGTGATAGGGCTAAGGCGTTGTAAACGGTCCTTTTTACAAGCTTAGTGGAACAGTGGACTAGAGGAACAAGTTGTTCCTTGAACCACTATAAAAAGCTCTGGTGTCATTTACTTACTGCATTTTATTTATCGCTTTTATTTGTACTGCTTAACTCCAAAGACTTGGTATCTGTGTTCAGCAGAACTTGTCCTGTGAGTTAACAGAAGGGCTACTGCCTTTGCTTCTCTGAGGCTATACTAACAGAACTCCCTACCAGAACCCCATCCGCTGCCAGTCCGTTCTGCCAACAGAACAGGCTATTCTATTAAATCTGGTACTTAGCTTCAAAAAGTTAAAAACCAATACAGTCTATTCACCCCCCTCTAGACTGTATCCAGTACAACCGGGACCAACACTCCTGCTGTCGTGTTTGGCCGAAGAGGGAACCATCGTAGACGAGGGGTGCCCACTAGCTTTCATTGGCCGCGGGCACCGCCATCCTCTGTCTGAGCTGATGACTTAGTGGACGATGCGTTATTGGCGTCCCCTTGGTTGCTGTTGTTGTCTTGGTTTCTGGTTCTTGGCTGAGGGATACACTGGCCGAGGGATCAACTAAGGCTTCCCTTTGCTCAGGCCAGGTTGTGTTTTTGACCGGAAGTTGGTGACCGCCTGGTGAAGACAAGGAGCTGTTTTCTCCATGCTCAGGCTCAGCGGACGTCCGTCTTGGGCCGGAGGGGAACCAGCTTACTGCCATGATCTTGCCTGAAGGGATATTATGTACATATTCTGACGAGTATTTTTTGTCTTCTGGAGGGGGAGGGTTTCTTACTTGATTGTTCGAGCTCTCAACGAGAGCACCAAATGATGGATAGTGTACCCGGGGGTAGCTTATTCGAGGGATATTATAAGAAATATCAAGAGAGAGGTCAGAGCGAGTAAGAGAGAGAGAGGGAGTGAGTATGTATTTGATATCTAAATTGTGTGTTGATTACAATGGAAAATGGCTGCTATTTATAGCAGCCATAAATGCCAGGTCTAATCAACGAGAGTACACGTGTTAAGCATTCAGCGATGGAGGGTCAACTCAGCCAGGGTGGTCCCGACATATCATGTGGCCGCATTCAATGACGTTGCATTTAATGCGGTGATTCAGCGCTGCAGAGAGGAGATCCTGTCGAGGAGAGTGCCTTAGGCTATATGCATCTGGGGGCTGTATATACCGAGGGCTATGCATGATCCAGAGGCTCCATGTGCCAAAGGGTGCACGTAATTGTAGCCTTGGTTCCCAGTGATATTAGAGGACCAGGTGTGACTTTTCCCGAATGTGTGGCCTTCAGCCATGGGGCCGAATGCAGTAACCTGTTGCAGTATGGGCTGCCTGGAGCCTTGCTTGCTGTGTTTGGGCCGCTTGGGCTGGTTGGGCCTGGCTGTAATAGTGGAACTATGTGGGCCGGCGTTTCCTGAGCCATATACTCCATCAGATAGGGTAACTATTAAAAAATGTAGAAAAATTGCTATGAAATGCATAAAAGAGCTGCATCATTACTGTTGTTTTGATGTTTAAAAAGTGAATTTTTACATCTTTGCTTCTTCCTAGGGATGAGGTCTCGCTAATCCCCCTTCCTAACAGCTTTCCTGGATAAATGTATTCACTCCATAATAGTGAAAAATTCCTAACATGGAATAAGAACTTGGAAGGAGATCAGATCTGGGTGCGAAATATAATCACTTATAAGCTCTTAAATAGCGCAGATTTACAGATTGGCCGTTTAAGTTATTTGCTAATCAGACCGGACTTCTGAAAGGTAGAAATGTAATTCAAGTTTTCTTCATTCAAAAGAGTGAATTGTTAATATCAGAGGAACCTCCCCTATATTATTCACTGAATTTGGTTTTGAGATATAATGGATTGGTGAAATTCGTAATTAAACTTTTTTCTAAATGTTATTTTCAATCCTTAGCAACTGTTAGCTTTCTAGATTTTTGAAACCATACGTGTCTTGCATTTGTGGTATTAGGTGTATTCCTCAAATTAGCCTTAAACTTATATAGAATACACTCTTGAAGAACTAAAGCGTGAATTTAAAATATGGCTGAACCATATTCTCTATTTCTCTTATTTTAAAGATGGACCTTTGGCGGGGCAGGTCAAATCACACTTTCCTTACCGGTGGCGGGAAAAACTGGACCTACTTTTATCATTCTTGTTTTTGTTCTATTTCCCAGTACCCTTTAATTACTGTTTTCATTCTTTCTAGTAGCTGATGCAACATTGCTGTTAGTGGAGTCTACCATCTTGTGGGATTAGCGAGTTGGGTCATTTATCAACGATCTTCCAACTTTATATCTCATCCCAGTGTAACCTTTAATGTGGCGGATTTGTATCTGGTTCTCGATTTTAATATGAATTAAGTTATCTTTTGCCAAAAAAGTAATATGAAGACTTTTAATATGTGCTCTTCTAAATCTGTTCTTTTAAGGGTGGAAGTAAACTCTGTTGGTCCCGGTTGTACTGGATACAGTCTAGAGGGGGGGGGGGGGGTGAATAGACTGTACTGGTTTTTAGTTTTTTTAAACTAAGTACCAGATTTTACAGAATAGCCTGTTCTGTTGACAGAACAGACTGGCAGCGGATAAGGTTCTGTTAGGGATTCTGTTGATTTAGCCTCAGAGAAGCAAAGGCAGTAGGCCTTCTGTTAACTCGTAGGACAAGTTCTGCTGAACACAGATACCAAGTCCAAGGAGTTAGACAGTTCTATCTAAGTGCAAATATTAAAAACAGTAAGTAAATGACACCAAGGATTTTTATAGTGGTTCAAGGAACAACTCGTTCCTCTAATCCACTGTTCCACTAAGCTTGTAAAAACGACCGTTTACAACGCCTTAGTCCTAGCACTTAAGATGCTCTCCACGTCTTCTTCAAGCCTAGATGTCTCCTGGGATGCACTGCCTGGCTTCCTTTAAGACTGGTCCTTTCACTGAGCTTCCCGGAAGTATCACCACTTCACTACTCCAGTTACTTGGACGTCCTTCTTGTAACAAGAAGAGTTTCTGTTGAAACAGGGGTTCCTCCAACTTGCTTCGTTACAAAAGATTTGTAGATGAAGTGCTTGAAGTTGTTGAAGAACTGTTGGAACCTTGCTCTTGTTGGATTTGATGAAATGAAGGTATATTCTTTCCAACTTGTGTCTCTCTTGTTGAGGATGAAGAGTTTGAATCTCAAGAGGACCTTTTTGCCTTGAATAATTTGAATGTGCTTTTCTCGCAAAGGATGTGGTGAAGTTGGCAAAGTTAGCAAAATTAAGTTGTTCCTTTGTTCTTCGAAGAGTATCTTTTATACTTAGGGTTGTCTTCCTGTTGGAGGTGAAGGAGGACAACTGCATTTAATGCGCGTGTTGCAGGAATTAAAAGCTTAAAGTAAATGACATCGGGGTTTTTATAGTGGTTCAAGGAACAACTTGTTCCTCTAGTCCACTGTTCCACTAAGCTTGCAAAAACAACAGTTTACAACACCTTAGTCCCTAGAACTTAATAAGCACTCCTCGTCTTCTTCAAGTCTAGTTGCCAACCGGGATGCAGTCCTGCTTCCTGATGGCTGGTCTCGTTTCACTGAGTCTCTTGAAGTATCCCAACTTCACTTACTCCAGCTAGTTTGAGACGTCCCTTCTTTTTCAAGAAGTGTTTGATATAAAATCAGTTTTCTCCAACGTTGCTTCTTCACAAAGGATGAGTATATGAAGCTTTCGAAGTGTTGAAGAACTGAGTAACTTTGCAGTTTGCTAGTTGGATGAAGGATATGAAAGTGTATCTTCCAACTGGAGCCTTTTCTTGTCTAAGTGTGAAGTTTTAATCTCAAGAAGGTTGTTTTCGCAAAAGTTATCCTCTTAGTTCTTCAGAGTGTATCTTATATACTGGGAGCAGTCTTCCCGTTGGAGTGTAGAAGACAGCTTCATTAATTGCATGTACTGTTGACTTGACCGGTTGGACCTTCGACTTGCTATTTTGGGGGCGTAAAGATACTCGCATGGTCAATCATCAGCTTTAAATATCTCTTCGTACGTACAGCATTAAATGTGCATTTAATGCGTGTACAGTACCATGTTTCCGTCAATCATCAGATTTCCCGTTAGTTTAACGACCGTTGGAAAGGCTTCCGGAATCTGGTGGATTTAGCAGAGTCTTAAGAGGCTCTCTGGTCCAATCTCTGAAGTCCGTTTCTGTTTCCAACTCTGGTATCTTTCTGATGACCAGTTTCTGATGGCTTCTCTGGTGAGCAACTCTGGGAGCAACTCTGGTAGAGGCAAGATGGAACTCTGGCAGACAGACTAAGCTAAAACTTACAAAAGAAATTCTAATACACAATTTCTAATGGGGTACTTCCAAATTCTAATTAACCTAGCATCATCAAAATCTAAATACATTTATTCCTTACAATTTCCCCCTTTTTGATGATGCCAAAACCCTTCTACTATTTTCAGAGAAGTGCCTTTCACCATATAAAAAAAATTTAGAACTTTGCATTAGAGTCTTGGTGGGCAACTTAGCATAGGAGAATAGTAAGAGTACGATACAGTCAGATAGCAATAAAAGCAAATACGATAACAGAATATACACAAGAAAGTAAATAAGAACAGTTAATTGAATAAGCCAAGCAAAAAGAGAGGCAGAGTTGGTATCTTATTAATCTGATAGGGAAAGTAAAGCATTACAGAGTCAGAGATAGAGAGTTAGAGATCTTCTTCATCTACCTGTGGTCCTGCTCTGTCAATCCTCTCTAGTTCAGCATTTACCTTTGCTCTGATTGAGGCTAGATCCCTCGGATTCTGATAATCAGCCCAATGGGGTGCAAGTTTGCAGTCCAAGTAGTTTCTGACAGCTTCTGCAGAATTCTTGCCATTGAGAATCTTCATACCATACCACATCTCAGCTTCTTGGATTGAACCACCATGGTTGATCTGGACAAGTCCATCACTGTCCATGAACAGATTCTCTCTTTGAAGAGGAGTCATCAGTTTCCTCATCTGTTCAAATTGGACTCTGTCTGGCCTTGACATACCACTCTTCATCCAATCATTGAGTGAAAAGGATGAAGTCTTTTTCTTTGAGCTTCTTAGAGGAGGAGGTGGAGGTCTGGTGCCTGCAGCAGCTAGCCTTTTCTTCCTGGTAGCATCGAAATATGGAGCAGGATCAACAGAGGAGGGTTCTCTGATAGAAAGGGCTCTGGTGCTGGGTCCTTCTTCTTCTCTGGTATCTTCCCCCTTTTTGGCATCACAAAGATCACCAAGTAGGAGTTCAATCTTTGAGAACTCAGAGGCTTGAGCATCTCTGATTTCATCAAGGGTCTCTGGCAGAGTTTGGGTGACAGAGGCAAGTCCTTCAATCAGGCTCTGTTGCTTGTCTACTGCAGATTGGAGGTCCCTAGTGCTGACTTCTAGGAGCACCATCTTCTGGTACCTTTCCTTGTCGGATCTGAGGAGAGCTAGGCCTTGCTCTTGATGTTCCTTGCAGAGAGAGTGTAAGATATTGAGTTTCTGGGAGGAACTATCAGCAGATTTTTGGAGATTGTGAACAGAATCTGAGATCTTGTTGATTGTCTGATTCTGGGCAAGCAGAGCTTGAGAGTGAGAGTGGAGAACAGAGTTGAGACCACTAACATCTCTGGATACAGAATCAATCCTTATAGTAGAAGAATGCATGAAGTTGTGCAGATTTTCTGTTCGTGCAGCAACTTTATCTGTCAGATGTTGAAATCCTATTGTGATTTGCAGATTTGTATGGGTGAGCTCTTCATGTTGCTTATCATTCAACTCAATGATCTTGCTCAGATCATGAACCAGTATTCCACCAAAAGCTTCAGCAGATTTTACAAACTGGTTGAAGGGGATCTGGGGTTCTTCAGATGTAAACCCAGGCATTTCCAATCCTCTGCCTTTGGGTAATGGAGGAGCTCTGTTGGATGGCGGAGGGGAAGGAACTCTGGGAGGTGTCCTTCTCCTTTTGGAGGTTTCATCAGCAGCAATGGAGGAGGTGAGAAATCCATCATTGTCACTCGATGAAGAGGGGACCCTGAAGATTGGTTTCTTCTTTGGTGTGGAGGCTGCTGAGTGATGTGAGGATCTCTGAGGTGAGGCAGATTTGGATGGTGGTAAGGAGGTTTGAGGAGGTGAGTTCTGGGGAAAAGGGATAAGTGGTTGAGGAGCAGGTTGATGTGAGGGAGATGGTGGTGGTGAAGGTGATCGATTTCTAGTATTAGAAGGTTGTTTGCAGGGTGATGTGGGTCTGGAGTTGGGTTTCTGGTGAGATAGAGTTCTGGTGGAGGTTGAGGTTTTCTGGTTTGGTGAAGGGGTTTTCTGTTCAGGTGAAGGGGTTTTCTGGTGAGGTGGGGATGAAGGTTTAGATGGAGATTTGGAAGGTGAAGGTTGAGTAATAGGAGATTTGGAAGGGGAAGGAGGAGGTGTAGGAATTACCTCAAGCACAATCTCAGAGAACATGGATTCTCTCCACTCCTTGATCAGCTTCTCCATGGTAAGAGCAATGTCATTTTCTGTGGAGGGTTCTCCTTCCTCAAGAGCACTATGGCGGAATTTGATCATTGATTCTTTTCTTTTCTTCTCCATCAGCCATGCATCAAACTCTTCCATTTCTTCTTCTTCCAAGGCCTTGACATGCCTTTCTGGAGATAGGTCAGATGTGGGAACTTTACCTTGATATCTGTCTTTCTTCTTTTGTAGGACAGAGATCAGGAAGGTAAGGTTGAAGCATTTTGACACATCATCTGTGCCTACCCAGTGAAGAACAACAACTTCTTCTTCTTCATAAGCATCGAAGTACTGAATGATTTGTTGGAGAGATCCCATTCTCCATCTTCTCCAAGCTAGGACTCTGTCAAACTGCTTTTGCAGAATGATTCTGAAGTCAGTTTCTAGGTCCATCTCTGGTGTGGCTTCACGCTCTGGTGAGATAGCAGAGTTTGGCAACTCTGGTGCAGATTCTGGGTCAGCCTCTGGTAGAGTTCCAGATTCTGGTGCAAGTTCCCCCTGAACTTCTGATTCCTTGGCAGGTGAGATTACTTTAGTCTTCCTCTTCTTCTGCCTTGGTTGAGTGCTTGAGTTGTCAGAGTCACCACTCTGCACAACCATCTTTCTTCTTCTCTTCTGCTTTTGTTTTCTGGCAGGAGATTTCCTGGTTGCCTTTGGGGAGGGCAACTCTGGTGCAACCTCTTCTGTTGCTTCCTTCTCTGGTAGTGACAGATTGTCACTTTTCTTCTTCTGTCTGACTTCCCTTACAACCTGTGACTGCTCAGGTTGTTTGGGCTTTTTGGTAGCTTTCTTAGGGGCAGGTTTGGCCTTAGCAGCCTGTTCTTCCCTTTTCTTCTCCAGCCTTTCCTCTCTCTTAAGCTCAGAGGAGATGGCTATGTTGAACTTTGGGGAGGCTGTGAGAAAGATTGTCTTGGAGTGATCAACTGGGATGGGATCCCTGAGTTGAACTCCTTTAACAGCAAGAATGGCAGAGATGAGAAGCCCATGTCCCATCTTGGTTGAGAAAAGACCTGTTTCAGAGTCTTTCTTCTTGATGAATTCAGTTAGGGAGCCAAAAATTACCTCTCCCCAATTGATGTTCATGCCATGGTGAACTGCAAAGATTGTCTTTGCATTGTTTTTGTTCATCTCATCTGTTGAAGCAGTTTTGCACCATAAGCACCGGTGTAGAATGCTGACAAGCTTCTCAAAGTCCTTCTTCAGCAGGAATTTCTTCATGTATAGTTTGTCCAGTCCGGCAGCCTCCGGGCGACAGTATGTCTGAACAAATCCTTCAGTGGAGACTTCCACTGAGTCAAGAGCAATAAGGTTGTTGGCTTCCGGGTCTTGGGAGTCAAATTGTACTCCAAAGAATTCATTAAGTGCGTCTGCATTCAGAAAAATGCGTTGACCCTGCAATGAGGAATGAACTCCGGTCTTGGAGATGGTGGCGTTGAGGTAGAACTCAGCCACGTCCTTGATGCTGAAGTGCTCACAGGGGTGAGCAACTACCTTGGAAAGTTGTGAATCAGTCATCCCTTGGATGATCTTGGTCATCCTCTTCTGGTTTTCTGCCAGCAGTGGTAGGGACAACATGTCAACCTTCATGCCGGAGACAATGTTGGCAATGAGGGTCTTAGCTTCTTCCTTAGAAAGATCGTTGATGCTAAGGAAGTTCATTCTGAGTGACGGTTAAGAAAATTTCTGGGGATTGAAAAGTTTAGGATCTGAAAGCTTTGAATGCTAGAGCAGTTTAAGAGAGATGAAGTTGCAGTAGGGATTTAGGTTGAAGACGGTGGATATAAAGGGGTTAGGAATAGTGGACGTTTGGTATATTGGCAGTTTCGAGGTAGCATTTAATGGAATGCGAGCGGAAAACGTTTCCGTTAGAAGAGTAACGATCAGGGGTATTTTGGTAAAAGACCATTTCAGTTAATTAGGTCTTGCCCGTACCTCGAAATATTGCTAAGTCCACATCCGTATCTGTTGTCTTTCTGATAGGGATCTCTAGTCAGAGAAGGGGAGGTTCTCTGATGTGAGATTCTGGTGAACAGAGATAGGGGTTCTCTGATCTGAGTTTCTGGTGCAGAAGAAAGCAGTTCTGGTTCAGTGAATCTCTGGTTCAGGCATCTCTGGGAAGATAATCCATCATTCCCAATTCTTCCCTTAGCTTGTTAAACCTTGCCTCAGGTAAAGGCTTGGTTAGGATGTCTGCAAGCTGGTCTTCTGTAGGCACATGCGCCATACAGATATGCTTCTTCTCAACATGATCTCTGATGAAGTGATGTCTGATTTCAATATGCTTTGTCCTGGAGTGAAGAACTGGATTCTGAGAGATAGCAATGGCACTGGTGTTGTCACACAACAACTTGATCTCCTTAGCTTGAACTCCATAGTCCTTCAACTGTTGCTTCATCCAGAGTAGCTGAGCACAGCAACTCCCAGCTGCAATGTACTCAGCTTCAGCTGTGCTTGTTGAGATTGAGTTCTGCTTCTTGCTAAACCAGGAAACAAGCCTTCCTCCTAGCAATTGGCAGTGACCAGAGGTGCTCTTCCTGTCTAGTCTGCAACCTGCAAAATCTGAGTCAGAGTAACCAATTAGTTCAAAGTTACCTCCCTTTGGATACCATAGGCCTGCATTTGGATTTCCTTTGATGTATCTGATGATTCTCTTTGCAGCGCTTAGATGGCTTTCCTTGGGCTTTGATTGGTATCTGGCATAGATTCCAACAGAGAATGAGATATCTGGTCTGCTTGCAGTTAGGTACAGCAGAGATCCTATGATCCCTCTGTATGTTGTTGCATTCACATCTTTTCCTTCATCATCAGGACCAATTCCTTGTGATGTGTTCATGGGAATCTTTACTGAGGATTTGCCTTCCACTCCAAACTTCTTGATCAGATCTCTGGTGTACTTCCCTTGATTGATAAAGATCCCTTCTGGAACTAGTTTGACTTGAAGTCCTAGGAAGTAACTGAGTTCTCCCATCATACTCATTTCAAATTGACTCTGCATCACTTGAGAAAACTTCTTGCACAGTTCTGGATTAGTACTACCAAATATAATATCATCAACATATATTTGTACTAACAGAATATGATTAGCAACAGAGATATGAAATAGAGTTTTGTCAACCTTTCCTTTAGTAAACCCATGGTTCACTAGGAAAAGGGACAATGTGTCATACCAGGCTCTGGGAGCTTGCTTGAGACCATAGAGGGCCTTTTTAAACTTGTAGACACAAGAAGATTGAGTAGGAATGACAAAACCTGGTGGTTGTTCCACATAAACTTCCTCTTCAAGATCTCCATTCAGAAATGCACTCTTGACATCCATCTGGTAGACCTTGATGTTGTTGTAGGCAGCATAGGCTAGAAAGATTCTGATGGCTTCAAGTCTGGCAACTGGTGCAAAGGTTTCATCAAAATCAATTCCTTCTTTTTGGCAGTATCCCTTGGCTACCAGCCTAGCTTTATTCCTTACAATGTTGCCATCTTCATCTGCTTTGTTCTTGAATACCCATTTGGTTCCAATGACATTCTGGTGCTTTGGCCTAGGAACAAGTTCCCACACTTTGTTCCTTTCAAACTGAGTAAGCTCTTCTTGCATAGCATTGATCCAGTCTGAGTCTGCAAGAGCTTCTTCAACTGTCATAGGTTCCATTTGAGATATGTAGCAGGTAAGCATTGCTTCTCTCCTTGATGTAGCAGATCTGGTCTGGACTCCACTTCTGATTTGTCCAATTACTTGATTAGGAGGATGATCTCTTAACCAAGTCAAATCAGGTTCAGATAAGGGTTTTCTTGGATTCTCTTGTTCTCCTTCTGATTCTTCATCACTATCTTTGCCTTGTAGGATGGAATTCTGATGGTGCATTGGTATGGCAGAGTTAGTTAGCAACTCTGGTATATCCGTCTCTGGTGGATCCAGTTCTAGTGATTCTTCTAGATTCACTTTTTCCAAGTTTTCAGTTATGCTCTCAACAGAGTTGAGATTATCAAACTTGACATGAATAGATTCTTCAACAAGTAGGGTTCTTTTGTTGAGTATTCTGTAGGCTTTGTTGGTGCTAGAGTAGCCTAAGAATGTTCCTTCATCAGCTTTTTCTTGAAACACCTTGAGGTGATCCTTCCCATTGTTGAGTATATAGCATTTGCATCCAAATGCATGAAAGTAGCTGATGTTGGGTTTTCGTCCTTTCCATAATTCATAGGGAGTTTTCTGATGAGTTTTGTGAATCATGCTCCTGTTCTGGGTGTAGCATGCAGTATTGATTGCTTCAGCCCAGTATCTGTAAGGTAGACCTGATTCAGCAATCATGGTCCTTGCAGCTTCCTTCAAGGTTCTATTTCTTCTTTCTGCAACTCCATTCTGTTGAGGAGTTCTGGCTGCAGAGAGTTGATGCATTGTACCATTCTGGTCACAGAAATCCTGTATGACCTTGTTGACGAACTCTGTTCCTCTGTCTGATCTGATGGCTTTGACTTTATGATTCTGCTCATTCTGTAGTAGCTTTAGCAGAGATGGCAGTTTATGCAGAGTTCCATTTTTCTTGGTTAGAAAGATAGTCCATGTGAATCTGGAGTAGTCATCCACCATGACTGAGGTGTATCTTTTGCCACCAACACTTGGAGTTTCCACTGGTCCAAATAAATCCATGTGAATTAGATTCAAAGGGCCAGTAGAGAGGTTTCCAGCAATGGGTTTGAATGAGTTCTTCACTTGTTTTCCTTTCTGGCATGCACTGCACAAGTTCTCCTTTTTGTATACAAGGTTGGGTAGACCTTCAACAATGTGATCCCTTGCTAGTTTGTTGATTGTTTTGAAATTCAAGTGACTCAGTTTCTTGTGCCATTCCCAAATGAGTTTTGAATCTCCTTTAGCTATCAGGCAAATTCCATCTTTTGCAGTTGACCAATCAACTACATAGATGTTTTTCTTCCTTGTTGCTGTTAGAACTACTTCTTTAGTTGTCTGATGCTTGACAGAACAACCTTCCTTGGAGAATTCAACTGTGTAGCCTTTGTCACAGAATTGGCTAGCACTCAGCAGGTTGAATTTCAATCCTTTGACATAAGAGACATCATCAATGATTATATGGTTCTTTATCAGCTTCCCTCTTCCCTTTGTCTGGCCATCTTTATCATTACCTCCAAAGGTAACTCTAGGCCCTTTGACTTTCTGGAACTCTGTTAGGCAACTCTTGTCACCTGTCATGTGCCTGGAGCATCCACTATCAATGTACCAATCTTTCTCAGAGATGGCTCCAGCACACAGTTCCTACAAAATTAAAAGGAAGATTTAGGTACCCAAGCAATGTTGGGTCCTAGGGGGTCATGCAGTCTTGGCAGCCGGTACCACTTTGGTCTCATCAAATGAAACCTTGGTGGGTGGTACCCATTGTCCACCTGGTAGTCATAGTAAACGGAAGTGTGATTCACTTTGGGCAGATGCTTGTGAGGATCATGCTTCCGGTTTACATACTTCTGCATAGCCATTTTAGTTGGGTAGAAGTCCCATATACTATCAAGATCAGAGGGGCGATTAACTTTGGGCTTCTTAAGTTGACCAGCCAACCTTTTCTGCCTAAAGTTAACTTTCTCTTGACATCTGCCTTTCTGGTGATCATCTCTGACACGATTATCATGAGTTTGTCGGTAATGGGGTTGTCTTTGATTTTTGGTATTCTGAAAACCTTTTCTGTTGTTAGGATTTCTGCCAGGTTCATTAATTTTTAAAATGGGTTTCTATTGAACCTTTATCTTTTCTTTTTCTGGTCTGATATTCTCATGAATAACCTTGGTGCCAGATACACCAGCCTGACAAATGGGGCTAGAAATCAGTGGCACTATGACCTTGTCTTCCTTAGCAACTCTGGTGCTAGGCATTACAGAAGGCTCACCTGATTCTGTTGAGCCATAACCCAGACCAAAACCAGTGCCAATTTGTTGATCAAGTACAATCTTTTCCATGGAAGACTGGGCCTTCTGGTAAGCTTTGTACTTAACCTCAAGAGGCTCTATCTCTCTTATTCTCTTTAGAAGAGAAACATTTTCAGCTTCCAGCTGATCTCTTTCCTTAATTAGAAGATTGATTTTGATCTCAACCTCCTTTCTTAAGTCAAGAATTTCAACCTTAAGCTTACTGTTTTCTTCTTTAACAGAAGAATAAGTGGTTTGAATGGCTTGAAACTCTTCCCAAAATTCTGACATTGAATCAGAATCAAAGGCTCTGCCTACCGAGGAAAAACTAGAGTTGGAAGTAGAAGACACCTCATCATCAGATTGACCCATAAGGCATAGGTCTTCAGTTTCTGTATCCAGGCAACAGAATGCTTCATCAGATTCTGATTCCGAGCTGGACTCTGTCTCAGAGAGGGGGTCCTTCTCTGGTTGTTCAGTGATGAGTGCCTTCCTTCTTCGGTGCTCATATTTCTTTTCTCCTTCCTGGCCTTGCCTTTTGGAGACTATGGGGTGTGGACAGTTGACTTTGAAGTGCCCTGGTTGTCTGCAGTTGTAGCAGAGAAGCTCTCCACTACTTTCTGATGGTTTGGACTTCTGGTGTGGCTTTCTGCTAGAGAGTGGACTTCTGCTATCCTTCGGCTTCAAGAATTTCCTGAACTTCCTAGCAAAAGCCGCCATATACTCGTCAGTTAAAAGAATAGAAGGGTCAAAATTATTTACCTGAGAGGTGCTGGCCGTGAGGGCAGTAGTTGTTCTGTCCTCAACTTCTTCTTTCTCTTCTTCATTCATCTCAAACTCATAAGACTTGAGATCAGAGATGAGTTTCTCAGTGCTGTAGGTTCTGAGATCCTTGCTATCTCTCATGGCAGTGACCTTCATCTTCCATGGTGAAGGTAAATCTCTGAGAACCTTCAAGTTGATCTCCTTGGGAGTAAGTTCCTTCCCATGTTCTGATATCTCAGCAGTGAGGGTGAGCAAGCGTGCATACATCTCAGCTATGCATTCTTTGGGTAGAAGTTTGAAATCTTCAAACTTCTTCATGGCAATAGTAAGTTTGTTGTCCTTTTCTTGCTCATCTCCAGCTCCTATCAGGGTAAGAGTATCCCAGATTTCCTTGGCAGATTTGCACTTCTTGATCCTTGTGAAGTACTTGTCATCAATGGCTTTGTAGAGGATATCCTTGGCAATGTTGTCAAGGTTGTACTTCCTCCTCTCTTCATTGGACCATTCGTGGCGCAGTTTGGTGACCATCTGGGGTTGACCACTACCAGTGATGTATTCAGGGTTGACCTTGGTGAACTCTGTGAAAGGCCCTACATCAAGAACTTCCCACATTTCATCATGGAGTGCGCAGAGGTGAGCTTTCATGCGGATCCTCCAGTCATCAAACTTTGTTACTGAGAACATAAGATTCTTTGAAAGAGTGTTATCCATAATATGAGATCAAAGAGGCTAAAACAAGTGGATCTCTTGTTTAGTAAGTAACCTAAAAGATTACAAGAACAAGGAGGCTCTGATACCACTTGTTGGTCCCGTTTGTAATGGAAACAGTCTAGAGGGGGGGGGGGGGGGGGTGAATAGACTGTTTAGGAATTTAAACTTTTCTCTAAGTCAAGTCTGACTTATCAGAGATGGTCCAAATCTGGTGACAGAGATGGTCAAGTTCTGATGGCAGAACTAGGCCAGGCAGCGGATAAGTTTCTGTCCGGGTAGCCTCTAGAAGAAAGCTAAGGCAAAGTGCCTTTCTGATAACTCTGAAGGAAGATCTGCTGGACACAGAGTCCAACCTTAAGAGTTAGTCAGTAGAATCTTAAGAGCACGAATTAAAAGCTTAAAGTAAATGACACCGGGGTTTTTATAGTGGTTCAAGGAACAACTTGTTCCTCTAGTCCACTGTTCCACAAAGCTTGCAAAAACAACAGTTTACAATGCCTTAGTCCCTAGAACTTAAGAAGCACTCCTCGTCTTCTTCAAGTCTAGTTGCCAACCGGGATGAAGTCCTGCTTCCTGATGGCTGGTCTCGTTTCACTGAGTCTCTTGAAGTATCCCCACTTCACTTACTCCAGCTAGTTTGAGACGTCCCTTCTTTTTCAAGAAGTGTTTGATATAAAATCAGTTTTCTCCAACGTTGCTTCTTCACAAAGGATGAGTATATGAAGCTTTCGAAGTGTTGAAGAACTGAGTAACTTTGCAGTTTGCTAGTTGGTTGAAGTTCTGCTGAACACAGATACCAAGTCCAAGGAGTTAGACAGTTCTATCTAAGTGCAAATATTAAAAACAGTAAGTAAATGACACCAGGGATTTTTATAGTGGTTCAAGGAACAACTCGTTCCTCTAATCCACTGTTCCACTAAGCTTGTAAAAACGACCGTTTACAACGCCTTAGTCCTAGCACTTAAGAAGCTCTCCACGTCTTCTTCAAGCCTAGATGTCTCCTGGGATGCACTGCCTGGCTTCCTTTAAGACTGGTCCTTTCACTGAGCTTCCCGGAAGTATCACCACTTCACTACTCCAGTTACTTGGACGTCCTTCTTGTAACAAGAAGAGTTTCTGTTGAAACAGGGGTTCCTCCAACTTGCTTCGTTACAAAAGATTTGTAGATGAAGTGCTTGAAGTTGTTGAAGAACTGTTGGAACCTTGCTCTTGTTGGATTTGATGAAATGAAGGTATATTCTTTCCAACTTGTGTCTCTCTTGTTGAGGATGAAGAGTTTGAATCTCAAGAGGACCTTTTTGCCTTGAATAATTTGAATGTGCTTTTCTCGCAAAGGATGTGGTGAAGTTGGCAAAGTTAGCAAAATTAAGTTGTTCCTTTGTTCTTCGAAGAGTATCTTTTATACTTAGGGTTGTCTTCCCGTTGGAGGTGAAGGAGGACAACTGCATTTAATGCGCGTGTTGTTGACTTGACCGGTTGGACCCACTGAATTCAACGACTTGCTATTTTGAGAAGATTCTTTCCAAAAGGTGGTCAATTATTTGCTTTAAATATCTTCTCGTACGTATCCACATTAAATAAGCATTTAATGCGCGTACTGTAGTTTTTCCGTTGAGGTCTTCTAGCCGTTGGAGAATCTTCCGTTGATTTCACCGGCTTGGAAGTAAACTTGAATTTCTCTAAGTGTCAGGCCTTCTGGTCTCTTTATCAGATTGTACACCAGAGAAGGTCATGAGCACTTCTGTTGAAACGGAAGTCAGTAGAGGGTCTCCAGTCCTTCTGTTCTGTTAGAGGCCAACAGAGGACCTAAGTGCTTCTGCCTTAGTGAAAACCAACAGAGAGTCAGGAGGACTTCTGTGAAGGTACTATCACCAGAGGGCCAAAAGGGCTTTTGTCTGGAGGTCTTCTGTCAGTCGACTATTGTTGGTCCCGTTTGTAATGGAAACAGTCTAGAGGGGGGGGGGGGGTGAATAGACTGTTTAGGAATTTAAACTTTTCTCTAAGTCAAGTCTGACTTATCAGAGATGGTCCAAATCTGGTGACAGAGATGGTCAAGTTCTGATGGCAGAACTAAGCCAGGCAGCGGATAAGTTTCTGTCCGGGTAGCCTCTAGAAGAAAGCTAAGGCAAAGTGCCTTTCTGATAACTCTGAAGGAAGATCTGCTGGACACAGAGTCCAACCTTAAGAGTTAGTCAGTAGAATCTTAAGTGCAGGAATTAAACCTTAAAGTTCAAGGAACAACTTGTTCCTCTAGTCCACTGTTCCACTAAGCTTGCAAAAACAACAGTTTACAACACCTTAGTCCCTAGAACTTAATAAGCACTCCTCGTCTTCTTCAAGTCTAGTTGCCAACCGGGATGTAGTCCTGCTTCCTGATGGCTGGTCTCGTTTCACTGAGTCTCTTGAAGTATCCCCACTTCACTTACTCCAGCTAGTTTGAGACGTCCCTTCTTTTTCAAGAAGTGTTTGATATAAAATCAGTTTTCTCCAACGTTGCTTCTTGACAAAGGATGAGTATATGAAGCTTTCGAAGTGTTGAAGAACTGAGTAACTTTGCAGTTTGCTAGTTGGATGAAGGATAGGAAAGTGTATCTTCCAACTGGAGCCTTTTCTTGTCTAAGTGTGAAGTTTTAATCTCAAGAAGGTTGTTTTCGCAAAAGTTATCCTCTTAGTTCTTCAGAGTGTATCTTATATACTGGGAGCAGTCTTCCCGTTGGAGTGTAGAAGACAGCTTGATTAATTGCATGTACTGTTGACTTGACCGGTTGGACCTTCGACTTGATATTTTGGGGGCGTAAAGATACTCGCATGGTCAATCATCAGCTTTAAATATCTCTTCGTACGTACATCATTAAATGTGCATTTAATGCGTGTACAGTACCTTGTTTCCGTTGAAAGGTTCGTAACCGTTTAGGGGATTTCCCGTTAGTTTAACGACCGTTGGAAAGGCTTCCGGAATCTGGTGGATTTAGCAGAGTCTTAAGAGGCTCTCTGGTCCAATCTCTGAAGTCCGTTTCTGTTGCCAACTCTGGTATCTTTCTGATGACCAGTTTCTGATGGCTTCTCTGGTGAGCAACTCTGGGAGCAACTCTGGTAGAGGCAAGATGGAACTCTGGCAAACAGACTAAGCAAAAACTTACAAAAGAAATTCCAATACATAATTTCTAATGGGGTACTTCCAAATTCTAATTAACCTAGCATCATCAAAATCTAAATACATTTATTCCTTACAACTATACTAGAACAATTACAAGGAAAATTCTAATACAAATTTTCTAAGGGGTAATTTCTAAAGTCCTATAGCATCATCAAAATCTAATTACATTTATTCCTTACAATTTCCCCCTTTTTGATGATGCCAAAACCCTTTAACTATTTCCAGAGAAGTGCCTTCACCATAAAAGATTTAAAGTAAAATCTTTTCATTAAAATCTTGGTGGTCAACTTAGCATAGGAAAATAGTAAGAGTACGGTACATTCAGATAGCAGATCAAATAGAAAAAAGTATCAGAATAAAATAGAGTACAGTAAGCAACAAAGAGTATAGAAGTAAAGAGACCTTAGAAGGAGAAGAGATATTCTTTTATTAGATCAAGAGTTTAAGAGAAGTTTAAAACGAATTACGGATTCTCCCTTTCAGCTTCAGCTCTGGTTCTTCGATCTTGTTCTTTTAGGCTCTTAAGTTCAGCATTCACTTCTTCTCTTATGCCAGCTAAATTTCCTGGTGCTTGACAAGAGGCCCAAATGGGAGAGAGCTTGCAATTCAAATAGTGAAGTACTCCCTCATGTACATCCTTGCCTGGGAGTACTCTTTTGTGAAACCAATATTCAGCTTCTTCCAAGGAACCTCCATGTCTGACCCTTATATGACCGTCTCTGTCAAGATAGAGATTCTGTCTTTGAGTAAGGGTCATCTTCTGTTGTATTTCTTCAAACTGCGCTCTATCAATCCTTTGAGAGCCTCCAAGCCTCCATTCAGTTAAGCTCAAGGGCTTCTTCTTCTTGGTAGAACCTCTGCGAGGAGAAGAAGGTCTTGGAGTGCCAACTTCTCTCTTCTTCTGCAGGGAGGCCTGGAAGTAAGGGGTAGGATCAATGCCAGAAGAGGGTCCAGTAGTTGGCCTAGGAGGTAATTTCTTCTGTTGGAGGTCCTTTTCCCCCTTTTTGGCATCATCCAGGTCAGAGATCATCATAGTAATCTTCTGAAACTCTGTTACCTGGGAGATGGCAATCTGCTCAAGAGCCTCTGGTAAGGTTTGAGTGACAGAAGTCAGACCTTCTATCAGGTTCTGTTGACGATCAAGGGCAGACTTGATGTCCTGAGAGCTAGCTTCGAGGAGTATCAGCTTCTGATATCTCTCTTGATCCTTCTTGATCAGGTTGGTAACTTGATCTTTGTGATCATTGTGTAAGAGTTGTAGCTCCATAAACTTCTCAGCCGATTGGTCTTCATACCATTGTACAACGTCAAGGGATTCTGTTATATCCTTGAGTTGTTCATTCTGCTTGTTGAGAGTCTGAGTTTGGGAGTAGAGAACAGAGTTGACACCATCAACTTTTCTGGCAACAACATTAATCTTTGCAGAGGATGATTCCATGAAGGTGACCAGTGTCTGAGTCAGAGCTTCAACCTTCTCTGAGATGTGCTGAAGACCAGCCTCAAGATGATTATGTACAAAGGTGAGATGCTCATGGTGCTTAGTGTTGATCTCAGCCAGTTGATCCATGCCATCAAGCACTTTACCACCAAAGTCCTCAGCTGCAGTGACAAACTGATTGAAGGAGATTTGGGGCTTAGCTTCTTTTGATTCTGCATATCCTGGCATACCTAGACCTCTTGACCTGGGCATAGGATGCCTTCTGGGTTGTTCTTCATTCTGGGGAGGGGTCTTCCTCCTTTTGGAAGTAAGGTCAGCAACTATGGAGGAAGTGAGGAACCCATCATTATCACTAGTAGATGAAGGAATCTTGAAGATAGGTTCCTTCCGGGGAGTAGAAGCCACAGAGTGTTGAGGGGAGAGAGGAATGGCTGCATCTTGTGGTGCAGACTTTGGAGAAGAGGGGGTTGGAGTTTTGGATTTCTTGGTAGAGGGGTTTTCCTGTTGATGTGAAGATTGGCGTGAGGGAGCTTTCTGTTGTTGTGGAGGAGAATGTGGAGGTGATGGTGTTCTGGATCTGTTTGAGGGTTGGGGTTTGCAGGGAGAAGGATTTTGGGTTTTGGATGAAGGGGTTTTCTGTTGGGGAATAGGAGGAGTGTTCTGTTTGGAGATGGTTTTTTTGTGAGAGTGGGGGGGATTTCTGTTGTGGTTGAGGTGAAGTGATTTTAGGAGAGGGAAGGGGAGAAGGAATGGTTGTAGGGATTACCTCTAGGACGGTTTCTGTGAACAGAGATTCCCTCCATTCTTTGACAAGCTTCTCCATGACCAAGGGTAGATCATTTGCAGTGGAGGGTTCCCCTTCTCCATGTGCACTATGTCGAAACTTGATCATAGATTCCTTCCTCTTCTTTTCAATCAGCCAAGCATCAAAATCATCCATTTCATGCTCTTGAAGAGCCTTCACATGGTCTTCTGGTGACTCTTTGAACAGAAGAGCTTTTCCTTGGTGTTTCTCCTTCTTTTTCTGTAGGACTGAAAGAAGGAAGTTTTTGTCCAGGCACTGTTCCACATCTTCTGTGTCAGCCCATCGGAGTATTTCTTCTTCCTCAGAGATGAAGTAGGATAAATTCTTAAGCAGTTCAGTGAGAGGTCCCACTCTCCACTTCCTCCATGCAAGAACCCTGATGAATTGCCTATCTGCAGAGTTTGAGTTTCTGCTAGCTTCTTGGTGTTTTGGTGAAGGAACCACCAGTGGTTGATCAATTGTAGAAGTAGGAGGAGAGAGGTGTGGTTCCCCCTGAGTAGTGGCATCCTGCACCACTACTTCCTCTTCTGAGTCACTTGACTCAAACACAATCCGCTTGTCCTGCCAAGCGTTTCTGTTGGGTTGTGCAGAGTGAATGGAGTCTTCAAGTTCCTCCTGAATGATAGGGGTCATCACCCTGATCTTCTTTGCAACTGGTGAAGCAGAAGGAGTAGAGTCTGTTGGTGAGGGGCAAGGCTGCTTTCTCTTGATTACATCCTTCTTTGCCACTAGCTTGTGGACTTTGACAGGAGTGGTCTTCTTCTTAGGGACCTTCTTGACCACCTTCTTGATCAAAGGCGCTTCTTCTTCAGAATCCGAAGGAGTAGAGGGTTTCTGTTGCTTCTTGGTAATTTTCTTTGGCTGAACAACCTTCTGTTGTAGCTTTTCTCTGTTGAACTCAAGAGTTCTCAGCCTTTTCTGCTCTGTCTTGAGAGCAACCTTCCTGTCACTGGAGGTGTTGAGGAAGAGCAGCTTGGTGTAGTCAGCATCAATTGGGTTCCTCAACCCAATCCTTGCTTGAAGCATCAGCTCAGACAACAGAAGTCCATAACCCATGGGGTTTTTGAAAAGTCCAGTCTCCCTGTCCTTCTTTTTGATGAAATCAATTAGGGATTTAGCAATTACTTGTCCCCAGTTGGTGTTCATCCCATGATGAACTGCAAAGACAGCCTTTGCATTCTGAAGAGTCATATCATCTGTAGAGGTGCTCTTGCTCCAGACACACCGGTGGAACGTGTTGACCAACTTCTCGTAGTCACTCTGAAGAAGGTTCTTCTTCATGTTCAGCTTGGGAACCTCAGCAACTTCTGGTCTGCAGTAAAGCCGGATGAACTCATCCACTATGACCTTGACACTGTCTAGGGCAATGAACCCTTCAGTGTCCTCTTCTTGTGGATTCTCCTCTACGCCAAAGAGAGCGTTGATGATTTCTGGGGTGAGGACGATGTCATCCCCGTTGACCTTAGACCTAATGGTCTCGCCTTCATATGTAGCGTCGAGGTGGAACTCTGTTACATCCCTTGTGCTGTAGGAGTTGAAGTGGAATCCCACCACTTTATCCAGCTGGGAATCCTTCATCCCCTGGATTATTTTCTCCATGGTTTCATGATTGGCGGCCAGTTCTGGGAGTGCGGAGAGGTCGTAGTTCATCCCGGTGTAGATGTTCTTGACGAGAAGTTCAATTTCTGCTTGGGTGAGGTCGTTGATGTTGATGAAAGCCATTTCTGAAAGTTCTGAGAGTTTGAGAGCTAGAGAGATTTGAGATTTTGAAGGTTTGAGAGTAAAGGAAGCAGTAGCGGTTTAGTTTAGAGAAAATGGTATATATGGGTTTGGGTTAATGGACGTTTGAGATTATTGGCAGTTTCGAGGTTTCAATTTAATGCGAAAGGGGGCGCAGTAAGTATAATGCGGCTATAAAGCCGTTTTAAGGGTAAAGGGGTAAAAGACCTTTAATAAGTTACTAGTTCACCCGTTCCTCGAAATATTTCTAAGTCCACAACCTTCTGCTGGATAAGTAAGAAGGTCTGTTGTTGATGATGTTCTGATGTGCACTGAGGTTCTCTGTTCGAGATGTAGAACATAAGGGGTTCTGCACAGGGGTTCTGTTGACAGAGAATCTGCAACAGAGAGTCTTCCTTTCAACTTTCTCTTGGAATATCATCCATCATTCCCGATTCCTCTCTTAGTTTGTTGAACCTAGCCTCAGGTAAAGGCTTGGTTAGAATGTCTGCTAGCTGGTCTTCTGTTGACACATGCTCCATGCATATGTGCTTCTTCTCAACATGATCTCTGATGAAGTGATATCTGATCTCAATGTGCTTTGTCCTGGAGTGAAGAACTGGATTCTGAGTGATGGCAATGGCACTGGTGTTGTCACACAACAATTTGATCTCCTTTGCTTGAATTCCATAGTCCTTCAGTTGTTGCTTCATCCAGAGTAACTGAGCACAGCAACTCCCAGTTGCAATGTACTCAGCTTCAGCTGTACTTGTTGAGATAGAATTCTGCTTCTTGCAAAACTAGGAATTAAGCCTTACTCCTAGCAATTGGCAGTGACCAGAGGTGCTCTTTCTGTCTAGTCTGCAACCTGCAAAATCTGAGTCAAAGTTACTTCCCTTGGGATACCATAGGCCTGCAATTGGATTTCCTTTGATATATCTGATGATTCTTTTTGCAGCACTTAGATGGCTCTCCTTGGGCTTTGATTGGTATCTGGCACAGATTCCAACATAGAATGATGTGTCTGGTCTGCTTGCAGTCAGATACAACAGAGATCCTATTATTCCTCTGTATGTTGTAGCATCTACATCCTTTCCTTCATCATCTGGTCCAATTCCTTAAGAAGTGTTCATGGGAATCTTCACTGATGATTTGCCTTCCACTCCAAACTTCTTGATCAAGTCTCTGGTGTATTTCCCTTGATTTATAAAGATTCCTTCTGGAACTTGTTTCACTTGTAGTCCTAGGAAATAACTTAATTCTCCCATCATACTCATTTCAAATTGACTCTGCATCACCTGAGAAAATTTCTTGCATAATTCTGGGTTAGTGCTACCAAATATAATGTCATCAACATATATTTGTACTAACAGGATGTGATTAGCAACAGAGATTTGAAATAGAGTTTTGTCAACCTTTCCCTGGGTAAACCCATGGTTCACTAGGAAAAGAGACAATGTGTCATACCATGCTCTGGGAGCTTGCTTAAGGCCATATAGGGCCTTTCTAAGCTTGTAGACACAAGAGGATTGAGTAGAAATGACAAAACCTGGAGGTTGTTCCACATAGACTTTTACTTCAAGATCTCCATTCAAGAAAGCACTCTTGACATCCATCTGGTAGACCTTGATGTTGTTGTAGGCAGCATAGGCTAGAAAGATTCTGATGGCTTCTAGTCTGGCAATTGGTGCAAAGGTCTCATCAAAATCAATTCCTTCTTCTTGGCAGTATCCCTTGCCTACCAACCTAGCTTTATTCCTTACAATGTTGCCATCTTCATCTGTTTTTTTCTTGAACACCCATTTGGTTCCAATGACATTCTGGTGCTTTGGTCTAGGAACAAGTTCCCACACTTTATTCCTTTCAAATTGAGTAAGCTCCTCTTGCATTGCATTGATCCAGTCTGAGTCTGCAAGAGCTTCTTCCACAGTCATAGGTTCCATTTGAGATATATAGCAGGCAAACATTGCTTCTCTTCTTGATGTGGATCTGGTTTGAACTCCACTTCTGATTTGACCAATCACTTGGTCAGGGGGGTGATCTCTTAACCATGTTAGATCAGGTTCTGTCAGCTGCTGTCTTGGTCTCTCTGGTTCCTCATCTTCAGAGTCTTCATCTTCATTCAACAGAAGGGGGTTTGGTGCAGGTATTGGAAACACTGGATTAACTGCAACCTCTTCTGTTGGTTCAGGCACTCTATCTTCGATGTTGACTTCTTTGAGGGTATCTGTCACATCTTCAACAGATGTGCTGTCATCAAATTTTACATGTATGGATTCTTCTACATGTAGAGTTCTTCTGTTGAGTACTCTATACGCTTTGCTAGTACTTGAGTAGCCTATGAATACTCCTTCATCAGCTTTCTCTTGAAAGACCTTCAGATGTTCCTTTCCATTGTTGAGAATGTAGCATTTGCACCCGAACACATGAAAGTAGCTGATGTTTGGTTTCCTTCCTTTCCAAAGTTCATAAGGAGTCTTCTTGTGATTCTTGTTGATCATGCTTCTGTTCTGGGTGTAGCACGCAGTGTTGATTGCTTCAGCCCAGTATCTCATTGGTAGTCCAGATTCTGCAATCATTGTTCTTGCAGCTTCTTTCAAGGTTCTGTTCCTTCTTTCTGCTACGCCATTCTGTTGAGGGGTTCTGGCGGCAGAGAGTTGATGAAAAGTTCCATTCTGATCACAGAAGTCCTTTATGACTTGGTTGACAAATTCAGTTCCTCTGTCAGACCTGATTGTCTTAACCTTCAAGTTCTTCTCAGTCTGAAGTTGCTTTAACAGAGATGGCAACTTCTGAAGAGTTTCATTTTTCTTTGTTAGAAAGATAGTCCATGTATATCTGGAATAGTCATCCACCATGACAAGTGTGTATCTTTTGCCACTTACACTCGGAGTTTCAACTGGTCCAAATAAATCCATGTGGATCAGATTTAAAGGACTAGTAGAAAGATCGCCAGCAATAGGTTTGAATGAATTCTTCACTTGTTTGCCCTTCTGACATGCACTGCAGAGGGTCTCCTTCTTGTACACAATGTCTGGTAGTCCTTCTACAATGTGTTCTCTGGCCAGTTTGTTGATTGTCTTGAAATTCAAATGGTTGAGCTTTTTGTGCCAGTCCCAGCTTAACTTTGAATCTCCTTTTGCTATCAAGCACACACCATCTTTGGCAGTCTTCCAATCAACTACATAAATGTTCTTCTTTCTTGATGCAGTCAGAACCACTTCCTTTGTTGTCTCATGCTTTACATAGCAAAAGTCCTTGGTGAATTCTACAGTGTAGCCTTTGTCACAGAATTGGCTAGCACTTAGAAGATTGAACTTCAGGCCTTTGACATATGAGACATCATCAATGATTATCTTGTCCTTGATCAGCTTTCCTCTTCCTTTTGTTTGACCTTCTTTGTCATTACCTCCAAAGGTAACTTTAGGTCCTTTGAATTTCTGGAACTCTGTTAGGCAACTTCTGTCACCTGTCATGTGCCTGGAGCATCCACTATCAATAAACCATTCTTGTTCAGAGATAGCTCCAGCACACAGTTCCTGCAAAATTAAAAGAAAGATTTAGGTACCCAAGCAATGTTGGGTCCTAGGGGGTCATGCAGTCTTGGCAGCCGGTACCACTTTGGTCTCATCAAGTGAAACCTTGGTGGGTGGTACCCATTGTCCACCTGGTAGTCATAGTAAACCGAAGTGTGATTCACTTTGGGCAGATGCTTGTGAAGATCATGCTTCCGGTTTACATACTTCTGCATAGCCTTCTTGGTAGGGAAGAAGTCCCATATACTATCAAGAGCAGAGGGGCGGTTAACTTTGGGCTTCTTAAGTTGACCAGCCAACCTTTTCTGGTGATCATATCTGACACGATTATCATGAGTTTGTCTGTTATGGGTTTGTCTTTGATTTTTGGTATTCTGAAAACCCTTTGTGTTGTTAGGTTTTCTGCCAGGTTCATTAATTTTTAAAATGGGTTTCTGTTGAACCTTTATCTTTTCCTTTTCTGGTCTGACTTTCTCATGAATAACCTTGGTTCCAGATACACCAGCATGACAAATAGGGCTAGAAGTCCATGGCTCTATGACCTTATCAACCTTAACAACTTTGGTGCTAGGTTTTACAGAAGGCTCACCGGATTCTGTTGCAACATATCCAAGACCAGAACCGGAGGGTAGCATTTGATCAACATTAACAGCCTTAAGAGAAGTTTGCATTTTCATAAGACTGTTAAATCTGACTTCCAAATGCTGAATATCTCTTATTCTGTCGAGAAGAGAAACATTTTCAGCTTTGACAGAGTCCCTTTCCTTAGTTAAGAGATTGACTTTTACCTCAGTCTCTTTTCTTAAGTTAGAGAGTTCTATTTTTAGCTTACTGTTTTCTTCTTTAACTAAAGAATAAGTTGTTTGTATAGTTCTAAACTCTTCCCACAATGATGACATTGCATCATCATTTAAAGTTGTGCCTACCGAAGAAAAAAGAGAATTAGAAGAAGAGGATACCTCATCATCAGATTGAGCCATGAGGCATAGGTCTTCTGTCTCTGTATCTAGGCAACAGAATGCCTCATCAGAATCGGAGTCAGAACTGGATTCTGTCTCTGACAGAGGGTCTTTCTCGATGTGTTATGTGACGAGCGCTTTTCTTCTTCTGGGATTGTCTTCGAACTTCTTCTTTTCTCCATCCTGTCCTTGTCTCTTGGACACCCTTGGATGGGGGCAATCTGCCTTGAGGTGACCAGGTTGTCTGCAGTTGTAACAGAGAAGCTCTCCACTGCTCTCTGTTGGTTTGACCTTCTGGTATGGTTTTTTGCTGGAAGATGGGCTTCTTCCATCTTTAGGATTCTTCATAAACTTTTTGAATCTCCTGGCAAAGGCAGCCATATATTCGTCAGATAAAAGTATTGAAGGGTCAAAATCATTTACCTTAGATGTACTGGCTGTAAGAGCTGTAGTGGTTCTCTCTTCTGGTACATCTTCCTTCTCTTCAATCATCTCGAACTCATGAGCTTTGAGATCAGAGATGAGCTTGTCTGTTGGATAGGTCTTCACATCTTTGCTGGCTTGGACAGCAACCACCTTCATCTTCCATGCAGAGGGAAGACCTCTCAATACTTTGAGGTTGATTTCCTTGGTGGTGAGTTCTTTGCCAAGCTCTGAGATTTCTCCAGTAAGGGTGAGGAGCCTATCATACATCTTGGAGATGGTTTCTCCAGGGAGAAGCTTGAAATCATCAAACTTTTTGTTGGCTATGGTCAGCTTGTTATCTTTCTTTTGCTCATCACCGGCCCCAATGAGCTCAAGAGTATCCCAGATTTCCTTTGCGGTTCTGCATTTCTTTATTCTGTTGAAGTATCTGTCATCAATGGATTTGTAGAGGATGTCCTTAGCAATATTGTCGAGGTTGTATTTTCTTCTCTCTTCAGTGGTCCATTCTGACTTGGCTTTACTGATCATCTGGGGTCTGGTGTTGTCAATAGCGTGCTCAGGATTGACCTTCTGGAAGCTTGTGAAAGGTCCAATGTCAAGAACTTCCCACATCTCATCATGCAGAGCACAGAGATGTGCTTTCATCCGGATCCTCCAGTCATCAAACTTTAGATCTGAGAACATAAGATTCTTGGCAAGAGAGTGGTCCATTATATCAGATAGAAATGAGGAAAATAACAGAAAGACAAGTGGATCTTTGTTCAGTAAAATAACCTAAGAGATTATTAGAACAAGGAGGCTCTGATACCACTTGTTGGTCCCGGTTGTACTGGATACAGTCTAGAGGGGGGGGGGGGGTGAATAGACTGTATTGGTTTTTAGTTTTTTAAAACTAAGTACCAGATTTTACAGAATAGCCTGTTCTGTTGACAGAACAGACTGGCAGCGGATAAGGTTCTGTTAGGGATTCTGTTGATTTAGCCTCAGAGAAGCAAAGGCTGTAGGCCTTCTGTTAACTCGTAGGACAAGTTCTGCTGAACACAGATACCAAGTCCAAGGAGTTAGACAGTTCTATCTAAGTGCAAATATTAAAAACAGTAAGTAAATGACACCAGGGATTTTTATAGTGGTTCAAGGAACAACTCGTTCCTCTAATCCATTGTTCCACTAAGCTTGTAAAAACGACCGTTTACAACACCTTATTCCTAGCACTTAAGAAGCTCTCCACGTCTTCTTCAAGCCTAGATGTCTCCTGGGATGCACTGTCTGGCTTCCTTTAAGACTGGTCCTTTCACTGAGCTTCCCGGAAGTATCACCACTTCACTACTCCAGTTACTTGGACGTCCTTCTTGTAACAAGAAGAGTTTCTGTTGAAACAGGGGTTCCTCCAACTTGCTTCGTTATAAAAGATTTGTAGATGAAGTGCTTGAAGTTGTTGAAGAACTGTTGGAACCTTGCTCTTGTTGGATTTGATGAAATGAAGGTATATTCTTTCCAACTTGTGTCTCTCTTGTTGAGGATGAAGAGTTTGAATCTCAAGAGGACCTTTTTGCCTTGAATAATTTGAATGTGCTATTCTCGCAAAAGATGTGGTGAAGTTGGCAAAGTTAGCAAAATTAAGTTGTTCCTTTGTTCTTCGAAGAGTATCTTTTATACTTAGGGTTGTCTTCCCGTTGGAGGTGAAGGAGGACAACTGCATTTAATGCGCGTGTTGTTGACTTGACCGGTTGGACCCACTGAATTCGGCGACTTGCTATTTTGAGAAGATTCTTTCCAAAAGGTGGTCAATTATTTGCTTTAAATATCTTCTCGTACGTATCCGCATTAAATGAGCATTTAATGCGCGTACTGTAGCTTTTCCGTTGAAGTCTTCTAGCCGTTGGAGAATCTTCCGTTGATTTCGCCGGCTTGGAAGTAAACGTGAATTTCTCTAAGTGTCAGGCCTTCTGGTCTCTTTATCAGAGTGTACACCAGAGAAGGTCATGAGCACTTCTGTTGAAATGGAAGTCAGCAGAGGGTCTCCAGTCCTTCTGTTCTGTTAGAGGCCAACAGAGGACCTAAGTGCTTCTGCCTTAGTGAAAACCAACAGAGAGTCAGGAGGACTTCTGTGAAGGTACTATCACCAGAGGGCCAAAAGGGCTTTTGTCTGGAGGTCTTCTGTCAGTCGACTATACTAGAACAATTACAAGGAAAATTCTAATACAAATTTTCTAAGGGGTAATTTCTAAAATCCTATAGCATCATCAAAATCTAATTACATTTATTCCTTACAAACTCTTATATAAAGCTAAAGGCAATCTAAGTGTCACTCTAAGAGGCATAGCAAGCTGTTCTACTTAGTCTGAAGTAGGGGTGGGTTGATGAAACCGAAAACCGAATCGAAAAAATCCGAACTGTAACCAAAACAACCGAACTGCAAGAAAATCGAAACCAAACTCAAAAAACCGAACCGAACTGTGATTGTTTGGTTTTAGTTTTGGTTTTGATTTTCACGTCTCAAAACCGAACCGAACTGAACAAACCAAACTTTTTAAAACTTGCTAGTTTATTTATTTATTAAGTATAATATTTTGTTTAGTTCTCAATTCTTAATTCTAGAAAGTTAATATTTGATGCTAGATTTATTATGATTTGCAAGATATTGTCATTTGATATTTATGGTTTAATTAAGTGAAACACTTGTACATACACTTAAGTCTACTGCTATATATAACATGTTGATATTTTAAATTTGTTGGTCCCGATTGTACTGGGTACAGTCTAGCGCGGGGGGGGGGGGGGGGGGGGGTGAATAGACTGTACTGGTTTTTAACTTTTTCAAGCTAAGTACCAGATTTAACAGAATAGCCTGTTCTGTTGGCAGAACAGACTGGCAGCGGATGGTCTTCTGATAGGTGTTCTGTCCGGATAGCCTCTAAGAGAAGCAAAGGCAATAGACCTTCTTTTAACTCATAGAAAGGGTTCTGCTTAATAGAGAGACCAAATCTCTGGAGTTAAACAGTTTAAAGTAATAGCAAGAAATAAAAGCAGTAAGTAAATGACACAAGAGATTTTTATAGTGGTTTAAGGAACAACTCGTTCCTCTAATCCACTGTTTCACTAAGCTTGTAAAAAATCCAATTACAGAGCCTTAGTCCTAGCACTTAAGAAGCTCTTCACGTCTTCTTCAAGCCTAGATGTCTCCTGGGATGCACTTCATTGCTTCCTTTAAGACTGGTTCTTTCACTGAGCTTCCTTGAAGTATCTCCACTTCACTACTCCAGTTACTTGAATGTCCTTCTATTTAAAGAAGAGTTCTTGTCAGAACAGGGGGTTTCCAACTTGCTTCGTCACAAATGATGTGTAGTTAAAGTGCTTGAAGTGTTGAAGAACAGTTGGAACTTTTGCTCTTGTTGGAATGTGATGATGTGAAAATATAATCTTTCCAACATCCGCCTTTCTTGTTGATGAATGGAGTTTGAAACTCAAGAAGGCTTTTGTAAGGTTTTTGCAAGGTTCTAGCAAAGTTGAGCAAAGTTGTGTGGTTGTTCTTCGAGTAGTATCTTTTATACTGGGGTTGTCTTCCCGTTGGAGGAGGAGGACAACTGCATTAGCACGTACTGTAGCTTTTCCGTTCAAGTCTTCTAGCCGTTGAAGGAATCTTCCGTTGGTTTCATCGGCTAAAGTAGTTTAATGAAAATTGTCTAAGTGTTAGGCCTTCTGGTATCTTTAGCAGAGGGTCAACCAGAGAGGGTCTCGAGCACTTCTGTTGGGTCAAAAGCTACCAGAGGGTCGTTAGTCCTTCTATCAAGGTAAAGGATAGCAGAGGACCTTGAGTCCTTCTATTCTGGTGAATTCCAATCAGAGACCCAAGAGGTCTTCTGTCCTTAAGTGTAGCAACAGAGAGCCAAAGGTCTCCTGTCAGGGGATCTTCTGTGAGTAGGTCTTCTGTCAGTTGACTATACGAAGAAAGACATTACACAAAGAAAATTTCTAATACAATTTTCTAAAGCGGGGTACTCTAAAGTCCTAATTAATATAGCATCATCAAAATCTAATTACAATTATTCCTTACAATTTCCCTCTTTTTGATGATGCCAAAACCCTTTAACTACTTCCAGAGAAGTGCCTTTCACCATAAAAGAAATAAAGTTCAAAAACTTTCATTAAGATTCTTGGTGGGAAACTTGGCATAGGAAAATAGTAAGAGTAAGATACATTCAAGATAAAACACAATAATTTAGAGCACAAATAACACAAACAGATATAACAGAAGAAGTTAGCAGAAATCAAACACAGATATAGGAAGAATAGTGTCGTCCAAGCAGAGAGGCAGAGAGTTATCTTATTAAGGGACAGAGTAAAGAGATGTTCCTTTACAAATTTTCCCTTACTGCTGTAGCCATTGTTTGATCTTACAATCCTTGCAATCTGTTTAGTTCTGCATTAATCTCTTCTCGAATACCTATGAGGTTGCCAGATCTTTGATATGAGGCCCAGATGGATGAGAGCTTGCAGTCTAGATAACTAAGGACTCCTTCGTGAACATCTTTTGCTGGAAGAATATGCTTGTGATACAAATATTCAGCTTCTTCCAGGGAACCACCATGCTTAACTTTCACAAGACCATCTCTATCAAGATAGAGATTCTGCTGCTAAGTAGGGATCATGTTCTGTTTCAACTCCTCAAATTGGGTTTTATCAATCCTTTGAGATACACCCAATCTCCATTCCCTGAAATTCAGAGCCTTCTTCTTCTTAGAGGCCTTCTTAGGTGGAGATGGGGGTCTGGGTAATCCAGCTGCTCTTTTCTTCTGGATTGCTGCTTCAAAAAATGGTGTGGGATCAATTGTTGGGTTGACATAAGATGATGTCTTCTATCATTAGACCGAGGTTCTTAAATTCTGAGGCTTGATTGGAGGCTATCTGTTCGAGGGCTACTGGGAGGGTCTGTGTGACAGAGGTGAGACCTTCTATCAACCCTTCCTGTTTCTGCATAGCAGAGAAGATATCTTTCTTGCTTGCTTCCTGTAGGACCATCTTCTGATATCTTTCTTTGTCAGCAGCCAAGAGTAATTTGCCTTGTTCAGAGTGTTCTCTGCAGAGTGCTTCTAGTCTTTGTAATTTCTCTTGAGTTTGGGTTTCAGACTTCTGTAGACAGTCAATAGCTTGAGAAAGCTTGGTAAGAGTAACATTCTGAGAGTTGAGAGTCTGACCCATTGTGTGGAGTATTGCATTGATGCTTCCTACTTCGGTTGAGAGACCGTTTACTTTGGCGTTTGAAGAGGTCATGAAATTGTGTAGAGAGGTTGCCAGAGTATCACACAGATGCTTTAAGACTGATTCAACGGTTGCATTTACCTGGGTCAGATGCTCATAGTGACCTTGATTGATCATTACTAATTTCTGCATTCCATCCAACAATTGGCCACCAAAATCCTCTGTAGCCTCAATAAACTTATTGAAGGGTATCTGTGGTTCTGCATTCTTGTTTTGGGCATCCCCAGTCCTCTTGTTTTGGGCATAGGAATGTGCTCTTGAGCAGATGAGAGGAGTTTCCTTTGCATTTCATGCACAAGTTGTGTAAGGGGAGGGGTCTTCCGCCTCTTAGAGGTTGCCTTGTTGGGGTCGCTTACAATAAACCCATCCATGCTTGGTGTAACACTGTCCCCAAGTATATTTACTTTTAGTAAATCATTTAATGAACCTTGGATAACTATTTATGATTTTACAAGGTTGAAAAAGTTTTGTTATTACTTTTGCGTGAATAGTGAATTGCACGCGGGACCCGCATCGGGAGCGGGGACCACCCGATAATCCCGGGACCACATATTATATTCATCTTGGTCTAGATTATATTTATATGGTGGTGGATATTTTATTTGGTCCATAGAAGGGCATAGGGTTGACCCGTCGGTCAAATGAGGCCCAATTATCGGTATTAGTAATTTATCAGATAACAGCCCGAAACGGATTTCGGAGACTCCTAAATTACAGACAAGGATGTATATTCATTCTAAGAGTCCATAATGATGGGAAACACATAATATATTTTATTTGACCCGATAAAATAAAATATAATTAAAATAGTCCAAAAAATACAACTTTCGGGGCCGAGTGTACACTTCAGGGCATTAAGGGATGACCTCCCACATGAGTGGGGGCCAGCCCACGTACATATCCCACCTAATGGAGCAAAGAGACGTGGGAAATGGTCATGAGGTGAGAGGAGGTTGATATGAGAAGATTGACATCAAACAAAACATGAAGGGCCCTTTCCTTCACTCATTGCCCAAATGAGCCAAAAAGGAGCATCCCTACCCATCCCCTCCTCACTAGTTCGACCACGGCCAAGGGAAAGAAGAGAGAAGATCTTCAAACACCATACTCCATAGCTAAATTCGGACTCAAGCTCAAGGGAGGCAAAGAAGGAGTTTTAAAGAGGAAAAAGGGAGGAAAAAGTGTGGTGATTAAGGTAATGACCTTATATTTATTTTTCTTCTACTCTTTAATTACCACATGACTTGTATAGCATATGAGTAACCCCTAGGCTTGTTCTACATGTTGAGAAGTGTAGAATGAGGGGTTGGAAGTTGGTTCTAAGACCAAGAACGGACTTAGAAGACAAAACGACCGGTTCACCAGAAAATAACCTTTTAAAGGTTATTTGTATTGATAAAACCATGTTAGGAGCATAAATAAAGTGTTTCTAGAGTTTTCCGGAGTTTCGCCGCAGTTCGCCGGAGTTCACCGGAGTTTCGCCGGAGTTTCATCGGAGTTCAACCGTGGAGCGTAGAACACGCTAAAAGCTCATTTAAGGGGAGTGGACTGCTTAATATCTTATAACTTTTGGGTTAATTATGAGATTACCTAAATGAATGTTATATGTATTCATAATGATGTTTAAAAGATATTTAAACATGTGATTAGCCAAAATGATTAGGCATGTATGAAAAGAAGTACATGAATATGCATGGAATATGATATGAGAATTTCTATGAAATTGCATACTATGTTTGAAAGGTAAAGGAAGTATAGAATGAACATTTTTAACTTAATATATATGATGATTAATTTGATATGTACAAGGATTGAAATGGCGGTCAACAAAAACGTTGACCGATGGATAATGGATTAATTAATACCGGATGGTATTAGTTAATTATGAATTTATATAAACGCATGGCTTTGCATGGATTGTGATACATAAGCTTTATGTATTGACTTAACTATGAATGAATAAATATGATATAGACTCTATCAAGGTTGATATGAGGTTGATCATAGGATTATAAATTTGGTGGAGGACCCTAGGACTTAAAGTCCTTAACACTCATATTATATTTTGGTGGAGGACCCTATGACTTAAAGTCCTTAATATTCATATTTTGGTGGAGGACCCTAGGACTTAAAATCCTTAACACTCATATTTTGGTGGAGGACCCTAGGACTTAAAGTTCTTAACACTCGGATTGTAAATTGGTGGAGGACCCTAGGACTTAAAGTCCTTAACACTCGCATTATAAATTGGTGGAGGACCCTAGGATTTAAAGTCCTTAACACTCGGATTATATTTTGGTGGAGGACCCTAGGACTTAAAGTCCTTAACACTCGGATAATAAATTGGTGGAGGATCCTAGGACTAAAAGTCCTTAACACTCAAATATAAATTGATGGAGTACCCAAGGATTATGATCCTCAAAACTTATAGATTATGATATTGAAATATGGACAAGGTGGAGTCCTATACACTCATAGGTATATGGGTGGGTTGGGGTTTTTAGTCAAGAATATTGGCTACTACTATTTTCCCAAACAAACAGTGATCCACGGATCGGGTATTTTTCCAAGTGTATATATACTAATAAGTATCTCTCAACTTGGGGTGAATGACTATTTACATAAGTATCACCCTATGTTTGGGTCTTATACTTGAAACCCTAGTTATTCTATAATTAGCCCACTACTCGCTCGATACTTGTACTAACCCCATCGGGGCCCCACCATTTTCAGGTTAAAGCTAGGGCTTGCTACCTGCACTTTTCTACGGGTGACATCAAATCAAGGAAGACGTGGTTCGTGCTTCCTCGTTTTCTTTCAAATTACCAAACATTGCTCATGGATATTTTTAATTGTTTTAAACTACTTTTGGGCTTGCATGCCCATGTTATTGGCCGAATGTGGCCTATGAATTACCGCTGAATATTTCCGCTATTCAATGGTTTGATTGTGATGTTTGTTATGTATGTTTACTACTGAGTATGGATGGATTGTTTTCTCGAACGCCTTGTATGATTAAGTGAGGTTGAATTGCGGGTGACGTCACTCGATTATACGGCGGTTGGACACGCGCTTAGACTGCAGTCTGGTGCGTGACAATTAAGTGGTATCGGAGCCATCTCAGTTCTAAACTATGTAATCAACCTCTCACAAGAGATTTTGCAAAAAGAAATTTTTACCGAAAACCATGAACATTGTATTTTGACGTTCATAGAACTATTGTTACCTAGGTTGCAAGGCCTCTGGTTGTTAAGATGGTACCCTTAACAATTGGTATGGCGGTGACTTGGGCCAATATGTGTCTATAACGTGTTCCGTCAATTGACATTGATTGGAGTCTAACGACTCGTTCAAATTTCTTTGTAGAAATGGAGGGTAGACGTATGCCGATGAGGAACAACCCTAGGGGACTAACTGCGAGAGCCTCCGTGGGGGCTAGCCGAGCCACATCCCTTGGTTCTAGGGGGAGAAGAGGAGGCCGTGTAGGCCGTTGGGGCCACCGCGCCCAAACAGTGAGCGATGGCCACGTGAGCTCGGTGTATGAGACTAACACCGAGAACTATGATTCGAATTTCGTTCCGGAAACGGAGCATGAGGAAACCCCATATAATGGGGGCGATTTACACACGGATGACGATGATGACAATAGTGAAAGTGATGCCCGTTTTGCTCAGATGGGTGAGCTATTTGAATGGTATCAAAAGGAAAAGCTGAGGAGGGATCTTAGATGCCAAGCTAGGCGTGCCTCTCAAGGCGGATCGGGCCAAGGGAGCCGGGGGGATTCAAGGGCTGTTTCAGGGGCGTCTCATGATAGACGTGAGGGAGATTCTGTGTGAGGATCTCCAAATACCTCAAGGAGGCTAGAGCCTTGGGGTGCAGGTCCTTCGACGGCACCGGCGATATTACCGTTGCCGCCGATTGGATAAAGACGGTGAAAGATGCATCAAGAGACATGTAGATAACACTTGACGTGAAATTGACTGTTGCTTCACGTTTGCTTGAAGGAATAGCTTCTACATGGTGGGAGAGTGTAGAAGGAAAGTACCATGGGAACATCTCATGGGAAAGCTTTGAACATGAGTTCTACGCCCAATACTACTCTGACTATGAAGTGAATGTGAAACGTAGAGAGTACACGAACCTCAAACGGAAGGAGGGCGTGACCGTTAAACAATTGGAGCAAGAGTTTAGAACCTTGGCTAGGTTCGTACCAGAGTATGCGCCGATGAGGACCACATGACCGAGCACTTTTGGGATGCCTTATTGTTGGACATCCGTGACCGGGCCACATACTCACGCCACATGACTTTTAGTGAAGTGGTGGAACAAGGTATGCTTGGGGATACCCAATGGAATGAAAGGAAGGAGAGAGACGCCGAGGAGGCAAAGAAGAGGAAGTGGCATAGTTTGGGACCGCCTGAGCACTCGCGTAAGAACAACCACGGAGGCGGTGGTTCGTTCAAGGCGTTGGCACCACCGGCGAAGAAGAACAGGGACTCTAGGTGGTACACGTCCGGGTCTCACCATTCGGGACCACCAAAATGTGCCAACTGTTCAAAGAACCATTTCGGGAAGTGCAATGCACCCCCGAGGTGCTACCAATGCGGGAATGCGGGCCACATGAAGGCCAATTGCCCACAATCGAGGAAGGAAGGGACTTCAAGGGCCGGAGGGTGAGCCCTGACGGGAAGGAACCGTGCAGGACCGTCACACGGCGGCACGGGAAGAGGCGGCACATCCACAAGCAATGCCGCATCCGTAAATCAAGGAGGGGCCCAAGCAAGGGTCTATGCCATGACCGTAGCGGATGCACGCGCTAACCCGGACTCCGTCGCAGGTAATACACTTATTTTCAACTGTTTCTAGGCTTATATTGGTGATATAAGTCGTAGGGATCGAGTGTGGGCTATCCTGGGGCAAACCGGGGGGAAATCGGGCCAAAACTGGCTGAAAACAGGGACGCACGATCGTGCGTCCAATCCCACACACGATCGTGCATAGGGGACAGTAGTTCCGGGGTGTTGTTCACGCAGGACGCACGACCGTGCGTGCCGGTATGCACGCTGTGATGGACGCATGATCGTGCGTGCGCGGCTACGCACGACCGTGCATAGCCGGCAATGGCCAGATCCGAGTTTTTCACGCACGCACGACCGTGCGTGCCCCACGCACGCCCGTGCGTGTACCCCCGTCGCCCGAAACTCGATTTTTCCGCTCCGTTCTTATACGATTGGACCTCCGTTTGTTTCCAAACATTAATGTAAACGTAATAACCTCCAAAAAGGGTCCAAAATCATAAGAAGGTGTATCTTACATTTCATATAAATGTAGGAACATTAAAGATCAACAGTAGGAGTGCGAGGATCCTCATCGATACCGGGGCACAACGCTCATTTGTGAGTGAGGCGTTCGCCGAGGGTCTTGACGTGCCATTGATGCGTATGACGCAAACATTGCTAGTCTCCACACCGTTAGGAGACGACGTGGAGAGGGATCATTACTATCCATCATGTGAGGTGGAAGTGATAGGTTGACCTTTGACTTGTGATCTTGTACCTCTAAGTATGTTGGAGTTCGATGCAATCCTAGGGATGGTTTGGCTCGAGAAACATCATGCTCGTGTTGATTGCTACACCAAAGTATTAGAACTCGAGGATGATGAGAGAAACGCAATACGTTTCGAGGGAGATCGGGGAAGATCTCACGATTGTATCATGTCCGTGATGAGAGCACGAAAGATGATGAAGAAGGGTTGCCACGCGTACCTTGCTTACGTGGTAGATGAAACAAGGAAGGAGGTCGACATCAATGACGTACGTATCGTGTGTAAGTATCCGGATGTCTTCCCTAAGGACTTACCGGGGCTTCCACCCGATAGAGAGATCGAATTTGTAATTGAAGTGGAGCCGAGAACCAAACCCATTTCGATTCCTCCTTATCGAATGGGACCGGCCGAACTTCAAGAGCTGAAGGTCCAACTACAAGAATTATTGGAGAATGGGTTCATCAGACCCTGTCATTCACCGTGGGGAGGACCCATACTCTTCCTGAAGAAGAAAGACGATACACTAAGAATGTGTATCGACTACCGACAATTGAATAAGGTCACCATCAAGAACATGTATCCTTTACCTAGGATTGATGACTTGTTTGATCAACTTCGAGGGGCAATAGTATTCTCGAAGATTGATTTGAGGTCGGGGTATCATCAGTTGAAGATCAAAGAATGTGACATGCCTAAGAGTGCATTTCGCACTAGATATGGGCATTACGAGTTCCTTGTGATGTCATTTGGTTTAACCAACGCACCGGCAGCATTCATGGACTTGATAAACCGTGTGTTTAGTGAATACTTAGATCAAGTTGTGATAGCATTCATTGATGATATCTTGATATACTCCAAGAGCGAGGAGGAGCACGAACATCATTTGGGGCTTGTACTGGATCGGTCAAGAGAAAAGCAACTCTTTGCCAAGTTCTCTAAATGTGAATTTTAGCTCAAGAAGATTGGCTTTCTCGGGCACTTCATATCCGGTTCGGGCGTTGCTGTGGACAACACCAAAATAGAAGCCATTATAGATTGGGAGAGGCCCAAGAATCTGAAAGAGATACGCAGTTTCCTTGGTTTAGCGGGATACTACCGTAAGTTCATGGAGAAATTCTCCGTATTGGTGTCTCCATTAACAAAGCTTACAAAGAAGGGAGCCAAGTTCATATGGGACGACAAGTGTGAGAAAGGATTTCTTGAACTAAAGAAAAGACTTACCGAAGCACCAGTTCTCGCCCTACCCATACAGGGGATAGGGTATGATATTTACAGCGATGCTAGCATCCAGGGGCTTGGATGCGTACTAATGCAAAAAGGAAAGGTGATTGCCTATGCTTATAGGCAATTGAGGAAACACGAGGTGAACTACCCTACCCATGACCTAGAGTTGGGGGCGGTAGTGTTTGCACTAAAGATTTGGAGGCATTACCTCTACGGGGGAGATATGTCACATCTACACCGATCATAAGAGCTTGAAGTATGTATTCACTCAGAAAGAGTTGAATATGAGGCAAAGGAGATGGATGGAGATGATCAAGGACTATGACTTGATCATTGACCATCATCCCGGAAAGGCCAATGTAGTGGCTGATGCATTAAGCAGGAAGAGTACGTCGGGGACGTCACTCACATGCCTACAGGCATTGCGGGCACACGTGGAGGTGTCCTCTAGCGGGGCGCTCATAGCTAGATTCGAGGTTAGACCTACGTTGCTGAGGGAGATCAGCAGAGGTCAGGGCATTGATGAAGAATGTGAAAAGATCCGCGAACGGATCGTTGAGGGGCCTGTCGAGATCTTTTGGATACATGATGACGATCTTTTATTGTTTAAAGATCGAGTGTAAATACCACGGAATGAGGAGCTCCAGAAGTCTATACTTGAGGAGACTCATTCTTCAGCATATGCTATGCATCCAGGAGGTACTAAGATGTACCGCGATTTGAAGGAAAGTTACTGGTGGTCAGGTATGAAGAGGGACATCACTGAGTATGTGAGCCGATGCCTGACTTGCCAGCAAGTTAAGGCAGAGCACCAGCACCCGACAGGACTTTTGCAACCACTCACTATTCCCGAATGGAAGTGGGAGCATGTGACCATGGACTTTGTAGTGGGGCTACCACGAACTGTGAACAACTATGATGATGTATGGGTAGTGGTTGATAGGCTCACCAAGAGTGCACACTTTTTGCCTATCAACATTACTTATCCTCTTGAAAGATTGGCCAAGCTATACACAGAGGAGATTGTGAGATTACATGGTGTTCCAATATCCATTGTCTCGGACAGGGACCCACAGTTCACATCCCGATTTTGGCCAAAGTTTCAAGCATCTTTGGGAACTAAACTAAAGTTTAGCACAACGTTTCACCCTCAGATGGATGGACAATCCGAGCGGGTGATACAGATTTTGGAAGACATGCTTAGGGCATGCGCTTTGGAGTTCCAAGGGAGTTGGGACAAGCATTTGGCCCTTGTGGAGTTTGCTTATAACAATAGTTATCAGGCGAGTATTGGCATGTCTCCATATGAGGCATTGTATGGGAGGAAATGCAGAACACCGTTGTGTTGGGACGAGTTTGACAAGGCCAAGCTCGAAGGTATAGAACTGGTTGAGATCACCAAGGCTAAGGTGAGGGTCATTCAGGATAGGCTTAGGGCTGCCCAAGATAGGAAAAAGAGCTATGCCGATAAACGGCGTAGGCCGTTGGAATTTGGAATTGGTGACGAGGTATTACTAAGGATTTCTCCTTGGAAGGGTATCATCTGGTTCATATCGAGGGGTAAGATTAACCCTCAATACATTGGTCCGTTTGAGATCCTTGAAAGGATTGGAGCCGTGGCTTACCGGCTCAAGTTGACACCTGAACTTGATAAGATACATGACGTATTCCATGTATCCATGCTCAAGAAGTATGTACGGGATCCGTCTCATGTTCTTGAGAAACCACTGGTGGAGATCCGTGAGGACTTACGATATGCGTTCCACCAGTGCAGATTGTTGGTCAACAAGTGAGGAAACTTAGGAACAAGGAGATTCCTATGGTCAAGGTACTTTGGAGGAGTGATCGATTCGAAGAAGAAACTTGGGAGACCAAGGTCTCAATGAGGGAGCAATACCCGTTTGTTTTCGATTAGACACGTTGATTTCGGGGACAAAATCCCAAATAAGGGGGGTGAACATGTAACACCGTCCCCAAGTATATTTACTTTTAGTAAATCATGTAATGAACCTTGGATAACGATTTATGATTTTACAAGGTTGAAAAATTTTTGTTATTACTTTTGCGTGAATAGTGAATTGCACGCGGGGCCCGCATCGGGAGCAGGGACCACCCGATAATCCCGGGACCACATATTATATTCATCTTGGTCTAGATAATATTTATATGGTGGAGGATATTTTAGTTGGGACATAGAAGGGCATAGGGTTGACCCGTCATTCAAACGAGGCCCAATTACTTGTATTGGTAATTTATCAGATAACAGCCTGAAACGGATTTCGGAGACTCCTAAATTACATATGAGGAATTTATATTCATTCTAAGAGTCCATAATTATGGGAAACACATAATATATTTTATTTTACCCGATAAAATAAAATATAATTAAAACAGTCCGAAAAATACAACTTTCGGGGCCGAGTGTACACTTCAGGGCATTAAGGGATGACCTCCCACATGAGTAGGGGACAACCCACGTAAATATACCACCTAATGGAGCAAATAGGCGTGGGAAATGGTCATGAGGTGAGAGGAGGTTGATATGAGAAGATTGACATCAAACAAAACATGGGGGGCCCTTTTCCTTCACTCATTGCCCAAATGAGCCAAAAAGGAGCATCCCTACCCATTCCCTCCTCACTAGCTCGACCAAGGCCAAGGGAAAGAAGATAGAATCTCTGCAATCGCCATATTCCATAGCTAAATTCGGACTCAAGCTCAAGGGAGGCAAAGAAGTAGTTTTAAAGAGGAAAAAGGGAGGAAAAAGTGTGTTGATTAAGGTAATGACCTTATATTATTTTTTCCTCTACTCTTTAATTACCAAATGGCTTGTAAAGCATATTAGGAACCCCTAGGCTTGTTCTACATGTTGAGAAGTGTAGAATGAGGGGTTGGAAGTTGGTTCTAAGACCAAGAACGGACTTAGAAGCCAAAACGACCGGTTTGCCGGAAAATAACCTTTTAAAGGTTATTTGTATTTATATGAGTTTTATGATGATAAAACCATGTTAGGAGCATAAATAAAGTGTTTCTAGAGTTCTCCGAAGTTTCGCCGGAGTTCACCGGAGTTCGCCGGAGTTCGCCGGAGTTTCGTCAGAGTTCAACCGTGGAGCGTAGAACACGCTAAAAGCTCATTTAACGTGAGTGGACGGCTTAATATCTTATAACTTTTGGGTTAATTATTAGATTACCTAAATTAATGTTATATGTATTCATAATGATGTTTAAAAGATATTTAAACATGTGATTAGGCAAAATGATTAGGCATGTATGAAAAGAAGTACATGAATATGCATGGAATATGATATGAGAATTTCTATGAATTTGAATATTATGTTTGAAAGGTAAAGAAGTATAGAATGAACATTGTTAACTTAATATATGTGATGATTAAGTTGATATGTACAAGCCTTGAAATGGCGGTCAACGAAAACGTTGACTGATGGATAATGGATTACTTAATACCGGATGGTATTAGTTAATTATGAATTTATATAAACGCATGGCTTTGCATGGATTGTGATATATAAGCTTTATGTATGGATTTAGCTATGAATGAATAAATATGATATAGACTCTATCTAGGTTTATAGGAGGTTGATCATAGGATTATAAATTTGGTGGAGGACCCTAGGACTTAAAGTCCTTAACACTCATATTTTATTTTGGTGGAGGACCCTAGGACTTAAAGTCCTTAACACCCATATTTTGGTGGAGGACCCTAGGACTTAAAGTCCTTAACACTCATATTTTGGTGGAGGACCCTAGGACTTAAAGTCCTTAACACTCGGATTATAAATTGGTGGAGGACCCTAGGACTTAAAGTCCTTAACACTTGGATTATAAATTGGTGGAGGACCCTAGGACTTAAAGTCCTTAACACTCGGATTATATTTTGGTGGAGGACCCTAGGACTTAAAGTCCTTAACACTCGGATAATAAATTGGTGGAGGACCCTAGGACTAAAAGTCCTTAACACTCAAATATAAATTGGTGGAGTACCTAAGGATTATGATCCTCAAAACTCATAGATTATGATATTGAAATATGGACAAGGAGGAGTCCTATACACTCATAGGTATATGGGTGGGTTGAGGTTTTTAGTCAAGAATATTGGTTACTACTATTTTCCCAAACAAACAGTGATCCACGGATCGGGTATTTTTACAAGTGTATATATACTAATAAGTATCTCTCAACTTGGGGGGAAAGACTATTTACATAAGTATCACCCTATGTTTGGGTCTTATACTTGAAACACTAGTTATTCTATATTTAGCCTGCTACTCGCTCGGTACTTGTACTGACCCCTTCGGGGGCCCCCACCATTTTCAGGTTGAAGCTAGGGCTTTCTACCTGCACCTTTCTACGGGTGACATCAAATCAAGGAAGACGTGGTTCGTGCTTCCTCGTTTTCTTTCAAATTACCAAACATTGTTCATGGATATTTTTAATTGTTATAAACTACTTTTGGGCTTGCATGGCCATGTTATTGGCCGAATGTGGCCTATGAATTACCGCTGAATATTTCCTCTATTCAATGGTTTGATTGTGATGTTTGTTATGTATGTTTACTACTGAGTATGGATGGATTGTTTTCTCGAATGCCTTGTATGATTAAGTGAGGTTGATCTGCGGGTGATGTCACTCGATTATACGGCGTTTGTACACGCGCTTAGATTGCGGTCTGGGGTGTGACATTTGAGGAGTCCTCATAGGAGGAGTAAATCGAGATTCTGTCTCTGACCACTTGTCATTTTCTGTTAATGGAGGGGTTGGAAGCAGAAGAGTGTCTTGAGTATCCTTTGGGTGCATGAATTGGTGATACAGTCGTTGGATCAGAAGAGCTGTAGTACCAGACTCGATGATGTTGAGATGGGGGTTTCTGTTGAGGAGGGGTAGCAGATTTGGTATTCTGTTGGTGAGGATGTGAGGGTGAGGGGGTTTTCTGCTGTCTGGGGTTCTATTGTAGGGGGTTTTCTGTTGTTGGGGAGAAGGAGGAGGAGAAGGAGATCTGTTCCTGGTGGGGGTTTTCTGCTTGCAAGCTGAAAGAGATTTGGATTTCTGAGTTGATGATTTTTGGGGAGATGGGGTTTTCTGTTGTGGAGTAGGAGATTTTTGTTTAAGTGGAGATTGGGGTGGAGTGGTGTAAGGGGTGGTGATTTTGGGTGAAGGTTGTTGAAGGGGTGAGGAGGTATTCTGGTGAAGAGGTGATGTGGGTGGTGAGGGGATAAGGGGTTCGGTTTCAGTTTGAACAGAAAGGGAAGGGGAAATTACCTCAAGTACTGGTTCTTCCACCAGAGAGGCTCTCCATTCATGGATTAGCTCCATCATAGCTAAGCCTTCTGTCTTTGATACAGGATTCTCCAGGCATGAAATTGGGGTAAGTTGACTCCTTAGCTTTCTTTGCAAACATCCATGCTTCAAAGTCAGCAATCTCACTATCTGTCAGAGGCTTGACAAGTTCTTCTGTTGGACTAGAGATCAGAACAGCCTTCCCTTTATAGTTGGCTTTCTTCTTCTCGAGGACAGATGTATGAAAGTTAAGGGCAAAACATTTAGATACATCATCAGTACCTACCCATTTGAGGACAACAACTTCCTCCGACTCATAATGGTCAAAATATTGGATGATTTTCTGTAGTGGCCCCATCCTCCAGTTCCTCCAAGCTAGCACTCGCTCAAACTGTTTGTTCAAGGTAACTACGTAATCAGTCTGAGGTTCATTGTCTGGTGATGCTTGTTGTTCTGGAGATGTAAAAGTACTTGATGTTCTGGTGAACTTGTAGATTGGGCAGAATTCTCAGGTTCCCCCTGAGTGGTAGCATTCTTCACCACTGTCTCATCTTCAGAGTCGCTTGACTCAAATATAATCTTCTTGCCTTGCCAGAGGGGATTTTTGGGCAGAATAGATAATTCATATTTTTCTGGTTCCCCCTGAGCTTCTGGGGTTTTCTGGATGGCAGGGGTTCTGACCTTCTGTTTCTTAGAGACCGGAGAGGCAGAAGGGGTAGATGATGTAGAGACAGAGGAGGGTTTCTTCCTCTCGGGAAGCCTTCTTAGGAGCAACTTTCTTCACAGCCTTTTTCACCAAAGGTTCCTCCTCAGAGCTGGTGATGGTGTTTTGCTGGGAGGGTTTCTGTTGGAGCTTCTATCTGTTTAAGTCCAACTTAGCTAACCATTTGAGTTCAGCTTTTACAGCAGCATCTCTGTTGCTGGTAGTGGACAAGAAAATCACCTTTGAGTGATCCACCACGGTTGGCTTCCTGAGCCCAAACTCCTTGTACCAATAGTTCGGAGATCAGAAGGGCATGACCTACTTTCCCAGAGTAGATGCATGTTTCTGTATTCTTCCTCTTGGCCACCTTGACAAACTCAATCATGGATCTGAGAATGACCTGTCCCCATTTGAGGTTTGCCTTGTGCAGCACAGCATAAATGGCCTTGGCCTGGGAGATGGTGAACTCGTCCGTGGATGTGTATCTGCACAAGATGCATTGGTGAAAGATATTCACTAGCAGCTCAATGTCCCTCTTTAACGAATGTTTCTTCCCTGTCAGTTTGGGAATGTGGGCACCTGGTTTGCCATAGTTCCGAGCAAATTCCCCGGCAGTGAGTTCCACATCTTCTAGGTTAATAAGACCGTTAGATTCGTTGTCAGCCTGGATTTTAAAAAGGCCATTGATGACCTCCGCATCAACAGTGACCTTCTCTCCATTCACAATGGAGGTGGTAACTTCGTCTTGGTAGTCAGTGTTGAGGTAAAACTCAATGACATCAATAGTACTGTACTGTGAGTAGTTGTAGGTGATTACCTTGCTCAGTTGAGAGCCAACCAGACACTCTAAAATCCTCTCCATGAGTTCCTCGTCCTCAACGAGTCTTGGGAGTGCATAGAGGTCGCACTTCATCCCAGTGAGAACATTCTTGGTCAGAGTTTCCTTCTGAGATTTGGAGAGTGATGCGAAACTGATGAACGCCATCGCAGAGTGTTGGAGAAATTTTGAGGGCTTGAGAGAATTAGGGGATTTCGAAGGTTGTTTGATAATAATGAGAGCAGTAGCAGGTTATGTTGAAGAGGATGGGAATATATGTGTTTAGGTTGGTGGACGTTTGAGATTATTTGCGGTTTCGAGGTACCAATAAATGAAAAAGGGGCGCAGTAAATATTCTGCGGCTGTAATAACGTTTAGGGGTATAAGGGTAAAAGACCATCAATAAGTAACCAGGTCACCCGTTTCCTCAAACAAATTCTAAGTCCACAACCTTCTGTTAGGAATAAGAAGGGTTTCTGTTGCTGAGGTGTTCTGGTAGGAACGGAGGTTCTCTGTTCAAGGTGAGGAACAGAATGGGTTCTGTACCTGGGTTTCTGTAACAGATATTTTGCAACAGAAGGTCTTCTTTTCAACCATCTCTAGGGATTTCATCCATCATTCCCAATTCTTCTCTCAACTTGTTGAACCTAGCCTCAGGCAAAGGCTTGGTTAGTATATCTGCAAGCTGGTCTTCTGTTGACACATCTCCATGCATATGTGCTTCTTCTCAATACGATCTCTGATGAAGTGATGTCTGATCTCAATGTGATTTGTCTTGGAGTGAAGAACTGAATTCTGAGTGATTGCAATGGCACTTGTGTTGTCACAGAGAAGCTTGATCTCATTTGCTTGAATGCCATAATCTTTCAGTTGTTGCTTCATCCAGAGTAGCTGAGCACAGCAACTCCCAGCTGCAATGTATTCAGCTTCTGCTGTACTGGTTGAGATAGAGTTTTGCTTCTTGCTAAACCAGGAGACAACTCTCCCACTTAGCAATTGGCAATGACCAGAGGTGCTCTTCCTGTCTAACCTGCAACTTGCAAAATCTGAGTCAGAGTAACCAATTAGTTCAAAGTTACCTCCCTTGGGATACCATAGGCCTGCATTTAGATTTCCTTTGATGTATCTGATGATTCTTTTTGCAGCACTTAGATGGCTCTCCTTGGGCTTTGATTGGTATCTGGAACACATTCCAACAGAGAATGATATGTCTGGTCTGCTTGCAGTTAAGTAGAGAAGAGATCCAATGATTCCTCTGTATGTTGTTGCATCAACATCTTTTCCTTCATCATCTGGTCCAATTCCTTGAGAAGTGTTCATGGGAATCTTTACTGAGGATTTTCCTTCAAGTCCAAACTTCTTGATCAAGTCTTTGGTGTACTTCCCTTGGTTGATAAAAATTCCTTCAGAAACTTGTTTCACTTGCAGTCCTAGGAAGTAGCTGAGTTCTCCCAACATACTCATTTAAATTGACTCTGCATAACTTGAGAGAATTTCTTGCATAATTCTGCATTAGTACTTCCAAATATAATATCATCAACATATATTTGTACTAACAGAATATGATTAGCAACAGAGATTTGAAATAGAGTTTTGTCAATCTTTCCCTTAGTAAACCCATGGTTCATTAGGAATAGGGGCAATGTGTCATACCATGCTCTGGGAGCTTGCTTAAGACCATAGAGGGCCTTTTAAGCTTGTAGACATAAGAAGATTGAGTATGAATGACAAAATCTGTTGGTTGTTCCACATAAACTTCTTCTTCAAGATCTCCATTTAGGAATGCACTCTTGACATCCATCTGATAGACCTTGATGTTGTTGTAGGCAGCATAGGCTAGGAAGATTCTGATGGCTTCAAGTCTGGCAACTGGTGCAAAGGTCTCATCAAAATCAATTCCTTCTTCTTGGTAGTATCCCTTGTCTACCAGCCTTGCTTTATTCCTTACAATGTTGCCTTCTTCATCTGCTTTGTTCTTGAATACCCATTTGGTTCCAATGACATTCTGGTGCTTTGGTCTAGGAACAAGTTCCCACACTTTGTTCCTTTCAAATTGAGTGAGCTCTTCTTGCATTGCATTGATCCATTCTGAGTCTGCAAGAGCTTCTTCTACAGTCATAGGTTCCATCTGAGATATGTAGCAGGCAAACATTGCTTCTCTTCTTGTTGTAGCAGATATGGTCTGTAGACCACTTCTGATTTGTCCAATCACTTGGTTTGGGGGATGATCTCTTAACCAGGTTAAATCAGGTTCTGTCAGTTGTTGTCCGGGTTTCTCTGGTTCCTCATCTTCTGAATCTTCATCTTCATTTATCAGAAGGGGGTTTGGTGTAGGTGTTGGAAACACTGGATTAACTGCTACCACTTGTTTTGATTCAGGAGTTTTGTCAGGTAGAGTGACTTCCTTGAGGATCTCTGTTACTTCTTCAACAAAGGTGCTATCATCAAACTTTACATGTATAGATTCTCCAACATGTAGAGTTCTTCTGTTGAGTACTCTATAGGCTTTGCTTATGCTTGAGTAGCCTATGAATACACCTTCATAAGATTTTTCTTGAAATACCTTTAGGTGCTCCTTTCCATTATTCAGAATATAGCATTTGCATCCATATATATGGAAATAACTGATGTTGGGTTTGCTTCGTTTCCATAGTTCATAAGGGGTCTTCTGGTGATTCTTGTTGATCATGCTTCTGTTCTGGGTGTAGCATGCAGTGTTGATTGCTTCAGCCCAGTATCTCATTGGTAATCCTGATTCTGCAATCATTGTCCTTGCAGCTTCTTTCAACGTTCTGTTCCTCCTTTCTGCTACGGCATTCTGTTGAGGTGTTCTGGCGGCAGAGAGTTGATGAAAGGTTCCATTTTGATCACAGAAGTCCTTAATGACTTGGTTGACAAATTCAGTTCCTCTGTCAGATCTGATTGTCCTGACTTTCATATTCTTCTTAGTCCGAAGTTGCTATAACAGAGAGGACAGATTCTGAAGAGTTTCATTTTTCTTTGTCAAAAAGATAGTCCATGTAAATCGGGAATAGTCATCAACCATGACTAGTGTATATTTCTTACCACCAACACTTGGAGTTTCAACTGGTCTAAATAAATCCATGTGGATCAGATTTAGAGGACTAGTAGAAAGATTTCCAGCAATAGGTTTGAAAGAGTTCTTCACTTGTTTTCCCTTCTGGCATGCACCGTAGAGGGTCTATTTCTTGTAGACAATGTCTGGCAGTCCTTCTGCAATATGTTCTCTTGCTAGTTTGTTGATTGTCTTGAAATTCAAATGGCTAAGCTTCTTGTGTCAGTCCCAGCTTAGTTTTGAATCTCCCTTGGCTATAGGGCAAACTCCATCTTTTGCAGTTTTCCAATTAACCACATAGACATTCTTCTTCCTTGTTGCTGTAAGAACCACTTCCTTTGTTGTCTCATGCTTCACATAGCAGAAATCCTTTGTGAATTCAACAGTGTAGCCTTTATCACAGAATTGGCTAGCACTTAGTAGGTTGAACTTCAGGCCTTTGACATATGAGACATCATCAATGATTATCTGGTTCTTGATCAGCTTGCCTCTTCCTTTTGTTTGACCTTCTTTATCATTACCACCAAACGTAACTCTAGGTCCTTTGCATTTCTGGAACTCAGTTAGGCAACTTCTGTCACCTGTCATGTGCGTGGAGCATCCACTATCAATAAACCATTCTTGTTCAGAGATAGCTCCAGCACACTGTTCCTTCGGAATTAAAAGAAAGATTTAGGTACCCAAGCAATGTTGGGTCCTAGGGGGTCATGGAGTCTTGGTAGTTGGTACCATTTTGGTCTCATCAAGTGAAATCTTGGTGGGTGGTACCCATTGTCCACCTGGTAGTCATAGTAAACTGAAGTGTGATTCACCTTGGGCAGATACTTGGTTGAGAATAGGCTAGTGTCTTTGTCCTTCTTTTTGATGAATTCAGTTAAAGAACCGAAAATTACCTCGCCCCAGTTGATGTTCATGCCCTGATGAACTACGAAGATTGCTTTGGCATTGGCTTTATTCATCTCATCAGTTGAGCCAGTTTTGCACCATAAGCACCTGTGCAGAATACTGACCAGTTTCTCGTAGTCCTTTTTCAGAAGAAACTTCTTCATGTACAGCTTCTCCAGACCGGCGGCCTCAGGACGGCAATAGGTTTTCACGAATCCTTCAACAGACATTTACAGACTCCAGGTCTATGAGAGTAGGTGTTTCCGAGTCTTGAGAGTCCAGTTGGACACCGAAGAATTCGTTTAGAGCATCTGCATTCAAGGTGATGCTTTTTCCCTGCACTTGGGAGTGAACAGCGTTCTTGGTGATAGTGGCGTTGAGGTAGAATTCAGCCACATCCTTGGTGCTGAAGCGTCCATAGGGGTGAGCAACAACCTTGCTCAATTGGGAATCAGTCATCCCCTGGATGATCTTTGTCATCCTCTTTTGGTTTTGCGCTAAAAGTGGCATTGCAGACATGTCAACCTTCATGTCTGTAACAATGTTGTTGACGAGAGCTTTCACTTCCTCCTTAGTGAAGTCGTTGATGTTGAGAAAGTTCATTTTCAGATAGTGAGAGGTTTTGAGAATTTCTGGAGATTGAGAGTTCTGGGAGGGTTTGAATGCTTGAGAGCAAAAGCAGTTTAGAGAGATAAAGTTGCAGTAGCGGTTTAGGTTGAAGAAGGTGGGTATAAAAGGCTTTTAGGTTAATGGACGTTTAATATTATTGGAGGTTTCGAGGTTGCATTTAGTAAGATGCGGGTGGAAAAACGTTTCCGTTAAAGGAGTGATAATCAGGGGTATAGAAGTAAAAGACATGTTCAAGTAATTAGGTCTTGCCCGTACCTCGAAAAATGACTAAGTCCACAACCACTCTGATGGGTTTCTGGAGAGAGTTCTTGTATCAGAGAACGAGGTACTCTGATGGGTGGTTCTCTGGTCCAGAGATAGCAGTTCTGGTCCAGGGCAACTCTGATTCAAGCATCTCTGGGAAGATCATCCATCATTCCCAATTCTCCCCTTAGCTTGTTAAACCTTGCCTCAGGTAACGGCTTGGTTAGAATGTCTGCTAGCTGATCTTCAGTTGGTACATGCTCCATACAGATATGCTTCTTCTCTACATGATCTCTGATTAAGTGATGTCTGATCTCAATGTGCTTGGTCCTGGAATGAAGTACTGGATTCTGAGTGATAGCAATGGCACTTGTGTTGTCACACAGCAGCTTGATCTCCTTTGCTTGAATTTCATAATCCTTCAGTTGTTGCTTCATCCACAGAAGTTGAGCACAGCAACTCCCAGCTGCAATGTATTCAGCTTCTGCTGTACTTGTTGAGGTAGAGTTCTGCTTCTTGCTAAACCAGGAGACAAGTCTCCCACCTAGCAATTGGCAATGACCAGAGGTGCTCTTCCTGTCTAACCTGCAACCTGCAAAATCTAAGTCAGAATAACCAATTAGTTCAAAGTTACCTCCCTTGGGATACCATAGGCCTGCATTTCGATTTCCTTTGATGTATCTGATGATTCTTTTTGCAGCACTTAGATGGCTCTCCTTGGGCTTTGATTGGTATCTGGCAAAGATTCGAACAGAAAAGGATATATCTGGTCTGCTTGCAGTTAGATAGAGAAGAGATCCAATGATTCCTCTGTAGGTTGTTGCGTCAACATCTTTTCCTTCATCATCTGGTCCAATTCCCTGAGATGTGTTCATGGGAATCTTCACTAAAGATTTTCCTTCTACTCCAAACTTCTTGATTAGGTCTCTGGTGTACTTCCCTTGATTGACAAAAACTCCTTCTGGAACTTGTTTCACTTGCATTCCTAGGAAGTAGCTCAGTTCTCCCATCATACTCATTTCAAATTGACTCTGCATAACTTGAGAAAATTTCGTGCATAATTCTGCATTAGTACTTCCAAATATAATATCAACATATATTTGTAGTAACAGAATATGATCAGCCATAGAGATTTGAAATAGAGTTTTGTCAACCTTTCCTTTGGTAAACCCATGGTTCACTAGAAATAGGGACAAAGTGTCATACCATGCTCTGGGAGCTTGCTTAAGACCATAGAGGGCCTTTCTAAGCTTGTAGACACAAGAAGATTGAGTAGGAATGACAAAACCTGGTGGTTGTTCCACATAAACTTCTTCTTCAAGTTCTCCATTCAGAAATGCACTCTTGACATCCATCTGATAGACTTTGATGTTGTTGTAGGCAGCCTAGGCTAGGAAGATTCGGACGGCTTCAAGTCTGGCAACTGCTGAAAAAGTCTCATCAAAATCAATTCCTTCTTCCTGGCAGTATTCCTTAGCTACCAGCCTAGCTTTATTCCTTACAATGTTGCCATCCTCATCTGTTTTGTTCTTGAACACCCATTTGGTTGCAATAACATTCTGATGCTTTGGTCTAGGAACAAGTTCCCACACTTTGTTCCTTTCAAATTGAGTAAGCTCTTCTTGCATTGCATTGATCCAGTCTGAGTCTGCAAGAGCTTCTTCTACAGTCATAGGTTCCATTTGAGATATGTAGCATGCAAACATTGCATCTCTTGTTGTCGTAGCAGATCTGGTTTATACACCACTTCTGATTTGTCTAATCACTTGGTTTGGGGGATGATCTCTTAACCAAGTTAAATCAGGTTCTGATAACGGTTGTCTGGGTCTTTCTTGTTCTTCTTCTGAATCTTCATCACTCTCTTTGTCTTGCAAAATGGTATTCTGAATGTGAGTTGGTATAACAGAGTTGGTGACCAACTCTGGTGTGACTACTTTTGTGCGACCACTTCTGGTGTGACAACTTCTGGTGTGACAACTTCTGGTGTTTCTTCAAAATTCACTTCCTTCAGGTTTTATGTTAGTTCTTTAACAGAGTTGTGCTCATCGAACTTGTCATGAATAGATTCTTCAACAAGTAGAGTCCTTTTGTTGAGTATTCTATAGGCTTTGCTTGTGTTTGAGTAGCCTAAGAACATTCCTTCATCAGCTTTCTCTTGGAACACTTTGAGATGTTTCTTGCCATTGTTGAGTACATAGCATTTACATCCAAATGCATGAAAGTAGCTGATGTTGGGTTTTCTTCCTTTCCAAAGTTCATAGGGGGTCTTCCTGTGAGTCTTGTGGATCATGCTTCGGTTCTGAGTATAGCATGCAGTGTTGATTGCTTCAGCCCAATATCAGAGGGGTAGATCAGATTCAGCAATCATGTTTCTTGCAGCTTCCTTCAATGTTCTATTCCTTCTTTCTGCAACTCCATTCTGTTGAGGAGTTCTGGCTGCAGAGAGTTGGTGCATGGTTCCATTTTGGTCACAGAAGTCCTTTATGACCTTGTTGACGAACTCTGTTCCTTTATCTGATCTGATTGTTTTGACTTTCTGATTTTGTTCATTCTGCAAAAGTTTCAACAGAGATGGTAGCTTCTGTAGAGGTTCATTCTTTTTCTTCAGAAAGATTGTCCAAGTGTATCTTGAATAGTCATCCACCATGACTAGAGTGTATCTTTTGCCACTAACACTTGGAGTTTCTACTGGTCCAAATAAATCCATGTGGATCAGATTTAGAGGACTTGTAGAAAGATCTCCAGCAATGGGCTTGAAGGAGTTCTTCACTTGTTTTCCTTTCTGGCATGCACTGTTGGGAAATTGATGTAACGTACCTCGAAAGTACGGCAGCGGAAGTTTAAAATTTTCCCAAACAGATCTTCCCTGATTATGACAAAATAACGAATATGATAATAATGACAGATCTGAGTTAGAACTTACAGATCTTCCAGCCTAGCGGTGATAATCCTTGACCTTTGGTATCCACGTGATTTCTCCTTCCCGAAAGAACGGTCAGATCTCCCTAAGAGAAAGGCTAGGAAATCTCTTCGCAGGGAAATAAACTGTTAATACTGAATCTGAAAACTGGTCTACTAATTATGAAGGAGAAGGATGTATTTATACTAGTTCGAAACTAGTTTCTCAATCACAATGAAAGTCTTTCTAATTAATGAGTTCTAATCCTACTAGGACCAATACTCCTAATTAATTAAATAAGTAGATAAAACAAAACAAAATAATAATAATAATAATTGAGATGTGGCTGCACGCCACTTTCTAATTATTATATATTAATATTTATTTTATTTACTTTTCTTTTAATTCCAAATTACAAAAGAAAATATCTACTTTATTCAATAATAAATACACCTTATTTAAGTGTGATAAATCTAATTTATCTTACTTAATTAATTCTATCAAATAGAACTCTCCTTCAGCTTCATGAATTAAATATGTTTAATCTAATTAATATTTAATTCATTTTCAGTATTACGAATTAAATATTATTCAATCCAATTAATAATATTTAATTCCTTCTAACAATTCAACCGGAAGGTATAATCACTTGTTGTGTGACCCATAGGGCCTTATATATTAAGCACTAATCAAATTAAGGTCTTAGCGAATCCCTAGACGATTCTCCAGACAAACTTAATATATAAGGACGTTTGCGAGGACTATACAAACTCCCTGTAATATAGAGCTCATAGTGATACGGTCCTTTCGTTCAGCGAACATTCAAATAAGTCTAGAATATGATATAGTGTCTATCCCAATAACTCAGTCTCTGTCTCTCAATCTTTCTAGATGATCCATAACGATCATATTCGATATCCAAAACGAATATATCTTTGCATTGGCCAATGACTTTATGATCCATCTAGATATGAGAAGTAGAATGTTCTCTCTTAATCTATTATGAGGAATGAATCCTTTCTTGGCTCAACTACTACTCCATGTGCTTCGTGATGCACCCAACACATGCCGTATCTACCCCGATTGGAGTGCAAGCGTTGGTCATGGTCAAAGTACATCACTCCGCACATGTAGTACGTATTGACCTCAAGTCGGAGGACTATTACACTACTCTATACGCCGATAATCCCATAGACACATGAATAGAACTTATCAAATGGTTTCTCGGTGGGTATGCCAATATTCTCTAAAATATCTATGTGACCATCATGAATTACAAGAACTCATAGTCGTGAGATCAACTATACTTTCTAAAAGTATGATGCAGTCCACATACCAATCTTATCGCATATCATCAATATCCCATTCTTGATGATCATTGATTGGGGCTATTTTAGGACCTTATGTTATATCATATAAGCTCCCACTTACTTATTGACAACATAAATCCAAGGGAACACAATTATGAATAAAACATTGACAATCGAAAACAATCATTCATAAAGTGTAATACCGTGTATATATCAAATATAAAAACTAAATGTGATCAAGTACATATATCTCTAAAAAGTGATTGTCGCTAGGACATATATACTAACAATCTCCCACTTGGCCTAGTGCCAATCACCGATGCGTCTAACACCTAGACTCTCAAAAGTTTAGTGTGTTTCTCGAATCTTAAAGGTTTGGTGAAAGGGCCAGCCAAATTGTCCTCTACGGGAAGGCATTCTATTGCAACTTCTCATCTTGCTATTTGTTATAAAAACATGATAGCATACTGGTATTTTTTAGTTCCTTACTTTGCATCTTAGTTCCTTAGCTTGTGCAAATGCACCGGTACAGTCACAATAACAATTATTGGATAACTGTCGCTAGGAACTACCCTTATTTCTTTAAGGAACTAACGTATCTAAACGCTTACCTATGTTGCATCAAATGCAACAATTTACTAGGCTCTAGTTGTCAAATTTACTAGCATTACTATTACATTGAGACTAAAAATATATACTGACTGTGACTCGTAGTGTTTCTTATCATACATGAAACTAGTGCTAAAGATATTCATGAAGATTTTGGATGACCATTCTTTCGCGGACTTCAATGAGGGGATATCATTCTCTATGATCAACATATATGATTATAAAGACCATGCTATCTTTGTTGCGCACTCTAAACACGCAAGCACCCTCATTTCATTTGATGAGGTCAAACGGTTTGACTTTTTCATCAAAATTAATATTTCAACTCCTAGATGCTTGTTCTAGCCCATAAATAGATTTCTCTAATTAACATATTGAATTAGAATTTGATATGGATATAAAACCTTCAGGTTGTACCTTGTACACCTCCTCCTTGAGGTTTCCATTAAGGAAAGGGGTTTTGACATCCATTTGTCAAATCTCATAATCATATTGACCAGCTATAACAAGCAAAATCCAAATGAACTCGAGTTTTGCAACTGGCGAATAGGTATCACTATAGTCAATTCCTTTTCTTTGACTATAACCTTTAGCCACTAGCCTAGCTTTGTATGTTTTCACCTTTCCTTCAGCATTAATTTTCTCCCTGAAAATCATTTTGCATCCAATGGGTCTAACCCAACAGGAAAGTCAACCAAGTTCCATACTTGATTGATACACATCGAGTCCATTTTAGATTTTATGGCTTCTTGCCACCTCTATGAATCAACATCTAATATTGCTTCTATGTAGGTTTCAGGTTCATCCGTATCAGGAATCTTAACATCATCATGATCCTCCATGAGGAAGCCTAACCTAGTTAGTTCATGAAGAATCCTAGTAGACCCGCAGAGTTGAATGTTTTGCATTTTGTTCAGGCTGTTCATTCTGATCCTGAAGATGTTCTCTTTCATTGGACTATCCGATGCTTAGAGAGTTTTCTGGTGCTATACTCAGAGAGGGAGAGTTAGGTGCAGAAGGAAAGACAATCATGTCATTACTTTCTTCATAAGAATCATTTGCTGGTGCGAAGCGCTTCCTATATTACTCCCACTAGCTGAAGGATATCCTCCTAGAGACATTCTTCAACTTAATTCTCCCACTGAATCCTTCGTTAGACAATCTAACAAATCTTCATTCTCTATGTTACTTTAGCTTTCAATTTGATTAGTGCACATTTCTGTACATATGTAGGGCAACCCATATTTAATATGTGAAGAAAATGTCTTTTATTATACTATAACTCATATAGTACGTTTTGCACTAATGAAACTATTCAGAATGCATATTGAGATTTATAGCGTGTACCCTCAAAGAATGTTTGGAAGAGAAAATGAATTCATCATAGATCTAGTCATGTCTAACAGAGCCCTATTTCTCCTTGCAGAAACGCCAGACTTCTAAGGTGTTCTAGAAGAGTTCATTATGATCGAATTCTTTGACCTTTTAAATAAATCAGAAATTTTACTTAAGTACTCTTTGGCTTGTTGTCCTTTTTCCTAGAAAAGGTTTATTAGTCAAGTTACTTGAAAGACAAGATTCACAATTTCCATATGACTCAAAAGCAAATGGTGTTAAATAATCTAATTTATTTAACGTTGCTATTCTTGTTTCATTAATTTGACCAAGTTTGCAATGTCATAGATAGGTAGTAATTTTTCTGATTACTTAATCGAGATCCTTTTGTTTTATTCATTTAATATATAATATGTCGATTGATAATTAACCATTCATAAGAAAACCATTTCCACAACAACACCATTTTACGAAAATAACAATTATTATTATCAAAATGGAAACAGAAATCTTTTAATGTCTAACATTTGAATGGAAATAATCTTCTTGGTAATAGAAGGAATAAAATAATAATTATTTAATTCTAATCTAAAACCACTGGGTAAATCTAAACTATAAGATCCTATCACGTTCAGCAGCAACTTTTGCTCCAGCCTTCACGCGTAGGTCAATTTTACCCAGTCCAACTGCTACACTGCTTCTCAGGCTTCTGCACATTTTTACAAATGTGTAAGCCATAAGTTGTATCCAATACTTTAACAATGAGAGTTAGTTATAGACATATTTATTTAATGATAAAAATACCTGAGCTTGAAGCACCCGGTGCTTTGGCTAGATTAGCCTTATACAGCTCACAATCTCTCTTCCAATGCCCCTTCTCTTTGCAGTAGAGGCAAACATCCTTTGCAACCTTTGGCTTCATATGACCTCCACCTTTAGGCTTCAGAGTTGTAGGAGTAGGTCCAACCTTACCTTTCTTCTTTTGCTTATTCTTGTTCTTAGAATGAGACTTAGCATTAGAGCTTACCATAAGAACAGTCTTTCCTTTAGAGGTTGAGGCTTCATAAGACTTGAGCATGTTATGGAGTTCAGGCATGGTCGCTTTCGTTTTGTTCAAATTATAATTCACAATGAAGTTAGTAAATGAACTCGGAAGCGAATATAGGATGATAGCAGCTGAGACACGATCCTCAAACTTAATTCCGGTGGTAGCAACTCTTTCAATTAAGCCAATCATTTTGAGGACGTGCTCAGACACGTTGCCACCCTCTTGAAGCCTACACTTGAAAATGTCTGTCAGAAGTTCATACTCTAGAGTCTGACTTTCTGAATCAAACAGACTTTTCAAGTGTTCAAGCATCTCGAAGGCGCTCATCCTATCGTGTTGCCTTTGCAACTCCATAGACATTGCAGCCAACATAACACATTGCACAGTTTTAGCATCAGTGACGTGTTTCTCTCGAGCAGTCAGGTCAAACGTGGCAAACTCAGGAGAGTTGGCATCAGGAATCTTGGGTACCGGTGTGTCTAACACATACTCAATATTTTCTTGTCTAAGAACTAAACGCACATTTCTTTCCCAGTCCAGAAAGTTTGGTCCAGTGAGCTTGCATGTATCCAAGATACTTCTCAATGATAAATTCGACATTCCTAAAATCCTAGAGAAGTTTAAATAGAACAGGAATTAAAATCATATATTAATTCCTATGATCACATCTAGTTAACTAAATAATATGGACTTTTAATTATTTAGCTCCCACTATTTTTACATGCTCTTTGACCCCAATAAAAGGAACATGAAATGTTTTACAATCATAATGGCCAAAATCCTCATTCATACTATTACAGTCCCAACTTGGGCTGATCACTGCAATAATATAATGGGTAGGTCCCTAGACCCATTGCGTCCAAGCAACTTTTGGTTGATCAATTTTTAAATTGATCGACATCCTTAAATTAACACTGACGCTTGGGCGACTCGAGCTGATTTAAGTAAGTCAAAACCATCACACGATCACAAACATATGTATCTATAAATTAGTTCTATATTTTGTCGAATAGAATAAACACTTGGGTGAAGTATTCTTCAACGAAAAAATATTTCTACTAATTTAATTATGATGGATGATGTCGTTATCTCAGATAAGACTTAAATTTTAATTTATGGGGAACATTTAGCGGGGTATTAAATTACTTTATTTAATCAAGATGCTGAAACATATTATCAAATAATATGTTAACGAGACCTAATCATCAAATAATATGTTAACAGATAATTAAAGCATGCCACATAAATCTAATTTATAAACAAATGCAATAGTCAAAATACGCATGCTAAAAACAATAATATAATACGTGGTAATTATAAACGAAACTCACACAAACTTAATCTAATCTAATTAGAATTAATTAAGTTTCAAACTTCTAGAGTCCTAGTTCCAAAACTCCATCTAATACGGACTGAGTATATTATAACGTATCCTGGAAACTAAAATTATACACCACTAAGTTCAAATCTCAATCTTTTGTGAAATATTATGTCCCAATTACAAAAGGGGCTGAAAAAGTTAAAGGTAGAAGAAAAACGGTGAATGGTAATTTTGGCCGTCGTCAAACACGGTTGAATACGTCGGAAGAAGCTGCCTCGAAAATACTCATCTATCGCAGACCTCTCGCGTCTTTTCTATCTTGATAGGTCGTTCAGATGCGCAACTGCTGCCATAGGAGTTCGCCGGAAACAACTCTCATCGAAAATCGCTGGTTGCACCAGACCTTATTGTAGACAGGGTCGCTCTAGCACGGCTTGATCATCCATCTTCTTGGACAACGCGTTGCTCAATTCTACGTTTATACTTGGATTTCAGATTTTAATTTCTTAAATTAAGTAATTCAATTTGTTTCAAAAACAAATGCATACCCAATTTTGAAAAAAAATAGGATTAAAACAAATCTGTTCTGAAAACGCAACACCAACCAGATAAAGAATCGACAATAATCTTTTGCGGCTCCAAAAGACATTATTCACGTTTCAGAAAGATTTTTATTTAATTTCGAAAATTAAAAAGCAACAAAAATTCTAAATCCGAAGAACACATATTATTGACCACGAAATTGTCAATTAATATTCGTATAATGCCATTAAAATCAGTTTGGCTCTGATACCACTGTTGGGAAATTGATGTAACGTACCTCGAAAGTACGGCAGCGGAAGTTTAAAATTTTCCCAAACAGATCTTCCCTGATTATGACAAAATAACGAATATGATAATAATGACAGATCTGAGTTAGAACTTACAGATCTTCCAGCCTAGCGGTGATAATCCTTGACCTTTGGTATCCACGTGATTTCTCCTTCCCGAAAGAACGGTCAGATCTCCCTAAGAGAAAGGCTAGGAAATCTCTTCGCAGGGAAATAAACTGTTAATACTGAATCTGAAAACTGGTCTACTAATTATGAAGGAGAAGGATGTATTTATACTAGTTCGAAACTAGTTTCTCAATCACAATGAAAGTCTTTCTAATTAATGAGTTCTAATCCTACTAGGACCAATACTCCTAATTAATTAAATAAGTAGATAAAACAAAACAAAATAATAATAATAATAATTGAGATGTGGCTGCACGCCACTTTCTAATTATTATATATTAATATTTATTTTATTTACTTTTCTTTTAATTCCAAATTACAAAAGAAAATATCTACTTTATTCAATAATAAATACACCTTATTTAAGTGTGATAAATCTAATTTATCTTACTTAATTAATTCTATCAAATAGAACTCTCCTTCAGCTTCATGAATTAAATATGTTTAATCTAATTAATATTTAATTCATTTTCAGTATTACGAATTAAATATTATTCAATCCAATTAATAATATTTAATTCCTTCTAACAATTCAACCGGAAGGTATAATCACTTGTTGTGTGACCCATAGGGCCTTATATATTAAGCACTAATCAAATTAAGGTCTTAGCGAATCCCTAGACGATTCTCCAGACAAACTTAATATATAAGGACGTTTGCGAGGACTATACAAACTCCCTGTAATATAGAGCTCATAGTGATACGGTCCTTTCGTTCAGCGAACATTCAAATAAGTCTAGAATATGATATAGTGTCTATCCCAATAACTCAGTCTCTGTCTCTCAATCTTTCTAGATGATCCATAACGATCATATTCGATATCCAAAACGAATATATCTTTGCATTGGCCAATGACTTTATGATCCATCTAGATATGAGAAGTAGAATGTTCTCTCTTAATCTATTATGAGGAATGAATCCTTTCTTGGCTCAACTACTACTCCATGTGCTTCGTGATGCACCCAACACATGCCGTATCTACCCCGATTGGAGTGCAAGCGTTGGTCATGGTCAAAGTACATCACTCCGCACATGTAGTACGTATTGACCTCAAGTCGGAGGACTATTACACTACTCTATACGCCGATAATCCCATAGACACATGAATAGAACTTATCAAATGGTTTCTCGGTGGGTATGCCAATATTCTCTAAAATATCTATGTGACCATCATGAATTACAAGAACTCATAGTCGTGAGATCAACTATACTTTCTAAAAGTATGATGCAGTCCACATACCAATCTTATCGCATATCATCAATATCCCATTCTTGATGATCATTGATTGGGGCTATTTTAGGACCTTATGTTATATCATATAAGCTCCCACTTACTTATTGACAACATAAATCCAAGGGAACACAATTATGAATAAAACATTGACAATCGAAAACAATCATTCATAAAGTGTAATACCGTGTATATATCAAATATAAAAACTAAATGTGATCAAGTACATATATCTCTAAAAAGTGATTGTCGCTAGGACATATATACTAACATGCACTGCACAGGTTCTCCTTCTTGTACACAATGTTGGGCAATCCATCAACAATATGATCCCTTGCTAGCTTGTTGATTCTTTTGAAATTCAAGTGACTCAGCTTCTTATGCCCTTCCCAGCTGAGTTTTGAATCTCCTTTGGCTATCACGCAGATTCCAACTTTTGCACTAGACCAATCAACAACGTATATGTTTCTTTTCCTGGTAGATGTTAGAACCACTTTCTTAGTTGTCTCATGCTTGACAGAACAACCTTCTTTGGAGAACTCAACTGTGTAGCCTTTGTCACAGAATTGGCTAGCACTTAGCAAGTTTAATTTCAGGCCTTTAACATATGAGATATCATCAATGATTATCTAGTTCTTAATGAGATTGCCTCTTCCTTTTGTTTGACCTTCTTTATCATTGCCACCAAAAGTGACTTTTGGCCCTTTGCATCTCTGGAACTCTGTTAGGTAACACTTGTCACATGTCATGTGCCTGTAGCATCCACTATCAATATACCAATCTTGCTCAAAGATGGCTCCAGCACACAGTTCCTACATCAATACAAGGAAGATTTAGGTACCCAAGCAATGTTGGGTCCTAGGGGGTCATGTAGTCTTGGCAGCCGGTACCACTTTGGTCTCATCAAGTGAAACCTTGGTGGGTGGTACCCATTGTCCACCTGGTAGTCATAGTAAATAGAAGTGTGATTCACTTTAGACAGATGCTTGTGAGAATCATGCTTCCTGTTTACGTACTTCTGCATAGCCTTTTTGGTTGGGTAGAAGTCCCATATGTTATCAAGTGCAGAGGGACGGTTAACTTTGGGCTTCTGAAGTTGACCAGCCAACCTCTTCTGCCTGAAGTTAACTTTCTCTTGAAATTTGCCTCTCTGGTGATCATCTCTGGTGAGGTAGTCATGAGGATGTCTGGTTGAGTTTTGTCTTTGATTTCTGTTATTTTGAAAACCTTTTCTGTTGTTAGGTTTTCTGCCAGGTTCATTATTTTTCAAAATTTGTTTGGGTTGAACCTTTATATTTTGTTTTTCTGGTCTGACTTCCTCAAGAACCACCTTGGCACCAGATACTCCAGCTTGGCAGATGGGGCTAGAGATCAGGGCCACTATGACCTTATCTGCCTTAGAAACTCTGGCGCTAGGCATTACAGAAGGCTTACCTGATTCTGTTGAGCCATAACCAAGACCAAAACCAGCGCCAATCTGTTGGTCAAGTAGTAACCTTTCCATTGAAGACTAGGCCTTCTGGTAGGTGTTATACTTGATCTCAACTGACTCTATTTCTCTTACTCTCTTTAGAAGAGTGTTAGAATATTATTTTATTGTGTTCAAATTAATTGTAATTTAAGTAATGAGTCTTTGTATTTTAATTAGATTAGCTGAGAGAGAATTAGGCCCATTTAATCTGGATCAAATAAGCCTACACGCCTAAAGCTGTTGTTTCCTAATTGTAATAGGGCTGACCGAACTACTCCCTATAAATTCAGAAGGGGTTGGTCGAAATCAGCTCTAAGTCTCTACACATTCTATTATACTGTTTAAATTCTTCATAATATTTATAGATTAATCGACTGTTGAAATCTGGACATACATAACACAATTGGTATCAGAGCCTCGGCACAATTCTGTTCTTAAGAATCCTCGAATTTTTCTGGAATTAATTTGATCAAGATCATAATTTTTGGTCAGATTAATTGTTAGATTTGTTCTTGGAAACTTACTGTTTTAGAAGGCAACTGGAACTTGAAAAGCTACGGAAGAGGTATCCCAGTGAGATTTGAGTTACCATAATTTCGCATATTTGAAATCTTTAAGATTTTGCATATCCGAAATCTTTAGCTGCTCCGAAATCTTAAAATTATCAGGTCATGCGAAATTGCATCAGAGTTTCTAAATTCGGAAACCCAAAATCTCCCTTTCCGAAATTACAATCTCGGACGCCCGAAATCTTTTTCCAAAATTACAATCTCGGACGCCCAAAATCTCTTTCCAAAAATACAATCTCGGGACGCCCGAAATCCTGATCCAAGTTTCTAATTTCATCCGAAATCTTCTTCCGAGATCTTCTTAAAGCTGTACCGAAGTTTTAATTTTATCAGAACAGTTCTCGCCTTTAAGATCAACAACAGTCATGGAAGCTTACACACTTGGAAGTGATTCAAGACCTCCTCTGCTTAGGAGAGGGGAATTTGCTGTCTGGAAAGTCCGTTTTCTCAATTTAATCAGAAGCAGGGAAAACGGGAAGAATATTCTTAAATCTCTAGAAGAAGGACCCACCGAAGTATGGGTTGTTGTTCCTGAAAATACCACATTTGACCCTCCCACTCCTGCACAAAGAAATCTGAACAGAGAGGAAGACTACACTGAAGAAGAAAAACTCAGAGCCAAAGCCGATCTTCTTGTTGCCAATTATCTGCTTCAAGCCATCCCAAATGTTCTGTTTATGCAAATCGATAGTCTTGCCACTGCTGAAGACTTATGGGATGAGATTCATGAGATCATGCAAGGCCCCGATGTTGGAATCAAATCCAAAAGAGCTCACACGTTGACTGCATATGACTCCTTTACTGCTAGATCTGATGAAGAGCTAGAAGACACATATCAACGCTTTCTGATGGTCCTTAACGAGATGAAAAAGATCAACATTTGGAAAACCAATATGGAAGTCAACCTTCGCTTCCTGAGATCTCTCAAACCCGAATGGAAGAAAACCGCCAAACGAATTAGACAAAATAAAGACCTAGATGAGCTAACAATTCACAATCTTTACGACTGTCTAGGAGAATTCTATGAGGATATACGCGAAAAGGTCAACTCTTCAAAAGGAAAGAACATTGTTGATACACTTGCTCTCCTATCAACTGAAAAGAAAAGGAAAGAAAAAATTCCCAAAATTTCCTTTGAAGTTGAGTCATCTGATGATGAGAAGAACATGTCTGATTCTGACCCTGAGATCAATGAACTAAAGAAGGAGCTAACCTTGTTAACTACCATGACAAGAAAGATAAACAAGAAGTTCACAAGATTCAGAAATCCAGCTACTAATAACAAGCAAAGAACTTCTTCTTCAAACTATCCTGACAAGGCTAGCAGACCATCAGATAAAGCTGTGGGTAGTGATTCAATGAAGTGCTTCAAATGCGGGAAACCTGGTCACTTTGCCAAGGAATGTCGATCTGCCAAGAAAAAGGACTTCAACTACTACATGCAAAAAGCTCAATTGGCCAAGCAAAGAGAGCAAGGAGTGGTTCTCATGGCTAAATACGACAGCTGGCTTGAGGACACTGATGAAAATGAGCATGAGAATTTGGCATTAATGGCGAAAGTGACAAACTCTGAAAGTGACAGTGACAACTCTGAAGAAGAATTCAATGCCTCTTCATCTGCTGAGAACGAGGTAAGTAATCTAAATTATAATATTTCCAAACAATGTTAAAAGATAACTGAACTCATCTCTTCTCTAAAAAGAGAGAAAAACAAAGTTAAGGAACTTGAAGACAGACACATCAATAACACTAAAGTTCTGGAACAACTCATGGTTTAAGGAGCACATCAAAATGTTCGCTTAAAAGATTCACGCGATAAGGTCTCACACTTAGAGTTAGAAGTAAGTAAACTTAAGAAATCTGTCTCTGACCTAACCAAGGAAAGAGATGACTTTAAATGAGAACGTTCTGAAGCTGTTACTAAATATGACATGATTTACAATGACCGCGGTCATCTTTATGCTAAAATCAAGGAGTTAGAAGACACTCAGGCTAAGCGAGGACAATCTGAACAAACTGTCTTTTTGCTCAACAATAATCCTAGAGACACCAAGTTTTACAATCCAAAATCAGGTCTTGGTTTTAATAACCCTGAAAATTTGAAAAAGGTTAATTACCTCCAATTGCATGACATCAAGTATATGAATCTAGGGGAAAAAATTCCACTTTTGGTCCCGTGACTATTACACCACTTCCACATTTAGTCCTTTACTTTCAGATTGTCCACATTTAGTCCGTGACCATTATCCCCTCACCACCCCTCGTCCTTCCGGCCAAAATTCCGGCAAATTTAATGCAGATTTTAGGTATGAAAAACCAAATTTAATGCAAAGACTGATATGAAAAACCCAACCTTATATAAAATTTAATGCAAAGACTGATTTTGAGGCTGATAAGTGGACTAAATTTGCCGGAATTGTGGCCAGAAGGACGAGGGGTGGTGAGGGGATAATGGTCACGGACTAAATGTGGACAATCTGAAATTAAAGGACTAAAAGTGGAAGTGGTATAATATTCATGGGACCAAAAGTGGATTTTTTTCGAATCTGGGGCTAACCAAACTTATGAAATTTACTGGTGAGGCTGAAACAATTGAGGAAGAGGAAGAGAAAAGAAAAATTAGGGCTAGAGCTGAAGTTAATTACGATTACACTACTTTAAATAACAGCTATGCTACTAGAGAAATTCCTTTATCTGATGACTACAAAACTTTCTTTCCTCCCGAGAATCAATCTGAATCAACGGAGAAAGAAGCATCTACTTCAAATGTTTTTGTTCCACACGTACCACCATTAATTAAGAAATTTGCTGATCTTCACAATGCTTTTGGAAAAGAACGAGAAAATTTTAAACTTGAAAAAGAAGATCTTTTAAAGAAAATTGCTGAGCTAACAGATGATTCCTCTCAAGGCACTAAAACTCCTGAAACTTCTTCTTCTGATGAGACTAATAAGAAAAATCATTTTGAAAAGAAAAGAAACTCATCATTTGCTCCAAACACAGGGAAAGCGTTTTCTAAATCAAGTGCAGGAAGAATGACCTGGATTCCCAAGACAGTAGTGAAGAAGGATACAAGACAAGAGCATTCAAAGAAGATCTCCAAAATCTTTAATTTTGTGGAAAAGTCTTGTAATAGATTTAGAAATTGTTTTCGTTCTAGTTCTTCTGCTAGTTCCTCTGGTTGTGTTTCAGACAATTCTTCTAAGTTTGCTTCTACTTCTTATTCTAAAATTGATTCCCATTCAAGTGATGTTTTTAAGCATGAAAATTTAAATTCTCCTTTCTCCAAAAGTGACATGTGTGTTATGAATGATTTAAATGAATGTGTTACTTTCTCTTCCTGTGGAGGTGCTTTTTTGCACTATCCTTTAAAGGTGCTTTTTTAAACACTTCAAAAGATTGACAAGAGAGAAAGTTTTCACAAGTCATAAACAATCTCAATCACAGTTCCAGAACTCAAGTGAAAAATTCCAAAAGATCAAACAAGTCTGGGTTCCTAAACAAAAACTAAGGATGGACCCGTCCTTAAATGGGTACCTAAGGCTGCTTAATTTTGCAGGTCAATCATGTGTGGTACTTAGATTCAGGTCGCTCCACACACATGACTGGGAAGAAAGAGCTGTTGAGAAACTACTTTGATAAGTTTGGAAGGAAAGTTAGATTTGGAAACAATGACTCTGCTCCTATCCTCGGATTTGGAGATATCTGCAACAGCAGGGTCACTATCAAATACGTTTCTTATGTTGCCGGTTTGACACACAACTTGTTTAGCATTGGTCAATTCTGTGACAAGGGCGTGAAAGTCATATTCCAAGCTAACAAGTGTTGTGTGAAGGATGATCAGGGAAACACCATTCTGAGGTGTACACGCAAATCTGGTCTCTACACCATTGTGCTGAAAACAGTGTTTCCCAATACAGATGTCTGCCTGCTGTCAAGGGCGTCCTCTGAACTAAATCAACTGTGGCATAAGAGGATGTCTCATCTGAACTATCGTGATCTACATACATTGTCATCAAAGAAGCTTGTTAATGGTCTGCTAGCATTGCAAAGTAAATGTGATCATCTGTGTGATTCTTGCACAATTGGAAAAATGAAAAGAGCTTCTCACAAGGCGAAAATGACAGCATCTACTACTCGCCCTCTTGAATTGCTTCACATGGATCTCTGTGGGCCTATGCGTACACAAAGTTTCAATGGGAAGAAATATGACCTGGTTATAGTAGATGTATATTCAACATACATGTGGATCCGGTTCTTACGCTCCAAAGACGAAACAGCAGACATCATCATCACCTTCATCCGAACAACACAAAATCTACTACAGGCTACTATTCTCTTCATAAGATCTGACAACGGCACAGAGTTCAAGAATAAAAAACTCAATGAATTCTATGAGACTCAAGGCATCATTCAGCAATTCTCTGCAGCAAAGGCCCCACAGCAGAACGGGGTGGTAGAAAGAAAGAACAGAACTCTTGTTGAAGCTGCAAGAACCATGTTGATCCATTTCAAAATTCCACATTCTCTCTGGGCTGAAGCTATCAACACTGTTTGCTTCACTCAGAACACGACCTCTATTCACAAAAGGTTTGGAAAGACACCATATGAGCTGATCAACCGCCGAATTCCCATTGTTTCTTTTCTAAGAGTGTTTGGATGCAAGTGCTTCATCATGAATGATAAGGAAGAATGAGGTAAGTTTGATCCAAAAGTAATAGAAGGCTTGTTCATTGGCTATTCTTCATCATCCAAAGCTTACAGAGTGTACATCTGAGACAAAAAGAAGGTCATTGAAAGCATCAATGTGACCTTTGACGAGAAAGAAGAACATGCTTCTGGACACATCAGTTCAGAACCCAATATCACTGGTGTTCTAGCACAACTACCCACCTCATCTCCCTCACCTGATTCCGACTCAGTGGATCTCGATCATCTGTTTGACCAAATTTACGAGAATCCACAATCACATGATCCATCTCCTCCACCCACTACTACATCTTCAGCTGCAACTCCTACTCCAGTATCAATTCCATCATCTTCTGCAACCTCAACTGACATTGAAACTTCATCACCTCCACCCACTGATCCTACATCCTCATATGTTCCTCATGCTGATAACCCTTATGTTGATCAGCAACTCAACAATAATGCTCAGCCACTCCCTCATGTTAGAAAATGGACACATGCTCATCCACCTGATCTCATACTTGGAAATCCCTCAAGTGGAGTATGCACACGATCTGCTTCCGAGAATGAATGTCTGTTTTCTTGTTTTCTTAGTCAAACTGAGCCTACTCATGTCACCGAAACATTAGCTGATCCTGATTGGATAATCGCCATGCAAGAAAAGATCAATCAGTTTGAGAGACTGAAAGTCTGGTCACTTGTTCCTCGGCCCCCTGGAAAATCAATCATAGGCACTAAGTGGATATTCAAGAACAAGAGGGATGAAGACGGGATTGTGATTCGCAACAAGGCCCGATTAGTTGTGAAAGGCTACAATCAACAAGAAGGTATCAATTACAATGAGATGTTCGCTCCAGTTGCACGCATTGAAGCCATTCGGCTGTTCATGGCTTATGCGGCACACAAAAACTTCACCATCTATCAAATGGACATCAAAACAGCATTCTTGAACGGGATATTAAAAGAAGAAGTTTATGTGGATCAACCAGAAGGCTTCATCAGTAAGAAATATCCAGATCACGTTTATCGTTTAGATAAAGCTTTGTATGGACTCAAACAAGACCCGAGAGCTTGGTATGAGGAACCGTTTGATTTCCTGGTTGATTCTGGCTTTTCAAAAGGAACAATTGATACTAATCTCTTTATCAAGCGTCACGGGTCTAACATCATCTTGGTTCAGATCTATGTTGACGACATCATTTTTGGTTCCACTGATCCAGCACTATGCACTGCGTTTGGAAGTGTGATGCAATCTAAGTTCGAAATGAGCATAATGGGCGAAATGAATTTCTTTCTTGGACTACAAGTTAAACAATTGCCCGATGGAATTTTCATTCATCAGTCCAAGTACATTCATGATTTGCTTAAGAGATACGGTCAAGAGAACAGCACCCCTGTGAAAACCCCGATGACTCCTGCCTGTAAACTTGATACTGATCAGTCGGGAAAGCCTGTTGATGTTACCTCTTATAGGGGAATGATTGGTTCTTTGCTGTATCTGACCTCGAGCCGACCTGATATTATGTTTGCTACTTGTCTCTGTGCTCGCTTTCAAGCAAATCCAAAGGAATCCCATCTGCTTACTGTGAAAAGAATTCTTCGTTATCTGAAAGGAACTCCTAATCTAGGACTCTGGTATCCTAAGGAGACTGCATTTGATCTGATTGTGTATACTGACGCGGATTTTGCTGGATGTAAAATGGATAGAAAGAGTACTTCTGGTAGTGCTCAATTTCTTGGAGAAAAGCTGGTCTGTTGTTCCTCAAAGAAGCAAAATTGTGTGTCCACATCTACGACAGAGACTGGATATGTTGCTGCTGCTAGTCGCTGTTCACAAGTACTATGGATGAGGACTCAACTACGCGACTTTGGATTCTACTTTGACCACATTCCGATTTACAGTGACTCAAAAAGTGCGATTGCTATCTCTCGCAACCCAGTTCATCCTTCTCGCACTAAGCACATTGACCTGAGATTCCACTTCATCAAAGATCATATTGAAAAAGGTCATGTGGAACTATACTTTGTGTGCACTGAGCTACAATTAGCTGATCTATTCACAAAAGCTCTGGATGAGAAACGATTTCAGTTCCTAGTCTCTAAACTGGGAATGCTGAATTCGGAATTTTGATACCGTGCACAAGTATAGGGGGAGTTTTTAGTTTAAGTTTGTTTGTTTTAGTTTAATTTTTATTTTCTTGTCGTGTCAGTTTTTAATCTTATTGAGTTAGTTTCTTGGTCTGTCAGTCTGTTTCCCTAAAGAGTGCAAACATTGAGGGGGGCAAAATTAGTCTGGTCTGAGTGCTTCAATTGAGGGGGAGTAATTTAATTTCTTTTAGTATCTGCAATTTTTTTCCTAAATCAAAAAATCACAAAAAAAATTATTTTTCAGCCTAGGAAGTTTTAGTCAGTTAAATTGAGTCAGTTTCCCAAAATTCAGAAAAATCCAAAAAGATTTTCTTTTACTTTTTCACGGGTACTTAAAGCCTTTTAAACGATTGATTTCTCCACTCTCTTCCTCTCCACTACTCAAGTTTTATAAAAAGCACTCAAAGCTCTCGAATTGTTTATTCATCTCCTTCGTCGCTCATCTCCTTCATCTTAACGGTTGTTTATTGGTGTTTTCTTGCATGTGTGTATCTGTTTTATATTATTGTTGCAGGTATTAAAATTGGAAACAACGACGAAGAAACCGGTTAAGACCACCGGAATCCCCCCTCCTTGCCGTCGTCATCTTCACTCACACCAACTACGACCATCCCTTTCACTTTAAACTTCGTAGCCAAAGAGCTCTACTCCCATTGAATTTCCATAGCTGAATTCTGAGATTTCGATATCTTCGAAATACTTAGATCCGAAATCCCAAATCTCGAAACACGGACCCAACCGAAATCACCTTCCCAAGAAATCCTTTCGAATTCAAAGATCCGAAATCTTTTTAAATCGGGCCCCCGAAATCCCCCATCCCGAAATCTTCTCCGTATCAGGCATTCGAAATCTTAAAAATGGGCTCTCGAAATCCTGGTATCCGAAATTTTACCCCAAAAAGCCTCTCTGAAATCTTAACCCACGAATCCGAAAACCCATGTCCAAAATCTCCTACCCGAAATCCTTTAACCCCCCGAGATCCTAAAAACCTAATTCCCCTTTTCCGAAATCCTCAAAGCCCAAGCCCATCTGACCAAATCCGAAACCCAATTGACCCGAAGCCTTTGTACCGTAATACCCAAGCCCAAAACCAATTGTTCTCGAACGTTAAGTGTCTTATCTGTGCAATTCAGGCATAATGGCATTCATCCCTGAGGAAGAAGTGTATCCTAGGGACAGTTGGATTGACATCAAAGACAACAACCTTCTGATAGACCCCATTACATTCAAATGCCAACACAAAGTGGTGGTCTCCATTCTCAAAGGGCACCCTCTATGGCAAGCTCACATCATATCTGCCAAAGTACCAAAGATCTACTTGCGATAGTTCTGGGGAACATTCACCTCAACCGAAAGTACCAACTCCACCTTTCAAACCCAAATAGCCAACACTACTGTCCAAATCACCCATGATACCCTCCGCACCCTTCTACACCTACCAATAACCTCATCATATGACCCATTTCCCGCTGATAAGGACCTACTCAATGATATTCTCATGGTTGGCCATCCATCTCCATTAACCCAATTTTCTGAATTTTACGACAACCTTCTGCCCCGACCATGGAGAACCCTTTTCTACATCCTCAACAAGTGCCTGTCGCCGAAACAATCTGGTCATGATCGTTGTAATATTCACTTTCTCAAGCTGGTCCATGGAGTAATATTTTCAAAGAATTATGATTGGGCTCAGCTGATCTGGATGGAGCTCCTCGAGCAGCTCAAAATAAGGAGATTTAACAGCAAAACCAAGTACATCCCATATGTACGTTGTTTCTCAATTCTCATCGGCCATTTCATGAAGGAGGACTCCAACATTCCAAGAAGACCAAATGAGGAGTTGCTTGAACTGCCAATGATGAAGTATCTAAAGAACACTGAGGATAAAGTTCAAACGCAACCAATGTGTATTCGAGAGGCACTACTCAATCTTGCTGCTCCAAATGATCCACATGTTGCTGAATATAAGGTTAGTATCTATTCTATCCCTACGACACAATCAAACCCCACTGTGTCTACCCAAGGGACATCTCAACCGAGTGGAAGTAAGGGTCCGAGAGTAACTAAGACCAAAAAGAGGGCAGGTGAGACTCAGTCCAAGAGAGCTGATGTCTCCTCCTCTAGTGCTATTGTTGTTTCATCATCCCCAGTCACTGAAATAATCCGAACTCAGCCCATAGGTACAGGTTCTGACGTTGTCAGTTACCGGGTAGAAGTCACTACATTGAGTTCAATAGCGCAAAGTGAGCCAAGCTTAGACCACTCAACCGTCTCCCAACAGATGGTTGTTTCAATTTCACAAGGGGAACCCATCAGTGAACCGCCCCACACTGCTACCCAATGCATGATAGGTCATGTGTCCACATTTCCAGATTTTTTATCATTTTCTAGGGCACAACCCTCTACTTCTGCACACACTATGTAAGGAATATTTGTAATTAGATTTTGATGATGCTATATTACTTAGGACTTTAGAGTACCCCTCTTTTGATTTAATGTTTTAGGTTTTTCCTTGTAAAGTTCTTTAGTATAGTCGACTGGCAGAAGGCCTCCAGAACAGAAGACCTCCTGACAGAAGATCTTTGATAAGGCTTTGTTTTAACAGAAGACCTTTGGCTATCTACTTCAGAACAGAAGACCTCAGGGTCTCTGTTAGCCTTTACACGGATAGAAACCCTCCTGGTTCTCTGTTGGACATTTCTTCAACAAAAACCCTCAAGAGTCTCTGATAACTTTCTCCAACATAAGTGCTCAAGACCTTCTCTGACCGACTCTCTGCTGAAGACACCAGAAGGCCTGCCACTTAGAGAATTTCACCAAGCCGGTAAACCAACCGAAGATTCCTTCAACGGCTAGGAAACTTGAACGGAAAAGCTACAGTACGCGCATTAAATGCACATTTAATGCCTCCCGTACTCTATAGAGTAAATGCATATGATTGGCCGCAATGTCAGGATTGCTTTATCCCAAAATAGTAACCCGCCAACTTTGTTTGGTCCTACTGGTCAAGTCAACTGCTCGCACATTTAATGCAGCTGTCCTCCTTCTCCTCCAACGGGAAGACAACCTCAGTATAAAAGATACACTACGAAGAACAACCGGATAACTTTGCTACAACAGTGCGAATACAAAAGCATTCAAACGCTAAAAATGCATAGCCTCCTTGAGATTCAATATTCATCATCTTCTACAAGAGAAGGCAGACGCTGGAAAGATTCTTACTTCCAACTCAAGCAAAGTTCTAGCCGTTCTTCAACTCTTCAAGCTCTTCATCTACAAATCCTTTGTAACGAAGCAAGTTGGAGGAACCCCTATTTTTAACAGAAACTCTTCTTTCACAAAAAGGATGTCCAAATACCTAGAGCAGTGAAGTTGTGATACTTCCGGGAAAGCTCAGTGAAAGGACCAGTCTTAAAGGAAGCCAGGAAGTGCATCCCACGAGACATCTACACTTGAAGAAGACGTGGAGAGCTTCTTGAGTGATAGGACTAAGACGTTGTAAACGGTCGCTTTCGCAAGCTTAGTGGAACAGTGGAATAGAGGAACAAGTTGTTCCTTGAACCACTATAAAAAGTCCTGGTGTCATTTACTTACTGCATTCATTTTTTCGTTTTTATTTAAACTGTTTAACTCCAAAGACTTGGTCTCTGTGTTCAGCAGAACTTGTCTTGTGAGTTAACAGAAGGCCTACTGTCTTTGCTTCTCTGAGGCTAAACTAACAGAACCCCTACCAGAACCCCATCCGCTGCCAGTCTGTTCTGCCAACAGAACAAGCTTATCTATTAAATCTGGGACTTAGCTTGAAAAAGTAAAAAACCAATACAGTCTATTCACCCCCCGTCTAGACTGTATCCAGTACTACCGGGACCTACAAGTGGTATCAGAGCCTCCTTGTTCTAATAATCTCTTAGGTTATTTGCTGAACAAATATCCACTTGTCTCTCTGTTTGCCCCATCTTTAATCTGATATAATGGATCACTCCCTTTCCAAGAATCTTATGTTCTCAGATCTTAAGTTTGATGACTGGAGGATCCGAATGAAGACACATCTCTGTGCTCTGCATGATGAGATGTGCCTTCATTTGTATTTTTATACATCATTTTCCTGGCATCACTTTTGTAAAAGGAACCGCTAAATTCACATTTGACCACACAAAATCAATCACAACAACACCATAACAAATATGCTCCTGTAGATAACCGTCTCATCTCACTCCTATGTGCCTTCACTTATCACGGTACACATGGTTGTAAGCTTTCGATGGAGTTGATACACTATCACATGAATTGATATCAGAGTAATAGGCCTAGGCCATATCGGGACTTCTGACGCTAACTCTTTTCGACACTCCACTTCTTTATAAGCAATGTTAACGCTATAAACTTTGAGGTATTGTAGTGTCTGTGACACATATTTGTTTCTTATATGTCCATGACATCGCACCTCCCCAACAAGGAATAACAATCCACTTATAGATGAATAATCTTACTGATTAGATATCCAATTTGCAAAAAAAAACATGTAGAGAGAAGGAGGAGCTTCTCTTTCTAACTCAACAATGCCGCACGGTGGTTCATTTGTGTTCGACGGATGAATCCACTAGATTTGTATTCGTGTCTTGTTGTTTCCTATTCGATAATCACAACCCCAAACCCAGTATCTTCTTTGACTGGTAATTGGAAGGATGGTTGATGAAAAAAACAAAATAAACAGGTCTGAATCGCAGTCTTATTAGAGAAACTTGAATTACATTTCTACCTTTCAGAAGTCCGGTCTGATTAGCAAATAACTTGAATGGCCAATCTTTAAATCCGCGCTATTTAAGAGCTTATAAGTGATTATGTTTCGCACCCGTATAGGTCTGATCTCCTTCCAAGTTTTTATTCCATGTTAGGATTTTTTCACTATTCTGGAGTGAATACATTTATGTAAAAATTCACTTTTGAAATATCAAAACAATTGTTGGTCCCGTTTATAATGGGAACAGTCTAGAGGGGGGGGGGGGGGTGAATAGACTGTTCAGGATTTTTCAAACTTTTCTCTAAGTCAACACTGACTTATCAAAGATGGTCGGATTCTGGTGACAGAGAAGGTCAAGTTCTGATGGCAGAACTAGATCTGGCAGCGGATAAGAGTTCTGTCAGGGTAGCCTCAGAAAACACTAAGGCAAATGCCTTTATGATAACTCTTAAGGGAGATCTGCTGAACACAGAGTCCAACCTTTTGAGTTAATCAGTTAGAATCCTAATGTACACAAATAAATGCGTAAAGTAAATGACACTAGAGATTTTTATAGTGGTTCAAGGAACAACGTGTTCCTCTAGTCCACTGTTCCACTAAGCTTGTAAGTTAACAATTACAACGTCTTAGTCCCTAGCCCTTACGAAGCACTCCTCGTCTTCTTCAAGTCTAGTTGCCACCCGGGATGCAGTCTTTGCTTCCTGATGGCTGGTCTCGTTTCACTGAGTCTCTTGGATGTATTCCACTTCACTTACTCCAGTTAGTTTGAGACGTACCTTCTTTTTCAAGAAGTATTTGATTCAAAATCATTTTTCTCCAACGTAGCTTCTTCACAAGAGGTATGTAGATGAGGCTTTCGAAGTGTTGAAGAAGTGAGGAACTTTGCTACTTTCAGTTGGATATAGGATATGAGAGTATATCTTCCAACTTAAGCTTTTCTTATTGAGGTGAGTGAGTTTGTGGTCTCAAGAAAGCTTGAGTGTTTTTGGTTCAGAGCGGAATATTGAGCAAAGTTATCCTGGTAGTTCTTCGAAGTGTATCTTATATACTGGGAGCGGTCTTCCTGTTGGAGTGTGGAAGATAGCTTCATTTACTGCTTGTACTGTTGATTTGACCGGTTGGTCCTTCGACTTGCTATTTTGGTGGCGAAAGGATATCCGCATGGTCAATCATCAGCTTTAAATATCTCTTCGTACGTACCGCATTAATTGAGCATTTAATGCGTGTACAGTACCATGTTCCCGTCGAGTGACTCCTAGCTGTTAGGGTATATCCCGTTAGTTTCACGGCCATTGAAAGGAGTCTTCGAATTCTGTAAGGTAGCAGTAAGTCAAACGAGGCTTTCTGGTTGAAACTCTGAAGTCCGCCTCTGATGCCAACTCTGGTACCTGCCTTGGTACCCAACTCTGGTAGCTTTTCTGGTGAGCAACTCTGGGAGCAACTCTGGTGGATATTCTGATCAAAAAGATAAAGAGGGTTTCTGGCACGTCGACTATGATAATACTTACACAATAAAATTCTAATACAACATTTCTATAGGGGTACTTTCAAATTCTAATTAACCTAGCATCATCAAAATCTAATTACATTTATTCCTTACAACAATAGTAATGATGCAGCCGTTTTATGCATTTCATAGCAATATTTATACATTTTTAGTAGTTACCCTATCCATGTTATCAACAGAGAGTGTCTACATTTGGGGTAGAGTACTATTAGAATGTTTCAACATTTTTGGGGTTTAATTAGAATAGCCAGATGAAAACACCCATTTTCATTCCGAGATCATATACCTCCTTCATCCTTGATCCCCATCTTCAAGGTGTAAAAACGCCTTGATTGCTCTTAAAACATTTACGCTTACTTCTGCTATGATTCTGCAACATTCTGGAGCACACAACTCACCAGTTGATCAGAAGCGCAAAAAGAATGTTTAATTGCTCTTAAAACATTTAGGTTTACTTCTACTATAAAACTCTACATTTGAAATATACATATCACTTCTGCTATTACTTGTCTCAGAATAATTATAAACACAAATAAAGACTGAGAACTTATTATATACTCCGTCCGTACTTTTTTAGTAGCAAAGGTCAACATTTTTCATTTGCCAACGCACATCTTTGACCGTAATTATATCTTAATCTGTATTAGTAAAAAAATATTAAAAATATGTTTTTGAAAATTTGTAATGAGATGAATTGAACAATATTTTTTTAAAAAATAATTTTCATAAAATAATAGCGTAAAATGTAGTTAAAGTAGAGTATGTGAATAGTGTAAAATTCAACATATTGCGATTAAAAGAGAAGGGAGGATAGTATCTTACAATGCATCTATTATTGTCTTTAGTTCCACTTCAATATTTGTTCTCCCTCTATCTACGTACCCACAAATTTCATTAAAGTTACAACACACATCCGTATGGCATATATCTTCCTACAAATTTTTTTAGTGTTACAACACACATCTGTGAGCCATATATTTAATTTGATTAAAATACATGTGTATTTCGTCACATCACCAACATAGCAATCATTCAACATATGATTAGCTCATATGAGATTTTTGTGATTATAATGTGTTAGGAATATTTTATGGTGTCCAATCTAATTAAATATCTTTGTATTTGTGTAGTTATTAACTAAATGTGTAATACGGGCCACAAATGTGTATCAGCCCGTTAGCTTCTTTGTAACCCGTAAGTTAGCCAACTTCTCATATAAAAGGAGACTAACTTACGGGAACCCTAACGTTCAGGGCTTTAGAGAATAGAGGCGCAGAGATAGAGAGATTAGGGTTTGCCGCTGCTCTCCTTCTCCGGGGAGAGCAGCGGCCAGTTTACACGGTATACCAAAGGTGTTGTTAATCTTAATATCTTTCTATCTGCTTCTTTATACCTGTTATGATTGTTTGATTGTTATGTTTTGGGACTATCAGTTGGTATCAGAGCCGAGGCGTGAAATAGGTTGAATCTATCTGCGTTTTTTGTATCTAACGATGAACTGCTCTGCTTTTCTTCTCTTTTTCTTCTTTTTTTTGATTTTTTTTACCCTAGAAGGCAGACCACCAAAATCAGTGGGGTAAATGCCGGGGGATATTTACCAAATATTATTAATGACAATAAAACGTACAAAAATTCGAGGGGACCGAACTGAACTCGAGAAAAAGAGAAATTACACTCGAATTGAAGGAATACCAAAAAAGTCCATCCGAAAAGCCCTTTTAGCGGGAGTAGGAAGCTGATCCAGCCTAGTAAAAATTTTGAAATTGTTCGTTCGAAATTGGGCTACATGGTGCGCAGCCCAACTACCTTCCCTTTTCATGTGTCCGAACTCCACCCCTTTCCTAAATGCCAGACCTGTAACTTCCTAAACATCTCTTGCCCATATGCTTTCCTTCTTGTTCGCAACATGTAAGGAATAAATGTATTTAGATTTTGATGATGCTAGGTTTATTAGAATTTGAAAGTACCCCATTAGAAATTGTGTATTAGAATTTCTTTTGTAAGTTTTAGCTTAGTCTGCCTGCCAGAGTTCCATCTTGCCTCTACCAGAGTTGCTCCCAGAGTTGCTCACCAGAGAAGCCATCAGAAACTGGTTATCAGGAAGATACCAAAGTTGGCAACAGAGACGGACTTCAGAGATTGGACCAGAGAACCTCTTCAGACTCTGCTAAATCCACCCGATTCCGGAAGCTCTTCCAACGGTCGTTAAACTAACGGGAAATCCCCTAACGGTTACAAACCTTTCAACGGAAGCATGGCACTGTACACGCATTAAATGCACATTTAATGTTGTACGTACGAAGAGATATTTAAAGCTGATGATTGACCATGCGAGTATCTTTACGCCCCCAAAATAGCATGTCGGAGGACCAAACGGTCAAGTCAACAGTACATGCATTTAATGAAGCTGTCTTCTACACTCCAACGGGAAGACTGCTCCCAGTATAAAAGATACACTCTGAAGAACTAAGAAAAATAACTTTGCCAAGATAAATTTGCGTAAACAACCTTCTTGAGATTAAAAACTTCATTCTCAGACAAGAAAAGGCTCCAGTTGGAAGATATACTTTCATATCCTTTATCCAACTAGCAAACTGCAAAGTTACTCAGTTCTTCAACACTTCGAAAGCTTCATATACCTATCCTTTGTGAAGAAGCAACGTTGGAGAAAACTGATTTTATATCAAAGACTTCTTGAAAAAGAAGGGACGTCTCAAACTAGCTGCAGTAAGTGAAGTGGGGATACTTCAAGAGACTCAGTGAAACGAGATCAGCCATCAGGAAGCAGGACTGCATCCCGGGTGGCAACTAGACTTGAAGAAGACGAGGAGTGCTTCTTAAGCTCTAGGGACTAAGGCGTTGTAAACTGTTGTTTTTACAAGCTTAGTGGAACAGTGGACTAGAGGAACAAGTTGTTCCTTGTACCACTATAAAAACCCCGGTGTCATTTACTTTAAGCTTTTAATTCCTGCACTTAAGATTCTACTGACTAACTCTTAAGGTTGGACTCTGTGTCCAGCAGATCTTCCTTCAGAGTTATCAGAAAGGCACCTTGCCTTAGTTTTCTTCTAGAGGCTACCCGGACAGAAACTTATCCGCTGCCTGGTCTAGTTCTGCCATCAGAACTTGACCATCTCTGTCACCAGATTTGGACCATCTCTGTGAAGTCAGACTTGACTTGGAGAAAAGTTTAAATTCCTAAAACAGTCTATTCACCCCCCTCTAGACTGTTTCCATTACAAACGGGACCATCAAGTGGTATCAGAGCCTCCTTGTTCTTGTAATCTTTTAGGTTACTTACTAAACAAGAGATCCACTTGTTTTAGCCTCTTTAATCTCATATTATGGATAACACTCTTTCAAAGAATCTTATGTTCTCAGTAACAAAGTTTGATGACTGGAGGATCCGCATGAAAGCTCACCTCTGCGCACTCCATGATGAAATGCGCATATTATGGATAACACTCTTTCAAACAATCTTATGTTCTTGATGCAGGACCTTTCACAGAGTTCACCAAGGTCAACCCTGAATACATCACTGGTAGTGGTCATCCCCAGATGATCACCAAACTGCACCATGAATGGTCTAATGAAGAAAGGAGAAAGTACAACCTTGACAACATTGCCAAGGATATCCTCTACAAGGCCATTGATGACAAGTACTTCACAAGGATCAAGAAGTGCAAATCTGCCAAGGAAATCTGGGATACTCTCACCCTGATAGGAGCTGGATATGAGCAAGAAAAGGACAACAAACTCACTATTGCCATGAAGAAGTTTGAAGACTTCAAACTTCTACCTAAAGAATGCATAACTGAGATGTATGCACGCTTTCTCACCCTCACTGTTGAGATATCAGAACTTGGGAAGGAACTTACTCCCAAAGAGATCAACTTGAAGGTTCTCAGAGGTCTACCTTCACCATGGAAGATGAAGGTCACTGCCATGAGAGATAGCAAGGATCTCAGAACCTACAGCACTGAGAAACTCATCTCTGATCTCAAATCCTATGAGTTTGAGATGAATGAAGAGGAGAAAGAAGAAGTTGAGGACAGAACAACTACTGCCCTCACTGCCAGCACCTCTCAGGTAAATAATTTTGACCCTTCTATTCTTTTAACTGACGAGTATATGGCGGCTTTTGCTAGGAAGTTCAGGAAATTCTTAAAGCCGAAGGATAGCAGAAGTCCACACTCTAGCAGAAAGCCACACCAGAAGTCCAAACCATCAGAAAGTAGTGGAGAGCTTCTCTGCTACAACTGCAGACAACCAGGGCACTTCAAAGTCAATTGTCCACACCTCATAGTCTCCAAAAGGCAAGGCCAGGAAGGAGAAAAGAAATACGAGCACCGAAGAAGGAAAGCACTCATCACTGAACAACCAGAGAAGGACCCCCTCTCTGAGACAGAGTCCAGCTCGGAATCAGAATCTGATGAAACATTCTGTTGCCTGGACACAGAAACTGAAGACCTATGCCTTATGGGTCAATCTGATGATGAGGTATCTTCTACTTCCAACTCTAGTTTTTCTTCGGTAGGCAGAGCCTTTGATTCTGATTCAATGTCAGAATTTTGGGAAGAGTTTCAAGCCATACAAACCACTTATTCTTCTGTTAAAGAAGAAAACAGTAAGCTTAAGGTTGAAATCCTTGACTTAAGAAAGGAGGTTGAGATCAAAATCAATCTTCTAATTAAGGAAAGAGATCAGCTGGAAGCTGAAAATGGTTCTCTTCTAAAGAGAATAAGAGAGATAGAGCCTCTTGAGATTAAGTACAAAGCTTACCAGAAGGCCCAGTCTTCCATGGAAAAGATTGTACTTGACCAACAAATTGGCACTGGTTTTGGTCTTGGTTATGGCTCAACAGAATCAGGTGAGCCTTCTGTAATGCCTAGCACCAGAGTTGCTAAGGCAGACAAGGTCATAGTGCCACTGATTTCTAGCCCCATTTGTCAGGCTGGTGTATCTGGCACCAAGGTTATTCATGAGAATGTCAGACCAGAAAAGGAAAAGATAAAGGTTCAACAGAAACCCATTTTAAAATTAATGAACCTGGCAGAAGACCTAACAACAGGAAAGATTTTCAGAATACCAAAAATCAAAGACAAAACCATAACAGACAAACTCATGATAATCATGTCAGAAATGATCACCAGAAAGGCAGATATCAAGAGAAAGTTAACTTTAGGCAGAAAAGGTTGGCTGGTCAACTTAAGAAGCCCAAAGGTAATCGCCCCTCTGATCTTGATAGTATATGGGACTTCTACCCAACTAAAAAGGCTATGCAGAAGTATGTAAACCGGAAGCATGATCCTCACAAGCATCTGCCCAAAGTGAATCACACTTCCGTTTACTATGACTACCAGGTGGACAATGGGTACCACCCACCAAGGTTTCACTTGATGAGACCAAAGTGGTACCGGCTGCCAAGACTGCATAACCCCCTAGGACCCAACATTGCTTGGGTACCTAAATCTTCCTTTTAATTTTGTAGGAACTGTGTGCTGGAGCCATCTCTGAGCAAGATTGGTACATTGATAGTGGATGCTCCAGGCACATGACAGGTGACAAGAGTTGCCTAACAGAGTTCCAGAAAGTCAAAGGGCCTAGAGTTACCTTTGGAGGTAATGATAAAGATGGCCAGACAAAAGGAAGAGGGAAGCTGATAAAGAACCAGATAATCATAGATGATGTCTCCTATGTCAAAGGACTGAAATTCAACTTGCTGAGTGCTAGCCAATTCTGTGACAAAGGCTACACAGTTGAATTCTCCAAAGAAGGATGCTCTGTCAAGCATGAGACAACTAAAGAAGTGGTTCTAACAGCAACAAGGAAGAAAAACATCTATGTAGTTGATTGGTCAACCGCAAAAGATGGAATTTGCCTGATAGCCAAAGGAGATTCAAAACTCAGTTGGGAATGGCACAAGAAACTGAGCCACTTGAATTTCAAAACAATCAACAAACTGGCAAGGGATCACATTGTTGAAGGTCTACCCAACCTTGTATACAAAAAGGAGAACTTGTGCAGTGCATGCCAGAAAGGAAAACAAGTGAAGAACTCATTCAGACCCATTGCTGGAAACCTATCTACCGGTCCTCTGAATCTAATCCACATGGATTTATTTGGACCAGTGGAAACTCCAAGTGTTGGTGGCAAAAGATACACCTTAGTCATGGTGGATGACTACTCCAGATTCACATGGACTATCTTTCTGACCAAGAAAAATGAAACTCTGCAGAAACTGCCATCTCTGCTAAAGCTATTACAGAATGAGCAAAATCAGAAAGTCAAAGCCATCAGATCAGACAGAGGAACAGAGTTCGTCAACAAGGTCATACAGGATTTCTGTGACCAGAATGGTACAATGCATCAACTCTCTGCAGCCAGAACCCCTCAACAAAATGGAGTTGCAGAAAGAAGAAATAGAACCTTAAAGGAAGCTGCAAGGACCATGATTGCTGAATCAGGTCTACCCTACAGATATTGGGCTGAAGCAATCAATACTGCATGCTACACCCAGAACAGGAGCATGATTCACAAAACTCATCAGAAAACTCCTTATGAATTATGGAAAAGACGAAAACCCAACATCAGCTACTTTCATGCATTTGGATGCAAATGCTATATACTCAACAATGGGAAGGATCACCTCAAGGTGTTCCAAGAAAAAGCTGATGAAGGAACATTCTTAGGCTACTCTAGCACCAGTAAAGCCTATAGAATACTCAACAAAAGAACTCTACTTGTTGAAGAATCTATTCATGTCAAGTTTGATGACCTCAACTCAGTTGAAAGCATAACTGAAAACTTGGAGAAAGCAAATCTAGAAGAATCACCTGAACTGGATCCACCAGAGACGGATACACCAGAGTTGCTAACTAACTCTGCCATACCAATTCACCATCAGAATCCCATTCTACATGGCAAAGAGAGTGATGAAGAATCAGAAGAAGATCAAGAGAATCCAAGACAACCCCTATCTGAACCTGATCTAACTTGGTTAAGAGATCATCCTCCTAATCAAGTAATTGGTCAAATCAGAAGTGGAGTTTAAACCAGATCCACATCTAGAAGAGAAGCAATGCTTACCTGCTACATATCTCAGATGGAACCTATGACAGTTGAAGAAGCTCTTGCAGACTCAGACTGGATCAATGCAATGCAAGAAGAGCTTACTCAGTTTGAAAGGAATAAAGTATGGGAACTTGTTCCTAGGCCAAAGCACCAGAATGTCATTGGAACCAAATGGGTATTCAAGAACAAAGCAGATGAAGACGGTAACATTGTAAGGAATAAAGCTAGGCTGGTAGCCAAGGGATACTGCCAAGAAGAAGGAATAGATTTTGATGAGACCTTTGCACCAGTTGCCAGACTTGAAGCCATCAGAATCTTCCTAGCCTATGCTGCCTTCAACAACATCAAGGTCTACCAGATGGATGTCAAGAGTGCATTTTTGAATGGAGATCTTGAAGAGGAAGTTTATGTGGAACAACCACCAGGTTTTGTCATTCCTACTCAATCTTCTTGTGTCTATAAGTTTAAAAAGGCCCTCTATGGTCTTAAGCAAGCTCCCAGAGCCTGGTATGACACATTGTCCCTTTTCCTGGTGAACCATGGGTTTACTAAAGGAAAGGTTGACAAAACTCTATTTCAAATCTCTGTTGCTAATCATATTCTGTTAGTACAAATATATGTTGATGACATTATTTTTGGTAGTACTAATTCAGAACTGTGCAAGAAATTTTCTCAAGTGATGCAGAGTCAATTTGAAATGAGTATGATGGGAGAACTCATTTACTTCCTAGGACTCCAAGTCAAACAAGTTCCAGAAGGGATCTTTATCAATCAAGGGAAGTACACCAGAGATCTGATCAAGAAGTTTGGAGTGGAAGGCAAATCATCAGTGAAGATTCCCATGAACACGTCACAAGGAATTGGTCCAGATGATGAAGGAAAGGATGTAGATGCAACAACATACAGAGGGATCATAGGATCTCTGTTGTATCTAACTGCAAGCAGACCAGACATCTCGTTCTCTGTTGGAATCTGTGCCAGATACCAATCAAAGCCTAAGGAAAGCCATCTAAGTGCTGCAAAGAGAATCATCAGATACATCAAAGGAAATCCAAATGCAGGCTTATGGTATCCCAAAGGAGGTAACTTTGAACTAATTGGTTATTCTGACTCAGATTTTGCAGGTTGCAGACTAGACAGAAAGAGCACCTCTGGTCACTGCCAATTGCTAGGAGGAAGGCTTGTTTCCTGGTTTAGCAAGAAGCAGAACTCCATCTCAACCAGTACAGCTGAAGCTGAGTACATTGCAGCTGGGAGTTGCTGTGCTCAGTTACTCTGGATGAAGCAACAACTGAAGGACTATGGAATTCAAGCCAAGGAGATCAAGCTGTTGTGTGACAACACTAGTGCCATTGCTATCACTCAGAATCCAGTTCTTCACTCCAGGACAAAGCACATTGAGATCAGACATCACTTCATCAGAGATCATGTTGAGAAGAAGCATATTTGTATGGAGCATGTACCTACAGAGGATCAACTTGCAGACATTCTAACCAAGCCTTTACCTGAGGCAAGGTTTAACAAGCTAAGGGAAGAACTGGGAATGATGGATGACCTTCCCAGAGATGCCTGAACCAGAGATTCACTGAACCAGAACTACTTTCTTCTGCACCAGAAACTCGGATCAGAGAACCTCTATCTCTGATCATCAGAATCTCACATCAGAGAACCTCCCCTTCTCTGACCAGAGTTCCTCAACCGAAAGACAACAGATGCGGATGTGGACTTAGCAATATTTCGTGGTACGGGCAAGACCTAATTAACTGAAACGCTCTTTTACCAAAATACCCCTGATCGTTACTCTTCTAACGGAAACGTTTTCCGCCCGCATTTCCTTAAATGCTGCCTCGAAACTGCCAACCAAACGTCCACTATTCCTAACCCCTTTATATCCACCGTCTTCGACCCAAATCCCTACTGCATCTTCACCTCTCTCAAAACTGCTTTTGCATTCAAAGCTCTCAGATCCCAAACCTTTCAATCCCCAGAACTTTTTCTTAACCGTCACTCAGAATGAACTTCCTCAACATCAATGATCTGTCTAAGGAAGAAGCTAAGACCCTTATTGCCAACGTTGTATCCGGCATGAAGGTTGACATGTCGTCCCTACCTCTACTGGCAGAAAACCAGAAAAGGATGACCAAGATCATCCAAGGAATGACTGACTCCCAACTTTCAAAAGTTGTTGCTCATCCTTATGAGCACTTCAGCATCAAGGATGTGGCTGAGTTCTACCTCAACGCCACCATCTCCAAGACCGGAGTTCACTCTTCAGTGCAAGGTCAACACATTTTTCTGAATGCAGATGCACTCAATGAATTCTTTGGAGTTCAACTTGACTCCCAAGACCCAGAAGCCATCAACCTCATTGCTCTTGACTCAGTGGAAGTCTCCACTGAAGGATTTGTTCAGACATACTGCCGTCCGGAGGCTGCCGGACTGGACAAGCTGTACATGAAGAAGTTCCTGTTGAAGAAGGACTTTGAGAAGCTTGTCAGCATTCTGCACCGATGCTTGTGGTGCAAAACTGCCTCAACTGATGAGATGAACAAGAACAATGCAAAGGCAATCTTTGCAGTTCACCATGGCATGAACATCAATTGGGGAGAGGTAATCTTTGGCTCCCTAACTGAGTTCATCAAGAAGAAAGACTCTGAAACAGGTCTTTTCTCAACCAAGATGGGACATGGCCTTCTCATCTCTGCCATTCTCGCTGCCAAAGGAGTTCAACTCAGGGATCCCATCCCAGTTGATCACTCCAAGACTATCTTTCTTACACCCTCACCAAAGTTCAACATTGCCATCTCTTCTGAGCTTAAGAGAGAGGAAAGGCTGGAGAAGAAAAGGGAAGAACAGGCTGCTAAGGCCAAACCTGCTTCCAAGAAAGTTACCAAAAAGCCCAAACAACCTGAGCAGTCACAGGTTGTAATGGAAGTCAGACAGAAGAAGAAGAGTGACAATCTGTCACTACCAGAGAAGGAAACAGCAGAAGAGGTTGCACCAGAGTTGCCCTCCCCAAAGGCAACCAGGAAATCTGCTGCCAGTAAACAGAAGCAGAAGAGAAGAAGAAAGTTGGTTGTGAAGAGTGGGGACTCTGACAACTCAAGCACTCAACCTAGGCAGAAGAAGAGGAAGACTAAGGTCATCTCACCTGCCAAGGACTCAACACTTCAGGGGGAACCTGTACCAGAATCTGGGACTCTACTAGAGGATGACCCAGAATCTGCACCAGAGTTGCCAAACTCTGCTTTCTCACCAGAGCGTGAAGCCACACCAGAGATGGACCAAGAAACTGACTTCAGCATCATTCTGCAGAAGCAGTTTGACAGAGTCCTAGCCTGGAGAAGATGGAGAATGGGACCTCTCCAACAAATCATTCAGTATTTTGATTCTTATGAAGAAGAAGCTGTTGTACTTCACTGGGTAGGCACAGATGATGTGTCAAAATGCTTCAACCTTACCTTCCTGATCTCTGTCCTACAGAAGAAGAAAGACAGATATCAAGGTAAAACTCCTACATCTGACCTATCTCCAGAAAGGCATGTCAAAGCCTTGGAAGAAGAAGAAATGGAAGAATTTGATGCTTGGCTGATGGAGAAGAAAAGAAAGGAATCCATGATCAAATTCCGCCATAGTGCTCTTGAGGAAGGAGAACCATCAACAGCAAACGACATTGCTATTACCATGGAGAAGCTGATCAAGGAGTGGAGAGAATCTGTGTACTCTGAGATTGTTCTTGAGGTAATTCCTTCACCTCCTCCTTCCCCTCCCAAATCTCCTATTCCTCAACCTTCACCTTCTAAATCTCCATCCAAACCTTCTTCCCCGTCTCACCAGAAAACACCTTCACCTAACCAGAAAACCACAACCTCCACCAGAACCCCATCTCACCAGAAACCCAACTCCAAACCCTCATCACCCTGCAAACAACCCTCTTATACCAGAGATCGATCACCTTCACCCCCACCATCTCCCTCACATCAACCTACTACTCAACCCTTAATACCTTTTCCCCAGAACTCACCTCCTCAGAAATCCTTATCTCCATCCAAATCTGCCTCACCTCAGAGATCCCCTCAGCACTCTGCAGCCTCCACACCTAAGAAGAAACCTATCTTCAGGGTCCCCTCTTCTTCCAGTGACAATGATGGATTTCTTACATCCTCCATTGCTGCTGATGAAACCTCCAAAAGGAGAAGGACACCTCCCAGAGTTCCTTCCCCTCCTCCATCCAACAGAGTTCCTCCATTACCTAAAGGCAGAGGATTGGAAATGTCTGGATTTACTTCTGATGAACCCCAAATACCTTTCAACCAGTTTGTGAAATCTGCTGAAGCTTTTGGTGGAATACTGGTTCAAGATCTGAGCAAGATAATAGAGTTGAATGATAAGCAACATGAAGAGCTCACCCATACAAATCTGCAAATCACAATAGGATTTCAGCATCTGACAGACAAAGTTGCTGCACTGACAGAAAATCTGCACAACTTCATGCATTCTTCTACTTCAAGGATTGATTCTGTTTCCAGAGATGTGAGCGGACTCAACTCTGTTCTTCACTCGCACTCTCAAGCTCTGCTTGCCCAGAACCAGACAATCAACAAGATATCAGATTCTGTTCACAATCTCCAAAAATCAGCTGATAACTCCTCCCAGAAGCTCAATATCTTACACTCTCTCTGCAAGGAACACCAAGAGCAAGGCCTGGCTCTCCTCAGAACTGACAAGGAAAGATACCAGAAGATGGTGCTCCTAGAAGTCAGCACAAGGGACCTTCAATCTGCAGTGGACAAGCAACAGAGTTTGATTGAAGGACTTGCCTCTGTCACCCAGACTCTGCCAGAGACACTGGATGAAATCAGAGATGCTCAAGCCTCTGAGTTCTCAAAAATTGAACTTCTCCTTGGTGATCTTTGTGATGCCAAAAAGGGGGAAGAGACTAGAGAAGAAGAAGGACCTAGCACCAGAGCTCTCTCTATCAGAGAACCCTCCTCTGTTGATCCTACTCCTTACTTTGATGCTACCAGAAAGAAAAGGCTAGCGGCTGCAGGCACCAGACCTCCACCCCCTCCTTCAAGAAGCTCCAAGAAAAAGACTTCATCCTTTTCACTTAATGACTGGATGAAGAGTGGTATGTCAAGACCAGACAGAGTCCAATTTGAACAGATGAGGAAACTGATGACTCCTCTTCAAAGAGAGAATCTGTTCATGGATAGTGATGGACTGGTCCAGATCAACCATGGTGGTTCCATTCAAGAAGATGAAATGTGGTATGGTATGAATATTCTCAATGGCAAGAATTCTGCAGAAGCTGTCAGAAACTACTTGGACTGCAAACTTGCACCTCATTGGGCTGATTATCAGAATCCGAGGGATTTAGCCTCAATCAGAGCAAAGGTAAATGCTGAACTAGAGAGGATTGACAGAGCAGGACCACAGGTAGATGAAGAAGATCTCTAACTCTCTTTATCTAACTCTGTAATGCGTTACTTTTCCCATCAGATCAATAAGATACCAACTCTGCCTCTCTTTTGCTTGGCTCTTCTCAAATATCTGTTCTTATTTACTTTCTTGTGTATATTCTGTTATCGTACTTGATTATTGCTATCTGATTGTACCGCGTACTCTTACTATCTTCCTATGCTAAGTTGCCCACCAAGATTTTAATGAAAAGTTTTTAACTTTATTTTTTTTATGGTGAAAGGCACTTCTCTGGAAATAGTTAAAGGGTTTTGGCATCATCAAAAAGGGGGAAATTGTAAGGAATAAATGTATTTAGATTTTGATGATGCTAGGTTTATTAGAATTTGAAAGTACCCCATTAGAAATTGTGTATTAGAATTTCTTTTGTAAGTTTTAGCTTAGTCTGCCTGCCAGAGTTCCATCTTGCCTCTACCAGAGTTGCTCCCAGAGTTGCTCACCAGAGAAGCCATCAGAAACTGGTTATCAGGAAGATACCAAAGTTGGCAACAGAGACGGACTTCAGAGATTGGACCAGAGAACCTCTTCAGACTCTGCTAAATCCACCAGATTCCGGAAGCCCTTCCAACGGTCGTTAAACTAACGGGAAATCCACTAACGGTTACAAACCTTTCAACGGAAGCATGGCACTGTACATGCATTAAATGCACATTTAATGTTGTACGTACGAAGAGATATTTAAAGCTGATGATTGACCATGCGAGTATCTTTACGCCCCCAAAATAGCAAGTCGGAGGACCAAACAGTCAAGTCAACAGTACATGCATTTAATGAAGCTGTCTTCTACACTCCAACGGGAAAACTGCTCCCAGTATAAAAGATACACTCTGAAGAACTAAGAAAAATAAATTTTCCAAGATAAATTTGCGTAAACAACCTTCTTGAGATTAAAAACTTCATTCTCAGACAAGAAAAGGCTCCAGTTGGAAGATATACTTTCCTATCCTTTATCCAACTAGCAAACTGCAAAGTTACTCAGTTCTTCAACACTTCGAAAGCTTCATATACCTATCCTTTGTGAAGAAGCAACGTTGGAGAAAACTGATTTTATATCAAAGACTTCTTGAAAAAGAAGGGACGTCTCAAACTAGCTGGAGTAAGTGAAGTGGGGATACTTCAAGAGACTCAGTGAAACGAGATCAGCCATCAGGAAGCAGGACTGCATCCCGGGTGGCAACTAGACTTGAAGAAGACGAGGAGTGCTTCTTAAGCTCTAGGGACTAAGGCGTTGTAAACTGTTGTTTTTACAAGCTTAGTGGAACAGTGGACTAGAGGAACAAGTTGTTCCTTGAACCACTATAAAAACCCCGGTGTCATTTACTTTAAGCTTTTAATTCCTGCACTTAAGATTCTACTGACTAACTCTTAAGGTTGGACTCTGTGTCCAGCAGATCTTCCTTCAGAGTTATCAGAAAGGCACCTTGCCTTAGTTTTCTTCTAGAGGCTACCCGGACAAAAACTTATCCGCTGCCTGGTCTAGTTCTGTCATCAGAACTTGACCATCTCTGTCACCAGATTTGGACCATCTCTGTGAAGTCAGACTTGACTTGGAGAAAAGTTTAAATTCCTAAAACAGTCTATTCACCCCCCCCCCTCTAGACTGTTTCCATTACAAACGGGACCAACACAAGATACTCAATCACCAGTCTGGAATCCGATTCCACCTGAAAGTCAACATAACCTTCCTCCATAGTCCATCGAGTAGCAGTAAGGATGACTTGTATTTCAGCTTCCAGCGGGGACATGGCACACACAGGGAAGCTAATCGCCACTACAAAGTCTCCTCGTTTGTCACGCAGAACCGCTCCTCCTCTCGCCTCGCCATCTAAGTATCCAGCATCAACGTTTAACTTCCATTTCTTGTTTGGTTTTCTCCATCTAATTATCCGAGGTCTAAAACCCTGAATCCGGAAATGAGCAGGAATCAAACCTTCTTGAAATAGGATTTCACCAATAGTCCGAATCCTATTTGTAGACAAAGAGCCAACCCATGTTTGAGTGTATAATTTGATTTGTATGATAAAATTATTTGGGTTAGATTGACCTCCGCCAGAACACCAAATGTGGGAAGCATATTCTTTCCAAATAATCTAACAAATGGTGCTAGGCATACTTTGTCTAAAGATTTCAACCAAACTCGTAGCATCCTTTCTCAGCTTCCAGAAATGCAAATGGCTATGATCCATGTAGGGGGGCTGATAAATTCCAAATATACTATAAAAGTATTTCCAAACCTCTATCACAACAGGGCATTGAAAGAATAGATGTTTCATAGAGTCTCTATTCTTCCTACATAGGGGGCCATATAGAGGGATTTAGCACCACCTGAAATCTACTGAGGTTATCTGTAGTGGGTAGAATACCCTTAGCAATTTTCCATTGCAAAAGTTTGATTTTTGTTTGAGTCTTAGCTTCCCAAATTTGTTGATAGATAGAGTAATTGAAAGATAAATCTCTTACAACCTCATAATCAGATTTAATAGTGAACTGGCCATTATTCTCTTCATTCCAGGACAACTTTCCATTTGGAGCTATGGTACACAAATCTGATCCCTGAGCATCAACTGAACATATACGTCTACAAATAGCAGAGTCAGTGATCTTAGGTACCATGTTTCCATTTCTATCATACCTAGTTCTCATTATTTGATTCCAAAGAGAATCCCCAGTTTTCCATTTCCACCATAATTTGAGTGTGAAGGCCTTTTCAATATTAGATAATGACCTGATTCCCAAACCCCCTTCCATGGTTGGAAAACACAATTTATCCCACCTAATCCAATGATATTTTTTCTTATCATTAGAGGAACCCCAGAAAAAGGAGGACATCTTACTGTTGAAAATATTGATAACCTTTTTAGGCAATGTATCCATAGCTAAAATATGTAAAGGGATGGAATTAAGCACATGTTTAATAAGGACTAATCTTCCTGCTTGGGATACATTTTTCTGTTTCCAAGGAGAAAGCTTATTTTCAAACTGAGCGATGATGTTGCTACAGTAATCAAATCTATTTATCCCTTTATGCAGGTGAACACCAAGATATTTCATAGGTAAAGTGGCCAACTTCATACCCAGAAGTTCCTTTATTTTAGCTTGCTTGACCGGAGATGATTTGCCACACAAAATAGAGCTTTTCAACAAGTTAACAGCCTACCCTGAGCATTCTTGGTAAGAATTCAAGAACTTCTTAAATCTTAATAATGATCTGGAATCACCCTTAAGAAAAATGAGCAAATCATCAGCAAACCCTAGATGGGAAACAGCTCTGCCTTTATTTCTCATCCAAAAAGGTTTGATTTTATTAGATTCCATCAAAAAGTTTAGCCCTCTTGAAAATGCCTCAGATGTTATAATAAAGAGAAATGGGGATAGGGGGTCACCCTGCTTAACACCTCTAGAAGGTTTAAAGAAACCTTGTGGGGAGCCATTGATTAGAACTGAGAGAAATGTAGCCTTAAGGTTGTTCATAACCAGCATAATAAAATGAGTTGAACAACCAAATATCAAAAGAATATCTGATAGAAATTGCCAAGAGACTCTATCAAAAGCTTTTGCCATGTCAATTTTAACAATCAAATTGCCACCCCTAACTTTTTTATCAATACCATGGACCATTTCCTGTGCAATGAGAACCTGGTCAGCAGCCTCCTTGTTTGACATGAATCCAGCCTGTTCCTGAGATATAATCTTGGGAAGAATGTCCTTTAGTCTGGAAGCCAGTACCTTAGTGCAAACTTTATTAATGAAATTAGATAAGCAAATAGGTCTAAAAGCACCAAAATTAGAAGACCTATCAGACTTAGGAATAAGGATGAGTAGAGCACTGGCCATCCCCTTAGAAATAGGAAATCCCATGAAGAATTCTTGAACTGCCCTAACCACATCCATACCCACAATACTCCAGCATTTTTTAAAGAATTTTCCATGATAACCATCAGGCCCTGGGGCCCCATTCTGATTTAAATCCCATGCAGCTTGCTTAACTTCATCCATATCAGGCATAGCAGTGAGTTTATTATTATCTTCTTGAGATATTAGATTTGGGATGTAATCTCATATCTCATTCTATTCATATTTATCCCCAGTGTATAGGCCTGAGAAAAATTCCACTGCAGCATTCCCAATGAGGGGTAAGGAAGTAACTTCTTGGCCTGCCAGGTTTCGAATGGAGGTAATACACTGTTTCCTTCTTCTAATTTTGACATAGGAATGAAAGAACTTTGAATTGCTATCCCCTTCCTTAATCCACTTTTTTTTTTCCCGGAAGGCAAACCACCAAAATCAGTGGGGTAAATGCCGGGAGTCAGATACCAGGATTTTATTAAAAAAAAAAGCTGGAATTACAAGGACCGAGGGGGACTAAACCAAAACCTCGTAAAGAATTAAACGAAGAACAGAATTTTTAAAAAATTAATGCAAACGAAAAGAAGCGATACCAAACAGATCCATAATATAGGCCCGTCTAACCATCAGGGGTAAATTAATGGGACTAAGAAATTCCTGCAATGGGCCTGAGTGATTTTGGGCCAAAATATGTGCTGCTCCGTTGGTCTCTCTATAGGCGTGTCGAATGGAGAGACCTTTCCTATTCACTGCCTGTAAGGTTTCCTGAATAAGCTCTCTCCATCTCCGCACCTCAGTGTCCAGAAGAAGTTGCACCACCAAGGCTGAATTCGTTTCCACCTCAAAGCCGCTATACCCTGCATCCATCGCCCAGTGAATCGCCTGGGAGATGGTCTTCAGTTCGGCCTCTAGCACAGATGAGGCTTCCACCTCAAAGCTAACCGCTCGAAGAAGCTGACCACAACGATTCCGCAGAATCGCACCTCCCGTCGCCATACCAGATAAGTATCGAGCGTCCGTATTCAGTTTGCTCATTCCTTTCGGTTTTCCCCATTTTAAGATCTTGTAGGTATAAGTAGTGTTACAGAAATCCAAAGGGATTAATTGTTCCTCATACAAAATCTTGTCAACCGAGTGAGTTTTAACCCCTTTTAGAGTGTATGACCAGGCCTGTGTGTAGTGTTTAATAACTTGAATGATACCTGTTGTCGTTGAAATGGAATTCCCTTCTCCCCACTGTAAATTTGAGAATACCTTCCAAATGTTCCACGAGATAATACCCGGGATATTTTGCCTGAATATATCCAGAAGGTCTAAAGAACCAGTGCTAAGCCAACAATTCCTGAATACCTGAGTAATAGATGTGGTACTCCTGGGTATTGTGATACCCAAAATACTCATGAAGTAATCCCAAATAGGTTTCACTCTATTGCAATTGTAAAAAACATGGTCTAGGGATGAAATGCTTTTCCTGCATAAGTAACAGATAGAAGGATTTGATATGATATGTAACTGATTTAACTTTTCAGGGAATGGCAGAGCATTTTTGAGAATCTTCCATTGTAAGAGGGAGATCTTAAGTTCCTGCTTTGGGCTCCATAGATGTTTAAATGAAAAGGTAGGCAGAAAGTTGTTCCTCACTTCATTGTATGCAGATTTTATGGAAAATTGACCATTTCTCTCTTCATTCCAGATGATAGTTCCATTGGTGGATTGTGAGCATAATGAGCTTGCATATTCATGGACATGACATATCCTTCTCCAAATTGAGGAATCAGTAATTTTAGGTATCATTTCAACTCTATCATACCTGCTTTTTATAAAATCAGTCCAAATAGATTTCCCTGTTTTCCATTTCCACCAAAGCTTGAGAGTGAAAGCCTTTTCAATATCTGTTAATTACCTAATCCCTAGACCACCCTCCTCAGTAGGATAACAGAGATTTGCCCATTTAATCCAATGAAATTTTTTCTTATCATTTGAATAACCCCAGAAGAAAGAAGCCATTTTGCTATTTAGTATCTTAATAACTCTCTTGGGTATGCTGTCAGCAGCTAAAACATGCAAGGGGATTGAGTTTAATACATGTTTGATTAAAATCAGTCTCCCCCCTTGAGATAAATTCTTCTGATTCCAAGTATTTAGCTTCTTTTCAAACTGATTGATAATCTGTCCACAATACTCAAATCTGTTTATTCCTTTGTGCAGGTTAACCCCCAAATACCTGATAGGAAGACAAGCTTCTTTCATTTCTAGTAGCTCTTTTATCTGATTAACTCTTCTAATAGATGTTTTTCCACACGAGAAAAGACTTTTATCTAAGTTAATAGTCTGACCAGAGCTTTTTTGGTAATCCTTCAAGAACCTTTTAAAGTTCAGAATTGATCTAGAGTCTCCATTTATAAAAACCAATAAGTCATCAGCATAACCTAGGTGAGAGATGGGAACTCCAGAAGTTCCACTCCAATAGGGTTTAACTTTCCCTTGTTCAAATAACTTGGAAATGCCCCTTGAGAAAGCCTCTGAAGCAATAATAAAGAGATAGGGTGACAGGGGGTCACCTTGTTTAACTCCCCTACTAGGCTTAAAGAAACCATAGGGAGATCCATTGATCAGAACTGAGAGCCTAGTAGCTTGTAGATTATTCATAACCAGCTTGACAAACATAGGAGCAAAACCAAACTTCAACAGAATATCAGAAAGAAACTGCCAAGATAGTCTATCACAAGCTTTAGCCATGTCAAGCTTTACCACCAAATTAGAGCCCCTTACCTTTTTATCAATGCAATGAATCATTTCTTGAGCAATAAGAACTTGATCAGCAATGTCTCTTTGTTTCATAAATCCTGCCTGTTCTTTAGATATGATCTTAGGTAAAATACTGTCAAGCCTTGTAACAATAACTTTAGTACAGATTTTACTTAAGAAACTTGAAAGACAAATAGGTCTGAAATCTGCAAACGTATTGGGATTGTCCTTCTTAGGGATTAGCACTAACATTGCACTTGCTAAACCCTTTGGAATAGGTAAACCCATAAAAAACTCTTGAACTGCTTTCAACACATCTAAACTCAAAAAAGACCAACATTTTCTGAAGAATTTGCCATTGTATCCATCAGGACCAGCAGCACTATTAGGATTAAGACTCCAAACAGCCTGTTTAACTTCTTCCATGGTAGGCAGATTAGTAAGAAAAACATTGTCATCCTGAGTAATCAGGGTAGGAATAATATCCAGAATATGATTATTACCAGTGGGGTGATCTGCAGAATATAAAGAAGTGAAGTAGCTCACTGCTGCATCTCCTATATCAGAAGGAGTGGAGTAACTGTTGCCATCAGAGCCTCCAATAGAGGTAATTATCTGCTTCTTATTTCTTATCTTAACATAGTTATGAAAGAAACTAGTATTGGAGTCCCCTTCCTTGATCCACTTAATATTTGCCTTTTGTCTCCAAAACTTCTTCTCTACTTTATACTTTTGGAGTAACAAACTTCTTTTGAAAGACCAGTCAACCCTGTTCCCTTCACTTGGATCCTCCTCAAAGGCCTTTTCTGCTTCCTGAACCTCCTTCTCACATTCTTTAATGTTTGCAAAAATATCCCCAAACACATTCTTGTTCCAGTCCTTTAGATCTTTTTTAAGCATTTGAAGTTTAAAACACATACCTCTCATACCTCCAACAGTAGCATAAGATTTCCATTTATTTTCCACAAAATTCATAAAAGAATGATGAGATGTCCACATATTTTGAAATCTAAAGAGCTTAGGACCAGAAAGACAATTATTTTTAATTTGAATCAACATAGGGCAATGATCAGAAGGAGATCTGTTCAGCATATCCACCTGTATATGTTCATAATTATCTATGAATTGTTGATTAAATAAGCACCTATCAATCTTTCTCCATACTCTCCCCCTTGCCCTAACTCCAGTCCAAGTGTAGTGATGGCCAAATTGAGAAAGTTCTGATAGGTTAGAGGTTGCAATACAGTTACAAAACTCATTCATTCCATAAGAGACAGGTAAAGTATGGCCTTTGTGATCACTAAAGGCAGCAATTTCATTGAAATCACCCCCCACCATCCAGGGTTCTTTCATACTTCTTGAAATATTTACTATTCCTTCCCATAACTCTCTTCTAACAATGTAGGTATGTCCACCATAGATTGCAGTACACCACCCTTTGAAGATGCTGCTTTGGATTCTAAAATGAACAAACTGAGAGTGCCAGTTCACATCTGAAATGATAACTTTTGCATTGTCCCAAAAGATCCAAATTTTGGTAAGTGGAGAAACAATAACCTCATTCATCCCCAGAGTTTTCTTAAAATGATCTGCCCTTGCATTGCTAACTATTGGTTCAATCACAACTAAAAAATTTAATCTCCATTGATTAACTAGGGAACTGAGTCTAGAACTGGAGGATTCTAGACCCCTAGTATTCCAAATCAGCCAATTCATTGAGAAACTGGAAGTGGAGGTAAATCTTTTGCTGCACTTCTAGTGAATCTTTTCTGATTATTATCCTGTGCAAAGTTTGTTTTCCTTGAAGCTTTTCTTGCCACTTGTGTAAATCCATCATCATCATCCCCTTGTTGTTTGTTAGATTGAGCCCCCATATGAGTATCTGATGCATCATGTGATTCAATAACATGTTCAATCTGCATATGTTTGTCACTATTTGCATTCTGAGTCTTTTCTGTAGCACTAGTATTATCTGTTTCTGAAGTTGCCTGTTGAAACCCTTCTACAATTCCTCCATTACTTATAATAGACAGATTATCTTTATTGGTATCATCCTCTGCAGCTAATCTTTTAGACATTATATCCACCCTAGCTTTAATCTCCTCCCAATTGTCTAGAATATTACTGCATCTTTGTGGAAGAACAATGTCATTATCTGTGTAGTGTACCTTTTGAGACAGCTCTTTGTCTTTCCTCAGGGTTTTCCCCAAAACTGTGGTAAACACATCATCCTTGCTAGCAAAAAATTTGGGATCCCTACTTGCCTTCTCAGATATGTGGAATGTCTCCAGTGTTGGGTTACTCACTGGTTCAAGATTATCCGTAGCAGGATTAGAGGCTTGAGGTTCCAAATTGATATAAGATGTAGATGGCTGATCCAGGGCATTTGTAATAGAAACAATATGTTGTGTAATTTTAGCCTTCTCCATGTCAATTGCTTTCCCATTCCCCTTCTTCCCGTCTGTAATAAGTTTTTTTTCTTTTTGGTAGTTTGCTTTAACAACCCAATTCTCCTTAGCAAAATGGCCTTCAATTGTTATCCCCACAGCCCTCTTGGGGCACATGGCACCTGAATGCCCCAAATGATAACATTTATTACAATATGAAGGCATGTTCTCATATATCACTGGCTGGACAAAACCGTGAGACCCACACTGAATCCAGACCTTATTAGGCATTTCACCAGTAAGATCTAGTTCAACATATACTCTAGCCATAGATGGCCTCGCCAATGATGCTGTCGCTGCATCAAGTTTGAGAGGCCTACCAATCATCCCTGCTATGTCAAACAATGCCCTTTTATCATGCAAATGAATCGGAAGGTTCTCAAAATTTAACCAAACGGGAACCACCGGAGATTCAACATTAGGTTTGAATTCAGGTGTCCATTTAGTAACGCGCATAGCATTTCCGAAAATATCCCAAACCTGACGGTTCCAACATCTAACATAGTCCTCTTCTAATTCAAATCTGATTAAAATGTGTTTCTTCTCCAGAATTCCCAAATGAAACTTTCCCTTAAATCCAATACGATCGAACGCCTTACGTAAAGATAACATTGAAGGACGTCCAGCAAAAAAATAACCAACCAAATCTTTAGAATGTTGGGATGCCAGCAATTCAATTTCCTCCTCTGGAAAGGTAATGGAAGGCATCCCTTTGAAACAACGTCCGCAAAAGACCGGCCTCCCCACACCTTGGTAGGTGGAGGAGGAGCAGCCACCCCTTCCGCCGTCGGAGCAGTCATACGTCAATCGCCAGAGCTTCTCTCTCTAGGGTTTTTTCCTCAAAAAGTCGAATCGTGTCTATAATAATAATAATCCCCCTTCCTTAATCCACTTAATATGAGCTTTCTGCTTCCAAAATTTCTTCTCAAGCTTGTTTTTCTGAATTAACAAACTCCTTTTAAAAAACCAATTTTCTCTTGTTTGATCACAAGGATTGTTTTCAAAAGCAATCTCAGCTTCAAGAACCTCCTTTTCACATTCTTTCACAGAAGAAAATATATCCCCAAAAGTGTCTTTATTCCATTTTTTCAGTACAAGCTTCAGTCTTTGTAATTTGGATATTAACCCCCTCATACCCCCCGATAATCAAAATGACTCCCAACTTGTCTTCACCAGCCTCCTAAAAGAATCATTAGAGAGCCACATATTCTGGAATTTGAAACTTTTAGGCCCAGAAAAGCCAAGTGATTCACATTGAATGAGAATAGGACTGTGCTCTGATGGTGTTTTATTTAATACAGAGATTTTAATATTATCAAAAGTGTCAAGGAAATCTGTATTAAATAAAACCCTGTCCAATCTTCTCCATACTCTTCCATTGGATCTATTTCCAGTCCATGTGTATTTCAGGCCAAAATAAGGAATATCATTCAAGTTACAAGCAGCAATGCAATCTGAGAAATCATTCATTCCTTGAATAAAAGGTAAGGCAATACCTTTGTGTTCACTGTAGCTGGCTATAAGATTAAAATCCCCCCCAATCATCCAGGGTTCATTCATTCCAGCAGAAATTTTTATTAGGCCATCCCATAAATCCCTTCTAGTAATATAAGAATGCCTCCCATAAATACCAGTGATCCACCCCTGAAAACAACCACTTGTGACCCTGAAATGAGTAAATTGACCATGCCATTGGATATTGGAGATAATCATTTCTAAAGAATCCAAAAACAACCAAATTTTGTTAACTTCAGAACAAGCAGCTGTGTGAAACCCTAAAGTATGCTTAAAATTATCAATCTTAGCCATAGATACCATTGGTTCAATAACCACAAGTAATTTCACCCTCCATTGATTAACTAGGGAACCAAGTGTAGAGCTGGAGGACTCTAGACCCCTAGTGTTCCAAATGAGACATTTCATTGAGTAACAGAAGTGGTACCAGCCCCCCTAGCTGCACTCCTAGTATTTCTTCTGTGTTTCTGTTCAGTAGCTATATTCTTTTTATTTGCTTTTCTTGTGACCAAAGTGAACTCATCTTCCTCTTCTTCTGGTTGTTCTGTACCCTGCAGGTGAGTAAGTGCAGTTGACTGGTTCTGATCCTGATTGGCATTCTTCTGAGTTTCCTGCAGGTGAGTATCTGTGTCTACCTGATTCTGGTTAGCAGTTGATATTACAATATGTTCATGTGCTTTCTGACTAACCACAACCTCAATTCCTCTACAGGTTTGTGGCCACCCATCCCTAAGAAGTTTAGAGGTTCTGACTTGCTCATCCTCCACATGATCTTCCTCTCCTTCAGAGTAACATTCTCTGGGATTACACTGTTGGCATCAAGTTTACATAGCAATTCATGAAGGTTGGTATCATCCTGTATAACCTTAATTGCCAAAGGATCATTATTAATTAACCATGGAACATCTGCCTCTAACAAATTTTGAATTTGTTTAATATTTTCCTCATATGGCTTTCTGGGTTCCTCCTGGTCTTCAACATCTGTGATTTCCAACACACTCTTAGAGGAGGATGGAATGTTAGCCTGAGAATCTACCACCAATTTTGCTTTTCCTTTTTCTGCACGTGTAAATTTGTGGGGCTTTGTATTCTCCTTTTTCTGCATGCATTTATTTGTAGGCTGGTTAATATCCGTATCTGATATTGTGTGCTCATTATGCTTCTTTGGACACTTCCCTTGTGAATGGCCTAAGTGTTAACACACAAGGCAATATTCCGGCCTATTCTGATAGGTAATAGCCCGGGAGAATCCATAGTTTCCACAGTTGATCCAGATCTTGGATGGCATATCTTTGGTAAGATCCAATTCTACGCAAATCCTGGCCATAGCAGGCCTGGATAGACTTGATGTAGCTGCATCCAATTTTAATGGCTTCCCAATGAGACTAGCAATCTCAAATAAGGTTGATTTATCTTGTAGATGAATCGGCAAACCCTTCAATCTAATCCACACCGGAACCACCGAGTATTCAACATTAGGACGAAACTCTGGTGTCCATTTAGTAACACGCATGATATGACCTTGGACAACCCATGATTGTCGATTCCAACACCTCAAAAAATCTTCCTCCAAATCAAATCGTATCAAAATATGTTTAGGATCAAGTGTTCCCAAATGAAAATAACCCTTAAATCCAATGATTTCGAAAGACTTACGGATGATTAACTGGCTAGGTTTACCTTTGAAAAGTAACCAACCAAAGCCCTTTTGTGTTCATCTGCCAATTTTCGAATATCTCCATCCAAAAAACTGATCGCCGACATTCCTTTGAATCGCGTCTTCTCAGTAGTTATCACAGAGAGATCAGTTACTACATCCGCAAATGATTTTCGACTCCAAACGTTACCACCGCCGTCCGGTGGCTTTGCCGCCGCTGAGCTCTCTGTCATCCTCTTATGCGAATTTTCCTTCTCTTTTTCTTCAATATAGAGTTTTGCTCCTGTAATCTTGTTTGTGAATGAAAATCTGTAAAAATTATACTGTTGGAATCACCTTTCAAAACCGATTCTACAGCATATCCTCTTTTTCGATTTCTGCAAATTTTCAACTTTGAAGAACTCTACATGAAATGTAGAGTTTATGCTTTTACATAGCTGCAGAAACGATTTTGACTTGATACAGATACAGGAGGAATCCTGACCTTCAGGGCTATTCAGAACAGTTTTCAGATTCTCAAAATTCGAAGATTTCATTTTGCAGGAACTCGACATTTAGGGTCTCGAATTCCTAAACTCGTCAGTTTTAAAATCGAGAGTTTTAAACTCGAGAGTTTTAAAAATCAAGAGTTTTAAAATCGAGAGTTTTAAACTCGAGAGTTTTAAAACTCGAGAGTTTTAAACTCGAGAGTTTTAAAACTCGAGAGTTTTAAAACTCGACAGTTTTAAAACTCGAGAGTTTTAAAACTCGAGTGTTTTAAAACTCGAGGATGACAGAGAGCTCAGAGGATGAAAATTTTGAAAGGTGATTCCAACAAAATTAAAACTCGAGAGTTTTAAAACTCGAGAGTTTTACAACTCGAGAGTTTTAAACTCGAGAGTTTTACAACTCGAGAGTTTTAAACTCGAGAGTTTTACAACTCGAGAGTTTTAAACTCCAGAGTTTTACAACTTGAGAGTTTTAAACTCGAGAGTTTAAAACTCGAGAGTTTTAAAATTTGAGCTTTAAAATTTCGAGTTTTAAAATTGCGAGTTTTGGAATTTCGAGTTTTGGAATTTCGAGTTTTAGGAACTCGATGTTTAGGATTTCGACTTTCTGAAAGATTTCTAGATTTTTGGAATTTCTCTATGTTTTGAATATTTCAAAGTTTGGAGTTTCTTGAAACTCAGAATTCTTCAAACTTGACATTCTTCGCAGTTCATCGAAGCTTTACATTATAGGATTTCTGAATGAATCTCTGTTTATCAAATTTTTTAGAAGTTTTCGATGTTCTGATGTTTTTCAAACAGCAAGTTTTCGATTTTCTGAGGTTTTCGAAACTCCAAAGTTTTTGATGTTCCAAACATTTTGAAATTCTAAAGATTTCGATTTTCTGAGGTTTGTTTTACAGGTGGATTTTACCATTACTCTTCAAGGAAAACTCGAAATTAAAATCTCGAGATTTAAACCTCGAGATTATGATTTTGAGTTTTTGCCTTAGAATTTTATTTAATTTGACCTGCTCTCGAATTTCAACATCGAGAACCTCAACCTCGAAGAATTTCCTCAAAAACTCAATATTCCAGATTTTCTGCGACACCGCACTGTTTTGGCCACAACTTTTGACTCGGTGATCCGATTTTAGCAAACTTTTTTTTCTTAGAAAGCTAACGAAAAGATCTACATTTTGTCTTTTCCTATGCCCCAGAACCCTTTTCTAACGCGCCCTCACTCTCAGTCCTTGAGGGTCAAGACGTTAGTTTTCCGACAAACTTTGTAAATCACCGATGTCCAGGTCAAAACTTAGGCAAATCTGATCAAATTCTTTCAAAGTCAAACCTAAGGTCTAAGCTCCATTGTAGAGGTCCGAAAATTGTAGATAATTCAATCAACCTCGCGTCAAAGGTCATCTTACAACAATCAACAATCAACTACTGAAGCCTCCCCTAACTCATCAACATTGTGTGATCCTCAAACATGCTGAAATTCCAAATGATGAGATTAGGGAAACCGTCATGTGTGGTACCTGTTCAGATTGCTCCACACACATGGCGGGTATGACGAGCTCTGAGCAATCAATCCTTGCACATTGTGAGGGGGAGTTTCAGTTTTCTCCTCCTGGTGCCTAACACCGACAAAGCAAGGAATCTCTCAACGGATGCAACATTCTAGGGGGAGTGTTCAATGTTATCCTCACCGGTGCCTAACAATGACAAAGCATACCGAGTGCTCCAGTTGAGGGGGAGTACAGAGAGAAAATCAATGAGAGAATATGTTCTTATGGCTTAGTAAACCCCACTAAGCCTACCCAAGGGACAAAGCCGAGAGTGAGTGAGTGAGTGATCATTATGAGAGTTAGGAAGCAGAAGGCTCAAGTGAGAAGGAAAACAATAATCAATGATGAGTCTGCTACTTCAACTGCCTGCTATGTATTGAACACTGTTGGAGATATTTAATTGTGAATCAAGTTTGTCATAGATTAGCTTTATATTTAATCCTTGTATTTAATTAGTGCATGAATTAGATAGCAATCGGGCCAAGTATTAGGCCCTAATAAATAGGCTAAAAGCCTTGTACGCCTAACCTAAACCTCGCCTATAAAAAGGGAGCCGAGGGTTTAGGATTAGGTTAACGTCGTACCTATTCTTCATAGCCTTACGCGCATATATTTGTGTTGTACGAATTCACGGTCTATCAAAGAGGGTTTTACTTGATTCAATCTGTGTTCATCCGTACGTTTAATCTTCGTTGTTAGATCGTTATTCATTGCTGTTACAGAAACAGGGACTAACAATTGGTATCAGAGCCGATCGAGAGCCGATCAGAAGAACGCCTGCAGAAGACTCTGTTTTTCTTTACGTTGTTCTTACTGTCGATATTTCACTCTGTAATTTTGTTTCTTGTTCAAAAGTTGTAAAAGGTACACCCTTAGAATCGTCTTTTCAAAGCGATCAAGGGGTATACTTCAGATTTTGTTTTACGCATATTCTGTTTTCGAGATATCTCGAGTAGGGCTTGTCGACATCTTGATTTTTCACAGGTTCTGCTACGTTTTTCGAGCTGAAAACTTTACCCGAGGATCTCGACATTCTACTCTACAGGAAACTACCTTCATATTTTGCTTATCTGATTTTTACAGTTTGCAGGATTTCGACATTGAGGATTTCGACATCTAGGATTTCGAGATCAAGATTTCGAAAACAAGGTCTCGACATCTGGTCTCGACATTTGACATCTCGAAATTAGATTTCGAGTTTTAACCTCTCGACATTTCAAATCTCGAGATCAGCTTCTCGAAATTTGAAATCTCGAGATCTTTAATCTCGAGCTCAAATCTCGATACCGGGCCTCCTTTATCGAAATCTGAGATTTCGATATTCAGATCTCGACATCTGATTTTTCGACTTTCTGCCTCTGAAAATCTTTTGATAAATTTTCTCGAACGGTCAGTTTAGTACAGTAATGGCCTCAGAATTCAATGCGCAAGGGAACAGCAGTACCCCTCCTAGTCTCAGGAAGGGAGAATACCAAATGTGGAGGAATAGATTCCTTAATTTCCTTGAGCACAAAGAGAACTCCGCTGCGATGCTTGAATCGTTGCTTGAAGGACCAGCTGAACTCATGATTTCAGTTGGTGGTGATCCAGAAAATAATCCTCCTATTCTTCCAGAAATAAGGAGGAAAGTGCCATCTGAATACACAGAAGCTGACAGGCTCAGGCTTCGTGGTGATCTCATGGCCAAAACATACCTTCTTCAAGCAATCCCCAATGAAGTATATGTTCTCATAGACAGCATGCAAACAGCTAAGGAAATGTGGGATGAGATAGAGAAGCTGCTCCAAGGCACAAGCATCAGCCTTAAAACCAAGAAGACTACGATTCTTATTGCTTATGACTCCTTCAAAGCAGGTCCAGGAGAACCATTGAATGAGACTTACAACAGACTTGTTCAACTGGTCAATGAACTCAGGAAAATCAAAGTATTCAGGTCCAACTTGGAACTGAATATTAGATTTCTATCCAGTCTACATCCTGCATGGGAAAAAACAGTGAAGGATGTCAGATCTCGGATTGATTTGGACGAAATTGACCTCTGCACACTCTATGAACATCTTAAGCAGTTTGTCAACGAGGTTGCCTGTGCCGAGGATCATCACACCACAAACCCCTTAGCTCTTGTAATGGAGGCTCAGCCAAGGAGGACAACCACTTCACTAAAGAAGAAAAAGAAGAAGGTGGTGGTTGAATCAGATGATGACGAGAGAAATGATGACAAATCTGATCTAGAGGCTGAGCTAGCAGACTTACAGAAGAAGATGGCACTGCTTGCCAAGAGATTTGCGAAGAAAAACAGCTCCTCCAACAAGCTGAGAATCTCCTCCTCAAACTACAAACAGAAGAACCATGATCAAGGATCTTCTAGGAAGGCACCATGAGCAGAAGATGCTCCCAAATGCTACAATTGTGGTAAGCCTGGACATGTCATCAAAGACTGTCGTCTCCCAAAGAAGAAAGATGCTAATTTCTACAAGCAGAAGATGCTGTGGAATAAGCAGAAAATGCTGATGGTGCAGAAAGAAGAAGAAACTTCTGCAATGATTGCTGAGAATGAGAACTGGGCAGAAGATTCTTCTGAGGAGGAGGAGGAGGAGGAAGACAACTATGCCCTTATGGCACGAGTGGAGGAAGATGAAAGAAAGGGTGATGCTGCGATCCCCGAAAGCGAATGTTCAACAAGCTCTGTAAGTACCTCACATACTTCTTTAAATAACCAAATGCAGTCCTTACTTGAGAAGGACAATCTAATCAAAGAACTAAAGGAGAGACTAGACAATAATCACAGGGTACTGAAACAGAATCTAGACCAAAAGTCTTCCTTAAGTGTTCAACTTGAAATTGCAAAAGATCAGGTCAAAAAGGTGTCCTCAGATTTTGAAAGCTTTGAACTTAAGATAGCTGAATTAACTAGGAAATTTGAGGATAGTGAACGAGAAAAAAGCACAGCAAAGGCTGAATGCGATTTTTTGCATAACAAGAGAAGAGCACTTTTAAATAAAGTAAAAGAACTAGAGGATCTAGCTGCTAAGAGAGGTCAATCAGAACAAACAGTTTTTCTGCTTAACAGCAAACAAAAGGATGACCGATTTTACAATGCTAAAACAGGACTGAGCATAACCAACCCACGTAATCTAAAGAAAGTTAACTGTATTCAAATCTATAACAAAGATTACATGGGACTAGGGTTTGGCGAGAAAATGTATTTTCGAAGTGATGAAGAAAACGCTAAAGCAGAAGAAGAAAAGAGAAAGAATCCAAAGTCTGCGATTTCTTGTGACTATCCCTCTGTTAATGAAAAACATTTTCACAAGAAAAACCTACTTCCTGCTTTAGTGAATGCCTTGACCCTTATGCTAAAGATATTCCTCATATAGGACATCCTCTAGACCCTCCCCCAAGAGTAGGTATTGCTAAAACTGGTGAGGAACCTTGTATATTTCCCATGACTCAAAAGCTCAAAAACCTTCAGAAAACTCTTGATAACGAGAGAGAGAGAGAGATTTGAAACTGAAAAGAAAGGTTTTGAGCGCAACTGGCAGGAACTTCTTCAAAAGTTCAATGATTTGAGTGAGCAGTATCATGCTAAAACAGACCCTTCTACGACTAAGCCTGACAGCTCACACACCTCACATGAGAAAAACAATGCTTTAAAAGGTTCGTCCACTCATCTCTCTTCTCCTTTGTTTACAGGAAATGAAGTGAAGAAGGAAGGAGAAGAGAAGAATGAGTGGAGGAAGAAGAGGAAGGAAATCACAGAATGCAAAAATAAAAGTTTTTGAGAATAATGCCAGTCCTAGATCTAGTTCTATTTTTTACTCTAAAGTTAATTGTAATTCTGTCTCTACGAAACAAACTTCTAGTAGTTCAGTCTTGAGTCCCAAGCTGAATATTTCTGAGACATCTTCTAGACATCGTTCTATTCATAATACAAGTGTTGCATATGGTTATTCTGTTCCAGATCCCCATAATTATGAATGTGATGTGAATGTTGTTAAAACAAAGCCTCTCAGAAAGCTCAAACCAGAAAGAGAAACCAAGAAAGGAACTTCTAAGGGAACGTTTTGTATTCCTGATATGAAATATGCTCTTAGAGTTCATTCAAGGAAACATCTTAATCGGCTTTCTAAAGAGGAGATTTTCAAAACCAAACTTAAGAAACAACCATTCAATCACAAAGCACATGTCTACTCTCCTCCTAAACCTAAAACGGAAAGGTGGGTCCCCAAGGTAAGACCCACCAAAACTGAAACGAAAAGGTGGGTCCCCAAGATGAGACCTACCCAACCTGAAACAGATAGGTGGGTCCCCAATCGAAGACCCATCAAAACTGAAACAGAAATGTGGGTCCCCAATCGAAGACCCATCAAAACTGAACCAGATAGGTGGGTCCCCAATCGAAGACCCATCAAAACTGAAACAGAAAAGTGGGTCCCCAATCGAAGACCCATCAAAACTGAACCAGAAAGGTGGGTCCCCAAATTCAGACCCACCAGAACTAAAATGGAAAGGTGGGTTCACAACATCAGACCCACCAAAATGGAAAATGCTAAGTGGGCTCCAAAAACCAGACCCACTGCAAAAGCAGATCTAGCTTATAGAGAGCCCACAAGAGAAAGAACTTTTGTTGAAAGAGCTGCTGACCTTGGATCACAGCTCAAAGCAAGATTTAGAAAGGTGTTTCTTGATAATAAGGAAGGACCCACTCCAAGTTGGGTACCTAAACATGTTTGATTGTTTTGCATGACGGTCATGTGTGGCATTTAGACTCAGGATGCTCAACCCACATGACCGGAATAAAGCACCTTTTGAGCAACTACACCAACTGCTACGGAGGCAATGTCAGATTCGGGAATGACGCCTCATCTCCTATTCTTGGGTATGGGGACGTCGTCTGTGCCAGTGTCACTATAAAAGACGTTTCATTTGTCAAAGGACTCAAACACAACTTACTGAGCATTGGACAATTCTGTGACAGCGGGATGGAAGTGAGGTTCTTTGCAAAACAATGTTGTGTTCTTGACAGCACATGGAATACATTATTAACGTGTTACAGAACATCAAATCTGTACACTATTGATCTGAAAAGTGTCCAATCCACCACTTCCATCTGTCTGCTGTCCAAAGCTTCAACTGAACAGAACAACCTATGGCACAGACGTCTCTCCCATCTGAACTTCAAACATCTATCAACCTTGTCCTCCAAGAAACTTGTCAAGGGGCTTCCTCTGCTAAAGTCTTCCGAAGAAAATCATTGTAGTGCCGGCAAAATGGGCAAAATGACGCGAAGCTCCCACAAGTCAAAAACCGAACCATCATCTACACATCAGTTGCAGCTAATTCACATGGATCTGTGTGGACCTATGAGAGTCCAAAGCATCAACGGTCGCAAATACACTCTGGTGATCGTTGATGATTTCTCTAGGTACACATGGACAAAATTTCTCCGTTCAAAAGACGAGGCTGCAGAAAACATTATGACCTTTATCAGAACCATCCAGAAACTGGTACAACACAGTGTTCGAATTGTTAGAACTGACAATGGTACCGAGTTCAAAAATCAAACTCTCACTGAGTTCTATGAATCACTCGGTATCACTCAGCAATTTGCAGCATCTAAAACTCCCCAACAGAACGGAGTTGTTGAGAGAAAGAACAGAACCCTTGTTGAAGCAACACGCACCATGCTAATCCAATCAAGACTGCCTCACTTCATGTGGGCAGAGGCAATCAATACTGCGTGCTTCACTCAGAACAGAACATCCATCCATAAACGCTTCGACAAGACTCCTTATGAAATCCTATTCAACAAGACTCCCGACATCTCTTTCTTCAAGGTTTTTGGCTGCAAGTGCTTAATACTAAATGATCGGACAGAGAGAAGTAAGCTGGATCCCAAAGCCAGAGAAGGCGTGTTTATTGGCTACTCACTGCAATCCAAAGCTTACAGAGTCTATCTCAGAGACAAGCGCACTGTCATCGAGAGTGTAAATGTTACATTCTATGAAATGGCAGACTTTGCGATCGAACATCTACAGACTGATCCATCAACTGCTGTACCAGTAGCTTCTAACAAAGCTGAACCAAACACCGAACATGACGATGTGATTCTCGACTCTCTCTTCAGAAACTTGTACGAGAACTCACAACCTTCACCTCCTGCATGCACTCCAGAGTCAACATCAACTCCAACAGCAGAGATTCCGCTCCTCACAGGACCAGACGATGTACCATCCACACCCTCAACCCCTCAAACCAATCCCAGAGGTGTGGATGATCACGGCTTTGCTACGAGTCCGAAATCATCTCCATTACACACCACAGCTGCTCCAGAGCCTTCAACCTCTTATCAGGATTCGGATCAACCAATCATTACTCCAACTCCTCTAGTTCATGAGAGGAAGTGGACAAGAGCACATCCCGTTGAACAGATAATAGGTGATCCGAGTCAAGGTGTGCGCACAAGATCCGCAACGATGAATGAATGCCACTTCGCATGCTTCCTAAGCCAGTCAGAACCATCAAAAGTCTCCGATGCGCTACTTGATCCAGATTGGGTGATTGCTATGCAAGATGAACTCAATCAGTTTGACAGACTCGATGTATGGTCACTGGTACCCAGGCCTCAGAGAAAGACAATCATTGGCACGAAGTGGGTATTCAAAAATAAAAGAGATGAAGAAGGAGCAGTTGTGAGGAACAAGGCAAGGCTGGTCGCAAAGGGATATAATCAACAGGAAGGCATAGACTACGATGAAATGTTTGCGCCCGTAGCTAGAATTGAAGCAATCCGCCTCTTTCTTGCATACGCGGCGCACAAAAACTTCACCGTCTTTCAGATGGACGTAAAAACAGCTTTTCTAAATGGGACTTTAGAAGAAGAAGTCTATGTCGCTCAACCAGAAGGATTTGTAGATCCAAAATTCCCAGACCATGTATACAAGCTCAAGAAAGCTCTCTATGGGTTGAAACAGGCACCCAGAGCTTGGTACGATGCCTTGACCGAATTTTTGATCGATTCAGGTTTCTCAAAAGGAAAGATTGATACTACTTTGTTTATCAAACGACAGAAGTCTGACATCATCCTGATTCAAATCTATGTTGATGACATCATCTTTGCCTCTTCAAATCCGCGCTTGTGCCAACACTTTGAGAAACTGATGAAAACAAAGTTCGAGATGAGCATGATGGGCGAACTTAACTTCTTCTTAGGCCTGCAAGTAAGACAACTCTCTGATGGCATTTTCATCAATCAGTCCAAATACATTCTGGATATGCTAAAGAGATTCAACATAGAAGGCAAATCTTCCATGACGACCCCCATGTCCCCAAACAACAAACTGGACTCAGACCCCTCCGGGAAGCCAGTTGATGCTACGAATTACAGGGCCATCATTGGATCTTTGCTATATCTCACGTCAAGCAGGCCTGACATTGTCTTCTCCACATGCTTATGTGCTCGCTTTCAAGCAAATCCGAAGGAATCTCATCTGACAGCTGTACGACGAATTTTAAGATACCTCAAAGGCACGGTGAATCTAGGCCTTTGGTATCCCAAGCATTCAGGCTTCGATCTAGTCGGATACTCGGATGCTGACTTTGCTGGTTGCCGGATGGACCGCAAAAGTACATCGGGAGCCGTCCAATTCTTGGGCGAGAAGCTAGTCTGCTGGTCTTCCAAAAAGCAGAACTGCGTGTCAACATCTACAGCTGAGGCCGAATACGTCGCGGCTGCTAGTTGTTGTTCACAAATATTATGGATGAAGACTCAGCTACAGGACTACGGTAACACATTCCGCCACATCCCGATCTACAGTTACTCTCAAAGCGTCATCGCCATCACAAGCAATCCGGTTCACCACTCCCGCACCAAACACATTGATCTGCGCTATCATTTCATCAAGGATCACGTGGAGAAAGGAGGCATAGATATGTACTTTGTAAGCTCAGAGCTTCAACTGGCTGACTTGTTCACTAAGGCATTGGATGAAAAAAGATTCCAGTTCCTGGTCTCCAAGTTGGGCATGTTGAACCTCGAGCCTGTTTAATTTTTGTCTCCACTGGTCTGAAAAGTGTGTGTGTGTGGGACTTGTAAATAGTGTGTGTGCGTGTGATCTGTAAATAGTGTGTGTGCGTTGCATGTGTTGAGGGGGAGAAAATCAAAATAACAAAAAATAGTGTGCGTGTGTTGCATGTGTTGAGTGGGTAAAAAATCAAAAAGAACAAAAATAGTGTGAGTGCGTTGCATTTGTACATATTGTTTGTTGCATTTTGGGGGGGGGGGGGGGGGGGGATTTTCACTGATTGAGGGGGGGCTCTATTTTTTACTAGTTTGGGCCTCGAAAATCTTTTAAAAAGGCACTGTATGCCAGCCCAACAATTCGGGCTCAATTGTTACGGAGGAGGTCCAAATTTTTTTTCTCGCGTATATAAGCCTCGGAAAATCCCTTCACTTCCTATTCTAAACTTTTCGCAAAGGCTTGAAAATCGCAACTCAGAGCTCCTCGACTTCTCAAAACCCTTGTTCTCGCAAAACTCATCTCCTTCTCCGATCCTCTCTATCAATCTCTCTTGGAAGGTAGTTGACGATTCACAGTCGATTCATTCATCTCGAAATCGATCGACTGTTCTCGCAAGAACGATTCAATTTTTTTAAAAACAAAAAGAACAAGATTTTCAGATTATTTCAAGTTCGAAATCTATTGTATGTTGTATTTCGTATCTTTATCTTTGCAGGTGGATTCATCTCTTCGAAATCGTCGATTCATCTTCTCGAAATCAAGATCTCGAGATGGGCATCTCGACATCTTGGTCTCGAGATTTGAATCTCGAAATCAAGATCTCGAGATCTGCATCTCGACATCTTGATCTCGAGATTTGAATCTCGAAATCAAGATCTCGAGATCTGCATCTCGACATCTTGATCTCGAGATTTGAATCTCGAAATCAAGATCTCGAGATCTGCATCTCGACATCTTGATCTCGAGATTTGAATCTCGAAATCAAGATCTCGAGATCTGCATCTCGACATCTTGATCTCGAGATTTGAATCTCGAAATCAAGATCTCGAGATTTGAATCTCGAAATCAAGATCTCGAGATTTGAATCTCGAAATCAAGATCTCGAGATTTGAATCTCGAAATCATGATCTCGAGATTCAGATCTCGAGATTTGAACTTTGCAATTTTTTCAAAATTCCACCTGCATAAACTTATCTGAAACCTTCAAATCAAACTCCTTCAATCTAATCAAACAGTTGAATCTCATATGCTGACCCCCTACTTCTACAGTTTGAAATGGCAGGAAACACTCAAACGCGGATCGATGATGCTATCTACCCCAAAGGGAAATGGATCAAGGTGCTGGACAACAATTTCCAGCTAGACCTTGCGGTGTTCAAGTGCCAGAACTCCATAGTCCCAGCAATCATGAAAGGTCACTATCTCTGGCCTGCACTTCACTACTCAAAACCGGTGCCAGAGATATACCTGCAACAGTTCTGGGGTCATATGCACACGGATTCACTGAAGGATCGCTCCAAGATCAAGACCAAGTTGAACGGCATGCGGGTGATTCTGACACCATCCACTCTTCGGACTACTCTATCGCTGCCGATTCATGATGAGTATGATGCACTGCCGTCCATCCCAGATCTACTGAAAGATGTGGCGTCCCTAGGCTACACCTCACTACTGCCACAGCTCTCCAACTTCAACGGAGCATATCTTCACCATCCGTGGAAAAATCTATTCGGGCTGGTGAACAAGTGACTGTCGCCTAAGCATGCTGGCTTCGACAAGTGCAACAAGCAGATACTGCTAGTCTTCCATGGCATCGCCTTCAACAAAAACTATGACCTTGCACAGCTCCTCTTATCAGAGCTAATGGACCTGGTCAAAGCCAAAGAAAAGAACAGGCCAGGTACCATCCCGTACGCAAGGTGGCTCGAGCTGATCATACACGACTGCATGGCAGAGCACTCCTCAATACCAAGATGCAGTACTGATCCTCACTTCACCGCACTGAAGCTGCAATACTTTAAAGCAGACAAGAATCCTACCTTCGGTCTGAGGATACCTGGATTTCTGCTCAAGCTGGTCAAATCTTCAAATCCAGCGGTCCAGCAGTACAAGGAAGCCACTGAGAGAACTGTCCCTATGGTTCAGCAAAACCCAGCTGGACCTACCCCGGGGGCAAAGCCGAGTGTGAGTAAGGGTCCAAAGAGAGCCCAAAAGCCACATAAACCAGTGGCCGGTTCGCCCAATGAAGGAAAGTCTGACGACTCTCTAGCGACGAGTCAGGCGGCTGAGGGCACCGAAACAGACGCTGAGGAAACAGCCAATGAATCGTCAAGTGAAGCCCAAACAAACACTGACGACGAGGCTTCCGAGAGCGTGGGCACAGAGAGCGGGGAATCTGGCTCGGATGATGACAACGACGACAATGACAGTGACGACGTGGAGCACACATATGCCCTGATCAGAAAAGGGAAGCTGCCAGTCGAATCTCCAAAGAAGAAAAGAATAACTGCTGAAGATGCAACACCAATAATCGCTGGCAGACCCCAAGTCTTCACTATCAAAGAGAAAGCTAAACCGATAGTTGTTCCCAACGAGACAAACTGCTCAAAGGACGACTATGACGAGGCAGCTCATACAATTAAGAATTCTGAAGAGGTCGTCATCCGGGAGAAAAGGGCCAAAGTTAAGAATGATAAGACTGCCAAGGCAAAGCCCCAGCCCCGAGCCAGAAAGAGCCTGATTGATAAGGCAGACGAGCATATCTTTGCTGGCTGCGATACATTTATCCAGATAAGCCGAGCTGAATCCTTAAGCATAGGAGCCGATCTTTTCGGTTCCCGGGTAGAAGTCGCAGCATCTGGCTCAACTGCGCAAGCACAGCCCTCTCCCAGCCACTCGATAGCCTCTCAACAGGCTATTGTTTCAAAAGAACGGGACTCCACCCCCTCACTGGTTCCTTCTGAATCAGTTGAGCGTACAATTGACCTATCTCCCGAGGTCAAAACCCCTTCTTCTCACACATCGAGTCTAGGTGTCACATTCCCAACATTTTCTTCATTTTCTAGGACACCTACACTATTCACTGCACATACAGGTGCACACACCCTGAACGCAACAACTAGAGCGCAAGCTATGACGGTTGGAAGCCCTGCTGCGCCCACAATGATTCCATCATTGAATGCAGGCCACACATCAGCAATCTTCACCGATGTTGTGTCAACAGTTACAACCCCCGTAACTGGTCACCCTACCTTTGAAGACGTAAACGTTCTACTCAATCGCTTCCTAGATTCCACCATTAAACCATGGGTGCAAGATGCAATGACCGCTCTAGCACAGGAATTTAGGACCACCCAAGCGGTTCGGTCTGAACAAACCCCACCCCAACCTTCACCCGAACCTTTCATATCCCATACACAACCCGTATCCTCCACCCCTCTATCTCACCAATCCATCAACGAAATTCCCATTCCTTCTCTTTCTTGGGGAACCCAGGATACAGAACCAGTATTCTCCCCACACCCGACCACACCCTCCATCGATCTCTCCTCATTATCCTTCGACACTCTTGCATCGGCTTTGCTGAACAACCTTCTAAACACCCCTGAAGACAAACTTACTCTTCATCAGCAAGCCATACTCGAAGCCCTTCTTTCTTCACCGGAAACCAAGAGCACTTGCAAGGAGAGTCCTCGTGGTCGCAAACGTTCCCATGAGGACCCCGATGATTCGGATCCTCATGAGGGGGAGAACAAGCGACCTCGATCACTTGAGCAAACTGCCCTACCAAGCCAAACTCCACAGCTCATCCAACCCGAAACCTCGACAAACCAACAGCCACCACCCACAGCCAAACTTTCTAGCATGGTCGAGCTAGACGTAACATCCCGAGGCGTATCTCCCAGAGATACCAACCGAGGAGGGGATGGAAGTCCTGATGATGCTACCACTGGTACATCCTTCACATCAGGCCATCAGTTGGAACCTAGTTCTAAGCTGGTGTCAACGGGCAATCCAAGTGAACCCGGTTGTGCTACCAAGGAACAATCACCACCTCAAAAGCAACAAAGAGTTCCATACATCTCCCCAGGCAAAGACATCCATGATGCACTGGAGGAGGCGGTGATATACGATAAATGGCCGAGATAATGGACAGAATGGGATGATCTTCGGAATGAGGCTGAACAAGAGGACATGCAAAGAAATTGGTGGCTACGAGAGCTAATTAACAAATGCTCTGAAGATATCGTTAGGCTCGAGGATGACGAACGCAAGGAAGGGGAGAACTAAGAGGAATCCCAGAAAACTCTTGAATCCGTCGTAAGACAATCAGCGGGAAGACTTCCCAAGACAGAGAAACCCTGGGATAACGTTCGCATCAAAGCCCCCTTCCAAGAGGAAATCAGAGAGCATATCTGGCGTAGACCAGACAGAGTCAAACCGCTGAACGAACTGAAGCTAAGAGGCCTTACTCATCTAAAAGGAAAGCAGGCTGGAGGTCATCTGCATATGCTGCTATAAAGGTCAACCGGTACTCAGAGAGATCTGATGGAACAAGATCTGAAGTCAAATATTCTCCCGATTCATCAAATTCTACAAGTGAAAGCTGAAGATTATCACGGAGTAACATTCTACACTTACAGACTTCAACGCACTGACGGGATTGAATTTACTTGCCAAGAGAATGACTTCATCATGCTTAAACCCGACGATATCTATCAAATGTTCATGGCCTATAGATACCTTCCAGTCAGGCAGAGCATAACATACAGCGAAGGCCTTGCAGCAATCAAGAGATTCATGCTTAGACAGATCAGAGTATACTCTTCACATGACCTACAGATGGCTATTGAGTGCAACCTGAAAAAGACAAATCTGACAAAGCCAAGACTGTATGGTCCAGAACTTGAAGACTTCCCAGCCTACCACATCTTCTTCACACCGCCAGCAGTCACCTATCTGAACCACAAGAACGAAAAACGTCTGATGGTAGTCAATGAAATTGAGAAGTACTGTGACGGAACGCTGAAGATAATCAAAGAACAGCTTCTAAAGATGAAGGCGGAGCTAGAGGAAAATCTTCAAGAGGCATCGTCTTATGTTCAAAAGGAACACTCTACAGTAGAGACAATTTTAAAGGCCATTGACGATCGCCTAGAAAAGAGAAATATGTTGAGGCAATATGAACATGCACTTGGTATGAGGAAGCACTACTTCAAGTCGCAGAAGCAATAACAGAGTGGCACTTGATCACAAAGGGGGAGATTGTTGGAGATATTTAATTGTGAATCAAGTTTGTCATAGATTAGCTTTATATTTAATCCTTGTATTGAATTAGTGCATGAATTAGATAGCAATCGGGCCAAGTATTAGGCCCATATAAACAGGCTAAAAGCCTTGTACGCCTAACCTAAACCTCGCCTATAAAAAGGGAGCCGAGGGTTTAGGATTAGGTTAACGTCGTACTTATTCTTCATAGCCTTACGCGCATATATTTGTGTTGTACGAATTCACGGTCTATCAAAGAGGGTTTTACTTGATTCAATCTGTGTTCATCCGTACGTTTAATCTTCGTTGTTAGATCGTTATTCATTGCTGTTACAGAAACAGGGACTAACAAACACTTACTCCTAGCCACTCAAATACTCTGGACAATTCCCAAATAGGTTCATGACTGATTTAATCAGATCCCGGGTAGAAGTCACATCATCTTGTCCAACAGTGCATGTTTAACCCTACCCAAGACCACTCACTTGTCTCCCAACAGATAGGTGTTTAATCATATTTCACAGGGAACCGCATCTCTCATTACTGTCTCCTTCCGAGGCAAGTGATACTGACTACAGTGGCCTCAGCCCCATGCCACTGAACTTTCATTGATCACATCGTGTCTAGTTACCTCATTCCCAAATGTTTTGAAATTTTCTAGGACGCAGACGCACTTTTAGAGTCAGTTGCAGGTCTACATGACCCGCGAGAACTTCCATAGGGCTCATCTATTACAGATGTAGACCAATGATTGGAAGGAAGTCCTGCTGTTGCAACATAAGAATCACCAACATTTTCAGGCCATCGCTTCAGAGTTTATCTCTATAGTGATGATAACGGGCGTCTTCACGACCCCGGGGGGCTACGTTATCTTCTTTACATTTTGCTTGTTTTTCCTGTTTTTATTTCCGCAGAATAAAAGAATAAAGGCATGACGCCCCGAGTTATCGGATCGTCATGAGGGGGAGAGTGGTCCACATGCTGTTAACTGTAAAAAAAATCATTCTGGGACACTTCTCTCCTCCAACACTCTCTCTACTATCTCCGGAACGCAAATGGTCAGCTACGCTCACAAGTCAACCATCATTATGTTCCGCTGTACCACGGACAAGTTCTCCTCAAATGCATTCATTTCAAATAGTCAAAAAGACTACATTATGGAGGAGACAGAGGTCAAATACTCGTGTCCTGAAGATGAATTCCATGGGCGTCTCCTATTATCCAAAGAATATTCATTCTAGAGGTGTCACCGGACTTCATTCAAGCTGATCAAGAGCAACTTCTGGAAGGCAGGGACTACATGCAAGATACTGAGGTCCCTCAACCCCCAGCGTCAAAGAAAAAATTGCCAAGAAGATATCAAAGGGGAGATTGCAAGGACTTCTTCAGAAAGCCTTCCTCAGAAGTCGAGTTCAAAGACAAAGGAAGCTGAATAACAACAAAGACAAAGATATCTGCGTTGCCATGCTGATTCAACACGATTGAACACCAAGGGGGAGATTGTTAGGAATATTTTATGGTGTCCAATCTAATTAAATATCTTTGTATTTGTGTAGTTATTATTTAAACGTGTAATACGGGCCACAAATGTGTATCAGCCCGTTAGCTTGTTTGTAACCCGTAAGTTTGTATAAAATGAGGCTAACTTACGGGAACCCTAACATTCAAGGCTTTAGAGAATAGAGGCACAGAGATAGAGAGATTAGGGTTTGCCGCTGCTCTCCTTCTCCAGGGAGAGCAGCGGCCAGTTTACACGGTATACCAAAGGTGTTGTTAATCTTAATATCTTTCTATTTTCTTGTTTATACCTGTTATGATTGTTTGATTGTTAAGTTTTGGGACTATCATAATGTGTTACATATTTCATGTGATATTTTATATAATTCTTTGATCAATTAAATTGTTTTACATTTAAAAAGAAAACCAAATGTTAGGAGATAGAGTGTGTATTTTTATTAAATTTGGTCTCGTTGTTTCTGCCTCAAAACTTTGTATTTCACACATACTCTTTGACAACTACAAAATTGCACTTTAATATAACTCAAAAAATATGATCAATGCATTACAAAAAAAACTTTAAAAACGTTATTACTTCCATAAAAATGCATTATTACTTATCATATTTACTATTTAACTACCTTTGATGCGTTACAAACTTTACAATTTATGTTTGAATTATGAATATGTAGCACAGGTGGCCTTAGGGGGTGCGGGGGGTGCCCTATGCCCAAAACAATTAGGCCCATATTTAGTTCTTTACAATATATGTAAGGATGAGTTTTCGGTCCTAAATTAATAATTTTTCGGGTGATCTTTTTTGAGGTGCTTCCAAGTGAATTTTTTGATGAAAATTTATGAGCATGTTCATAAATGACTAAAGAGTCAAAGTATGACTAGTGGTTACTGTTCATGGCCTGCGATCCATTTAAAGCCAACCTAAATGACCTCATTGCCCTGACATTTAATTCTTCCGAACTGTTTCAACTCAAAAGGAAGTTTACTATGAAACGGAAACCAAGCAATTTTTAGGCGCGTGATACTCAAGAATTAATGCATTCGACCCTGAAGGAAAAATCTTCCTTCTACAGAAACATATGACCGGAGGCGTGACGATACGCGGAAGTGGACGGAAAAGCCAATGAAAATTGGAATGGCGAAGAAAGGGGATGGAGGAGCGGTGAACTCAATGAAGACGACGGGCACAAGGTCTTCAACTTTGGCTGCCAACATCATTACAGTGAATGACGTGGTAAGTTGTCAAACAATTGATTTTAGGTGGTGCATGTGGTTCGAATTCCATCCCTGGGGAAAATAAGGGTCTGTATTAGGGCAGTAAGAGGGGTGATGTTTCAGTTGTGGAAAATGTAATAGTAGGCATTGCTCTACAAATTGTTAAGATGTAAGGCAGTATTTGAACTTGGGTAATAAGGATTGAACAATGAGTTGAGTAAGAGAAAAATTGGGCAATAAATTACACCCCATTATTGAGAGCTTTAAGTAAGAGTAGTAAGGGTAGTAACGAGAGCAGATGTATTAGTTGTGGAACCTGTAATAGTAGACATAGCTCTACACATGAGGAAGATGTAAGGCAGTATGTGACCTTCGATGAAACGGTTTGAACAATGAGTTGGGTAATAGAGATTTTGGGCAATAAATAACACCCAACTATTGAGAGTTTTGAGTAAGAGAAGTAATTATAACATGGTGTAGATGAAAAAATGGCATTCAGGTAATGGAGAACATAGAGGGCAATACAACAAATACAGATTTATTAAAGTTAATTAAAAAAATATGATCTACCATCTCTGTAGATGGTTAGGAGTCCATGGGTAGTGAAATATGATCTAACATGTGAGGGCATTAACTAAACGCATTAAGGAGCTATGTATTAACTGGGCACAGGCATTACATATTGACATTTCTGAGTATATGTATTGTAATAAGGGCCATGTGTTATACTCACCAGTAGTTTTGGTGAAAAATATTCCATGTGTGTGCATATAATTTGCAGGAATATGTGCGCAAGTGTAATAGTGATGCGGTGGCATTGAAAAATGAGAAGTTGAAGATTAATAGTTATTGTAATCTATATGAGGCATCGAAGAACCTTAAATAGAATCTAAGTGATGATGATCTGGTGGAGTTTAGAAAAACAGCATTTGGATACTTCCTAGACATAGGCAACATCCAGTGGATTAATGAGCAATTGCTAATATTGTTAATGGCTAATTATGTTGAGAGAGTTGAGCCCATTCAAGAAAATTTGAAAATAAAGTTCGTAATAGGAGGGAAACTAGTTAGCATGAAGAAAACAGATTTGTCCCTTATTACAGGACTTAGTTTTGGGCAGAAGAAATGTCAAAAAAACAACACTGTTGGAGACATATGGAGTAGGTACTTCCCTCATAAAGACAGTGTTGAAAGGGGTGAGATTAAACATGAATTTCAGTGCGTAAGATTAAAAAAAGGGAAGATGCCATTAGATGTCGTGAAGCTTGCATTGTTGCATATCTTAGGGAGCGATAATTTAGGAAACCAATCCACTACAAAGCTACTAGATGAGTACATTAACTCGGTAGATGATGTAGAAGAGTTCAATAAGTACCCGTGGGGGGAAGTGGTGTGGCATGATTTGTTGAAAAAGGTAGACAAGTGTACTGGAGTGCTTAACAAAAGCAAATCAAGTAGGGTGACATTCCCAGGATACTTATTTGTTTTACAAATTTGGGCGTTTGAAACGTTCCCCTCCCTTGAAAAACAAAGTGTGTGTGAGAAATCAAAGCACAGATGCAATATGGCCTAGAATGTTGAAGTGGTCAGCTCCTGTAAGGCCTTGTCAGAGCATCCTGGAAGAACTTATATTTAAGAGTGATCAGGTGAAAACAGTTGTCCTTGCCTATGTTTTATTACAAGTTATTATAACTTTAAAACTATGATACATTGCTATTATTTTGTTTTGTGGTTTGAATGGGAAGATATGAAACCAACCAATGAAGAGCTTCAGATTGAGGGTGTGAGGAAGGCATTATTAGAAGCTGGAACAACAGAAAAAGGAACACAAAGAGGGAATCAATGCTCATCAAGTACATCTGGGAAAACAAAGGGAAATGAAGAAAGTCTTGAAAAAAGTGTTGTTAAAGAAGTGGAAAAAGCAAAGAGAAAACAAGAATGCACACATGGTAAAGAACAAAAGCTACAGACAGTAGGCAGTGATGGTGGAAAAGAAAAGAGAGATTCTGGAATTAGCAAAATGAAGAAGAGAAAAGGGCATGTCGTTTCAGCGAAGGACAATATGCTTGAGAGTATAATGGCAGCAGTGGTCTTACAAGGGAAAACGATAAAAAAGCTTGAAGGAGTGGTGGACAAATTTTGTGGTTTGCATATAAAGCAAACCAAAATACTAAAGAAGATACTGATGGGCAGAAGTAGACTGATGGTGAATAGATGCATGAGGACGGCTAGGAAGAAAAAGAGTGAAGAAGCGAAAGCAGACATGCCAAGTTTTGAGCTAGGACCAGAATTCAATGACACTGTCATCCAGGACAGGGAAAATTCTGATGTGGAAGCTGGTGCGAAATTGAATGAGAGTGCTGAAATACACAAAGCTGGTGAGGATAGAAGAGAGAACAGTGAACCACACAGTGAAGATGATGAAGATAAAGCAGAAAATGATGGATTCTTGGATTGTGATGGGGTGATTGACATACAAACATTGATCACGAAGGTGGATAAAGTTGTAGCAAACATGAGGGGAAATAATGAAGACTAAGAAGAGCAGGAGCCAAACAAGGATTTGGAAGAGGGAGATGGTTTCATGAATACACAAGAATTGTGGGTCCATGTGGATTTTGTAGTAGAAAGCATCTATGCGGACAAAAAGGCAAGAGAGAATGACGTGAAGACTGAAGAGGTAAGTGGTACATGAGGTTAATCATGGGATCATAAATTGTAATAAATCTTATCAAAATACTTCGTATGTGTTTAGATAAACTAGTACTTTAATACGTGTGATTTTTAAGGATCAACGGGGAGAATACATGGAATCGCCTTTACAAGATACATTTGATGAACATCACACAGCAGATAAGGTGGTTGAAGAGGACCGGGATGCAAAGACTGCATAAGATTGAGTAAGATAGTAACCCATTATTGCCCAATTAAATGAGTGTAAACTAAACATATATAATACTTAATTAAAAATTAATATATTAATCAGGAATGAATTACTGCGTACATAGTAGGTTCTATTAACTGGCTATGATTACTAAAGTAAATGTAAGACTAGTTTTGTGTTGAATACAAGTTGTTAGTTCAATAATTATTGAAAACAACTTGTGTTGATGGACCAAGTATACACAGGGAACACGTCCCCATTGGCAGTTGAGGAAAGACCAAAACGGCGGGCAAAATGCCTAGGCCCAGAAAAAAAGAAAAGGAGGAGGACACAAGAAAAAGAAAAGGAGGAAGATGCATGTGATGATGTAGGGCAAGCAATAGTAGGGCCATTTAGTCTAGATCCTTCACAAATGCTTGATGCAGAATTGCTTAAAAAGACATCAGAATTCATGCATTCTGGATTTCTAAAAAATCATAAAAAGAGTAACGATAGGAAATACAAGATAGAATATGAGAAGCTAACTCTGACAGGCATGATAGGAGAATGGGGGGATGCAAGCATTGATAGGAAGTCATCGTACTACGCACTATACTTCCCAGGGAACTGGTTGAGTGACTTGGTAAGTACATATTATGTAATTAAAAATTAATATAGTAATTTAGGATGAATGAGTACGTACATATCAGGTATTATTACTTGACTATGATTAATAAAGTGAATGTAATGCTGAATTGTTTTTTGGAAGCATGTGGAGATGGGGATGTACTTCTTAAGGATGAAAGCTGAACAATACCAGTTGCAGCAAAAGTTCACGACAGCGGACACGATGTTTATGCATTTGCTGAAATAGAATTACGATACACACATTAACAGTGCAACGAAAGTGGCAGACACTGCTTTAAACAGGAATATAATGGGTATTATACTTGGGACACGTTTGGACTACGCGTTGTCATGCGCAGAAGCGGACATTGTGTACATGCCGCTGAATAATGGTAACCACTGGATCCTCCTAGTACTGGACATAAGAGGAAAATGCATACGGGTGTATGATTCTAGCGTTCGGCGAGGTGAAACAAACATCCACCTTCACCATTATCTACCATGCATGCAAATGTTTTTACCTAAACTGATGGATAAGCTAGGAGTGTACAATGACCGAAGTGAGGGTCCTATGGGTGAAGAGTTGTTGCAAATACATATGATGAAGGAATGTCCACAACAAAATGACAGGTATGTATTTAGCGATTACCATAAATATGCAAGTGTTATAATGCCAAATGAGTGTCAATTCAGGAAGTGATCATTTTGTTTATTGGTGGACAGTGATAGTTGTGGAATGTTTGTCTTAAAGATGGCCAAGTATTTGATGATGGGTATAAATGTTGAGTACGTGAGACCAGAAGATATGAATGCATACCAGATCAAGATGACTACAGAGCTGCTAGTACATTTCGGTGTCATAGAGGCTTAGGCTTGAAAAACTAATGAACCAAGATTGTTATGTTACGATTACAGTGTTGTAATGTATTATTTTTGAATGGTGGATTTTTTTAGAACAATTTAAATGTGTTGTTTTGGAATGGTGGATTGTTTTAGGGCAATTTAAATGTTAGAGGTTGCATGTGAAATTTATAATTACAATGATTTTATGCTTAGTGTTCACTGAGGGCAGTAATTCTATTTTGCAAGACATTGCATGGAATTGTGGAAGTAATGAATCATTCATAAATCATTTGTATTATTTTGAGGCAAATTATTTTGTATGGTTGACATGGATGATTTAGGAATGGAGTGTAATAAAACAAAATGATTTATGCACCCATATGTGTAACAGGCCCACTGATGATGTGATTTGGAGATATAATTAATGCCTTTAAGGCAGTACATTAACGGAATGATACTGATTCTGAGAAAAGTGAGAGACTAACGTAATTAATTTATCAGAAAATTAACACGTAATAACGAAATTAGGGAAATAAATTAACAATGAATCACGAAGTGCCATTCATTCATAGCATTAAATTAACAATGAATAACAAACTGCCTGAATAAAAGTACGACAAAGTGCATTGCAAATAATCATAAAAAAAATTAACGCATGTGTAATGGAATAGAATTTCTACAAGTCTTTCTATTGTGTCCAACCATGAGACAATGAGTGCATGTTTATCTCCAAACATGTTCTCCTGTAGAAGGAATTCTTCTTTTCTTCGGCCTTCCAGGAGGTCGTGATTCACATGATGGGGGGTTGCAATTGATTTGCTTAACATGTGAAGGTACCATCCAACTATCCGAACTCCCAATAGGATGAATAATACCGTGATATGTTTGTGCCCAATGATGTGCTGTATAGAATTCTGAAATGTAATCGTAGCAAGAATGTCTTGGGCGGGAGCGAATAGCTGCAACGGAATGTACACATAAAAATCCGTCAAGCTGAAATTCTCGACAAGTGCACGTGCAGTCCTTCAAGTTGACAACATAAGAGCGGGATCTATTAATTATCAAACACCTCAAAAGGACATGATGGTTTGACCTGCGCAATTTATTATTAAACATTAAAAACTATAATACAATATTTAATACAATAAAAGTAAATGAATAATGCATCAAGATAGGATTTTTTTTAAAGTGCAATGAAGACAATGAGTTGAGGGCAATACTCTCATGACGGCTGCCAACGACTGTAAAACTGCTAGTTGAGATTCAAAGTGTGCAGATAAACGGCAATTGTTTGATGATGAAGATTCTCGCCATTCACAAAACCACTTTTGTATTCGTGCAATTATAAACTCTATCAACATACATATTGGATATTCTCGGGCAGTAGCATTAACTGCATTTAATGACTCAGCATTGTTTGACATCATAAATGAGTACCGATTTCGACTAGCATAAGCACGAGACCATTTGTCATGACCCATTCGCTCTAAATACAGACGAATGCGTGGATCCTCACTATCAAACATTTGAAGGTACTCTTCACACTCATACATGGATCCAACACGAACAGTCTGTAAAAACTTCCATGACACAATTTTTTGACAGCCACGAAATATTGTTTTCAAATTAGCCAAAATGTGGTAAACACAGTAACCATGCTCCGCATGAGGAAATACAGAACGCACAGAATTAATAATGCCCTTGTTCCGATCAGACACAATATATAGATCATCCCTATGCATCAGTGAATGCTTCAACATGTTGAAGAATCATGACCAATTTTCAGTATTTTCTCCACTACAAATACCGAATGCCAATGGAAATGTTTGTTTGTTTGCATCTTGTGTACATGAAGTGAGTAATGTACCCTTATAATACGACTTCAAAAAAGATCCATCCAAAATTATAACCGGAATGCAATGAATCCAACCTTCACTCCATGCAAAAAGGCACATGAAAAAATTATTAAATTCACCATTTTCCTTGCACGAATAAGAAACAATAGAACCTGGGTTACTCCTTTCAAGCACATGACACATTGAAGGTAAGCGTGCATATGAATCCTTTTCAGATCCCATAGGCAGTTCCATTGCCAATTCTTTGGCAATCCATGCTTTTTTGTATGACATGTAAATGTCGTATTTGGTCTGCATATCAAGCATAATTGATTTCGGAGGGTATGGCTTATTGGATGCATCATCATACTCATGTTTGATAAGTTCGGCAATAATCCTAGACGTAGCCCGACGGCTATTTCGTTGACGTACATTAATGGGGCATGTGTGCTCACAGTCAAATTTGGAAAAAATGCATAATGAAAGGCATTATGTTTTGGGAAGTACGTGGATAATGAATTAATGCACATTCTTCGAAATAATAATAATAATAAAGTGAATGCATGTGTTATAGGAAATAAAAAATGTATGATGCCATAAAAAACAGTAGCAATAAAATATATTTTGGCAATATACACAATTAAATTAAAGTGATGAGAGGACATTAAAAGTGAAGGAGTAGTAGTACACATAGGACAGTGGAAAAACAATTATGAGATTCTTTAACATGCAAACAAAACGTATTGCAAAAGGTAGGGCATTATAATTGTAGCACATAGGGCATTAAAATATATCCACAAATTATAATACTGATTTTAATTTCCCAAATTAATTTGTTTACACTAAAAAAATAGTGACACCATAACATAAGACAGTGGAAAAATAATTAAGAGATACATTAACATGCAAACAAAACGTAATGCAAAAGGCAGGGCATTATAACTGTAGCACATAGGACATTAAAATATATTCACAAATTATAATAGTGATTTTAATTTTCAAAATTAATTTTTTATACTAAAAAAACAGTGACACCATACACATAAGATAGTGGGAAAATAAATAAGAGATAGATTAACATGCAAAAAAAACGTCATGCAAAAGGCATAGCATTATAACTGTAGCACATAGGGCATTAAAATATATCCACAAATTATAATACTGATTTTAATTTCCCAAATTAATTTTTTTAGAATAAAAAAACAGTGACACCATACACATAAGACATTGGAAAAATAATTAAGAGATACATTAACATGCAAACAAAACTTAATGCAAAAGGCAGGGTATTATAACATTTGCACATAGGGCATTAAAATATATGTGAGTCAGGGCATTAAAACAGTGCAAACAGAATTACGACATACATTAACAGGCAAACAGAAAATAAGGCAAAAGTGAGGGCATTATAACAGTGGCACAGAGGGCATTAAAAATATATGCCCAAATGTTATACTGATTTTATTTTACTTGAATCATTTTAAAACAAAAAACAAAAAGTGTACCAATAAATGACCGTCATAGGACATTAATAAACACGCTTGTCACGTAATTATAATTAAAAAATAAATGAATGCATACCTTTTGACCTGGAACAATGAGACCCCGTCGATGCGCACACCATGCACACCCCACTTGCACTCGGGGTCAACTCACACAACATGCAAAACCTTCGGGCAAGATGTCTTCGTTCTATACTGAAAGAAGTTGGTAATGTCATACATCTTTAAGTGAAAATCAAGTTCCTTCTTGCTTCCATAGATGTTATGCAATGCAATGCGTGTGGGTTCAGAATGGTTTAAAACATGCATATTATGAATCTCGTCATCAACCTGAGAATTTAACCTCATAATTTCAACACTTGAAATATGGTCAAATTCAAAGTCCATATCAACATTGTGACTGAAATTATTGTCTTCTTCACTAAAGTCACCACGCTCTTCCAGATTACTCGAGTGGTTAATTCCATTTACATTGTGGATATCATCACATACAAGGATGCTTTCCTCCTCTCCAGTCATAGTAGCAACCTCCTCACCGGATACAAATTCAACACACAACGGCATTTGCATCGGGTCCGTTTGAAAACTCTTCAATTGTAAATAAAAGAGTAGACTAACGTCATCACATACATTCACGGGAGGTGGACACGCAGCAAAAACATATGAGATCTTATTATTCTTCCCAACATAATTCTCACTCATAGCAGCGCAAACACGAGAATATAGAGAATCGTACGTACAATTTGAAGGTATAGTTATGCCGGCAACATGAATACTTGAGAACAAAGTATTTGAGATCCATTGGCCATCATATTTAGTCATAATCCACATTTCCGGGGAACTTACGGGGGTGAAATCTATGGATAATTCTTCAGTCCAAAACTGCCTGTTAAACTTAGTGTTCGTGTAGAAGAAGGTGGGGTGATTGGGATAGGAATAAAAGTCAATTGCTTACCTTATATTAATTATTATTTCCTTACTTTCAGGATACTCTTAATAAAAATCCTATTACTATGTAGCTATGATTTTGGCGGTTATGCGCATGCAGTTATTAGTCCCGATGGTTACAAACTACTCATAAATACGTGATATGCTATTAGTATTAATAAAATAGAGGGATAGTATTGGTATTAAAATACAAGTTCAAAGACACGTGCATTGTCATGACCATGTGCGGTCATACATTAGGAAAAATTAGCAAGTAGTCATAGATTGGTCATGACAATAAGTTTTAGTGATACGAGCAATAAATTTCTCTATTTTCATTCATAATTGATTGTTTGAATTCTTAATTTTTTATTGTTATCTATTGAGTGTTGTGTTATAATTATAATTAGTTGATTTTGTCGATGAATTTGTTAACAAAACAAAATAAGGGGAGGGAAACATTCAAATGCAGGTAGGGCTGCACATCGAGCGGGTTGGGTCGGGTTTGCTATATTTTTTGGGTCTACACGATTTGTTCGGGTTGACTATTAACCAACCCGCGGTACGCAAAAAGAGTTGGTAAACCATGCATGAACGGGTCGGGTAGGGTCGGGTATTGGGGAAAAAATCACTTCGGGTTGCATCTTTCATGTGGGAAAATAATGTAACCAATTTAAAAGTCGATTAACTTGTTTCCAAAACACACAAACAAATACAAGTACTCGTATCTTTTATAAGCAAAAACATTAGGTCTTAAATTAAAACATTCTTCCGTAAAGGAAGTTCATTTACTCTATCCGTTCCTATTTTATCTTCCAAATAGGTTTGACACACAATTTAAGATAGTGAGTATTGTGTGGTGGAGAGTTGTGCAGAGGAGAGAGAAATGTGTAAGAAATGTTGTGAATGATAGGCACTAGTTGTTAGTGCCTAAGTATACATTTTTATTATTGTTTGTAATGTTTATTTACTAGTTTTGTGCAAGTTTATAGTTGTTAGTTTGCATTTGATTGTAATCGTATTTCTAGCATTTTATTGTTTGTTGTAAGTTGTAGTTAGTTTGGCTATAAGTTTAGGATAGGTTTGGAAGCAAAAAGGATGAAGAAACCTGAGTTTTGTGCAAAACCCGGTCGGGTATGGACTTTACCCGGCCGGGTATGAAGTGACAAAGGAAACTGCTGCAAAATTAGCAAATACCCGGTCGGGTATTCCATATACCCGGTCGGGTATGAAGTGATTTCGGACCAAAGAACGTGCATAAGACACAAAAACATGGGAAAATATTTGATTTGGTAAATACCCGGTCGGGTATGTCAAAATACCCGGCCGGGTATCCGGCATTAGGTGTTGAAAACACCTCTAAATAACCTCATTTTCCTTCACTTTTCATCATCCCTTCTTCCATACTATTAAGCTCAGTTTAGAATAGCATTTCTTTATATTTTTCTAGCTATGTTTAGTCTCCAAATGAGGAGCTAAACTTCCATTCTTGGTGTTGCTCTTGAAGCTTGTTGATTATTAAAGTTGTGAGTTATTTTCTTAACTTCTTTCCTTGAATATTAATTAATAGTTCTTTCCTTAATACCATCTCTATATTAATGTTGGGGAGTGTTGCTAAGATGACAATTAGTTAACATCTCGACATTAATTAGAATGGTATTTTCTTCCTCTATATTAATATTGGGGAGTGTTGCTAAGATGACAATTAGTTAACATCTTGATATTAATTATAGTAGGATTCATCTTCTTTAATAATATTCTTCCTTGAATATTAATTAATCCCTACTCATATTTCATATTAATATTTTGAACATTACTTAAAGGATCAACTAGTTTTGTTTCATATATTAATTATTACTAGAAACGTTCAACGAATCGATGATTAATCGTTGATGGTTTCACAAGTAAGTAACTTCGGTTTATTAATTCATGGTCGTGGTTAATAAACTTAAAAGAGGGATTAATTTTGTTGGTTAAACCGAAACCGTTGTGTTGAGGTTATCAATCTCAATTGATTTCATCAAGGAGTTAGAAAGATTAAATGCTACTATTAAATCAGTATAAGGCGTTGTTCTATATTTGATTACTAGTAAGGGTTATTAATGAACGGTTGTTGTTAATAACTACCCTCGATGAAGTGGATATACTCCCCGATTGAGTATTCGAGAGGGAATAAGTTATAGATATAACAATGATCGACTAAAATATATCAACAAGTGGAAAATAGCAATGCCAAGTCCTTTTTATCTTTGAATTAAACACATATAGGTTGTTCATCTTAGTTCTTAATTAAATTAAATCACTCAATCCAAATTCCCCCTTTATTTACTAAGTTTCATAAAAAGAGAATTATTCCTTTCCCTGTGGATACGAACTCTACTACGCTATACTACGTAAAAGTGCTAGTATTGAATTTATTTTGACGCACCGTGACAAAGTGCTCGTCAGTGAACCACAATTTTTTTACTAAAAAGGGAAATTGGAAGTCTTAACTCGAACGGACAAAAAAGGAAAGTTGGAAGTTTTAATAGGAACGGAGGGAGTAGAAGGAAAAGAAAATATATAATAATCACCTAGTCCAAATGATAAACGTTTAAGTATAATTCTAATATCATAAAGTCCTAGATAGAGCACATTGGTCTTAAATTGAAATTATCCAAGAAAACGTTGTAGCATAATAATAGTAAAATGAACTTCGGTCGGGTCGGTTACTATCGGGTTTGATATTTTAATTTCGCTACCCTACCCATTAGATGCGGGTTCAAACATATTTAACCCATGAATATTTTTAAAAGTCAAATACCCGATTAAATAGGGTCGGGTAGGGTTGGGTCGGGCGGGTTATGCGGGTTCAGGTTATTCTTGTGTAGCCCTAAATGCAAGAGATATTTGTTTACATATAAGGCCGAAGCCGAAATCTCATAAATATTTGTTACAGAGAATTGTTCAAAACCGTCTAAGTACAAATCAAAGGTTGTTTCTTCTAGGGGCGCCCTCTTCCTCAGGCTTCGAGGTGACATCATCCTCGGCCCCTTCTTCTTCTTCATCTTCACCTGTCTCCCGCATCAATTCGGAGTCCTCAAAATCTGCCCTCTCCACGCCCGGGGGGAGGGGAACTAGAGTATCTGGTTGAAGGGAGGGGGAGACCATAAGTGGCATGATTGAAATCCTTGGGATCCATCCCGAAGTGTTGGGCTAGCCTCCGATAGATGAGGGCCTGAGTAAAGAACTTGCCCCCATTGTAATATTCCTTGCCCTTCCGGGCTAGCCACATCGCACCGGGGCCTGCCACCCACTCGTCCACCGAGGCCTCCACCACTGAGGCTACCCACTGTTTTCTCCCCTCAGCCCTCCAGCCCTCAGCAATAAAGGCAGCATCAGCTTCCTCCCGGGCTTTGGCAACAGCCTCCGCTTTGGCGGCCTCGGTATCCTCGACAACTTTCTTGGTAGCCTCAGCAGCGGTCTTTTTAGCTTCAGCCTTGCCCTCGGCTCTGGCCACCACCTTGCTATTCTCAAGGATTTTATCAAACGCCTCCTTCTCCAACCAGAAGGCCTCCTTAGCCTCCTGAAGCTGTCTCCAGGCAACGATCAGGGCTTCATCAGCATGCGCCTTCTGAAGTTGTGACTGCTCCACCCTCTGGATGAGCTCGCCAAGCCCAAGGCATGCCTGCAAAGGGAGCCCACAAACATCGAGGGTTAAGCTACTACGCACAATGTGCTAAGCCTAACGAACTAAAGGAGAGAAGGAAGGGAGAAAACTCACAGTAACAGAAGCTTGGAGAACCTTCGCGCCGAGGGCATCGTCTGTCTCCCGGGAGAGCACTAACTTGTCTGTCGGAAGGGTGGCACCCATCAAGAACACCCTCAGGTTCAAAGTGCCATGCATGATGGCAGTCCCCTTGGTAATAGAGAACTGCACATTTTCCTGGGGCCATGGCATACCAGCAACCTGACTCGGGGGCTCGGAGGAGGAATGTTCCTCCACGATGACAACAGGGGCCTCCTTCTTCTCAGTGGCCCCCTTCTTTTGCCTCTTCCCCTCCGGGGGCACCACGCCCTTCCCAGCCTTTTTTCTCTTAAGCTCCCCAACTGGGGAGCCCTCGGCATCAGAACTGGAATCTGCAACAACAGGGACCTTGACTGAGGGCTCTCCGTCCATTCCACCCTCAGCAGTTCCCGCCTTCGGGAAGAACTCGTCCACCGCCCTCTGCTGCACATGAGCCTCCTTCTTCTTACTTTCCTTGGCCAGCTGCCTCTTCAGCTTGGAGAGGTTCTTGGCATCCATATCTGGTCCTGAAAAACGACGGAAACATACAAGTGTTAGAATATTACTATAACAAGGCAATAAAGAAGAAAAGGGGAAAGGAAATCATAAGTATAAAACAGAGAAATCCCTCGGCAAACAACCTTCGGCACTTTGGTAGGCCCGATCGATCAGGGGATATCTCTCATCTTTCTCCCCCGCCAGACGGAATCGCCGAAAGCCAAGGAGATAGAGTTCGTCCGGATGGGTGGCATCTTTAATTAGCACATGTTTGTCGGGCCCCTCCGGCTTCTTGGACAGTTTCCTCCCATTCTTCTCAAGGATGGTGCCCTCCACCTTCAGATGTCGCTGAAAGCTGTCACGAAGTGGGGCAGGGAAGGGGTTCTCCACCAAACGGATATAGCAGAATTTATCCTTCCATTCCTTGTGGGACGAAGGCACTTCGTCAAAGAGCCTAAACCTCGGAACCTGTTGCAAGTTGCCGAAACCTCCAACATTTGAGTGACCCCCCCTCCCCCCCCCCCCTGGCATAGGTTAAATGATAGAAAGAATGGGTCCGAAGTGGGAGGGACCCCCCGGCTCCAGCACAGGGAAAGGAAGCCCGCGATATAGGAATGGCTGTTGGGCGTCAGTTGGCAGGGAGCCAACTTCACAAACCTTAAATACTCCAACACGAAAGGGTGCAACGGAAACCGAAGCCCCAACTCCACCGAAAGGATGTCGACAGCAAAGCAGCCCTCAGGTGCATGCAACAACACGTCATCCACCCCTGGTTCCACTACCTGTGCCGAAGGACCCGCAAGGAATTGCGTGGCTTGATACTCGGCAGTCGTCGCCCACGTCTTCACATTCCGGGCCGCAGTGTTGAGAAAGGAATAGCCCTCGGGAATACCCACCGGCTGCCCAGCATCGACGGCGGCCTGCTTCTTCGAAGCTACCCTCATTTTCTTCTTTTTCTTGCCTGGAACCGCACTGAGGGGTGTTGGGTTAAGGGGCCGAGAGATCCCGGCCTCAGCATCGTTTCGAGGGGGTGGGAGTACAATGGTGACCTTCATCCTCTCCTTTTGTGCCTCCTCCTCAGCTACCTGGAAGGCAATGGCCAACTCTTCGTCTTCGCACACTTTCTCGAAGTCTTCGGCCTCCAATTCGATCTGAAGGTTTTTTTGTGCCTTCTCAGCTACTGCGAGATCGTTGTTGGCCGAGAGATGCTCGCTTGAGGACTCCACCTCAGATAGGCTCTCGACGGCTACCGAGGCCTCCCTCAAGATGTCTTGGGAATCGCTTTGCGAAGACATTTCTGAATACTAAAGCCGAAGGGTTCGAGGGGGGAGAGTTTCCTAAGGATATAAGGCCATGAAGCAAAACTTACTAATGAAGCAAAGAAAAGGTGGAGAACTGACCTCAGAAAGCTTGATTTGACCGAAGGCAGATGTTTATCTCTCTAGAAAATTCGGCAGAGCTTAGCTACCAATGAAATCGCACATGAAGAATGGCCTGACCATGGGGTATTTATAGCCTCCCCAATCCGGGCTTGGGACGAAAACCGGACCCCCAGCTGCCTGTAACCATCATTACAAACCGCCACTTTGGCCAACCGGTGACCCCCGCCCGCAGACAACCAACGAGCACCACGTGTAAGCCCTCTCCAACGGTCATATCCCAACGGCTAGTTTTCGGAATGAAGACGCGCCCTCTGCTGGCACCCTTCGGCCAGCAACGCATCGAGCTCCCGGGGCCGGAAAATTCAATCCCCCTTCATCAAGAGAACCCCCCCGGCAAACACTAGAATGATAACTTGCACCCTTCACCAACGATCTTGCCCTCAGCCCTTAACGAATGGGGGACTCCCTCGACATCTCCAAGATATCCATGAGAGGCCTTCGGCCAATCAACAAGAAAGCCATCAGACCAAGGACAGCTCTCGGCCTCAGCATTATACTAAGACCAAGGGCCCACCTTTTCGATTCATCATTGGGGGAACGCGGTGCACTCTTTTTCCCTCATTAGGATTTTTTCCAAAGGGTTTTTCCTAATCAGGTTTTAAACGAGACATCCCCCCAAAATGAAGCGAAAAGATTCAGCTCTCGGCCCCGTGCCGCAGACAGACACTGTAACACCCCGGAGCCCCACACAGACCCGAGGTAGTTACTTCTGACCTCTAGTACTATCCTCACAAACCGCCACTAGCCTTTTCTGCGCACTTTGTCCTCACTCGTGCGCGCCCTGAGAAACTTCCCAGGGGGTCACCCATCCCAAGACTACTCCCGTGCAAGCACGCTTAACTTTGGAGTTCTTGGCTAATGAGCTCCCTTAAAAGGAGATGCATCTTGTTGGTATGAGTAGTACTATTAATCCGTTTAAATTAAATCTCAAGTATTACAGACACTGCTATACTCCTTCTCACCACATTACATGTGCCTCAAGGAGTGGGGTACTGGAGGACCCCTTCGGGAAAATCACAAAATGTTAAAAGTTCTCCCAGAGCATCAACATCCTTCAATCCCGAAATGTGGGGGACTGAGGGACTGCCCTCGGTAAAACAGGCAACGCAAACCTCTCACAACTATACAAACAAGCAACGAAACAAACATCAGCATCAGAGGACAAACACAATTACTCTTTTTCCCTCAAGTACCTTTCGGCAAAAGGAGTGAGGGACTCCTGATCGAGTATATGGCCCAGGGACCCCCGGCCCACATACTTTCACAACTGTAATCAGGCCCAAACAGGCCAAGTCCAACAAAATGAAGCTCTAAGCAGCTCACAATACGCAAAGGGGTGCCTTCGACCCCATGACCGAAGGCTACCGTTGCCGGAATCGAGCTCAGAAACTTCACAGGAGAACAAGGCGTGAAAACCAAGCCTTCGGCATATACAACCCTCGGCACAAGGAGGCCCCCGGTTAGGAGAGCCTTCGGTACAGCACCCTTCAGCCGAAGGCACCCTCTTCGACAGAATATCCTCTCCACACGCGCCTGGATCACCGTACCAAGTATAACGTCGCATCCAACCACCACATTTAATGCGGCCACATGCAAATGCCGGTGCCACCCGATTGAGGTGACCCTCGGCCGTCGGATGCTTGACACGTGTCCCCATCTAGCATTTATTGCTGCTATAAATAGCAGCCTTTTTCCCATTGTAAGGCACAACAACTTTCATATTCGAATATACACTCTCTCTCTCTCTTACTTATTTGCTCTGACTTCTCTCTAGTTATTCTTTGCAATAACTCTCGGATAAGCTATCCCCGGGTAGACTATCCATCACCTTACTTTCAGGATACTCTTAATAAAAATCCTATTACTACACAGCTATGATTCCGGCGGTTATGCGCATGCAGTTATTAGTCCCGACGGTTACAAACTACTCATAAATACGTGATATGTTATTAGTATTAATAAAATAGAGGGATAATATTGGTGTTAAAATATAAGTTCAAAGACATGTGCATGGTCATGACCATGTGCGATCATACATTAGTTAAAAATAGCAAGTAGTCATAGATTGGTCATGACACTAAGTTTTAGTTATACGAGGGATACATTTCTCTATTTCCATTCATAGTTGATTATTTGATTTCTTAATTGTTGATTGTTATCTATTGAGTGTTGGTGTTATAATTATAATTACTTGATTTTGTCGATGAATTTGTCAACAAAACAAAAGAAAAATCAAGAAGAAATGGATTACGGGACCAGAGGCATAAACAATGTAAGGGAAATCTCTCTAAATAAAAACGTGCTACGTACTAGGTATTTAATTTTATTTTAGAAGATAGATACAAAAATGTACTTTCTGCATCTCATCAAAGGTTAAGGTTTACTCTGGTGGTCGGCGGAGATCGATCCATTTTAACAAGGCAAGCGTCATGCACTTTCCATATATTTTCCTGGGCCTTGCATCAGTTGCATGCATACATATATATATCTATATATACTATCGGTATATATATATATATGTGTGTGTGTGTGTGTTCCCTCGTAGACATTTATCGATCATCTGCATCATCGGCTGTGTTTGCGGCCTTTTTTTATACATATCCAGTTTAGATCATATACAGCAAAAAAAGAGAGCTCATCGGCTCTTTGAGTATACATATAGCAACGCAATATACTGGGTATATAGTGGAGGGCATGCAATTCAACGATATGATGCAATCCCTCAACAATCATTACTTACTGCTTATATCCAACCATATCCCGCCACCGCCGGCGCAGATTGGTTGTAAGCGCAGCAGATCCGTAGCTAGAAGTACGTCGTCGTCTCTCCGTACGCCGCCGTTACATCTCCGCCGCCGCAAACCTGAAGTGAACTCCGCCAAGTATATGTGTATACTCCCACCCATCAGGTACGTACTATACGTAGATTATACGACACACCGCCGGCCATGCATACACTTTTTGGTAAAATATTTAACTCCAGGTGCGCAGATTTAATTTGATAGCACGCATCTTCATCTTCATCTGCATCTTCTCAGCTCCTAGCTAGAGGCCGGGAGTCCGGGACGATCTACTTTAGCGCTACCCTTACTTCTTGCCTCAAGCCGAAGGGAATTTAATTTATTTTTCTATTTTATACTGTAAATTTTTTCTTTTTCGTATTTATTCAACTCTCCTAACATTTGAGTCCAATATAACTTTTAAATCTAATCCAATTCAAATTTTTGAATCATCTCAGATTTCTCGATTGCTAAATATGTGTGGTTATACTACGTAGTATCATATCATTTGTCACAAAAAAATAGTAACTGAATTTAATTTGTATTTTGGGATAGATAAAAGAGAAATTACCCAAAATAGGACTAAAAACGTTTGTATATTCCAAAATAGGATTCTCATGTTTTTATTCCAAAAATAGGACTAATTACTGCCATGTTTTGACAGTACCAGACTTTACACATGGCAGTATTTTCCAAACATGGCAGTAATTACTCCTATTTTGGGAATAAAAACATGGTAGTCCTATTTTGGAATATTCAAACTTTTTTACTCCTATTTCGGGAATTTTCTCTAGATAAAACTCCCTCCAATCCGAAAAGGTTCGGTAATTTGACTTTTCTTGGTCAATTACAATCAACTTTAACCAATGAAATTTTTTAATAAAAAATTATTTTGAATATGAAAAGTATATCAAAATGTTCCTTATTCAAAATATTTTCATTGAAGTATAATTTTTTAAAAAGTATATATACAAATATATAATTGAAACTATTATCCAAAGTTTGTCACATTGATCGAGAAAAGTTAATATGTCAAACGTTTTCGCGACGGAGGTACGTAGTATATGGAGTAATAGCAAATTAATTCTCATTGTAAAATACACTTGGTACATAAAAAGATATCCATCAAACCAAATTAGACGACCATTCATTCATCTTCTTCACCAATCTTTTCTTAAGAATTATACACTTGGTACATAAAATACACTTGGCATGTCCATATCCTTTGGCTTGATTCCTCTTATTTCTTCTTCTTTTTTTTTCTTCAATTATTCTCTTCTTTTTCATCAAAATATTAAGAATTTAACTAAAATTTCTTTCTTTTTCATCTTCAAAATAAATCTAGCTAGGTTTTTTCTTCTTTTTCATCAATTCAAAACTGAAGTTTTATTAATCTAAAATAAAAATTCCTGTACCTCATACTAAGAGGAGAAAAGTACTTTGGGCCCCAGTAAAATAAAAAAGAGACTATGTTTGTTTTAATCTACTGCGCAGTATAATTTTTTTATTTGTACTACGATTATTACAAAAAATATATCAAAATTCATAACAGTTTATCATCTTTCTTATGACATTATTAATATTGCATATATAAATAATAAGTTAGCACTTTGCTATAACTATTTTGTTGATACTTTGATTTCTGCAAAAAATATACCAATTCATAACTAATACAATCATGAAATTGAGATCTCATGATTGTATAGTGCAATTTCATAGAACCCGTTTGGTAACACTGAAATCGGCTGAATCGGAAGATTCTGCTGAAATTTATGAAGTTCTGGCTGCATTGGCTGTATCGGCTGATTTATAAAAAAATTATATTGAAAAAATATTTTATTTAATAAAATAAAGAAAAAATTACATGAAAAATAGCTAAAATGATCATCTACAGTACCTTCAGGCAAAATAGCCAGAAAAGTAACTCCAACCTTACTTTTTCTTATTATTACACAATTTAGCACGCAGATTCAAAAATTACGTGTTTGGTGAAAAAGTTGACTGATAAACCTGATAAGTTAAAAATGTTGCCACATTTTCTAACCTATCATCACTTTTATACTTCGTATGTTGTTTTATTCTTTGTGCAATCGAGAATTATTTTTTACAATTTGCATGTTTTTTTGTTTTATACTATGGGTATTTACATAGCTACAATTTTAATAAATATTCTTTGGCCTACTGTTATCTTAAAAATAATGATCAGTGTGAAAAATACGGAGGTACTTTAAGTGTACTGTGTATATTATTTAGAGGACGTGATTAGGCATGGACCGGGCCCGGGTCGGTTCAAGCCGGACTTTTTTCCAGGATGTTGGGCCCGGAACCGGCCTGGGTTGATATCGGATCTGGGCCAAACCGGGCCGGGCCGGGCCCGGTTCAAGTTAATTTTTTTTGACTTTGTAATTAACCCCCGACCTCCCTCCCTCACCCCGACCCCCTAAACCCCTTAAAACATCCAGCCCTACCCAAGGAAAAGAAAAAAAAAATTGAAGAAACAAAAATAAATGAACCGGGCCCGACCCGGACCGTCTGGGCCGGTTCATGAAAATCAAGGCATGAGTTCGGCCCGCCAGACCTGCTCAAACCGGGCTAAAGCCCGGAACCGGTCATCCTGGCCCGGCCTGGGCCGGGCCCAACAGTAGCGGGCCGGTCCGATTCCCAGGCCGGTTCGAACCGGTTGGGTCCATCCCTAAACATGATCATAAAAATACGGAGTAATTACTTGTACACGTGCATCTTGGTTGTTTAGTACCTTCACTTTTCTTTCTCCTGACCCACCGCAATCCTCAGAATTGAATGGTTGTTCTACAGACTACAGCCGTATTTTCGCGATAGTATCTTTTTTATGACACGTGCCATATAAAATCCGAAAAATATCACACATCCACATCGGTTAAAGCTTTAAACATAGCATATCAGACTAAATTAGATCAATCTTAGATAGTTATAAAATAGGAAAAATCGTCAAGAATAATTTCACCTTTCATTAGTCTTGTTAAAATAATCTCACTTTTATGTAATCCTAGAATAATCTCACCTTTGCACCTCATCTTCTTTCGTTGGACCCTGACCTGTTGATGACCTACTATACCCGGTTTTTTACCCTTTTTTGAAAACCGTATATAAATAATCTCACCTTTCACAAATTTGCTCAAAACGGTCCCATGTTTCATTTTTTCATTTTTCTCCCTAAAATTTTGCTTTCATTATTTTCATCACTAGACAATTTTTTTTCTTTTCTATCATTTTGTTCTTATTTCTTTTCAATTATTATTATTTTATTTCTCACACTATAAGGAGAGATTTTTTTTTTTGTAAAATTTCTCTTCAAAATAGCTCTTTTTTGTCGGTTTCTTTTTCTTTCTGTATTTTTATTTCATTTCCCTTTTTTATATTTTTTTCTTAATCATTCTCTTCTTATTAAAGATCTCATTTTAAAAGTGAAAATATTAAAGATTTTTTTCTCACTTTACTTTTTGTTATGTTATTTTTATTTTCACTTTTCCACTTTTATATTTTCACTTTTAAAATAAGATTATTAATTAGAAGAGAATGATTAAGAAGAAAAACATAAAAAGGGAAATGAAATAAAATACAGAAACATAAAGACAACGACAAAAAAGTTACTTTGATGAGAAATTTTACAAAAAAAACTCCTAATAGAGTAAGAAATAGAATAATAAAAATGAAAAAGAAATAAAAACAAAAGGATAGAAAAAGGAATAAAAAGTGTCTAGGGATGAACATAAACAAAGAAAAATTTTAGGGAGAAAAAAGAAAAAATGAAACATGAGACCGTTTTGAGCAGATTTGTGAAAGGTGGGATTATTTATAAAAAGTTTTCAAAGAAAGGGTAAAAAACCTGGTATAGTAGGTCATCAACAGGTCAGGGTCCGATGAAAGAAGATGGAGTGCAAATGTGGGATTATTCTGGGATTACGTAAAGGTGGGATTATTATGAGAAGATCAGTTAAAGGTAGGATTATTCTTGTTAATTTTTCCTATAAAATATGAGATATTATCCGAAGTAGGACTAAAACAGTTTGAAAATTCCAAAACAGGACTGCTATGTTTTTATTCCCAAAATAGGACTAATTACTGTCATGTTTTGGCAGTATCAGATTTCAAACATGGCTGTATTTTCTAAACATGGCAGTGATTAGTCCTATTTTGGGAATAAAACACATGACAGTCCTATTTTGAAATTTTGAAACTGTTTTAGTCCTATTTCAGGAACTTTCCCAATAAAATATACATGGAGCAGACATCTATCACACAAGACCAAATATAAATAAATCCGATCAAATCAAACCAGACTAGAACAGAAAATTTCAATGCAATTAAAAATATTCTAACTACTCTTATACTACGTAAACAATCAAAATAAGAACATAAACAATTACTAATTTATTCAATATTGGGGAAATTCCCAAAATAGGACTAAATGAAACTTTAATTGAAAAAATAGGAATATAACTTTAAAATTACGTAAACTAGCTAGTGTAAAGCCCGGTGCATGCCCCGGTAGCACATCAATTTGATATGAGTTTAAATGAAAAATACAAATAGATATTGTGAATTATTTATATGATCCAAAGTTGAGTATAATAAAATTTTATTATGAACTAATCATAACCAATTATAAATTTGTATTTGTTAAATGATTATTAAATTATCCATCATGATATATTACATATTTACACTTTAGTCTATATCAAGGTTGTATATTGCGGTCGTTGTTGCGTTCACTGCGGTTGCGGCTATTATGGTCGTTGCGATATGATACGTATTACAGCCGATGCGGTGTGAATTATTTTTACGTTCAAACGAAATAAAAAATTATGATAAATTAGTCTTGCCTTGATGCAGTCCAATGCGGTCTGATGCAGATTTTTCCTATGACTCAAAATCTTTCTGCCATTGCAGCCAAAATCTTTTCCATTTTATCTTAGATTTTTCTATTTTTCTTCTCTTTCTTACGTTGATATCATTAATTGATTCATGTTAGTAGACTTCAATATTTTTTGTGATTAAGACATGGATTGTTGTTCTTGTAAAGTCCTATTAGTTGTATTACAGCCCATTATTTAAAGAACTTATATTCGATGAAGTGACAAATACGTTTGTGTACTTCATCTAGTGTACAATATCTCTGTTACGTATGCTTTGATTATAATCAAAGATATACATTTATGAAAATCAAAATAAATAATAAAAATGAAAAGTGATTAAGGACTATCATCTGTATGCTTACGTTTGTACGATATCTAGTTTAAACGTTTTTCTCGGATCTTTTCTCCAATGTTTTCTTCAACGTTTTTTTCGGTTTTTTCTATCCTATGTTTTTCGAAAAAAATGTTATAATTAAATCTTGTTAACCAATAAGAGCAAGGCACGTGAGCGGTTTACAATTGAGTTTTACTATATAAAACAATACATATGACTATCTTTTCAATATTGCCGTTGCTTTGTCTCAAAACATATATGTAATAAAATAACTTTATTTATAATGAAAATGTAAACAATAAAAAACACGAAAATAATATTAAATATAATTTAAAAAATAGAATAATTCAAAATTATAAAACTAAAAAACTTAAAAAGTAAAATAAAAAAAAAAAAAATAAAAGAGAAATTGAAAAATGCAGTTGTGTGATGTGGCGTGAACAACCTCCCAACACAATCAAATCAATTAAGTTGTTGGTGAGGTACGTAGGCCGGTAATTAAATGCAACTTGAAATCGAAACTGGAAAGCATGTGGTCCTTTGACCTAGTACGTGCATGCTACCAAACTGAGAACAATGTGGTCCCGAAAGTAGGCCCGGAGTATCTTTGTGCTTCCGGCCGGCCGGCCATATATATATGTACTCTCGATCGATCTCCGTCCAGGCCTGCAGGATGTTGGATCAATTAATTATATTATCGATCATCATCCGGCCACTTAATTAGCTTGCAAATTAAATAAGTTGTACGAACGAACGTGCTGCGCCGCCGCTAATTAAGCTAGCTACTTTTTTCATGATCGATCGAATTGATAGGAGGTCGCGGAGATGTGAGAAGGTGGTAATGGGTGCAGTAAGGAATGATGAGTCAATGTACGAAGAGGAAAGAGAGAAAGCGGGGAAGGTCCTGAAGCAGTTCCAAGAGGACAATGATGAGTTTGGAGTTCTTCGGGTTATAGATGTAATGCAGCGGATGTGCATCGACCACCATTTCCAACACCTCATCACATCCATCTTGCACCAACAATATACACACACCTTGTCTGGACAAAGTGATGATGATGATGATGATCTTTATCACATTTCTCTTCGTTTCAGATTACTTAGACAACGTGGCTTTTATGTTCCCTCAGGTACCTACCCCGCCCAATTTCCATCTTTTTTTTCGATGAGTGATTTTAATTTTCAACACACTTTGATTTTGCACTTCATTCAATTTAAAAATTCTTTGACTTTGCACTCCATCATTCATAAATTTTTCTTCACAAAATGTTATGTGTTGCGGTGCAAAATCAAAGTTTTTTCAAAGTCCCCTTATTTCAATTACTCTATATACTACATTTGTCTCAAAAATGTTCGTCATATTGATTTTTTTTTTCAAACTTTGGATAATGATTTTAGTTATTATATTTGTATATAATTTATAATTTTTATACTTTTATGATTTTTTTTTGAATAAGGAAGATTTTAATATAATTTTCATATTAAAAATAATTTCTTATTCAAAAATATCATTAGTCAAAGTTGACAAGGATTAATAAAGCTAGCTACCTAGCTAGCTTAGTGTTTCGAATTTTACGTGCTCTCATTAATTTAATTTCCCCGGTGAAAACCAAATTCTAAAATATATAGGACTAATGTTGTCGTCTATTATTTTCTTTTCTGGATGCGAAATATATATAATGAAGGTGATGTGTTTGGGAAGTTCACGGATGAGAAGGGAGAGTTCAAGAAGGAATTAAGAGAAGACATAAAGGGGGTTATGGCACTGCACGAAGCATCCCATTTATGCATAGGAGGAGAAGACGAGCACATTTTGGAGGAAGCTGCAAGGTTTAGTACTGAATGCCTGCTGGCAAAAAAGGAAGGCGATGATGATATTCGACGAACCTTAGAGTACCCTTTTCATAAGAGCGTGCCCAGGTTTACAGCGAAAACCTTCGTTGAGAAGATGAGGGTGGAACAGGAATGGGAGGCCACCTTGGGCAACTTTGCCAGTTTGGATTACGCCATGCTGCAATCACTGTATGAAGATGAAATTCAGCAAGTTCTCCGGTGGTGGAAAGGACTCGGGCTGATGGACGAGTTGGCCAAGAACAGACAATTCAAGTGGTACATCTGGTCATTGACCATCAACCCTTATTCCCATTTATCAACAGAGAGGGTGGACCTCACCAAGCAAGTCTCCCTTGTATACCTCATTGATGACATTTTTGACGTTTATGCCTCGCATCATCAGACCACTCAATTTGTACAAGCAATTTGCAGGTATATATATATACCGAGTACTCTCTCCGTTCTTTTTTAGTTGCAACGGTCAACATTTCACATTTGCTAACGCACGTCTTTGACCATAATTATATCTTAATTCTATTAGTAAAAAAAAATTAAAAATCAGATTTTGAATATTTGTAATTAATGAGATTAATTGAACAATATTTTTTTTAAAAAATAATTTTCCTAAAATAATAACGTAAAATGTAGTCAAAATAGAGCATGTAAATAGTGTAAAATTCAACATGTTGCGATTAAAACGGAACGGAGGATCAAGATTTCACGTTTGCCAATGCACAAGTTTGACCATTAATATCTTTCATTCCCTATTAGTAAAAAATTTACAAAATTCATATTTTCAAAATTTAGAATGAGAAGAATTTAAAAATATTTTTTAAAAATTTAATTTATAATACATCAATTAATAAAATATAGTCAAAGTAGAATATGTGAATAGTGCATAAAGTTCAATGTTGCAATTAACTAACTTAAGCTACACTTTTGTATAGTATATAGAATAAAAAATGAGGTGTCAGTTTCCTAAATAACATTCAATCTCGCTGTTTCAAATTGATTTTCAATGTCAATATTTTTTTGTCAAAAAATTTCAATTTATTCAGTTAATAATTAGGATATATCAATTTTAATGATATTCTAATTTGAATTTTGCAACTTACAGAGATTTTAATTTAATTTTTGAATATGTTAATTTTAATTATTAAAATTGTATTAATTATTAATAGGGAGAATTTAATTTAACAATATTTGATAAAAAATGTTGACTTTGCTAATCAATTTGAGAAGGATGGGGCATTTTAAATATTACTCCCTCCGTCCCGAAATTATCTTCATTCTTTCCTTTTCGGTCCGTTCCAAATTTATCTCCTCTTTCCTTTTTTGGTAAAGAATTGTGGATCACAACCATTCTTACACATTTCTCTTTTCTCTGCATAACTCTCCACCACATATTTCTCACTATCATAAAACCCGTGCCCAGTCTAATAAGGAGATAATTCCGGGACGGATGTAGTAGTATCCACCTCCTACTATTATTAATTAATTACTCCGTAATTAATAATCCAAATGAGATGAAATGCAGATGGGACCTTTCCGTGGCAGAAGGACTGCCGGATTATATGAAGACGTGTTTGGCCGTACTCTTTGATACAACTAGTGAAATCAGCAATCATGTTTTCAAAAAATATGGCTGGAACCCTAGTACTCAGTTAAAATTGCAGGTAATTAATTAAGCATGCAAGAACGTAACAACTAACGTACTATTTAATACTCCGTATATATGTACATTGTACACACACACTTAAATACATTTATTTAATTCATTATTGGATTTAAAAAAGGGGGGAATGACTATTATTTGATTTGATTTTGAACCTAATGGGTGTACATTATCTTAGGCTTATTATTGAGCTAGACGATAATTAAGCTCATGTATATACACGCGCGCTAAGGCATTGCTTTCTCTCTGGATGGATGTATGCATGTAAAACAAGTACATAATATTATTATAAGGTAGATTCTATGGTACTCATTAGGTACCATACCTTTATCCACATGGACCAATGAGAATGTAGCAGTTGAATTATTTAAATCTAAATTAAAAATGATAAAGTGGTGTAGTCCAATCAAATGAATGATAGGTACGGTACCTCATTTTTTAGAAAGGTACCGGAGTTGTCACCATATTATAATGTACACATTATATATACACGCCTTAGCTATTTTTATCATACAAGTATATATCAAGTATGGTATGAGCGCCTTAGCTTGAAAACTCATGTATATGTGTTTCTGGATGGATGTTCTATATATATACGTGTACCCGGCCGCATGCATATATTATACAGTATATTGATATACCTACATTATATATGGCCGGCATGCATGTATGCAGTGGAAAAGGTTGTGTAGAGCATTCATAAGTGAAGCAAAATGGTTGAGAAGGGGCGATTCGGTGACAATAGGGGCTGATGAGTACTTGGAAAATGGGATTGTGACAACAGGAGTTCCCTTGATTGCCACCACCGCCTTCTTTATGCTAGGCCATGGTGGCGCCGGAGATCCCACCGGAACAAAAGCTATCCAACCCATTTTGACTTCAATAGCAGCCATTCTTCGCCTCTTAGATGACCTTGATGCCACTCTGGTTCGTCTTTGAATGATAGTATTATACTTTCTATACATATATGTTCTTAAACTTTTCACATTTGCCATTAGTAAAAATGTATTGCATATTGTACTGCATGCGGGCAGGGTGAGAAACAACATGGAAAAGATGCATCGTATGTGGAGTACTACTTAAGGGAACACCCAGGCATGTCAATGGATGATGGAAGAGAAATGGTAACGAACATGGTTTCAGAACAGTGGAAGCTAGTCAACAGGGAATGCCTCTTTTCGACCACCATCCCATTTTTGTTCAGGCAGTCTTGCTTAAATGTTGCCAGAATGATTCCAATGATGTACAACTACGATGACCGCCAATGCCTACCCATCCTGCGCCGCCAGATCATGTCCATGCTTTCTACTTGTAATGAAAATATCACTTCCTCCGCTCTTCTTGGCTTGCTTCGAACTTAAATTGTACTACCCCTTCTTAAATAAATGCAACACTTTGACTTTTACACTATTCACATGTTTTATTTTGACTACGTTTTATTTGTTAATGTAATAATATTATTTTATGAAAAAAATATTGTTAAACTTGTCTGATGAAACGGTTAGCAACACAAGAGGGGGTGAATTGTGTGTGTGTGGAACCGTGGCAGTTTTTCGCACAGTTCTAGTGTGGGGTCTAGGGAATTACGAAATAATAAAGTGCACAAGGATTTAACGAGGAAAAATCCCTTGGCTCAAAGGGATTAAAAAACCTCGACCTCCCTCGGAGGAATTTGAACAACTTCACTAAAAAGCCTTTGAATGATTACAAGGGAAACTCTTCTAGTCTACCCTTGAGCCACCCCAACTCTATCCTCTCTAGGAAGAGTTATGCATCTCTACCTTGCGGGTAGAGAGCCTCTCAACTTTACAACAAAGCTCTCACAACACACTAACCGACCCGAGGATGCTACACTTAGCCAATCCTCAAAAACCCAATTACAATAAGAAGAAAGAAAAGGAAACTCAGTCTGGAACTCCGTGAGCAGGTTCAGGTGCCTTGGACTTAGTAAATATTCTAGTGTATATATCTCAATAGAAGCTTGGTCAAGCACACCAAATTTCTCTTTGGCTTCTTCGTTTATATAGGCTGTCTTGGGCAGACCGTTTAAGCATCCTTCCTTGAATAGTTGATCTTCTAATCTTGGGACTTGCCCCAATATTTTGAATTGCTTTCCTTCTTTATAATACTTCCCATATCCGAGCTCAATGTTTAAGGCAGCCGGATTAACCATCATATATATCGGCCCTGGACTAAGACTAGATACAAATAGCTCGTGCATCTTTTTGAGTCAATCAATTAATTACCGAATAAGGTAGGCTTTGGTCAATATTCAAGAAGGTAAGAATATTTTTCTCAATATAAGCAATCAACTCATTTAGATATGGAATATATTTCAACCAGCTTTTATTCTGTCACAACCGTGTAGCTATGGAATATTTTACGTACCATACTTAAGCTGTATCAATTATGGAAAGAGAATAATTACTTATATAAGGAAATTATAGCAATAAAAGAACAAGTATGTGCAATCCGTATTAACTCAAATCATATCACGGATTGTGTTTTAGTTTCTCCTGCATGGTTAGTCAATCAAATTAATAATATCCATTCGTTCCTGTTGCTCAAGGAACTGTGAGCGGTTTTATCCGCCGTTCCCCTGTATGGTTAGTCATCAACAAAACAATCGTATTCAACAAGGAACTGTGAGCGGTTCTATCAGCCGTTCCCCTGTATGGTTAGTCATCAACAAAACAAACGTATTCAACAAATTCCCCCTTTTTGTTGATGACAAACCTGTGGTGCCAAAAGAGTCCCTGCAGGTTAGTACTTGAGCAAAACTTAGCAATAAAGTAACAGTAGGTTTTTAATGTAGCAATAATAAGCAGGCACCTGATTATTTCTCCCTTTTGGCATCAACTAAAAGGAAACAGAAAATAACCAAAACAGTGCCAGGTAAAAGTGCAAAGTAGGACAGTTTGTTAAGATGTTATGTAGCAAAAATCCCCCCCCCAGTAGAAAAATGTTTAATCATCCTCAGAAGAGTAAATTATTCTCCGATGAGTCGAGACAGATTCACAAAGCCGCTCCGCCACTTCCTGTTTGAAGGATTGGAAATCATTCCGAATAGCATTGGTTGAATCAGCCAGTGTGTCCACCTTTTTTGCCAATGTAGAGATGGAGTCTGAAAGGGAAGTAAATTGGTGTTGAATATATCGTTCCAGGAGATCTATGTGGTCAGTGATTGGGGGTACCACCATCATTGGGTCGATGGAAGGAACAGGAGTTGGTTTTGGTCTGGGTTTTTGTTCTGAAGACGAGGGATCGGTCAGTTTAGGAAGTAGGTGAGAGTTTGATATAATTAGTCCGAGGTTGCTAAGACATCTCTTGTCCAGGACCTTGCAGGCTTCTTCAGAGGAGAACCTGTCTAGAGCAATGCCCTTAGATAGGAATATTTTTGTAAGCAGTGGGGCATATGGAATCCCAATCCTTCGGGATGAGGTACTAATGGTAGAACTTAGATGAGCCATCATTAACCCAGAAAGGTTGATAGGAATTTTGTTGGCTAAAAGGTACATATAGGACAGTTCAACTCTAGAGGGTGTGAATCTACCTTCTAGCCTAGGAATCAAGGTGTGATGAACAAAGTAGAACAGTAGTTTGGGAATTGGTGCAAGGCTCGCAACATGAAGAGAGGATTCGGAAATGGTTGGGTTAAAATATTCAAGTGCAACTGTTTGAGAAGTGTCAGTTAGGGGCCACTCGGTTTTGTTATATTGGCATATACCAGTACATGGAACACCTAAAATTTGTCCCAGATCATTCACATTTATCAGAATTTTGGTACCTTGTACCCTAGAGGATAAAACACTGTCTTTGATAATAAGATTAGCCAAAAATTCTGAGATGAGTTCAGGAAATACAGAGGGACAATTCTGGGAATCAAACAAGGTTTCCCATTTTTGGAAGGAAATAAGCCCAGTAAAATCAGAGGTTTTTCGAGTAAGATCACCAGAGGATATGCAGAGTACCTTAACTATTCCACGGGAGAGATACTCCTCCTTGAGTCGCGCGGCGTCTTCGTCGACTACCCTCCCCATTCTTGGATATTTTTTGGTGGAGCCCTTTTCGGAGATGATTCCCTCAGCGATTGCCCTTTTCCGAGTGTACTTTTGGGGCAACACATTTCCGTCGCTAGTTGGTGGTTTTCCTTTGGGAGGTTTAATTGGCGATGGAGAGCCTCTCTCTTGTTCCCCCTGAGAGGACGCCAGGAATGGTGGTAAGGAATCACCAGATTCGGATTGCATGGTCGAAGGAGGTGAGGCTTCGAGTTCAATCGGATTAGGTGATGAAGGTGGAGGTGGTTGTACGCTTCTTTTCCGGCTAGAACGACGAGGAGCAGTTGGAGGAGCGCAACCTTTGGTTTTGACCATGGCGGTTTAAGAAGGAGAAGAAGGAAGAGGTTATGGAAGGTTTTTATTTTGGAAGTGGGCGGCGTATTGGTATACGGGACACTTTCCCACTTCCCAAAAAAAGCTTTAATGATTTCTTTCCAAATAGGAAGTGGCCGATTATTTAGCTGTATTATCCCCAAAAATTTTGGCAATTTAAAAACTTAAAGGATCTTGCCTCCTTTTTATGAAAAATAAAGAACTTCTCCTTAGGTTGTACCGGAAATTTTTTTTTAGCATGGATTAGAATAGTTTTAAGCATTGATGAGACCAAGTTCAAGTCGAATTAATTCAAACCTTTCTCTTCCCAGGAGCTTTGTAAAAATGTCAGCAATTTGCTTGTCGGTGTTGCAATATTCTACCTTGATTAGCCCCTTTTCCACGCAATCTCTCAGAAAGTGATGCCGGATGTGGATATGTTTTGTTCGTGAGTGCATGACTGGATCTTTTGAGATGCTGATTGCACTAGTATTGTCACATAGAATTGGCGTGCCATTTAGGATGATCCCGTAGTCACTCACTTGTTGCATGATCCACAAGTATTGTGAGCAACACGATGCGGCTGCTACGTATTCGGCTTCGGCTGTTGAAAGAGCAACTGAGTTTTGTTTCTTAGAGCTCCATGAAACCAGGCAAGGACCTAGGAAGTGAGCCGTTCCAGATGTGCTTTTTCTGTTTAATAGATAACCTGCAAAATCAGAATCTGAATATGCAATAAGATTAAAATCCTCATTACGTGGATACCATAAACACAGATTCATAGTTCCTTTGAGATATTTGAGTATCCTCTTGACTGCTTTGAGGTGAGACTCCTTGGGATTTGCTTGGAACCGGGCACATAGACCTACGCTGAAAACTATGTCGGGTCTACTGGCAGTTAGGTATAGTAGAGACCCGATCATTCCTCGGTATTTCTTTTGGTCTATGCTGGTTCCTGCTTCGTCTGCATCCAGCCTGTCATTTGTTCCCATCGGTGTTGTCATTGTTTTGCTTTCACTTGCTCCATACTTCTTGAGAAGTTCCTTGAGATATTTTTGTTGAGATATTTGAGTTCCTTTACTTGTTTGTTTGATTTGGAGACCGAGGAAAAAATTTAATTCGCCCATCATACTCATCTCGAACTCGGAGCTCATAAGAGAGGAAAATTCATCACAAAGTGAGTTGTTAGTAGCACCAAAAATAATGTCATCTACATAAATTTGAACAACCAAGAGGGATTGATCTTTTATTTTTAGAAAAAGTGTTTTATCTATTTTTCCTCTTTCAAAACCATTTTCCAAAAGAAATTTTGATAGACGTTCATACCAAGCACGTGGTGCTTGTTTGAGCCCATAAAGTGCTTTATCTAGTTTGAAAACATGATTAGGAAAATCTGGATTTTCAAACCCCGGTGGTTGTTCAACGTATATGTCACGCCCCGGACCGCATCCGAGCCACGTAGACAACCGCCGTACAACCCGATAAGAACAACAACAGTTCATCCCTATTGAGTTGTACAAGGCGTCCGATTGATTCTATTGCCAAACCGATTAGTAAACACATACAATCAACATCAATATCATAATCAAACAAATGCGAAAAATAATAATATGTTTGATACTTAGCCACACGTGGCAAACACGGGCACGCAGGCCCCCAACTGTTTTAATGAAAATATCGTCAAAAAAATCCATGAGCGGTTTATACATTTGAAATAAGAATGGAAGCACGAACCATGTCTTCCTTCTCGATCAATCACCCTAGACAAAGGTGCAGGTAGTAGGACTCTAGCCTCAACCTGAAAAATGTGAGGGCCCCCGGAGGGGTCAGTACTCCATAGAAGTACTAGTGATAAGCAGGCTATATGAAGAATAACTAATGTTTCAGACACGAGACCCAAAAATAGGGTGATACATATATATATGTGACTCATTCATCCGATGATACATACTGTATATATATATGTAAAATACTCGACCCGTGGGTCATTTCATTCAAAGAGTCTTTTAGAGACAAAGTTCTTACCTGACCTTTCTCACCCTTTTCCCGAATGCCTAGCTCACCAGCTACATTCTACATTCATAATATCCTACCGAGTTTTGGGAGCGTTTAGCATCCCGGGGATACTCAACCCCAACCGAGTTTCAGGATCATTAAATGTTCCCGGGATGCTCAACCCCAACCGAGTTTCAGGATCATTTGCAGTCACGGGGATGCTCAACCCCAACCGAGTTTCAGGATCATGTATGGTCCCGGGGATGCTCAACCCCAACCGAGTTTCAGAATCATTTAATGTCCCGGGGATGCTCAACCCCAACCGAGTTTCAGGATCATTTATAGTCCCGGGGATGCTCAACCCCAACCGAGTTTCAGGATCATCTAATGTCCCGGGGATACTCAACCCCAACTAAATCCTTACCAAACCCTAACCTGGATATGGCTAACCTTTCGTTCCTTCAACTATGGACAATACCTAGCCCTATAGTCATATAACCATCCTTAGGAATCAACGTGGGCGGGTCCCACCTGAACGGCCCACATTAACCCGCTCAAAACTGCCCGTTTTGAGCATAAACCAATACTCGATCGAGTATCTACCCATACTCGGTCGAGTACAGGAGGCGGTAGCCCCCAAAGCTAATTTTCAATGTATACTCGATCGAGTATCTACCTATACTCGATCGTGTATAGGAGACAGTAGCCCCCTGGGAAATTTTTCAGCAAATACCCGGTCGGGTATGTGTCAATACATGGTCGGGTATGGCAGTTGACTTGGCGGTCAACGCCCCTTTCGACCACCCAAACGGAGTCCGATTAACTTGAAATTTTATACACATATACTTCTTGAAGTCCTTGATCCAAAAATACCATTTTGGACCCCTGTATCATCACATAAAAAATGTTATCACATTTTTAATCACCAAACCTACATAACATGCTTTTCAACTATGTTTTATGCAAAATCATGGCATAAGCAAATACTTGATTATCTTAAATCATTCCACAAAAAATATCCTTGATTACTTTAGGTAATCTCATGCCTCACGCAAAAGTTATAAAGCATAAAGCCGTCTTCTCACCTTAATGAAGCTTATGAAGTTCTAGCCTTCCCGATTTAGCTCCGGCGAAACTCCGACGAACTTCAACGAACTCCGGCGCAACTCCGGCAACCTTTTCAACTCCGTGAAAGTTCCTTGAATACCTTAGGCAAGTTACTAACAAGGTTTTATCATCATAAAACCCATAGTAATACAAATAATCTCCAAAAGGTTATTTCCCGGCGAACCGGTTACTTTGGCTTCTAAGTCCGTTCTTGGACTTAGAACCACCTTCCAACCCCTCTTTCTACACATCCCAACGTGTAGAACAATACTAGGGTGTGAAATATGATTGAATAATCATAAAAAAGTACTGAAGAACAAGAAATGAGATTAATGGAGTCCTTACCTTGCTAAACACAAGTTTCCTTCTCCAAAAACCAACTTTTCTCTTCTCTTTTCCCCTCCTTCTTCCTCCTTAGCTCCAGTTCGTGAATGGTGGATGTTGTGAGGTGTTTGCAGAGCTTCTATCTCAAGGATGGATGGGTTGGACGAGCTGAAGGGTTAAGTTGATTATTGAGAATGCCTCTCTGGCATTTCTCCAAAATAATTTCAATTGATTGGTCTTCCAATCAATTTCTCATTACTCCTGCAGGTTATGTGCGGCTCTCCTTGACATTTGCAGCACCAAATCCGTGGGGTGGCCTCCACTCATGTGGGAGGTCATCCCTTTATGTCCCCAAGTGTACACTCGGCCCCGAAAGTTGTATTTTCCGGACTGCTTTAATTATATTTTATTTTATTGGGTCAAATAAAATATAACCCTCCTTCCCAATCCTTATTGGACCTTAGAATCAATATGCATTCCCCAACTTTAATTTAGAAGTCTCCGAAATCCCTTTTCGGGCTGTTATCTGATAAATTTCCGATACCGATAATTTGGTCCCGTTTGACCAACCGGTCAACTATATGCCATTGCCATGGCCCAATTAGGATATCTACCACCATATCCATATTATCTAGTCCAAGATTAATATGATATGTGGTCCCGATAATATCGGGCGGCCCCACCTCCGGTGTGGGCCCCACGTGAATTTTACCATTCACGTAATAGAAATGATAAAAATTTACAATCACGTAAAAATGTTTTTATACATTCCTCAAGGTTCAATACATAATTCGATGAAGTACAAATACTTGGGGGCGGTGTTACAAGTTCTACCCCCTTATTTGGGATTTCGTCCCCGAAATCCTCGCGTCTAGTCAAACAGAAATGGATATTGTTCCCTCATCAGGGTCTCCACCTCCCAAGTTTGCTCCTCGACACGATCACTCTTCCAAAGCACTTTTACCATCGGCACTTCTTTGCTCCTTAGCTTCTTTACCTGTCGGTCTATGATTTTCACCGGCTGCACCGTATAGTGTAGGTCTTCTCGGATTTCCACCGGTGGTTTCTCAAGAATATGTGACGGGTCCCGCACATACTTCTTGAGCATAGAAACATGAAATACATTGTGAATCTTTTCTAATTCTGGGGTCAACTGAAGTCGGTATGCTTCAACCCCAATCCTTTCAAGGATTTTGAACGGACCTATGTAACGTGGGTTAAGCTTACCCCGACTGAGGAACCTGATGATCCCTTTCTGTTGGAGATATTTAATTGTGAATCAAGTTGGTCATAGATTAGCTTTATATTTAATCCTTGTATTTAAATAGTGCATAAATTAGATAGAAATCAGGCCAAGTGTTAGGCCCATTTAGACAGGCTAAAAGCCTGGTACGCCTAACCTAAACCTCGCCTATAAAAAGGGAGCCGAGGTTTAGGAAAATGCTGAACGTCGTACTTATTATTCATAGCCTTACGCTTATCATTCTGCTGTACGTTCCACGGTTTATCAAAGAAGGTTTTACGGTGATTCATTCTGTGTTCATCTTTACGTTTAATCTTCCTTGTTAGATCGAGTATTCATTGCTGTTACAGAAACAGGGACTAACAATTGGTATCAGAGCCGATCGAGAACGATCAGAAGAACTCCTGCAGAATACTCTGTTTTTGTTAACGTAGTTCATTCTGTCAATTTTTTGCTCTGTAATTTTGTTTCTTATTCAAAAGTTGTAAAAGTTACACCTTTGGAATCGCCTTTTCAAAGCGATCAAAGGGTATACTTCAGTTTGTGTTTTACGCAATTTTAGATTTCGAGATATCTCGAGCTAGGCATCTCGACATCCTACTTCTTCACAGGTTCTGCTACGTTTTTCGAGCTGAAAACTTTACCAGAAGATCTCGACATTCAACTCTACAGGAAACTACCTTCAGATTTTGTTTATCTGATTTTTACAGGTTGCAGGATTTCGACATTGAGGATTTCGACATCTAGGATTTCGAAATCTTGATTTCGAGAAAAGGATTCGACATCTGGTCTCGACATTTGACTTATCAGATTAAGATTTCGAGAGATTAACTTCTCGACATTTCAAATCTCGAGATCAGCATCTCGAAATTTGAAATCTCGAGATCCCTAATCTCGACATCCTTAATCTCGAGCCCAAATCTCGATACCGGGCCTCCTTTATCGAAATTTGAGATTTCGACATTTAGATCTCGACATCTGATTTTTCGACTTTCTGCCTCTGAAAATCTTTTGATCAATTTTCTCGAACGGTCAGTTTAATACAGCAATGGGTTCAGAATACAATGCACAAGGGAACAGCAGTACCCCTCCTAGCCTCAGGAAGGGAGAATATCAAATGTGGAGGAACAGATTTCTAAACTTCCTCGAGCACAAAGAGAACTCTTCTGCAATGCTCGAATCTTTGCTTGAAGGACCAGCTGAACTCTTGATTTCAGTGGGTGGAGATCCAGAGAACAATCCTCCTATTTTTCCAGAAATAAGGAGAAAAGTGCCGTCTGAATACACAGAAGCTGACAAGCTCAGACTTCGTGGTGACCTTATGGCCAAAATGTACCTCCTTCAAGCAATACCAAATGAGGTTTATGTTCTCATAGATAGCATGCAGACAGCTAAGGAAATGTGGGATGAAATAGAGAAGCTGCTACAAGGCACAAGCATCAGCCTCAAAACAAAGAAGACTACGATTCTCATCGCTTATGACTCCTTCAAAGCAGGTCCAGGAGAACCATTGAATGAGACTTACAACAGACTTGTTCAACTGGTAAATGAACTCAGAAAGATCAAAGTATTCAGGTCCAATCTGGAACTGAATATTAGATTTTTATCCAGCCTGCATCCTGCATGGGAAAAGACAGTGAAGGATGTCAGATCTCGGATAGATTTGGACGAAATTGACCTCTGCACACTCTATGAACATCTGAAACAATTCGTCAACGAGGTTGCCTGTGCTGAGGATCATCACACCACAAACCCCTTAGCTCTAGTAATGGAGGCTCAGCCAAGAAGAACAACCACTTCACTAAAGAAGAAAAAGAAGAAGGCAGTGGTTGAATCAGATGATGATGAGAGTGATGATGACAAATCTGATCTAGAGGCTGAGCTAGCTGACTTACAGAAGAAGATGGCACTGCTGGCCAAAAGATTTGCTAAGAAAAACACCTCCTCCAACAGGCTAAGAACTTCCTCCTCAAACTACAAGCAGAAGAACCATGATCAAGGATCTTCTAGGAAGGCATCATCAGCAGAAGAAGCTCCTAAATGCTATAATTGCGGCAAGCCTGGACATGTGATCAAAGATTGCCGCCTCCCAAAGAAGAAAGATGTTAACTTCTACAAGCAGAAGATGCTGTGGAATAAGCAGAAAATGCTGATGGTGCAGAAAGAAGAAGAAACCTCTGCCATGATTGCTGAGAATGAGAACTGGGTAGAAGATTCTTCTGAGGAGGAGGAGGAAGATAACTATGCCCTTATGGCACGTGTGGAAGGAGATGAAAGAAAGGGTGATGCTGCGATTCCCGAAGGCGAGTGCACATCAAGCTCTGTAAGTACCTCCCATACTTCTTTAAATAATCAAATGCAGTCCTTACTTGAAAAGGACAATCTAATCAAAGAACTAAAGGAGAGACTAGACAATAATCATAGAGTTCTGAAACAGAATCTAGACCAAAAGTCTTCCTTAAGTATTCAACTTGAAATTGCAAAAGATCAAGTCAAAAAGGTGTCCTCAGATTTTGAAAGCTTTGAACTTAAGATAGCTGAATTAACTAAGAAATTTGAGGACAGTGAACGGGGAAAAAGCACAGCAAAGGCTGAATGCGATTTTTTGCATAACAAAAGAAGAACGCTTTTAAATAAAGTAAAAGAACTAGAAGATCTAGCTGCTAGAAGAGGTCAATCTGAACAAACTGTTTTTCTGCTTAACAGCAAACAAAAGGATGACCGATTCTACAATGCTAAAACAGGTCTGGGCATAACCAACCCATGTAATCTTAAGAAAGTTAATTGCCTTCAATTCTATAACAAAGATTACATGGGACTAGGGTTTGGCGAGAAAATGTATTTTCGAAGTGATGAAGATTATGCTGAAGCAGAAGAAGAAAAGAGAAAGAAACCAAAACCTGCGATTTCTTGTGATTATCCCTCTGTAAATGAAAAACAACTTTCAGAAGAAAAACCTACTTCCTGCTTTAGTGAATGCCTAGACCCTTATGCTAAAGATATTCCTCACATAGGACACCCTCTAGACCCTCCCCCAAGAGTTGGTATTGCTAAAACTGGTGAGGAACCATGTATTTTTCCCATGGCTCAAAAGCTCAAAAACCTACAGAAAACTCTTGATGACGAGAGAGAGAGATTTGAAACTGAAAAGAAAGGTTTTGAGCGCAACTGGCAGGAACTTCTTCAAAAATTTAATGATTTGAGTGAGCAGTTTCATGCTAAAACAGACCCTTCTACGACCAAGCCTGACAGCTCACACACCTCACATGAGAAAAACAATACTTTTAAAGGTTCGTCCACTCATCTCTCTTCTCCTTTGTTTACAGGGAATGAAGTGAATAAGGAAGGAGAAGAGAAGAATGAGTGGAGGAAAAAGAGGAAGGAAATCGCGGATGGCAAAAAGAAAGTTTTTGAGAAAAGTGCCAGCCCTAGATCTAGTTCAATTTTTTACTCAAAAGTTAATTGTAATTCTGTCTCTACAAAGCAAACTTCTAGTAGTTCAGTCTTGAGTCCCAAGCTGAATATTTCTGAGACATCTTCTAGACAAAGTTCTATTTATAATACAAGTGTTGCTTATGGTTATTCTGTTCCAGATCCCCATAATTATGAATGTGATATGAATGTTGTTAAATCTAAGCCTTCCAGAAAGCTTAAACCTGAAAAAGAAACCAAGAAAGAAACTTCTAAGGGAACGTTTTGTATTCCTGATATGAAATATGCCCTTAGAGTTCATTCTAGGAAACATCTTAATCGGCTTTCTAAGGAGGAGATTTTCAAAACCAAACTTAAGAAACAACCGTTCAATCACAAAGCACCTGTCTACTCTCCTCCTGAACCTAAAATGGAAAGATGGGTCCCCAAGATAAGACCCGTCAAAGCTGAAACTGAAAGGTGGGTCCCCAAGATGAGACCTACCAAAACTAAAACGGATAGGTGGGTCCCCAAACGAAGACCCATCCAAACTGAAACTGAAAGGTGGGTTCCCAATCGAAGACCCATCATAACTGCAGCTGAAAGGTGGGTCCCCAAACTTAGACCCACCAGGACTAAAATGGAAAGGTGGGTTCACAACATCAGACCCACCAAAATGGAAACTGCTAGGTGGACTCCAAAAATCAGACACACTGCAAAAGCAGATCTGGCTATTGGAAAGCCCACCAAAGATAGATCTTTTGTTGAAAGAGCAGCTGACCTTGGATCACTGCTCAAAGCAAGATTTAAAAAGGTGTTTCTTGATAATAAGGAAGGACCCACTCCAAGTTGGGTACCTAAACCTATTTGATTGTTTTGCAGGACGGTCATGTGTGGCACTTAGACTCAGGATGCTCAACCCACATGACCGGAATAAAGCACCTTTTGAGCAACTACACCAACTGCTACGGAGGCAATGTCAGATTCGGGAATGACGCCTCATCTCCTATCCTTGGGTATGGGGACGTCGTCTGTGCCAGTGTCACAATAAAAGATGTTTCTTTCGTCAAAGGGCTCAAACACAACTTACTGAGCATTGGACAATTCTGTGACAGCGGGATGGAAGTGAGGTTCTTTGCAAAACAATGCTGTGTTCTTGACAGCACAGGGAATACATTATTAACGTGTTACAGAACATCAAATCTGTACACTATTGATCTGAAAAGCGTCCAATCCACCACTTCCATATGTCTGTTGTCCAAAGCTTCAACTCAACAGAACAACCTATGGCACAGACGTCTATCCCATCTGAACTTCAAACATCTATCAACCTTGTCCTCCAAGAAACTTGTCAAGGGGCTTCCTCTGCTAAAGTCTTCCGCTGAAAATCATTGTAGTGCCTGCAAAATGGGCAAAATGACGCGAAGCTCCCACAAGTCAAAAACCGAACCTTCATCTACTCATCAGTTGCAGCTAATACACATGGATCTGTGTGGACCTATGAGAGTACAAAGCATCAATGGTCGCAAATACACTCTGGTGATCGTTGATGACTTCTCTAGGTATATATGGACAAAATTTCTCCGTTCAAAAGATGAAGCTGCGGAAAACATTATGACCTTTATCAGAACGATCCAGAAACTGCTACAGCACAGTGTTCGAATTGTGAGAACTGACAATGGTACCGAGTTCAAAAATCAGACTCTCACTGAGTTCTATGAATCACTTGGTATCACTCAGCAATTTGCAGCAACTAAAACTCCCCAGCAGAATGGAGTTGTTGAGAGAAAGAACAGAACCCTTGTTGAAACAGCACGCACCATGTTAATTCAATCAAGACTGCCTCACTTCATGTGGGCAGAGGCAATCAATACTGCGTGCTTCACTCAGAACAGAACCTTCATCCACAAGCGCTTCGACAAGACTCCATATGAGATCCTATTCAACAAAACTCCTGATATTTCTTTCCTCAAGGTTTTTGGCTGCAAGTGCTTCATACTCAATGATCGGACAGAGAGAAGTAAGCTGGATCCCAAAGCCAGAGAAGGCGTGTTCATTGGCTACTCACTGCAATCCAAAGCTTACCGAGTCTATCTCAGAGACAAGCGGACTGTCATCGAGAGTGTAAACGTTACATTCTATGAAATGGCAGACTTTGCTATTGAACATCTCCAGACCGATCCATCCACTGCTGTACCAGTAGCTTCTGATAAAGCTGAACCAAACACCGAACACGACGATGTGATTCTCGACTCTCTCTTCAGAAACTTTTACGAGAACTCACAATCTCCACCTCCTGCATACACTCCAGAGTCAACATCAACTCCAACAGCAGAGATTCCGCTCCTCACAGGACCAGATGACGTACCATCCACACCCTCAACCCCTCAAACCAATCCCAGAGGTGTGGATGATCACGGCTTTGCCATAAGTCCGGAATCATCTCCACTACACACCACAGCTGCCCCAGAGCCTTCAAACTCATATCAGGACTCAGATCAACCAATAATTACTCCAACTCCTCTAGCTCATGAGAGGAAGTGGACGAGAGCACATCCTGTTGAACAGATAATAGGTGATCCAAGTCAAGGTGTGCGAACAAGATCAGCAACAACAAATGAATGTCACTATGCATGCTTTCTAAGCAAGAATGAACCGTCCAAAGTCTCAGAGGCACTCGCTGATCCAGATTGGGTGATTGCCATGCAAGATGAGCTCAATCAGTTTGACAGACTAGATGTGTGGACACTTGTGCCTACACCCCCTCAGAAAACCATCATTGGCACAAAATGGGTGTTCAAGAACAAGAAGGACGAAGAAGGCATAGTGATACGGAACAAGGCACGACTGGTCGCTAAAGGATATAATCAGCAAGAGGGCATAGACTATGATGAAACATTTGCACCCGTAGCAAGAATTGAAGCAATCCGCCTTTTTCTTGCGTACGCGGCCCACAAGAACTTTACCGTCTTTCAAATGGACGTCAAGACTGCCTTTCTGAATGGAGTCTTGGAAGAAGAACTCTATGTCGCTCAGCCCAAAGGATTTCTGGTTGACTCAGGTTTTTCAAAAGGGAAGATTGATACCACACTTTTCATCAAGCGACAGAAATCTGACATCATCCTGATTCAGATCTATGTTGATGGCATTATCTTCGCCTCCTCAAATCCACGTTTGTGCAAACACTTTGAGAAACTGATGAAAACCAAGTTCGAAATGAGCATGATGGGCGAACTGAATTTCTTCCTAGGCCTGCAAGTAAGACAACTCTCTGACGGCATTTTCATCAATCAGTCAAAGTACATTCTGGAAATGCTTAAGAGATTCAACATTGATGGCAAATCTTCCATGACGACCCCCATGTCCCCAAACAACAAACTGGACTCAGACCCCTCCGGGAAGCCAGTTGATGCTACAAACTACAGGGCCATCATTGGATCTTTGCTATATCTCACATCAAGCAGGCCTGACATTGTTTTCTCCACATGCTTATGTGCACGCTTTCAGGCAAATCCGAAGAAATCCCATCTGACCGCTGTTCGAAGAATTCTGAGATACCTCAAAGGCACTGTGAATCTAGGCCTTTGGTATCCCAAGCACTCAGGTTTTGACCTAGTCGGATACTCGGATGCTGACTTTGCTGGTTGCCGGATGGACCGCAAAAGCACATCGGGGGCAGTCCAATTCTTGGGCGATAAGTTAGTCTGCTGGTCTTCCAAGAAACAGAACTGTGTGTCAACATCTACGGCCGAGGCAGAATACGTCGCGGCTGCTAGCTGTTGTTCACAAATATTATGAATGAAGACCCAGCTAAAGGACTACGGTTACACTCTCCGCCATATCCCGATCTACAGTGACTCACAAAGCGCCATAGCCATCACCAGCAACCCGGTTCATCACTCCCGCACCAAACACATCGACCTGCGCTATCATTTCATCAAGGATCATGTGGAAAAAGGAGACATTGACATGTATTTTGTAAGCTCAGAGCTTCAACTGGCTGACTTGTTCACTAAGGCATTGGATGAAAAACGATTCCAGTTCCTAGTCTCCAAGTTGGGCATGTTGAACCTCGAGCCCGTTTAATTATGTCTCCACTGATCTAAAAAGTGTGTGTGTGTGTGGGACTTGTAAAAAGTGTCTGTGTGTGGGGGACTTGTAAATAAGTGTGTGTGCGTTGCATGTGTTCAGGGGGAGAAAACCAGAAAAATAACAAAAAAATAGTGTGTGTGCGTTGCATGTGTTGAGTGTGTGTGAAAAATCAAAAAGAACAAAAAATAGTGTGTGTGCGTTGCATTTGTACATATTGTTCGTTGCATTTTTTGAGGGGGAGAAAATTTTCACTGTTTGAGGGGGAGCTATTTTTCACTGATTAAGGGGGAGCTCTCTATTTTTTACTGATTGGACCTCGAAAATCTGTTTAAAGGGCATTGTGTGACAGCCCAATCATTCGGGCTCAACTGGTACGGAGGAGGTCCATATTCTTTTCTCACGTATAAAAGCCTCGCCCTTCTCCCTCTTTTTCATTCTGAATTTTTTCAAAGGACAAAAGATTTCGCAAGGCAGAGCTCTCAACGTTTCTTCTTCCTCGACTCCTCAAAAAAAAAACCTTCGTTTTCGAAATCTTAATCTCCCATTCCTAATTCGCAACTACTTCGAAGGTAGTAATCCGTTCGAAATCAAAATCTTCAAACTCCTTTCGAAAAACGAACGATAGTTTCTCGCAGAACATCAACTTTTCTCAAAAACACAATCATTTAGGGTTTTTAGATTAATACAGGTTGAAATCGCTTGTTAATTATTTGATTTATCGTTGTCTTTGCAGGTGGATTCTTCGCTTCGAAATCGATTTCGAGATTTTGGATTTCAAGATCTCGAGATCGTCGATTCATCTTCTCGAAATCAAGATCTCGAGATGGGCATCTCGACATCTTGATCTGAGGGCACCGAAAAAGACGCTGAGGATACGGCCAATGAATCGTCGAGTGAAGCCCAAACGAACACTGACGACGAGGCTTCCGAGAGCGTGGGCACGGAGAGCGGAGATTCTGACTCGGATGATGACGACGACGACAATGACAGTGATGATGTGGAGCTAACATATGCTCTAATCAGAAAAGGGAAACTGCCAGTTGAATCTCCTAAGAAGAAAAGAATAACTGCTGAAGATGCAGCACCAATAATCGCTGGCAGACCCAAAGTCTTCACCATCAAGGAGAAAGCTAAGCCGATAGTTGTTTCCAGCGAGACAAACTGCTCAAAGGACGACTATGACGAGGCGGCTCATACGATTAAAGCGTCAATCAACTCGAAAGAAGTCGTCATCCGAGAGACCAGGGCAAAGGTCAAGAATGACAAGGCTGCCAAGGCCAAGCCCCAGTCCCAAGCCAGAAAGAGCCTAATTGACAAGGCAGACGGGCATATCTTTGCTGGCTGCGATACTTTTATCCAGATAAGCCGAGCTGAATCCTTAAGCACAGGAGCCGATCTTTTCGGTTCCCGAGTAGAAGTCGCAGCATCTGGCTCAACTGCGCATGCACAGCCCTCTCCCAGCCACTCAATTGCCTCTCAAAAGGCTATTGTTTCAAAAGAACGGGACTCAACCCCCTCACTGGTTCCTTCTGAATCAGTTGAGCATACAATTGACCTATCTCCCGAGGTCAAAACCCCTTCTTCCCTCACATCGAGTCTAGGTGTCACATTTCCCACATTTTCTTCCTTTTCTAGGACACCTACACTATTCACTGCACATACAGGTGCACTCACCCTGAACGCAACAACCAGAGCGCAAGCTATGATGGTTGGAAGCCCTGCTACGCCCATAATGATTCCATCATTAAATGCAGGCCACACATCAGCAATCTTCACTGATGCTGTGTCAACAGTTACAACCCCCGTAACTGGTCACCCTACATTTGAAGACGTAAACGTTCTACTAAATCGCTTCCTGGATTCCACCATTAAACCATGGGTGCAAGATGCAATGACCGCTCTAGCACAGGAATTTAGGACCACCCAAGCGGTTCGGTCTGAACAGACACCACCCCAACCTTCCCCTGAACCGTTCATCTCCCATACACAACCCATATCCTCCACCCCTCTATCCCACCAATCCATAAACCAAATTCCTATCCCTTCTATTTCTCGGGGAACCCAGGATACAGAACCAGTATTCTCCCCACACCCGACCACACCCTCCATCGACCTCTTCTCCCTATCCTTTGACATACTAGCTTCGGCTTTGCTGAACAATCTCTTAAATACCCCAGAAGACAACCTCACTCTTCATCAGCAAGCCATACTAGAAGCTCTTCTTTCCTCACCCGAAACAAAGAGTACTTGCAAGGAGAGTCTTCGTGGTCGCAAACGTTCCCATGAGGACCCCGATGATTCGGATACTCATGAGGGGGAGAACAAGCGACCTCGATCACTTGAGCAAACTACTCTACCAAGCCAAACTCCACAGCCAATTCAACCTGAAACCTCAACAAACCAACAACCACCATCCACAGCCAAACTATCTAGCATGGTCGAGCTAGAAATAACATCCCGAGGCGTATCTCCCAGAGATACCAACCGAGGAGGGGATGGAAGTCCTGATGATGTTACCACTGGTACATCTTCTCCATCAGGCCTTAAGTTGGAACCCAGTTCTAAGCTGATGTCAACGGGCAATCCTAGTGAACCCGGTAGTGCTACACAGGAACAATCACCGCCTGAACAAAGAATTCCATATATTTCCCCAGGCAAAGACATCCATGATGCACTGGAAGAGGCGGTGATATACGACAAATGGCCAAGAAAATGGACAGAATGGGATGATCTTCGGGTTGAAGCCGAGCAAGAGGACATGCAAAGAAACTGGTGGCTACGAGAGTTGATCAACAAATGCTCTGAAGATATTATACGGCTCGAGGACGATGAACGCAAGGAAGGGGAGAATTACAAGGAATCCCAGAAGACTCTTGAATCAGTCGTAAGACAAACAGCGGGAAGACTTCCCAAGACAGAGAAACCCTGGGATAATGTTCGTATCAAAGCCCCCTTCCAAGAAGAAATCAGAGAGCATATCTGGCGTAGACCAGACAGAGTCAAGCCACTGAATGAACTGAAGCTAAGAGGCCTTACTCACTTGAAAGGAAAGCAGGCTGGAGGTCATCTGCATATGTTGCTACAAAGGTCAACCGGTACACAGAGAGAACTAATGGAACAAGATCTGAAGTCGAATATTCTCCCGATTCATCAAATTCTGCAAGTGAAGGCTGAAGACTATCATGGAGTAACATTCTACACTTACAGACTTCAACGCACCGATGGGAGCGAATTCACTTGCCAAGAGAATGACTTCATCATGCTGAAACCGGATGACATCTACCAAATGTTCATGGCCTACAGATACCTTCCAGTCAGGCAGAGCATAATATACAGCGAAGGCCTCGCAGCTATCAAGAGATTCATGCTTAGACAAATCCGAGTACACTCTTCACATGACCTACAGATGGCTATTGAATGCAATCTAAAGAAGACAAATCTGACAAAGCCAAAACTGTATGGTCCAGAACTTGAAGATTTCCCAGCCTACCACATCTTCTTCACACCGCCAGCAGTCACCTATCTGAACCACAAGAACGAAAAGCGTCTGATGGTAGTCAGTGAAATCGAGAAGTACTGCGACGGAACACTGAAGATAATCAGAGAGCAGATTCTACAGATGAAGGCAAAGCTGGAAGAAAATCTTCAAGAGGCATCGTCTTATGTTCAAAAGGAACACTCTACTGTAGAGACAATTTTAAAGGCCATTGACGATCGCCTCGAAAAGAGAAATGTGCTGAGGCAGTATGAACATGCACTTGGTATGAGGAAGCACTACTACAAATCTCAGAAACAATAAGAGAATGGCACTTGATCACAAAGGGGGAGATTGTTGGAGATATTTAATTGTGAATCAAGTTGGTCATAGATTAGCTTTATATTTAATCCTTGTATTTAAATAGTGCATAAATTAGATAGAAATCAGGCCAAGTGTTAGGCCCATTTAGACAGGCTAAAAGCCTGGTACGCCTAACCTAAACCTCGCCTATAAAAAGGGAGCCGAGGTTTAGGAAAAGGCTGAACGTCGTACTTATTATTCATAGCCTTACACTTATCATTCTGCTGTACGTTCCACGGTTTATCAAAGAAGGTTTTACGGTGATTCATTCTGTGTTCATCTTTACGTTTAATCTTCCTTGTTAGATCGAGTATTCATTGCTGTTACAGAAACAGGGACTAACACTTTCCAAGGTGATACCCTCAGAAATACCTCGTCACCAACCTCAAACTCCAACGTCCTCCGACGTTTATCAGCATAGCTCTTCTGCCGGTCTTGGGCAGCCTTGAGCCTATCCTGTATGACTTTTATCTTCTCCTTAGTGATCTCGACTAACTCGGTGCCCTCGAGCTTAGCCTCGCCGACCTCGTCCCAACACAATCGTGTCCGGCATTTCCTCCCATACAATGCCTCGTATGGAGGCATGCCTATACTTGCCTGATAACTGTTGTTATAGGCGAATTCCACTAAAGCCAACTGATTGTCCTAGCTCCCCTGGAACTCCAAGGCACATGCCCTTAACATGTCCTCTAAGATCTGAATCACCCGTTCAGATTGCTCATCCGTTTGAGGATGAAACGCGGTGCTAAACCTCAATTTCGTACCCATGGATTCCTGGAACTTAGGCCAAAACCGTGATGTGAACCGTGGGTGTCTATCCGATACTATAGTAACCGGAACCCCATGCGTGTACTATAGTATACAATTTGGCCAACCGCTCGAGCGTATTGGTAGTGTTGATAGGTAGGAAATGAGCGCTCTTGGTCAGCCTATCGACTACCACCCATACTGCGTCTTAGTTCCTAACCGTCCGTGGTAGACCCACCACGAAGTCCATGGTAAAATGCTCCCACTTCCATTCTGGAATGGTAAGTGGTTGTAGTAACCCTGCTGGGTGTTGGTGCTCTGCCTTAACCTGTTGACAAGTAAGGCAACGGCTCACGTATTCTGCAATTTCTCTCTTCATCCCCGACCACTAGTAACTTTCCTTCAAGTCCCGGTACATCTTTGTACCGCCCGGGTGCATGGCATACGCAGATGAGTGGGCCTCCTCAAGGATAGACTTTCGGAGCTCCTCATCCGATGGCACACACACTCGTTCCTTGAACAGTAGAAGTCCATCTTCTCTCTCCCGGAAACCCTCGACGGGCCCCACAAGCATCCGTTCCCGGATTTTCTGACATTCCTCGTCATTGCCTTGACATGTTCTGATTTCATCTAACAAGGTGGGTCTCACCTCAAATCTGGCCAATAGCACCCCATCCGTGGATACCTCCACGCGTGCCCTCAGTGCCCGTAAGCATGTGAGTAAAACCCCTGATGATGAGCTCTTCCTGCTCAGTGCATCAGCTACAACGTTAGCCTTGCCTGGATGATAGTCAACGATAAAGTTGTAATACTTAATCAACTCCATCCATCTCCTCTGTCTCATGTTCTGTTGGTCCCGGTTATACTGGATATAGTCTAGAGGGGGGGGGGTGAATAGACTGTATTGGTTTTTAGCTTTTTAAACTAAGTACCAGATTTACAGAATATCCTGTTCTGTTGAAAGAACTGACTGGCAGCGGATGGGGTTCTGACAGGGAGTTCTGTTAGCCTCAGAGAAGCAAAGGCAGTAGGCCTTCTGTTAACTCGTAGGACAAGTTCTGCTGAACACAGATACCAAGTCCAAGGAGTTAGACAGTTCTATCTAAGTGCAAGTATTAAAAGCAGTAAGTAAACGACACCAGGGATTTTTATAGTGGTTCAAGGAACAACTTGTTCCTCTAGTCCACTGTTCCACTAAGCTGTAAAAACTGCCGTTTACAAAGCCTTAGTCCTAGTACTTAAGAAGCACTCCACGTCTTCTTCAAGCCTAGATGTGTCCTGGGATGCACTGCCTGGCTTCCTTTAACACTGGTCCTTTCGCTGAGTTTCCTTGAAGTATCACCACTTCACTACTCCAGTTATTTGGACGTCCTTCTTGTAGCAAGAAGAGTTTCTGTTGAAACTGGGGTTCCTCCAACTAGCTTCGTTACAAAGGATTTGTATGTGATGAGCTTAAAGAGTTGAAGAACACTTGGAACTTTGCTTGAGTTGGAAAAAGTATTTTTCCAACTTCTGCCTTCTCTTGTAGAAGATAATGAGTTTGAATCTCAAGGAGGCTTTTTGCTTTTCAGAGTTTGAATATCTTGTTTGTAGCAATGGTTAGCAAAAGTTGTCTTGGCAAAGTTATCCGGTTGTTCTTCGTAGTGTATCTTTTATACTGAGGTTGTCTTCCCGTTGGAGGAGTAGGAGGACAACTGCATTTAATGCGCGATCAGTTGACTTGACCAGTAGGACCCGGTAAAGTTGGCGGGTTACTATTTTGGGATAAAGTATTCCTGACATTGCGGCCAATCATCTGCAATTACTCTACGTAGCATGGGGTGCATTAAATGAGCATTTAATGCATGCACTGTAGCTTTTCCGTTTCATACACCTAGCCATTGAAGGAATCTTTTAGTTGACTTCCCGGTTCTGTGAAATTCTTCTAAGTGTCAGACCTTCTGGTGTCTTTGTCTGAGAGTAGAACAGAGGAGGTCTGGAGCACTTCTGTTGGGAGTATCCAACAGAGACCCAGAAGGGTTTCTGTCAGAGTCAAGACTAACAGAGATCCTGAGGACTTCTGTTCTGGAGCAGAGAACCAAAGGTCCTCTGTTTCAATAATGCCTTAAGAGGCACTTCTGCTCTTGAAGTCCTTCTGCTCTTGAAGCCCTTCTGCTCTTGAAGGTCTTCTGTCAAGTCGATTATTCTAAGAACTTTACAAAGGAAAATTCTAATACATAATTTCTAAAGGGGTACTCTAAAGTCCTAATTAATCTAGCATCATCAAAATTTAATTACAATTATTCCTTACAATTTCCCCCTTTTTGATGATGCCAAAACCCTTTAACTATTTCCAGAGAAGTGCCTTCACCATAAAAAAAGATTAAGTTTAAAAACTTCCATTAAAATCTTGGTGGGCAACTTGGCATAGGAAAGTAGTAAGAGTACGATACATTCAGATAGCAGAATATAACAGAAATAAACAAACACAAGCAGAAGGCAAAAAGACAAGAAATTGAGGAAAAGCACTTCAAAGTGAGAAGGCAGAGATTTGATTTTATTAGATAGGTTTTACAGAGTTTAAACCTTACACATTCTCCAGATTAGCTGCCTGTAGAGCTTCTTCCTCTAGTCTTTGAAGCCTGAGCATTTCTTCATTTATTTCAGCTCTGATTTTGAACAGATTGCCAGACCTTTGATAAGATGCCCATATTGGAGAAAGCTTGCAGTCCAAATAGTTGAGGACACCTTCATGTATGGTCTTTCCTGGGACAATGTTCTTCTTGTACCATTCTTCTGCTTCTTCAAGTGATCCCCCATACCTAACTCTGACAACACCATCTTTGTCCAAATAGAGGTGCTGTTGTTGGGTAGGAGTCATTTTAGCCTTCATCTCTTCAAATTGAGCTCTGTCAATGTTCTGAGAACCACCCAATCTCCACTCAGTGAAGTTGAAAATTTTCTTCTTCGTGGTGCTCTTCTTTACTGGAGATGGGGGTCTAGGTATGCCTGCTGCTCTTTTCTTTTGTAGGGCAGCTTCAAAGTAGGGAGCCGGATCTACTGCAGGCTCATCAGAGGAGGGTGGCCTGGTAGGAGTTCTGTGGGACCTAGGCCTGGTCTGTTGAGGGTCCTCTTCCCCCTTTTTGGCATCATTCAGGTCTTCTATCATTAGGCTGATCTTCTGGAATTCTGAAGCCTGGGTTGAGGCTATCTGCTCCAGGGCCTCTGGTAGAGTCTGGGTGACAGAGGTAAGGCCTTCAATGAGACCTTGCTGCTTCTGTATGGCAGAGAAGATGTCCTTGTTATTGGCTTCAAGAAGCACCATCTTCTGATAACGATCTCTGTCAGTAGACATAAGTGCTTGAGCCTGTTCTTGATGAACTCTGCACATTGCCTCAATAGAGGTCAAGTGCCTCTCTGTCCTGGCATCAGATTCCTTCAGAGCTTCAAGATGCTCTGAGATATTGTGAATAGCATGGCCTTGACTCAGGAGAGTCTGCTGGAAGATAGAAAGAGTGTTGTGGATGCCTACCACTTCTGTTGACAGGGCATCTGTTCTGGCGGATGATGAGGCTATGAAGTTGTTGAGAGTTCCTGTGAGGTTCTCAAAACGATCAGAGATGAACTGCATACCTGAGTTTAGATTGTCATTCACATGAGCAAGGTGCCCATAGTGTTTGTCATTGATCTCAATCAGTTTGTTCATGCCTTGGAGGATCTGTCCTCCAAATTCTTCAGCAGATTCAACAAATTTATTGAAGGGAACTTTGTTCTGTTGTCCATCAGCTTGAGGCATCTCTAGACCTCTTCCCTTAGGTAAGGGGTGATGTTCTTGGACAGATGAAAGAGATTGGACAGCCTGTTCATGTTCCAGTTGAGTCAGAGGAGGGGTCTTCTGTCTCTTGGATGTAGCTTGATAAGACTTGCTGACCATGAATTTATCCATGTCAGATGAATCTTCATAAGAGGAGTATATGGGTATGGTGTTCCTGATGACCTTCTTCTTCTTTCTGAAGGAGGGATTGGGGGCAGTAGAATGCCTAGAATTCCCTTGGGGTGCAGAGATGGGGGAGACAGTTGTAGGGTCAGAATCCCTGAGAAACCATACAGGTTTAAGTTGTTCTGCAGGTTGGTGTGGAGGTGAAGATTCTGGAGGAGGAGATTGATGATCAGATTCAGAGGATGAGGAGGAGATCTGTTGGGGTGAGGGGATATGGTGCTGGGGTGAAGAGTGAACAGGTGAGGCATTCTGTTGAGGGGGGGATGGTGGAGGTGAGGGTGAACGGTTTCTGAATGGAACAATGGCTCTGCAAGGAGATGCAATTTTCTGTTTAGGTGAATGAGGAGGGGTGGGGGTTTTCAGTTTAGGAGATAAAGGTTCAGGGTGTTCTGGTGGAGGGGTTCTGGTGCTGGAAGGAGGTGAGGGAATGTGGGGTTCTGTTGGGATAATAACAGAGGGGGTTGGAGAGATTACCTCAATGATGTTCTCCTTGAGCAAAGAAGTCCTCCACTCCTTGATATGCTCCATCATTGCTTGCCCTTCTGTCTTGGGTACAGAGGGCTCTCCTGGGTTGAGATGGGGTTGCACAGAATCTGTTGCCATCTTTGTGAACAGCCATTCCTCAAAGGCTTCAATTTCTTCCTCTTCTAGAGGTTTGACAGCCTCTTCTGAAGGTGAGGAGATGAGAATGGCCTTCCCTTTTTAGCTTGCCTTCTTCTTCTCAAGAACAGAGTGAAGGAAGTTGAGGGCAAAACACTTCGAGACATCATCAGTCCCAACCCAGTTCAGAATGGCTTCCTCTTCTGGCTCATAATGGTCAAAATACTGGATTATTTTGGAGAGGGGTCCCATTCTCCACCTTCTCCATTCAAGAACCCGGGTAAACTGTCTGTCTAGCAAGGACAGATACCCATCCTTGACAGGACTGGGGTGTTCTGTTGAAGTAGACACCCTGTTCTGTTTAGGAGATGCAGCAGAGGTGGGGATTTCTGGTTCCCCCTGAGTGTCTGCCACTCCTTCAGATGCAGAAACCACAGGTTTAGAAACCTTCTTCTTTGGTTTTGTGGTCCTTTTCCTCTTCTGTCCGGCCTTAGAAGGGGCAACAGGTGCTTCCTCTTCGGTCTTCTTCTTCTTCTTTTTCTTCTCAGCAGAAGGGGCTACCGAGAGAGGTTTCTGTACCTTCTCTCCCTGTTGTCTCTTAGCCTCAAGTTGAAGCTGTCTCTTTATTTCAGCCTTTATGGCTTTCTCCCTATTTGGAGAAGCAGTTAAGAAGATTACCTTGGTGTGATCCAAGGTTGAAGCCTTCCTCAAGTGTACCCCTTGTTTGAGGAGCACTTCTGAAATCAGTAGCCCATGTCCTAGCTTCCCAGAGTAGAGGCTAGTTTTTGGTTTCTTCTTCTTGATGACTTCAATCAGGGACTTCACCATGACTTGTCCCCAATTGATGTTCATCCCATGATGCACTGCATACAGGGCCTTTGCATTGGCAGTTGTGACATCATCTGTGGAGGAGTACTTGCCCCATAAACATTTGTGGAAAATGTTTATGAGCAGCTCAAATTCCCTCTTGAGCAAGTTCTTCTTGATGTTGACCTTCTCTACTTCTTCCCCTTTTCTGCAGAACTTCTTCTTGAATTTTGTCAGAGGGATGTCAGTAACCTCCAAATCGAGTAGAGAGTCCCTTCCTTCTTCTTGCTGAATGTTGAAGATGTTGTTGATGACGTCAGCATCAATCAACACCTCTTCTCCTTGGACGACGGAGGATATGATTTCACCCTTGAAGGATGCGTTGAGATAGAAGTCAACGGTGTCCACGTTGCTGTAGGCTTCATAACCATGAGAGATGACCTTGCTCAGTTGACATTTAGACAGACCATCAACAATGGCGGTCATCCGCTCCTTTTTCTCTGCGAACCTTGGTAGTACTTCCAGTTCGCATCTCAAGCCAGTCAATACATTCTTCAGGAGGGTTGCCTTTTGTTCCTTTGAGAGATCGGAGAAGCTCAAGAAAGCCATGGAGTTTACTGCGGTTAGAAAGTTTTTTGGAGAGATAAGAGTTCAAAAGCTTGAGAGTTATGAGAGCAGTAACGGTTTAGGTTTGCGAAAGGGGTTTTATGGATATGGGTTAGTGGACGTTTGAGATAATTTACGGTTCCAAGATACCAATAAATGTAAAAGGGGTGCAGTAAATAAACGGGGGCGCAGTAAATTTTATACGGCTTGAAACCGTTTTAAGGGTAAAAGGGTAAAAGACCTTTAATAATTTACTAGGTCACCCGGTTTACAAGATTTTCTAAGTCCACCACCTCCTGATAGACATAAGAGGGTCTTTCTGTAAGAAGGGGGGGTTTCTGTTGCTGAGGTGTTCTGCCAGGGTAGGGATCAGAAGAGGTTGATAGAGGGGGTTAACAGAAGGGGTTCTGCTACAGGAATTCTGTCAACAGCAAATGAGCAACAGAGGGCCTTCCTTTTCATCTTTCCCTTGGAATCTCATCCATCATTCCCAATTCCTCTCTCAGTTTGTTGATCCTAGCCTCAGGAAGAGGCTTTGTCAGGATATCTGCAAGCTGGTCTTCTGTTGGCACATGTTCCATGCAGATGTGCTTCTTTTCAACATGATCTCTGATGAAGTGATGTCTGATCTCAATGTGCTTTGTTCAGGAATGAAGAACTGGATTCTGAGTGATAGCAATGGAACTGGTGTTGTCACACAACAGCTTGATCTCCTTTGCTTGAATTCCATAGTCCTTCAGTTGTTGCTTCATCCAGAGTAGCTGAGCACAGCAACTCCCAGCTGCAATGTACTCAGCCTCAGCTGTACTTGTTGAGATGGAGTTCTGCTTCTTGCTAAACCAGGAAACAAGCCTTCCTCCTAGCAATTGGCAGTGACCAGAGGTGCTCTTTCTGTCTAGTCTGCAACCTGCAAAATCTGAGTCAGAATAACCAATTAGTTCAAAGTTACCTCCCTTTGGATACCATAGGCCTGCATTTGGATTTCCTTTAATGTATCTGATGATTCTCTTTGCAGCACTTAGATGGCTTTCCTTGGGCTTTGATTGGTATCTGGCACAGATCCCAACAGAGAATGAGATGTCTGGTCTGCTTGCAGTTAGATACAACAGAGATCCTATGATTCCTCTATAGGTTGTTGCGTCTACATCCTTTCCTTCATCATCTGGACCAATTCCTTGTGAAGTGTTCATGGGAATCTTTACTGATGATTTGCCTTCCACTCCAAACTTCTTGATTAGATCTCTGGTGTACTTCCCTTGATTGATAAAGATCCCTTCTGGAACTTGTTTGACTTGAAGTCCTAGGAAGTAACTGAGTTCTCCCATCATACTCATTTCAAATTGACTCTGCATCACTTGAGAAAATTTCTTGCATAGTTCTGGATTAGTACTTCCAAATATAATGTCATCAACATAAATTTGTACTAACAGAATATGATTAGCAACAGAGATTTGAAATAGAGTTTTGTCAACCTTTCCTTTAGTAAACCCATGGTTCACTAGGAAAAGGGACAATGTGTCATACCAGGCTCTGGGAGCTTGCTTAAGACCATAGAGAGCCTTTTTAAGCTTGTAGACACAAGAAGATTGAGTAGGAATGACAAAACCTGGTGGTTGTTCCACATAAACTTCCTCTTCAAGATCTCCATTCAGAAATGCACTCTTGACATCCATCTGGTAGACCTTGATGTTGTTGTAGGCAGCATAGGCTAGAAAGATTCTGATGGCTTCAAGTCTGGCAACTGGTGCAAAGGTCTCATCAAAATCTATTCCTTCTTCTTGACAATATCCTTTTGCTACTAGCCTTGCTTTGTTCCTTACAATGTTGCCATCTTCATCTGCTTTGTTCTTGAATACCCATTTGGTTCCAATGACATTCTGGTGCTTTGGCCTAGGAACAAGTTCCCATACTTTGTTCCTTTCAAACTGAGTGAGCTCTTCTTGCATAGCATTGATCCAATCTGAGTCTGCAAGAGCTTCTTCAACTGTCATAGGTTCCATCTGAGATATATAGCAGGCAAGCATTGCTTCTCTTCTTGATGTGGATCTGGTTTGAACTCCACTTCTGATTTGACCAATCACTTGGTTAGGAGGATGATCTCTTAACCATGTCAGGTCTGGTTCTGTCAGCTGCTGTCTTGGTCTCTCTGGTTCCTCATCTTCAGAGTCTTCATCTTCATTCAACAGAAGGGGGTTTGGTGCAGGTGTTGGAAATGCAGGGTTGTCTGCCACCTCTTCTGTTGGTTCTGGTGTTCTATCTTCTATGCTGACTTCCTTGAGAATCTCTGTTACCTCTTTAACAGAGATGCTTTCATCAAACTTCACATGTATGGATTCTTCAACATGTAGGGTCCTTCTGTTGAGTACTCTATAGGCTTTACTGGTGTTTGAATAGCCTATAAAGACTCCTTCATCAGCCTTTTCTTGAAATACTTTCAGATGCTCCTTTCCATTGTTGAGAATGTAGCACTTGCATCCAAATACATGAAAGTAGCTGATGTTAGGTTTTCTTCCCTTCCAGAGTTCATAAGGGGTCTTCTGGTGATTCTTGTTGATCATGCTTCTGTTCTGAGTATAGCATGCAGTGTTGATTGCTTCAGCCCAATATCTCATAGGCAATCCAGATTCTGCAATCATTGTTCTTGCAGCTTCTTTTAAAGTTCTGTTCCTTCTTTCTGCTACGCCGTTCTGTTGAGGGGTTCTGGCGGCAGAAAGTTGATGAAAAGTTCCATTCTGATCACAGAAGTCCTTTATGACTTGGTTGACAAATTCAGTTCCTCTGTCTGATCTGATTGTCTTCACTTTCAAGTTCTTCTCAGTCTGAAGTTGCTTTAACAGAGATGGCAACTTCTGAAGAGTTTCATTTTTCTTTGATAGAAAAACAGTCCATGTATATCTGGAATAGTCATCAACCATGACTAGGGTATATTTCTTGCCACCAACACTTGGAGTCTCAACAGGTCCAAATAAATCCATGTGAATCAGATTTAGAGGGCTTGTAGAAAGATCTCCAGCAATGGGCTTGAAGGAATTCTTCACTTGTTTGCCTTTCTGACATGCACTGCAGAGGGTCTCCTTCTTGTACACAATGTCTGGTAGCCCTTCTACAATGTGTTCTCTGGCCAGTTTGTTGATTGTTTTGAAATTCAAATGGTTGAGCTTTTTGTGCCAGTCCCAGCTCAGTTTTGAATCTCCTTTGGCTATCAGGCAAACTCCATCTTTTGCAGTGTTCCAATCAACTACATAGATGTTCTTCTTCCTTGATGCTGTAAGAACCACTTCCTTTGTTGTCTCATGCTTCACATAGCAGAAGTCCTTTCTGAATTCAACAGTGTAGCCTTTGTCACAGAATTGGCTAGCACTTAGCAAGTTGAACTTCAGTCCTTTGACATATGAGACATCATCAATGATTATCTGGTTCCTGATCAGCTTTCCTCTTCCTTTATTTTGACCTTCTTTGTCATTACCTCCAAAGGTAACTCTATGTCCTTTGCATTTCTGGAACTCTGTTAGGCAACTTCTGTCACCTGTCATGTGCCTGGAGCATCCACTATCAATAAACCATTCTTGTTCAGAGATGGCTCAAGCACACAGTTCCTGCAAGATCAAAAGAAAGATTTAGGTACCCAAGCAATGCTGGGTCCTGGGGGGTCATGGAGTCTGGGTAGTTGGTACCATTTTGGTCTCATCAAGTGAAACCTTGGTGGGTGGTACCCATTGTCCACCTGGTAGTTGTAGTAAACTGAAGTGTGATTCACTTTGGGCAGATGCTTGTGAGGGTCATGCTTCCTGTTTACATACTTTTGCATAGCCTTTTTAGTTGGAAAGAAGTCCCATATACTATCAAGAGCAGAGGGACGGTTAACCTTGGGTTTCTGAAGTTGACCAGTCAACCTCTTCTGCCTGAAGTTAACTCTCTCTTGATATTTGCCCTTCTGGTGATCATTTCTGGCACGATTGACATGAGGTTGTCTGTCAATGAATGGTCTTTTGTTTTTGTTATTTTGAAAGCCTTTTCTATTGTTAGGTTTTCTGCCAGGTTCATTATTTTTCAAAAAGGGTTTCTGTTGAACCTTTATCTTACCCTTTTCTGGTCTGACTTCCTCATGAACAACCTTGGTGCCAGGTACACCAGCTTGACAGATGGGGCTAGAAATCAGTGGCTCTATGACCTTATCTGCCTTAGCAACTCTGGTGCTAGGCATTACAGAAGGCTCACCTGATTCTGTTGAGCCATAACCAAGACCAAAACCAGTGTCAATCTGTTGATCAAGCACAATCTTTTCCATGGAAGACTGGGCCTTCTGGTAAGCTTTGTACTTAATCTCGAGAAGCTCTATTTCTCTTATTCTCTTGAGAAGAGAAACATTTTCAGTCTCCAGTTGATCTCTTTCCTCAATTAGAAGATTGATTTTGATCTCAACCTCCTTCTTTAATCCAAGAATTTCAGCTTTCAACTTACTGTTTTCTTCTGTTACAGAAGAATAAGTGGCTTGTATGGCCTTAAACTCTTCCCAAAATTCTGACATTGAATCAGAATCAAAAGCTAAGTCTACCGAAGAAAAACTAGATTCAGAAGTAGAGGTTACCTCATCATCAGAATGATCCATCAGGCAAAGGTCTTCTGTCTCACTATCCAGGCAATAGAAGGCCTCATCAGAATCTGAGTCAGAACTGGATTCGGTTTCTGACAGAGGGTCTTTCTCCAGCTGTTCTGTCACAAGTGCCTTTCTTCTTCTGGAGTTGTCCTCGTACTTCTTCTTTTCTCCATCCTGTCCTTGCTTCTTGGACACTCTAGGATGGGGACAATCAGCCTTGAAGTGACCAAGTTGTCTGCAATTGTAACAGAGAAGCTCTCCATTGCTTTCTGTTGATTTGACCTTCTGGTATGGCTTTCTGTTGAAAGATGGACTCCTTCCATCTTTGGGATTCTTCATAAACTTTTTGAATCTCCTGGCAAAGGCAGCCATATATTCATCAGATAAAAGTACTGAAGGGTCAAAGTCATTTATTTTAGATGTGCTGGCAGTGAGGGCTGTAGTGGTCCTCTCTTCTGGTACATCTTCCTTTTCTTCAATCATTTCAAACTCATGAGCTTTGAGATCTGAAATGAGCTTATCAGTGGGATAAGTCTTTACATCCTTGCTGGCTTGGACAGCAACCACCTTCATCTTCCATGCTGAGGGTAGTCCCCTCAACACCTTCAGGTTGATCTCCTTGGTGGTGAGTTCATTGCCAAGCTCAGAGATCTCTCCAGTGAGAGTGAGGAGCCTGTCATACATCTTGGAGATGCTTTCACCAGGGAGAAGTTTGAAGTCATCAAACTTCTTGTTGGCTATGGTTAATTTGTTGTCCTTCTCTTGCTCATCACCAGCTCCAATGAGCTCAAGAGTATCCCAAATTTCTTTAGCAGTCTTGCACTTCTTGATTCTGTTGAAGTACCTATCATCAATGGACTTGTAGAGGATGTCCTTGGCAATATTGTCTAGGTTGTACTTTCTCCTCTCTTCAGTGGTCCATTCTGACTTGGCTTTACTGATCATCTGGGGTCTGGTGTTGTCTATGGCATGTTCAGGATTGACCTTCTGGAAGCTTGTGAAGGGGCCAATATCTAGAACTTCCCACATCTCATCATGTAGAGCACAGAGATGTGCTTTCATCCGGATCCTCCAGTCATCAAACTTAAGATCTGAAAACATAAGATTCTTGGACAATGAGTGATCCATTATATCAGATAGAAATGAGGTCAAACAGAAAAACAAATGGATCTTTGTTCAGCAAATAACCTAAGAGATTATTAGAACAAGGAGGCTCTCATACCACTTGTTGGTCCCGGTTATACTGGATACAGTCTAGAGGGGGGGTGAATAGACTGTATTGGTTTTTAGCTTTTTAAACTAAGTACCAGATTTACAGAATAGCCTGTTCTGTTGAAAGAACAGACTGGCAGCGGATGGGGTTCTGACAGGGAGTTCTGTTAGCCTCAGAAAAGCAAAGGCAGTAGGCCTTCTGTTAACTCGTAGGGCAAGTTCTGCTGAACACAGATACCAAGTCCAAGGAGTTAGACAGTTCTATCTAAGTGCAAGTATTAAAATCAGTAAGTAAACGACACCAGGGATTTTTATAGTGGTTCAAGGAACAACTTGTTCCTCTAGTCCACTGTTCCACTAAGCTGTAAAAACTGCCGTTTACAAAGCCTTAGTCCTAGTACTTAAGAATCACTCCACGTCTTCTTCAAGCCTAGATGTGTCCTGGGATGTACTGCCTGGCTTCCTTTAACACTGGTCCTTTCACTGAGTTTCCTTGAAGTATCACCACTTCACTACTCCAGTTATTTGGACGTCCTTCTTGTAGCAAGAAGAGTTTCTGTTGAAACTGGGGTTCCTCCAACTAGCTTCGTTACAAAGGATTTGTATGTGATGAGCTTAAAGAGTTGAAGAACACTTGGAACTTTGCTTGAGTTGGAAAAAGTATTTTTCCAACTTCTGCCTTCTCTTGTAGTAGATAATGAGTTTGAATCTCAAGGAGGCTTTTTGCTTTTCAGAGTTTGAATATCTTGTTTGTAGCAATGGTTAGCAAAAGTTGCCTTGGCAAAGTTATCCGGTTGTTCTTCGTAGTGTATCTTTTATACCGAGGTTGTCTTCCCGTTGGAGGAGTAGGAGGACAACTGCATTTAATGCGCGATCAGTTGACTTGACCAGTAGGACCCGGTAAAGTTGGCGGGTTACTATTTTGGGATAAAGTATTCCTGACATTGCGGCCAATCATCTGCAATTACTCTGCGTAGCATGGGGTGCATTAAATGAGCATTTAATGCATGCACTGTAGCTTTTCCGTTTCATACTCCTAGCCGTTGAAGGAATCTTTTAGTTGACTTCCCGGTTCTGTGAAATTCTTCTAAGTGTCAGACCTTCTGGTGTCTTTGTCTGAGAGTAGAACAGAGGAGGTCTGGAGCACTTCTGTTGGGAGTATCCAACAGAGACCCAGAAGGGTTTCTGTCAGAGTCAAGACTAACAGAGATCCTGAGGACTTCTGTTCTGGAGCAGAGAACCAAAGGTCCTCTGTTTCAATAATGCCTTAAGAGGCACTTCTGCTCTTGAAGTCCTTCTGCTCTTGAAGCCCTTCTGCTCTTGAAGGTCTTCTGTCAAGTCGATTATTCTAAGAACTTTACAAAGGAAAATTCTAATACATAATTTCTAAAGGGGTACTCTAAAGTCCTAATTAATCTAGCATCATCAAAATCTAATTACAATTATTCCTTACATGTTCAACTCTTTCTGAGTGAACACATACTTCAAGCTCTTGTGGTCGGTGTAAATGTGACACAACTCCCCGTAGAGGTAGTGCCTCCAAATCTTCAATGCAAATACCACAACACCTAGCTCCAGATCATGTGTGGGGTGGTTTACTTCATGCTTCCTCACCTGCCGAGAAGCATAAGCAGTTACCTTCCCTGATTGCATCAGTACACATCCCAGACCCTGAATGCTAGCATCGCTGTAGATGTCATACCCTAACCCTTGCACGGGCAAGGAAAGCACTGGTGCTTCGGTCAAACGTTTCTTTAGCTCAAGAAACCCCTTCTCACACTTGTCATCCCACACAAACTTAGCCCCCTTTTTAGTGAGCTTCGTGAGTGGGGATGCTATCACCGAGAACTTTTCCACGAATTTGCGGTAATACCCCGCTAAACCGAGGAAACTCCTTATCTCCTTCACGTTCTTGGGCCTCTCCCAATTAGTGACCGCCTCAATCTTTGAGTTATCAACTGAAATTCCCGAGCCCGATACCACATGCCCGAGAAAACCGATCTCCCCAAGCCAAAATTCACATTTAGAGAATTTGGCAAAGAGTTGCTTCTCCCGCAGTGTTTCAAGCACAAGCCTTAGATGTTTTTCGTGTTCCTCTTCATTCATGGAGTATATCAAAATGTCATCAATGAACACTATGACGAACTGGTCTAAGTATTGGTGAAATACTCGGTTCATGAGGTCCATGAATGCCGCGGGGGCGTTCGTAAGCCCAAACGACATTACTAGAAACTCATAGTGACCATACCTTGTACGGAATGCACTTTTGGGTATGTCACTCTCCTTGATCTTCAGTTGATGGTAGCCTGACCTCAAGTCAATCTTAGAGAACACGGTTGCCCCCTGTAGTTGATCAAACAAGTCATCGATGGACCCTCATCATCTGTTGATCCTGCTCCTTACTTCGAAGCTGCCAAAAAGAAAAAGCAAGCTAATGCAGGCACCAGACCTCCTCCTCCACCTCCCAGAAGTTCTAAGAAGAAGTCCTCCAACTTTACCTTCAATGAATGGATGAAGAGTGGGATGTCTAAGCCTGACAGAGCCCAATTTACACAGATGAAGAAGCTGATGACTCCACTGCAACAAGAGAATTTGTTTATGGATAGTGATGGACTCGTCCAAATCAATCATGGTGGATCAATTCAAGAAGCTGAGATCTGGTGGCAGATGAGAGTTCTATCTGGCAAGAACATTTCAGAAGCAATCAGAAATTACTTAGATTGCAAGCTTGCACCTCATTGGGTAGACTATCAGAATCCGAGGGACTTAGCCTCCATCAGAGCAAAGGTCAATGCAGAGCTTGAAAGGATTGACAAAGCAGGACCTCAGGTAGATGAAGATGAATCTTAAATTTTATCTATCTCTGATTATGTAATTAACCATCTGATAATAAGATACCATCTCTGCCTCTAGTTTGCATGGCATCTTAAATTATCTGTTCTTACTTACTTTCTGTGAATTCCTTGTGCTTGCTCTGGTTCTTTTTGTCCTTTTATTGCTATCTGATTGTATTGTACTCTTACTATTTTCCTATGCTAAGTTGCCCACCAAGATTTTAATAAGAGTTTTTAACTTTATTCTTGTATGGTGAAAGGCACTTCTCTGGAAATAGTTAAAGGGTTTTGGCATCATCAAAAAGGGGGAAGTTGTAAGGAATAAATGTAATCTGATCAGAAAACCTCATCAGACAAGCTCGCACATTGCAGAACTCGAAGACACTTACCAACGGTCATTAAACTAACGGGAAATCCCCTAACGGCTACGAACCTTTCAACGGGAACATGGTACTGTACACGCATTAAATGCTCAATGAATGTTGTACGTACGAAGATATATTTAAAGCTGATGATTGACCATGCGAGTATCTTCGCGCCCCCAAAATAGCAATTCGAAGGTCCAACCGGTCAAGTCAACAGTACAAACATTTAATGAAGCTGTCTTCTACACTCCAACGGGAATACTGCTCCCAAAATATAAGATACACTCTGAAGAACTACTAGGATAACTTTGCTACAATGATTGCTAGACGAACTTGCTCAGATCATTCTACTCTAAATCAAATACCTCCAAGCTTTCTTGAGATCAAAGACTTACTTACCTCAACAAGAAAAGCTCAATTTGGAAGATATACTTTCTTATCCCTCATCCAACTAGCAAGTTGCAAAGTTCCTCAGTTCTTCAACACTTCGAAAACTTCATCTACACATCCTTTGTGAAGAAGCAGCGTTGGAAAAAACTGATCTCTATTCAAACACTTCTTGAAAAAGAAGGGGCGTCTCAAACTAACTCGAGTAAGTGAAGTGGTGATACTTCCAAGAGACTCAGTGAAACGAGACCAGCCATCAGGAAGCAGGACTGCATCCCGGGTGGCAACTAGGCTTGAAGAAGACGTGGAGAGCTTCTTAAGTTCTAGGGACTAAGGCGTTGTAAACTGTTGTTTTTGCAAGCTTAGTGGAACAGTGGACTAGAGGAACAAGTTGTTCCTTGAACCACTATAAAAATCCTCGGTGTCACTTACTTTACTTATTTCGTTTCTGCACTTAAGAACTTGACTGCATAACTCAAAAGGTTGGACTCTGTGTTCAGCAGATCTTCCTCAAGAGTTATCAGAAAGGCATTTTCCTTGGTGTTGTTTGAGGCTACCCGGACAGAATCTAATCCGCTGCCAGGTCCAGTTCTGTCATCAGAACTTGACCTTCTCTGTCACCAGATTTTGACCATCTCTAGTAAGTCAGTTGTGACTTAGAGAAAAATTTATATTCCTAAACAGTCTATTCACCCCCCCTCTAGACTGTTCCCATTACAAACGGGACCAACACTAATGATTCTCTTTGCAGCACTAAGATGACTCTCCTTGGGCTTTGATTGGTATCTGGCACAGATTCCAACAGAGAATGAGATATCTGGTCTGCTTGCAGTCAGATACAGCAGAGATCCTATGATTCCTCTGTAGGTAGTTGCATCGACATCTTTGCCTTCATCATGTGGACCAATTCCTTGTGAGGTGTTCATGGGAATCTTCACTAAGGATTTGCCTTCCACTCAAAACTTCTTGATCAGGTCTCTGGTATACTTCCCTTGATTGATAAAGATTCCTTCTTGAACTTGTTTGACTTGTAGTCCTAGGAAGTAGCTAAGTTCTCCCATCATACTCATTTCAAATTGACTCTGCATTACGTGAGAGAATTTCTTGCACAGTTCTGAATTAGTACTACCAAATATAATATCATCAACATATATTTGTACTAACAGAATATGATTAGCAACAGAGATTTGAAATAGAGTTTTGTCAACCTTTCCCTTAGTAAACCCATGGTTCACTAGGAATAGGGACAGTGTGTCATACCATGATCTGGGAGCTTGCTTAAGACCATAGAGGGCCTTTTTAAGCTTGTAGACACAGGAGGAGTGAGTAGGGATGACAAAACCTGGTGGTTGTTCCACATAAACTTCTTCTTCAAGATCTCCATTCATAAATGCACTTTTGACATCCATCTGGTAGACCTTGATGTTGTTGTAGGCAGCATAGGCTAGAAATATTCTGATGGCTTCCAGTCTAGCAACTGGTTCAAAAGTCTCATCAAAATCTATTCCTTCTTCTTGGCAATAACCCTTAGCTACCAGCCTTGCTTTATTCCTTACAATGTTGCCATCTTCATCAGCTTTGTTCTTGAATACCCATTTTGTTCCAATGACATTCTGGTGCTTTGGCCTAGGAACAAGTTCCCATACTTTGTTCCTTTCAAATTGAGTAAGCTCTTCTTGCATTGCGTTGATCCAATCTGAGTCTGCAAGAGCTTCTTCTACAGTCATGGGTTCCATCTGAGATATATAGCAGGCAAGCAATGCTTCTCTCCTTGTCGATGCTGATCTGGTCTGCACACCACTTCTGATCTGTCCAATTACTTGGTTAGGGGGATGATCTCTTAACCATGTCAGATCAGGTTCTGTCAGTTGCTGTCTGGGTCTTTCTTGTTCTTCATCTTCTGAATCTTCATCTTCATTCAACAGAAGGGGATTTGGTGCAGGTGTTGGAAATGCAGGGTTATCTGCTACCTCTTCTGTTGGTTCAGGTGTTCTGTCTTCTATGCTGACTTCTTTGAGGATCTCTGTTACTTCTTTAACAGAGGTGCTATCATCAAACTTCACATGTATAGACTCTTCAACGTGTAGAGTCCTTCTGTTGAGTACTCTATAGGCTTTACTGGTGTTTGAATAGCCTATAAATATACCTTCATCAGCTTTCTCTTGGAAGACTTTCAGATGCTCCTTTCCATTGTTAAGGATGTAGCATTTGCATCCAAACACATGAAAGTAACTGATGTTGGGTTTTCTTCCTTTCCAGAGTTCATAAGGGGTCTTCTGGTGATTCTTGTTGATCATGCTTCTGTTCTGGGTATAGCATGCAGTGTTGATTGCTTCAGCCCAGTATCTCATAGGTAGTCCAGATTCTGCAATCATTGTCCTTGCAGCTTCTTTTAATGTTCTGTTCCTCCTTTCTGCTACGCCATTCTGTTGAGGGGTTCTGGCGGCAGAGTGTTGATGAAAGGTTCCATTTTGATCACAGAAGTCCTTTATGACTTGGTTGACAAATTCAGTTCCTCTGTCAGACCTAATTGTCTTAACCTTTAAGTTCTTCTCAGTCTGAAGTTACTTTAACAGAGATGGCAACTTCTGAAGAGTTTCATTCTTCTTTGATAGAAAGATAGTCCATGTATATCTGGAATAGTCATCAACCATGACTAGAGTGCATTTCTTGCCACCAACACTTGGAGTCTCAACAGGTCCAAATAAATCCATGTGGATCAGATTTAAAGGACTAGTAGAAAGATCTCCAGCAATGGGTTTGAACGAGTTCTTCTGTTGCTTTCCCTTCTGGCATGCACTGTAGAGGGTCTCTTTCTTGTAAACTATGTCTGGAAGTCCATCAACAATGTGTTCTCTTGCCAGTTTGTTGATTGTTTTGAAGTTCAAATGGCTAAGCTTCTTGTGCCAGTCCCAGCTTAGTTTTGAATCTCCCTTGACTATCAGGCAAACTCCATCCTTTGCAGTGTTCCAATCAACCACATAGATGCTGTAAGAACCACTTCTTTTGTTGTCTCATGCTTCACATAGCAGAAGTCCTTTGTGAATTCAACAATGTAGCCTTTGTCACAAAATTGGCTAGCACTCAGCAAGTTGAACTTCAGTCCTTTGACATATGAGACATCATCAATGACTATCTGGTTCTTGATCAGCTTTCCTCTTCCTTTTGTTTGACCTTCTTTGTCATTACCTCCAAAGGTAACTCTAGGTCCTTTGCATTTATGGAACTCAGTTAGGCAACTTCTGTCACCTGTCATGTGCCTGGAGCATCCACTATCAATAAACCATTCTTGCTCTGAGATAGCTCCAGCACACAGTTCCTGCAAGATCAAAAGAAAGATTTAGGTACCCAAGCAATGTTGGGTCCTGGGGGGTCATGGAGTCTGGGTAGTTGGTACCATTTTGGTCTCATCAGGTGAAACCTTGGTGGATGGTACCCATTGTCCACCTGGTAGTTATAGTAAACCGAAGTGTGATTCACTTTGGGCAGATGCTTGTGAGGGTCATGCTTCCTGTTTACATACTTTTGCATAGCTTTCTTTGTTGGAAAGAAGTCCCGTATACTATCAAGAGCAGAGGGACGGTTAGCTTTGGGCTTCTGAAGTTGACCAGCCAACCTCTTCTGCCTAAAGTTAACTCTCTCTTGATATTTGCCCTTCTGGTGGTCATTTCTGGCACGGTTATCATGAGGTTGTCTGTCAATAAATGATCTTTTATTTTTTGTTATTCTGAAAACCCTTTCTGTTGTTAGGTTTTCTGCCAGGTTCATTATTTTTCAAAAAGGGTTTCTGTTGAACCTTTATCTTCCCCTTTTTCTGGTCTGACTTCCTCATGAACAAACTTGGTGCCAGATACACCACCTTGGCAGATGGGGCTAGAGATCAGTGACACTATGACCTTATATGCCTTAGCAACACTTGTGCTAGGAATTACAGAAGGCTCACCTGATTCTGTTGAGCCATAACCAAGACCAAAGCCAGTGCCAATTTGTTGATCAAGTAAAATCTTTTCCATGGAAGACTGGGCCTTCTGGTAAGCTTTGTACTTAATCTCAAGACGCTCAATTTCTCTTATTCTCTTGAAAAGAGAAACATTTTCAGTTTCCAACTGATCTCTCTCCTTAATTAGAAGATTGATTTTGATCTCAACCTCCTTTTTTAAGTCAAGAATTTCAGCCTTCAGCTTACTGTTTTCTTCTGTGACAGAGGAATAAGTGGCTTGAATGGCCTTAAACTCTTCCCAAAATTCTGACATTGAATCAGAATCAAAAGTTAAGCCTACCGAAGAAAACCTAGATGCAGAAGTAGAGGTTACCTCATCATCAGAATGAGCCATGAGGCATAGGTCTTCTGTCTCAGTATCAAGGCAACAGAAGGCCTCATCAGAGTCAGAGTCAGAACTGGATTCTGTCTCAGACAGAGGGTCTTTCTCGAGCTGTTCTGTCACGAGTGCTTTCCTTCTTCTGGAATTGTCTTCATACTTCTTCTTTTCTCCATCATGCCCTTGTTTCTTGGACACTCTTGGATGTGGACACTCTGCCTTGAAATGTCCAGGTTGTCTGCAGTTGTAACAGAGAAGCTCACCACTGCTCTCTGTTGTTTTGACCTTCTGGAAGGGCTTTCTGCTGAATGGTGGACTTCTTCCATCTTTGGGATTCTTCATAAACTTCTTGAATCTCCTAGCAAAAGCAGCCATATATTCGTCAGTTAAAAGTACTGAGGGGTCAAAATCATTTATCTTTGATGTGCTGGCAGTGAGGGCTGTAGTGGTCCTCTCTTCTGGTACATCTTCTTTTTCTTCAATCATTTCAAACTCATGAGCTTTGAGATCTGAAATGAGCTTATCAGTGGGATAAGTCTTCACATCCTTGCTGGCTTGGACAGCAACCACCTTCATCTTCCATGCTGAGGGCAGTCCTTTCAACACCTTGAGGTTGATCTCCTTGGTGGTGAGTTCCTTGCCAAGCTCAGAGATCTCTCCAGTGAGAGTGAGGAGCCTGTCATACATCTTGGAGATGCTTTCACCAGGAAGGAGCTTGAAGTCGTCAAACTTCTTGTTAGCTATTGTCAGCTTGTTGACCTTCTCTTGGTCATCACCAGCTCCAATGAGCTCAAGAGTATCCCAGATTTCTTTTGCAGTCTTGCACTTCTTTATTCTGTTGAAGTACCTATCATCGATAGACTTGTAAAGAATGTCCTTAGCAATGTTGTCCGGATTGTACTTCCTTCTTTCTTTAGTAGTCTACTCAGATTTGGCCTTATTGATCATCTGAGGTCTGGTGTTATCAATAGCATGTTCAGGGTTGACCTTCTGGAAGCTTGTGAAGGGCCCAATGTCAAGTACTTCCCACATCTCATCATGCAGAGCACAGAGATGTGCCTTCATTCGGATCCTCCAGTCATCAAACTTGAGATCTGAGAACATAAGATTCTTGGAAAGGGAGTGATCCATTATATCAGATTAAAAATGAGGTAACACCGAAAAACAAGTGGATCTTTGTTCTGCAAATAACCTAAGAGATTATTAGAACAAGGAGGCTCTGATACCACTTGTTGGTCCCGGTTGTACTGGATACAGTCTAGAGGGGGGTGGGGTGAATAGACTGTATTGGTTTTTAACTTTTTCAAGCTAAGTACCAGATTTAACAGAATAGCCTGTTCTGTTGGCAGAACAGACTGGCAGCGGATGGGGTTCTGGTAGGGAGTTCTGTTAGTAGCCTCAGAGAAGCAAAGGCAGTAGGCCTTCTGTTAACTCACAAGACAAGTTCTGCTGAACACAGATACCAAGTCTTTGGAGTTAAGCAATTCAAATAAAAGCGATAAGTAAAATGCAGTAAGTAAATGACACCAGGGCTTTTTATAGTGGTTCAAGGAACAACTTGTTCCTCTAGTCCACTTTTCCACTAAGCTTGTAAAAACGACCATTTACAACGCCTTAGCCCTATCACTTAAGAAGCTCTCCACGTCTTCTTCAAGTGTAGATGTCTTCTTGGATGCACTTCTGGTTTCCCTAAGTCTGGTCCTTTCACTGAGCTTTCCCGGAAGTATCACCACTTCACTGCTCCAGGTACTGGGACGACCTTCTTGTGAAAGAAGAGGTTATGTTGAGAACAGGGGTTCCTCCAACTTTCTTCGTTACAAAAGATTTGTATGTGAAGAGCTTGAAGAGTTGAAGAACACTAGGAACTTTGCTTGAGTTGGAAGTAAGGATTTTTCCAACGTCTGCCTTCTCTTGTAGAAGATAATGAAGATTTAATCTCAAGGAGGCTTTTTGCGTTTTTAGCGTTTGAATATTTTGTATGCGCACAGTTGTAGCAAAGTTGTTCGGTTGTTCTTCGTAGTGTATCTTTTATACTGAGGTTGTCTTCCCGTTGGAGGAGAAGGAGGACAACTGCATTAAATGAGCGGGCTGTTGACTTGACCAGTAGGACCCGGTAAAGTAGGAGGGTTACTATTTTGGGATAAAGTTATCCTGACATTGCGGCCAATCATCTGCAATTACTCTACAGAGTACGGGAGGCATTTAATGTGCATTTAATGCGCGTACTGTAGCTTTTCCGTTCAAGACTCCTAGCCGTTGAAGGAATCTTTCAGTTGGTTTACCGGTTTGTTGAAATTCTTCTAAGTGTATGGCCTTCTGGTGTCTTTAGCAGTGAGTAGATCAGAGAAGGTCTTGAGAACTTCTGTTGAAGAAATATCCAACAGAGAACCAGGAGGGTTTCTGTCACAGTAAAGGATAACAGAGACCCTGAGGTCTTCTGTTCTAAAGCAGAGAACCAAAGGTCTTCTGTTCAACCAAAGCCTTATCAAGGGTCCTCTGTCGGGGGTCTTCTGTTCTGGAGGCTTTCTGCTTTGGAGGCCTTCTGCTCTGGAGGCCTTCTGCCAGTCGATTATACTAAAGAACTTTACAAAGTAAAATTCTAATACATTAAGTCTAAAGAGGGGTACTCTAAAGTCCTAATTAATATAGCATCATCAAAATCTAATTACAAATATTCCTTACACAGTGGATTAGAGGAACGTGTTGTTCCTTGAACCACTATAAAAATCTCTGGTGTCATTTACTTACTGCATTTATTTATCGCACTTAGTTAGAACTGATTAACTCCAAAGATTTGTCTCCGTGTTCAGCAGAACGTGTCTTGTGAGCTAACAGAAGGCCTACTGCCTTTGCTTCTCTGAGGCTAATCTGACAGAACCCCTACCACAACCCCATCCGCTGCCAGTCTGTTCTGTCAACAGAACAGGCTATTCTGTTAATTCTAGTACTTAGCTTCAAAAAGTTAAAAGCCAGTACAGTCTAATCACTCCCCCCTCTAGACTGTACCCAGTTTAACCGGGACCAAAAAGTGGTACGTACTGGACATTGGGACATTCACAAGCTTCCAGAAGGTCAAACCTGAGCATGCTATAGACAACACCAGACCTGAGATGATCAATAAAGCCAGATATGAGTGGACTACTGGAGAAAGAAGATAGTATAACCTTAACAATATTGCAAAGGACATCCTCTACAAGACCATTGATGATAGGTACTTCAACAGAATCAAGAAGTGCAAAACTGCCAAAGAAATATGGGATACCCTTGAGCTCATTGGAGCAGGTGATGAGCAAGAGAAGGATAACAAACTGAAGATAACCAACAAGAAGTTTGATGATTTCAAGCTTCTCCCTGGTGAGAGCATCTCCAAGATGTATGACAGGCTCCTCACCCTCACTGGAGAGATCTCTGAGCTTGGAAAGGAACTTAACACCAAGGAGATCAACCTCAAAGTGTTGAGGGGATTGCCCTCAACATGGAAGATGAAAGTGGTTTCGGTCCAAGCCAGCAAGGATGTGAAGACTTATCCTACTGATAAGCTCATCTCAGATCTCAAAGCTCATGAGTTCGAGATGATTGAAGAGAAGGAGGATGTACCAGAAGAAAGCACAACTACAACCCTCACAGCTAGTACATCTAAGGTAAATGATTTTGGCCCTTCAATCCATTTATCTGACGAATATATGACTGCTTTTGCTAGGAGATTCAAGATGTTCATGAAGAATCCCAAATATGGAAGAAGTCCATCTTCCAGCAGAAAACCATTCCAGAAGGCCAAATCAACAGAAAGCAGTGGTGAGCTTCTCTGTTACAACTGCAGACAGCCTGGACATTTCAAGGCAGATTGTCCACATCCAAGAGTGTCCAAGAGACAAGGGCATGATGGAGAAAAGAAGAAATTTGAGGACAATACCAGAAGGAGGAAAGCACTTGTCACAGAACAACTTGAGAAAGACCCCATTTCTGAGACAGAATCCAGTTCTGACTATGATTTTGATGAGGCCTTCTGTTGCCTTGATACCGAGACAGAAGACCTATGCCTCATGGCTCATTCTGATGATGAGGTAACCTCTACTTCTACATCTAGTTTTTCTTCGGTAGGCTTAGCTTTTGATTCTGATTCAATGTCAGAATTTTGGGAAGAGTTTAAGGCCATCCAAGCCACTTATTCCTCTGTTACAGAAGAAAACTGTAGGCTGAAGGTTGAGATTCTTGACTTAAGAAAGGAGGTTGAGACCAAAATCAATCTTCTAATTAAGGAGAGAGATCAGCTGGAAGCTGAAAATGTTTCTCTTCTCAGGAGAATAAGAGAAATTAAGCCTCTTGAGATTAAGTACAAAGCTTACTAGAAGGCCCAGTCTTCCATGGAAAAGATTGTACTTGATCAACAGATTGGCTTTGGTTTTGGTCTTGGGTAGGCTCAACAGAAACAGGTGAGCCTTCTGTAATGCCTAGCACCAGTGTTGCTAAGGCAGATAAGGTCATAGTGCCACTGAATTCTAGCCCCATCTGCCAAGCTGGTGTATCTGGCACCAAATTTATTCATGAGGAAGTCAGACCAGAAAAAGGAAAGATAAAGGTTCAACAGAAACCCCTTTTGAAAATCAATGAACCTGGCAGAAAACCTAACAACAGAAAGGGTTTTCAAAATAATAAAAATCAAAGACAAGTTCTCAACAGACAACCTCATGATAACCGTGCTAGAAATGATCACCAAAAGGGCAAGTACCAAGAGAAAGTTAACTTTAGGCAGAATAGGTTGGCTGGTGAACTCCAGAAGCCCAAAGCTAACCACCCCTCTGTTCTTGATAGTATATGGGACTTCATTCCAACTAAGAAAGTTATGCAAAAGTATGTAAACAGGAAGCATGACCCTTACAAGCATCTGCCAAAAGTGAATCACACTTCAGCTTACTATAACTACCAGGTGGACAATGGGTACCACCCACCAAGGTTTCATTTGATGAGACCGAAATGGTACCAACTACCCATACTCCATGACACCCTAGGACCCAACATTGCTTGGGTACCTAAATCTTTCTTTTGATCATGCAGGAACTGTGTACTGGAGCTATCTTTGAGCAAGAATGGTTTATTGATAGTGGATGATCCAGGCACATGACAGGTGACATAAGTTGTCTGACAGAGTTCCAGAAATGCAAAGGACCTAGAGTTACCTTTGGAGGAAATGATAAAGAAGGTCAAACAAAAGGAAGAGGGAGGCTGATCAAGAACCAGATAATCATTGATGGTGTCTCTTATGTCAACGGCCTGAAGTTCGATTTGCTGAGTGCTAGCCAATTCTGTGACAAAGGCTACACTGTTGAATTCACCAAAGACTTCTGCTATGTGAAGCATTAGACAACCAAGGAATGGTTCTTTCAGCAACAAGGAAGAAGAATATCTATGTGGTTGATTGGAAAACTACAAAAGATAGAGTATGCCTGATAGCCAAAGGAGATTCAAAACTAAGCTGGGACTGGCACAAGAAGCTTAGCCATTTGAATTTCAAAACAATTAACAAATGGGCAAGAGAACACATTGTTGATGGACTGCCAGACATTTTTTACAAGAAAGAGACCCTCTGCAGTGCATGCCAGAAGGGAAAACAACAGAAGAACTCGTTCAAACCTATTGCTCGAGATCTTTCTACAAGTCCTTTAAATATGATCCACATGGATTTATTTGGACCTGTTGAGACTCCAAGTGTTGGTGGCAAGAAGTACACCCTAGTCATGGTTGATGACTACTCCAGATATACATGGACTATCTTCTTAGCAAAGCAAAATGAAACTCTTCAGAAGTTGCCATCTCGGTTAAAGCAAATTCAGACTGAGAAGAATATGAAAGTCAGGACAATCAGGTCTGACAGAGGAACTGAATTTGTTGGTCCCGGTTGTACTGGATACAGTCTAGAGGGGGGGGGGGGGTGAATAGACTGTATTGGTATTAAACTTTTTCAAGCTAAATACCAGATTTAACAGATTAGCCTGTCCTATTGGCAGAACAAACTGGCAGCGGATGGGGTTCTGGTAGGGGTTCTGTTAGTTTAGCCTCAAAGAAGCAAAGGCAGTAGGCCTTCTGTTAACTCACAAGAAAAGTTCTGCTGAACACAGAGACCAAGTCTTTGGAGTTAAACAGTTGAAATAAAAACGATAAAGAAATGCAGTAAGTAAATGACACCAGGGCTTTTTATAGTGGTTCAAGGAACAACTTGTTCCTCTAGTCCACTGCTCCACTATGCTTGCAAAAATGACCGTTTACAACGTCTTAGTCCTATCACTTAAGAAGCTCTCCACGTCTTCTTCAAGTGTAGATGTCTCCTGGGATGCACTTCATGGCTTCCTTTAAGACTGGTCCTTTCACTGAGCTTCCCGGAAGTATTGCCACTTCACTGCTCCAGGTACTTGGACGTCCTTCTTGTGAAAGAAGAGTTTCTGTTAAAACAGGGGTTCCTCCAACTTGCTTCGTTACAAAAGATTTGTAGATGAAGTGCTTGAAGAGTTGAAGAACGACTAGAACTTTGCTTGAGTTGGAAGTAGGAAACTTTCCAACGTCTGCCTTCTCTTGTAGAAGATGATGAAGATTTAATCTCAAGGAGGCTTTTTGCGTTTTTAACGTTTAATTGTTTTTGTATTCGCACTGTTGTAGCAAAGTTATCCGGTTGTTCTTCGTAGTATATCTTTTATACTGAAGTTGTCTTCCCGTTGGAGGAGAAGGAGGACAACTGCATTAAATGTGCGAGCAGTTGACTTGACCAGTAAGACCCAGCAAAGTTGGCGGGTTACTATTTTGGGATAGAGCAATCCTGACATTGCGGCGAATCATCTGCATTTACTCTACAGAGTACGGGAGGCATTAAATGTGCATTTAATGCGCGTACTGTAGCTTTTCCGTTCAAGACTCCTAGCCGTTGAGGGAATCTTCAGGTTGTTTACCGGCTTGGTGAAATTCTCCAAGTGTCAGGCCTTTTGATGTTTTCAGCAGAGAGTCGATCAGAGAAGGTCTTGAGCACTTCTGTTGGAAAAAGCTATCAGAGACTCTCAGGGTTTCTGTTGAAGAGATGTCCAACAGAGAACCAGGAGGTTTTCTGTCTGTGTTAAGGTTAACAGAGACGCAGAGGTCTTCTGTTCATCAACAGAGAGTCGATGGTCCTCTGTTAGTACAAAGCCTATCAGAGGGTCTTCTGTCTGGAGATCTTCTGTTGTGGAGGCCTTCTGCCAGTTGACTATACTAAGGAACTTTACAAGGAAAATTTCTAAAACATTAAATCTGAAGAGGGGTATTCTAAAGTCCTAATTAATATAGCATCATCAAAATCTAATTACAATTATTCCTTACAGAATTTGTCAACCAAGTCATAAAGGACTTCTGTGATCAGAATGGAACATTTCATCAACTCTCTGCCGCCAGAACACCTCAACAGAATGGCGTGGCAGAAAGAAGAAACGGAAAGTTGAAAGAAGCTGCAAGGACAATGATTCCAAAATCTGGATTACCTATGAGATACTGGGCTGAAGCAATCAACACTGCATGCTACACCCGGAACAGAAGCATGATCAACAAGAATCACCAGAAGACCCTTTATGAACTTTGGAAAGGAAGAAAACCCAACATCAGTTACTTTCATTTATTTGGATGCAAATGCAATGGAAAGGAGCATCTAAAAGTATTTCAAGAGAAAGCTGATGAAGGTGTATTCATAGGCTATTCAAGCCCCAGCAAAGCCTATAGAGTACTCAACAGAAGAACCCTATATGTTGAAAAATCAATACATGTAAAGTTTGATGATAGCATCTCTGTTGAAGAAGTAACACAGACTCTCAAAGAAGTCAACATAGAAGACAGAACACCTGAACCAACAGAAGAGGTAGCAGTTAATCCTGTGTTTCCTACACCTACACCAAACCCCCTTCTGTTGAATGAAGATGAAGATTCAGAAGAAGAAGAACCAGAGAGACCTAGACAACAACTGACAGAACCTGATCTGACATGGTTAAGAGATCATCCTCCTAACCAAGTGATTGGACAAATCAGAAGTGGAGTACAGACCAGATCTGCTACAACAAGAAGAGAAGCAATGCTTGCCTGCTACATATCTCAAATGGAACCTATGACTGTAGAAGAAGCTCTTGCAGACTCAGATTGGATCAATGAAATGCAAGAAGAGCTCACTCAATTTGAAAGGAACAAAGTATGGGAACTTGTTCCTAGACCAAAGCATCAGAATGTCATTGGAACGAAATGGGTATTCAAGAACACAGCTGATGAAGATGGCAACATTGTAAGGAATAAAGCAAGGCTGGTAGCCAAGGGATACTTACAAGAAGAAGGGATAGATTTTGATGAGACTTTTGCATCAGTTGCCAGACTAGAATCCATCAGAATATTCCTAGCCTATGCTGCCTACAACAACATCAAGGTCTACCAGATGGATGTCAAAAGTGCATTTCTGAATGGAGATCTTGAAGAACAAGTTTATGTGGAACAACCACCAGATTTTGTCATTCCTACTCAATCTTCATGTGTCTACAAGCTTAGGAAGGCCCTCTATGGCCTTAAGCAAGCTCCCAGAGCATGGTATGACACTTTGTCCCTATTTCTAGTGAACCATGGGTTTACTAAGGGAAAGGTTGACAAAACTCTATTTCAAATCTTTGTTGCTAATCACATTCTGTTAGTACAAATATATGTTGATGATATTATATTTGGGAGTACTAATGCAGAATTTTGCAAGATATTTTCTCAAGTAATGCAGAGTCAATTTGAAATGAGTATGATGGGAGAACTAAGCTACTTCCTTGGACTTCAAGTCAAACAAGTTCCTGAAGGGATCTTTATCAACCAAAGGAAGTACACCAGAGACCTGATCAAGAAATTTGGAGTGGAAGGCAAATCCTCAGTGAAGATTCCCATGAACACCTCTCAAGGAATTGGACCAGATGATGAAGGTAAAGATGTTGATGCAACAACATACATAGGAATCATTGGATCTCTTCTCTACCTGACTGCAAGCAGACCAGACATATCATTCTCTGTTGGAATCTGTGCCAGATACCAATCAAAGCCCAAGGAGAGCCATCTAAGTGCTGCAAAAAGAATTATCAGATACATCAAAGGAAATCCAAATGCAGGCCTATGGAATCCTAAGGGAGGTAACTTTGAACTAATTGGTTACTCTGACTCAGACTTTGCAGGTTGTAGGTTAGATAGAAAGAGCACCTCTGGTCACTGCCAACTGCTAGGTGGGAGACTTGTCTCCTGGTTTAGTAAGAAGCAAAATTCTATCTCAACAAGTACAGCAGAAGCTGAATACATTGCAGCTGGGAGTTGCTGTGCTCAACTACTCTGGATGAAGCAATAACTGAAGGATTATGGCATTCAAGCAAAGAAGATCAAGCTTCTCTGTGACAACACCAGTGCCATTGCCATCACTCAGAATCCAGTTCTTCACTCCAGGACAAAGCACATTGAGATCAGACATCACTTCATCAGGGATCATGTTGAAAAGATGCACATATGCATGGAGTATGTGTCAACAGAAGACCAACTTGCAGACATTCTGACAAAGCCTTTGCCCGAAGCTAGATTCAACAAACTGAGAGAGGAATTGGGAATGATGGATGAAATTCCAAGAGAAGGTTGATTGGAAGATATTCTGTTACAGATTCTCTGTTAACTGAACCTCTGTTGCAGAACCCCTTCTGTTCTCTACTCTGAACGGAGAACCTCTAATCTTAGCAGAACACCTCAGCAGCAGAAACCCTCCTCTTCTAACAGAAGGTTGTGGACTTAGAAAATATTTTGAGAAAACCGGGTGACCCAGTAACTTGTTGAAGGTCTTTTACCCTTTTACCCTTAAACGGTATTATAGCCGCAAAACATTTACTGCGCCCCTATTTTCATGTATTGGTACCTCGGAACCGCCAATAATATCAAACGTATGCTAACCCGAACCCTTATATTCTAGTCCTTTCAAGCTAAACCACTACTGCTCTCTTTACTCTCAAGCATTCGAACTCTCAAATCACTCTAGCTTTGAAATCCTCAAACTCTCTGCAATGGCGTTTATCAACATCAATGACCTTACTGATGTTGAGATTGACCTCCTGGTCAAGAACATTTACACCGGGATGAACTGCGACCTTTCCACACTCCCTGAACTAGCAGCAAACCAAGAAACGATGATGAAAATCATCAAGGGTATGGAGGAGTCACAGCTTAACAAGGTGGTAGGCTATCATTTCGATTCCTACAGCACAAAGGGCGTGGCAGAATTCTATCTCAATGCCACATTCGAGGGGGAAACCATCAGGTCCCATGTCCATGGTGATGACATCGTCCTCACTCCTGAAACTGTCAATGCTCTATTTGGCGTAGTGGAGGACCCCCAAGAAGAAGACACTGAAGGGTTCATTGCCCTAGACAGTGTCAGGGTTGCTGTTGAAGTTTTTGTTCAGCTCTATTGCAGACCGGAAGTGGAAAGTGTTCCAAAATTATACATGAAGAAGAATCTCATTCGAAGTGATTATGAGAAGCTGGTCAACATCTTCCATAGGTGTGTCTGGAGCAAGAGCACCTCTACTGGTGATATGACAGTTCTAAATGCAAAAGTTGTTTTTGCAGTTCATCATGGGATGAACATCAACTGGGGACAGGTAATTATCAAATCCCTAGTTGACTTCATTAAAAAGAAAGATAAGGAAACCCCATATGGGTTATGGTCTACTTCTGTCTGAATTGTTGATAAAGGCCAGAATAGGGTTGAGAAACCCCATTGAGACTGACTACACCAAGTTACTCTTCCTCAACACCTCAAATGATAAGAGACTAGCTCTGAAGGCTGAACAGAAGAGGTTGAGGACTCTGGAGTTTAACCGGGAGAAACTCCAACTGAAGCCGGTTAAGCCTAAGAGGGTTGTTAAAAAGCAATAGAAAGCCCCCACTCCAACAGAATCTGAAGAAGAAGAACCTTTGATCAGAAAGGTAGTTAAAAGGCCCCTACCAAGAAGGCTATTCCTGCAAAAGTCCACAAGTTGGTGGCAAAGAAGGTTGTCATCATGAGGAAGCAGCCCTCCCCATCCTCTGCAAAATCTACCCCCTCTCCTTCTCCATTTTCCAAGAAGGCCAGAGTATTGACACCTGCAAGTTAGGGGGAACTTGAAGACTCTATCACCTCTGCACCGGTCAACAGAAATGCCTGGCAAGGCAAGAGGATTGTTTTTGAGTCAAGTGACTCAGAGGAAGAAGTAGTAGTGCAGGAAGCTACTACTCAGGGGGAATCACACAGCTCTCCCCTGTCTTCATTCCTGATCAACCCTTGGTGGTTCTCTCACCAGAGGATCAAGAAGCCATCCACAGAACCCCTGAGACCTCAAAACTTCAGGAGGAAATCACCTCTGCCCCGGATAAACAGTTTATCAGGGTTCTAGCATGGAGGAAGTGGAGAGTGGGACCTCTCTCTGAACTGATCAGAATGCTCCCCCATTTCATCATTGAGGAAGCAGAAGTCCTCAAGTGGGCTGGAACACAAGACGTTGAGCAGTGCCTTAACAAAGATTTCCTTCTGTCTGTCTTAGCAGAAAAGAAGAAGGAGAAATGTAAAGGAAAGGCCAAACTGATTCATATTGATGAGGAGGAATCGATCAGAGCCTTAGCAGAAGATGAAATGGCTGCTTTTGATGAGTGGCTTATTGAGAAGAAACGCAAAGAATCCTTGATGGTCACACCTTGTAAACCCATCAAATCCAACAGAAACGGCTCCCCTTCTCCACCGCCATCACCCCATCACCAGATTACCCCATATCTTCTTAAAACCTCTTCACATCAAAGAATCCCCTCTCAACAGAAATCCAAATCCCCTACTCCATCTCATCAAAAGTCCCCCAACATTGATGCAAACACTCCAATTTCCTCACATCACTCTGCAGCATCCACTCCCAAGAGGAAACCTCTGCACCGTGTCTTCTCATCTGATAGTGACAATGATGGATTCCTTCCATCTTCCCTCGCTAGAGATCTCACCTCAAAGAGAAGGAACACTCCCACCAGAGAGCCTTCTCAACACAATCCCTCTCTAAAACAGCCCAGAAGGCCTCCTATGCCCAGGTCAAGAGGACTGGGATTGCCTGCGTTTGAAGAATCAAAACCCCAAATATCGTTTAATCAGTTTGTTGTAGCAGCTGAAGAATTTGGTGGTCATATGTTGGATGGGATGAACAAGCTGATCCTAATCAATGATAAGAACTATGAACATCTCACATCTGTGAACAGCAATCTTGAAGCTGGGTTACAACATCTCTCTGCAAAAGTTGAATCGCTAACCCAAGCCTTCACCTCTTTCATGGAATCTTCCACTGCAAAAGTAGATGCAGTCTCCAGGGAAGTGGATGGCATCAACTCTGTTCTTTACTTTCATTCCCAATCTCTCAACAAACAGTATGAGAAGATTAAAACCATCTATTTGGATATAGACACCCTCCAGTGGACTAGTGAAAAGAACGGAGAGCAATTGCTAGATATCGAAGAGCTCTGCAAATCTCACAAAGAGCAAGCCTCTACTCTTCTTAAGACTGACAAGGAAAGATACCAGAAGCTGGTTCTACTTGAGGCAATCTCCAGGGATATCTACTCTGCTATTGAAAAGCAACAAAGTCTGATAGAAGACCTCACTTCTGTCACACAGACTCTACTAGAAACCCTTGAGCAGATTGCCACATCTCAGGCTTCAGAGTTTCAGAAGATAACTATGATGATCTCTGACCTGGATGATGCCAAAAAGGGGGAAGAGGATCCCCAGCAGAAGAAGCAGAAACGACCTTCCAGAACCTCAGCTGGCCCTTCTACTGGTGTTGATCCAGCTCCTTATTTCCAGGCTTCCATACAAAAGAAGAAAGAAGCTGGAATCTCTAGACCTTCTTCTCCTCACATACAAACATCCAAAAAGAAGAAATCTCTAAACTTCAGAGAATGGAGACTGAGTGGATCTCAAAGAATTGACAGGGCACAATTTGAAGAAATTCAACAGAAGATGACCCCTACTCAAAGACAGAACCTTTATCTTGACAGCGATGGTCACATAAGAGTTAGGCATAATGGTTCCCTGGAAGAGGTTGAATATTGGTATCATAAGCGAGTGCTTCCAGGAAAAGATATTCATGAAGGAGTGCTTAACTATCTCAATTGCAAACTCTCTCCAATCTAGGCCTCCTGTCAGACCTCTGGAAATTTAAGTGGGATAAGACAAACCGTCAATGCAGAGCTGAAAAGATTGAAGGAATTGGATAGTAAAACCAGAGCTGATGCTGAAAGGGAAAATCTGTAAAAAGAACACCCATGTAATCTTTCAATAAAAGAACATCTCTGTCTTTCACTTTGTAAGGCAATTATCTCATATCTGTTCTTATTATCTGCTATAGTTGTGTGTTATTTAATCAGTTTATTTCTGCTATCTTGATTGTATCATACTCTTACTACTTTCCTATGCCAAGTTGCCCACCAAGATTTTAATGAAAATTCTAAACTTTAGCTTTAATGGTGAAGGCACTTCTCTGGAAATAGTTAAAGGGTTTTGGCATCATCAAAAAGGGGGAAATTGTAAGGAATAATTGTACTACCTCCGTTCCTATTAAAACTTCCAAATAGGTTTGGCACAGAGTTTAAGATAGTGGGTATTGTGTGGTGGAGAGTTGTGCAGAGGAGAGAAAAATGTGTAAGAAATGTTGTGAACCACAAATTTTTTACTAAAAGAGGAAAGTGGAAGTTTTAATTGGAACGGATGAAAAAGGAAAGTTGGAAGTTTATTTAGGAACGGAGGGAGTAATTAGATTTTGATGATGCTATTAGGACTTTAGAGCACCCCCTCTTTAGATTTAATGTATTAGAAATTTTCCCTGTAAAATCTCTTAGAATAGTCGACTGACAGAAGACCTCCAGACAGAAGTCCCTTGGTTCTCTGTTGATCCTTGTCCAGACAGAAGACCTTTGGCTCTCTGCTGGTTCTTATTCAGACAGAAACCATCTGGTTCTCTATTGGATATCACTACAACAGAAACTGTCAAGACTCTCTGTTAAGTTCGCATCTGACAGAAGACCTCAGGACCCTCTGATAGCTTATTCCAACAGAAGTGCTCAAGACCCTCTCTGGGAGACTTTCTGCTAAAGACACCAGAAGGCCTGACAATTGGAGAATTTTCTTGAAACTACTTCAACCGGTGAAACCAACGGAAGATTCCTTCAACGGGTAGAAGTTTTCAACGGAAAAGCTACAGTACGCGCATTAAATGCACATTTAATGGACCCCGTACCCTGAAGAGTAAATGCTGATGATTGGCCGAAGTTCCAGGATATTTCAGGATAACTGTATCCCAAAATAGAAACTCGCCAACTTTCCTGGGTCCTACTGGTCAAGTCAACTGTTCGCGCATTTAATACATTGTCCTCCTCCTCCAACGGGGAGACAACCCAAGTATAAAAGATACTCTACGAAGAACAGCCGGATAACTTTGGAAATAACTTTGCTAGATCCTTTGCTCAACACTTGCTCAAACAAAACCTTCAAGGATTCAAAATCAAAAAGCCTCGTTGAGATTAAAACTTCATCATCTTCTACAAGAGAAGGCAGGCATTGGAAAGATTATTTACTCACATCTCCTCATTTCCAACACAAGCAAAGTTCCATTCGTTCTTCAACACTTCAAGCTCCTCAACTACAAATCTTTTGTAACGAAGCTAGTTGGAAACCCCTGTTCTCACAAGAAATCTTCTCCAACGAGAAGGACGTCCAAGGAACTGGAGCAGTGAAGTGGTGATACTTCCGGGAAGCTCAGCGAAAGGACCAGTCTTAAGGGAAGCCAGGAAGTGCATCCCAGGAGACATCTAGGCTTGAAGAAGACGTGGAGAGCTTCTTAAGTGCTGGGACTAAGGCGTTGTAAACGGACGTTTTTACAAGCTTAGTGGAACAGTGGATTAGAGGAACGTGTTGTTCCTTGAACCACTATTAAAATCCCTGGTGTCATTTACTTACTGCATTTATTTATCGCACTTAGTTAGAACTGATTAACTCCAAAGACTTGTCTCTGTGTTCAGGTAGAACGTGTCTTGTGAGTTAACAGAAGGCCTACTACATTTGCTTCTCTGAGGCTAATCTGACAGAACCCCTACCAGAACCCCATCCACTGCCAGTCTGTTCTGTCAACAGAACAGGCTATTCAGTTAATTCTGGTACTTAGCTTGAAAAAGTTAAAAGCCAGTACAGTCTATTCACCCCCTTCTCTAGACTGTACCCAGTTTAACCGGGACCAACAGAGTATATGGTTAAACACCGATCTATAAACCAAATCACATACCAAACAAACCCCGAAACAGAACATGCCTTCGAGAGGTTTAGGAATTTATTTCCGAATACTTCTTCGGAGGAATCATCATGTGCTAGTTCTCATTCTAGCGACACCGAAGAGCCAATCACTATGGCTCATGAAATAAGAACGCTGAGGGAGGTCACAGCTCCGAATCTTAATCAACAACCCTTATGTATCACTTTTCCAACTCTTGATACGAGGGTCACATTTGAGCTAAAATCTGGGCTCATTCATCTACTCCCTTGTTTTCATGGCCTACGAGGGGAAGATTCGAACAAACACTTGTCGGAATTCCATATTGTGTGCACAAGCATGTGCCCCAATGGTGTGTCCGAGGAGCAAATTAAGCTGAGAGCTTTTCCATTTTCTCTAAAAGACACCACCAAGGATTGGCTATTCTATCTCCCTTCGGGGAGTATCACTACATGGGCACAAATGAAGAAGGCTTTCCTCGAAAGGTACTATCCCGCATCTATCTCTTCAAGTCTAAAGAAACAAATTAGCAACATTGAGCAAGCGGATGATAGACCTTGTACGAATATTGGGAGCGCTTTAAAAAATTATGTGCTAGTTGCCCATATCATGGGTATTCGGAACAAGATCTCATCCTCTACTTCTATGATGGTCTTGTTGATCAAGATAGATGCATGGTGAATGTGGCATGCGGAGGGGGTATTGTCAACAAAATCCCTTCTCAAGCAAGAGACCTCATTTGGGAGTTGGCCGAAAACTTGAGACATTACAACGGGAGGTCATCATCAAAACGAGTCATGGCAGCGGAATCCAACAACTCGTTGGAAAGTCAAGTGGCCGGCTTGACTTCTTTGGTTAAAGATTTTCTCTTAAATCCAAAAACAAAAGAAGTCAAGGTATGCGGCATATGTTCAACACAAGGGCATCCCACCGATTCTTGCCCAACATTACAAGAGGAGAATCCCGAGCAAGTCAATGCATTGGGGTTCCAAGGTCAAAGGAGGTACGATCCGCATGTCAACACATACAATCCAGGATGGAGAGATCATCCAAATTTGAGATATGGTGATAAACATATAACTTCTATGTTTATGTTTATGTTTTTATTAGTTTTTATTGATTGTTACTTTGGAATTTACACACTTTTGGTGTAATATTTTAGTTTGTTAAAATACTTGTAAATTGTTTAGATTAGGTTTATTCTGAGCTCGAACAGGTCCATGATCACTAAAAGGACAACTGGTAAACCTCAAAAGTGAAAGGAAGGTGCAAAATCACAAGACAAAATAAAGATCCTAATTTTTTGTCTACCCAGTCAGGTATGACCTATACTCGATCGGGTATCTTGTTGAAATCTCAAATCAAAACGGATCCGAAGACAAAGGAACATGCAAAGAAGATTTGGACCATGATCGAGTGTCTATACCCGATCGGGTACACCGACACACCTGATCGGGTATCCTTTCAAAATTAAGCCTGAAACCGATCGAGTATACCTCGGATCTGAGGATTTACACATACTCGATCGGGTACAAGAACACACCTGATTGGTTATTCTTATATGATTTACCCCTTAATCGATCGATTATACCTCAAATTTGAGGTATTACACATATCCGGTTGGGTACTGTGTTTTTTTTTGTAACCCGGAAGGCAAACCACCAAAATCAGTGGGGCAAATGCCGGGGAACATTTGCCAGGATTTTATTAAGAATAATTAAAAGTACAAGAGAAAGGGGGACTAGGCCAAAACCTTTCTAGAAGAAAACATCGAAACATAAGTCATACAAGAAAAAATCAAAAAGCAGCAATTGGGGGGGCTATACCTGACCCAAAAGAAAATACAAATAAAAGAGAAGATTACCATCTAATAGATGGAATGCAAAAATAGTCCATATAAAAAGCTCTCCTAGCCCGAATGGGAAGCGATGTTGGGCTGATAAACTTTTTAATAGGGCCCAAATGGTCCCGGGCCAAAAAATGTGCGGTCCAATTGCCTTCCCTCATGGTATGCCCGATCTTCAGATTAAAATTAGCCAAATTTAGTCTGGTTTCCTGAATTAGGTCTGACCATCTTCTTACATCCCCTTCCCGTAGCATGTACAAAGCCAAGGATAAGTCGGTTTCCACCTGAAAGCCAACAAAGCCATCTGCCACCGCTCTTCGAATTCCCTCGACCAACGCCAGAATTTTTGCTTCAACCGGCGATGAAGCGACAATCAGGAAGCTAATAGCCCAGACCAACTCACCAGGGTTATTCCGTAGCACAGCACCACCAAAGGATTCTTCAGGTAGGTATTTTGCATCCACATTCATTTTAAAATGAGTATTAGGTTTCCTCCAACGAATTATCTGAATCGAATTCCCTCTGGCTGAGAAATTAGGTGAAATAATTTGCTCCTCCTTCAAAAAGCTATCCATCGTAGTGTTTTTCATTTTAGGAAAAGACCAAGCCCAAGCTCTCGTATATGTTTTAATTTCTGCAATAAGCTTGTTTGTGCCTAGTACACTGCTCCCTGAGTTATGGCCCCAAACCATACTAGCATATGTTTTCCAAATCTGCCAACAAATAATTCCTGCCATGTTGTGTTTAAATGTATCCATCACACTTTTGGAACCCGCTTTCAGCCACCAATTTCTGAAAACCGGCATAAGATTGCCATTGACAGGGATAGGGATTCCAAAAATTTTCATGAAATGATGCCAGATTGGCTTGATAGTGTGACAATGATAAAAAAGATGTTCCATATTTTCAGAATGATTCTGCACATAACACACATAGAGGGTTCAAGAACCAAGCCAAACCTCTGTAAGAAATCAGAAGTAGGAAGAAGCCCCTTTACAATCTTCCAATGAAGCAATTTCACCTTAAGTTCTTGCTCGGGGTGCCAAATATGATTATAGGCAAAAGTGGAGTCATACTTTTCCCTGACTTCTTCATAGGCTGGTTTAAATGAATATTGACCACTAACTTCATCATTCCAGATCAAAGTTCCAGTACCATCAACAGAGCACAAACCAGTAGCTAATTCATGGACTCTACAGACCCTTCTCCAAATTGCAGAATCATACACCTTAGGTAACATATTATCACTTCTTTGATATCTATTTCTAGTGAAATCAGCCCATAAGGACTCCCCTGTCCTCCAGTTCCACCATATTTTGAGGGCAAAGGCCTTGTCAATGTGATAGAGGGATCTAATTCCCAGACCACCTTCCTCAGTAGGATAGCACAGACTTTCCCAATTGGCCCGATGATACTTCTTCTTATCCCCCTTAGAACCCCAAAAGAAGGAGGCCATTTTACTGTTCAGAATCCTTATCACCTTTTTAGGTAAAGAATCAACTGCCATGATATGAAGGGGCATAGTATTGAGAACATATTTGATAAGGACAAGCCTTCCCCCTTGTGACAATAGTTTTTGCTTCCAAGGAGATAGTTTATTTTCAAACTGAGAAATGATATGTCCACAATAACCAATTCTATTTATTCCTTTGTGAAGATGAGCCCCTAAATATTTGATGGGAAGAGAAGCTTGTTGCATGCCCAAAAGATTTTTAATGCTAATCTGTCTGCCAGGTAAGACTTTGCCACAAACAAAGGAACTTTTCCCATAATTAACAGTCTGACCTGAGGCTCTTTGGTACTCCTCCAAAAACCTTTTAAAAGCCAATAAAAATCTAGATTCGCCATTAAGAAAGATCAGCAAACTCTAGATGGTTAACTGGGAAACCCTGATTACCCATCCAATAGGGTTTGATTTTTCCAGAATTGAAAAGGCAATTTATTCCTCTTGAAAAAGCTTCTGATGCTATAATAAACAAAAAGGGTGAGAGTTGATCCCCTTGCTTAACACCTTTATATGGTTTAAAGAAACCATGAGGTGAGCCATTAACCAAGACAGAAAAATAAGTGGCTTTAAGATTATTAATAACCAGAGTGACAAAAAGATTGCTAAAGCCAAACTTCTATAAAATTTCCTTCAAAAACTCCCAAGAAACCCTATCAAAAGCTTTAGCCATATCTAACTTAATAATCATGTTAGATCCTCTAACCTTCTTATCAATGCTGTGCACCATCTCTTGGGAAATTAAGATCTGTTCTGAGATGTCCCGGTTTTTCATAAAACCAGCCTGCTCTCTTGAGATTAATTTGGGCATAATGGGAATCAATCTGTTTGCCAGAATTTTTGTACAAATTTTACTAATAAAATTTGATAAACAGATTGGTCTGAAATCTGCAAAAGAGCTAGTCTTCTCCTTTTTAAGAATGAGTGTGATCAGAGTGCTGGCCATCCCTTTAGGAATAGTATGCCCCATAAAAACCTCCTGTGCATCCATAAGGACATCATTTTTAATCACATGTCAACATTTTCTAAAAAACTTTCCATTATATCCATCAGGACCAGCAACACTATTCTGGTTGAGTCCCCAAACAGCATCTTTTATTTCTTCTAATGAGGGCAATTTAGTCAACATGGCATTATCTACATTACTGACTAAATTTGGAATGTTCTGCAGAATGTCAGTAATGTCACTTACAGGACTTGAGGAGAATAGATCAGAGAAATAATCCACTGCTGCTTCACCAATTTCCTTCTGATTTGTTAAACTGTGCCCTTGGGAGTTAGTAATTGAGGTAATGGCCTGAACTTTGTTTTTTATTTTCACATAAGAGTGAAAAAATTTAGTATTTGAATCTCCCTCCTTGATCCACTTAATTTTAGCCCTTTGCTTCCAGAATTTTCTCTCAACACTGCACTTATTCAAAAGTAAACTCCTTTTATAAGCCAGGTCTTCCCTAGAAGAATCAGAAGGATGATCTTCAAAATTATTTTCAGCCATAAGAACCTCTCTTTCACAACTTTTAATATCAGCAAAAATATTGCCAAAAACATTTTGATTCCAAACTTTCAAGTCCTTCTTAAGACTCTGCAGTTTAAAATTTAGTCCTCTCATACCTCCCCCTGTAGAGTAGGATTGCCATTTCTGAGACACAAAGTCCATAAAATCAGAGTGCTTGATCCACATATTTTGGAATCTAAAAGGTTTGGGACCATTGTAAGAGACCTTATCAAATTGTAGTAACAATGGGTTGTGGTCAGAAGGGGACTTGGGCAGGATAGAGATCTGGATTTTGTCAAACTTTTCCAAGAAGATAGAATTAAGCAGACACCTATCCAGTCTTCTCCAAACCCACCCATTAGCTCTAACTCCAGCCCAAGTAAATTTTGGCCCATTATGAGGCAAATCAATAATATTGCTAGAAGCCATGTAGTCATTAAAATCATTAATACCCCTAATGATTGCATTAAAACTTCCCTTATGCTCATTATAACAAGCAATAGCATTGAAGTCTCCACCTACCACCCAAGGTAACACCATGGAATTAGGTATATCAATCAGACCCTCCCATAGATCCCTTCTAACAATATAAGTATGTAAGCCATAAACTGCAGTAAACCAGCCCTCAAACAATTGACTATCAACCTTAAAATGAGTGAATTGAGGATGCCAAACAACCTGAGAAATGTCCATATAGGTTCTATCCCAGAAAACCCAAATTTTATTAATATGGGATATCAGAACATCAGAAAAACCCAGTAGAATCTTGTAATAATCAGCCCTATGTCCTTGGAGCATAGGCTCAATAATAACAACCAACTTCAGTCTCCATTGAGTGACTAGGGAAAGTAGTCTAGAGCTGGAGGACTCTAGACCCCTAGAATTCCAAATTAGACAATTCATTTGGAGGGTATGTTGGTAACCTCCTTAGCTGCACTTCTAGTAAATCTCCTTGGTTGAGCTTCAAACTCTGGCTATTTCTTCTTTTTATTTTTCCTGCTCACTTCAATGAAACCCCCTGCCTCCTCCTCATAATTAACAGGATGTGTTGTCTCATCATTGGCAGGTTTTGATTCCTTCTCAGCATTAACAAGTTGTGATGACACTATATTTTCATTAATGATAATTTGTGATGCCCCCACATTCTGAGCAGATTGTTGAATCTTCTGTGCATCTTCCTCTGAAAGGTGAATCTTCTGTGCTTCTTCTGCCAACTTTTGGCTAATTAGAATCTCTGCTTTTGACCTGAGTTCCTCCCAGTTGTCCTTGAGATTTTGAAAGAATTTTTGTTTTCTCTTCTCACCATCAGAATAATAAGCTTTATTAACTAGATCTTGATCAAAATCCAGTAGTTTATAAAGCTCTTTCATATTCAGATCATCCTTTGCCAAAATCAGATCATCCTTTGCCCTCTCAGTGACTAAAATCTCCCCCTGAACGATCTTTTCAATTTCTGATTCCCTATGATTATGATTTTTGTTTGATAATGCAGGTGGGTCTTCCATGATAAGCTCCTCGTCAACTTCATCATCACTGCCAGGCTCAATGAAACCGTATAGTGGGACTAACAATTGGTATAGTGGTCCACATGCTGTTAACACTGAACAAATCATTCTGGGACACTTCACTCCTCCATCACAAAATTCAACACCCTCTCTACTATCTCCGCAACTCAAATCAAATGGTCAGCTACACTCACAAATCAACCATCATTATGTTCCGCTGTGCCACCGACAAGTTCTCCTCAAATGCATTCATTCCAAATAGTCAAAAAGACTACATTGTGGAGGAGACAGAGGTCAAATAATCGTGTCTTGAAGATGAATTCCATGGGCGTCTCCTATTCTCCAGAGAATATTCATTCTAGAGGCGTCACCGGACTTCATCCAAGCTGATCAAGAGCAACTTCTGGAAGGCAAGGATTACATGCAAGATACAGAAGGTCCCTCAACCCCCGGCATCAAAGATCAAAATTGTCAAGAAGACATCAAAGGGGAGATTGCAAGGATTTCTTCAGATAGCCTTCCTCAGAAGTCATGTTCAAAGACAAAGGAAGCTCAATAACAACAAAGACAAAGATATCTGCGCTGCAATGCTGATTCAACACGATTGATCACCAAGGGGGAGATTGTTGGGAATATTTTATGGTGTTCAATCTAGTTAGTTATCTTTGTATTTGTGTAGTTATTAATTAATCGTGTAATACGGGCCACAAATGTGTATCAGCCCGTGGGATTCCTTGTAACCCGTAAGTTAGCCAACTTCTCCTATAAAAGGAGGCTAACTTACGGGAACCAAACTAATCGGCAGAGGCTTAGAGACGCAGAGGCGTAGAGATAGAGAAAAATTAGGGTTGCCGCTGCTCTCCTTCTCCAGGGAGAGTAGCGGCAGGTTCATACGGTATACCAGATTCACGTTCAATCTTGTCGATTTCTTTCTATCTGCTTCTTATTCTTCTTGTTATGATTGTTGAATGTTAAATTATGGGACTAACAAATGTTTAATTTCATTGTTAGATGTAATTTTCCTTTCAGAATGATGTAACACTATGGCTTGTGAAGTATTGGTAACAATAGGTTCACCAACTATAGCTTTTCCTTTCTCTTGGGCTGTGAATCTCCTTGGAGCTTCAGAAAGTTCCTTTTGAGGCTTCTGCATCCATTTTTCTTTTGCCTGTGGATATTTAAGTTGTGTGTCCACCCTAGCAGGGATCACAGCATTAGGCTTAGAATCAGAGTTCCCTTTTGGGCAGTTCTGGTCAGAATGGCCGAGATGCAAACAGGATAAACAATATAGAGGCCTATTTTCATAAGTAACAGACTGAAAATCCAAGGCTACCACAGTTGATCCAAACCTTAGAGGGCATATGTTTTGTCAAGTCCAATTCCACACAAACCCGTGCCACTGCAGGCCTGGCTAGGGTAGCCGTGGCTTGGTCAATCCTGATTGGCTTCCCTATTAGGCCGCAATTTCAAATAAGGCCCGCTTGTCCTGTAGGTGAATAGGAAGACCTTCAAGGGCTAACCGGATAGGAACTATTGGAGATTCAACATTAGGACGAAAATCTTATGACCATTTAGTCACACGCATAAGACTGCCATGAATTATCCATGTTTGTCTATTCCAGCAACGCAAATAATCATCTTCCAAATCAAACCGAATAAGAACATGTTTAGGATCCAATAAGCCCAGCTGAAACTTACCTTTGAACCCTATAATTTCAAACGATTTCCTCACCACTGCAAGGCTAGGTCTGCCTTTGAAGAAATACCCTATCAAAGCTCGGTTATGTTTCTCAGCCAGCGCTTGAACATCACCCTCCTCAAATGTAATTGCAGGAAGTCCCTTAAACTGAGATTTATGGGTAGAAAGATTGCCCTCACGATTAGCAACGATGTCTGCAAACGATTTACCATTCCACGCCGGTTTAATTTGCTGCGGCGACGGCAGAGATGCCGCCGGAGGATGCATACCTACGCACCTCTCAAAAACCTTCCTCAGGACTTTTTAATAGCAAACATTATTCAATTTAACATCCCAGTTGGGTACTGTGTATATACTCGATCGGGTACCCAAGCTGCATCCCCAAAAGCGTATAAATACACCCCCTTTCCTTCAATATTAGACGACCAATTCCTTTATACTTCTAAGCTCAGTCTAGATAAGTTCTTTCTTTATATTTTTATCATGTTTAGTCTCCAAATGAGGAGCTAAACTCTTCCATCTTGGTTTTGCTACTTTGAAGCTTAATGAATTTGTAAGTTGTGAGTTATTCTCTTTAATTTTCTTCCTTGAATATTAATTTTTCCTTTAAATACTATTTCTATATCCATGTTGGGGAGTGTTACTAAGATGTCAATTAGTTGACATCTTGACATTAGATATAGTAATAGTTATTTCTTCCTCTATGTTAATATTGGGGAGTGTTACTAAGATGATAATTAGTTAACATCTTGATATTAACTATAGTAGGATTCATCTTCTTTAATATTCTTCCTTGAATATTAATTAATTCCTATTCATATTTCATATTAATATTGCGGACATTACTTAAAGGATCAACTAGTTTTGTTTCATATATTCATTATTACTAGAATCGATCGATTAATACGCTTGTTATTAATTCGGTTCATTCACGGTAGTAAACTTGGATTAGTAATGCATGCGTCTCATGGTTAATAATCTAAGGGGAATTAATTATATTGATTAAACCAATAAAACGATTGTGTTGAGGTTATCAATCTCAATCGTTTTCATCTTAAGTTTATTGCTACTATCGTGTTGATATATGGCGCGTGTTCTATATTGACTCGGTAGTATGTTTTATTAATGAACGCGTCTTGTTATTAATTATTACCCTCGATGAACTGGATATACTCCTCGATTGAGTATTCGAGAGGAAGATAGTTAAAGATATAACCGGGATCGACGAACATTTCATTAAGTGGATCAAAGCAAAACCAAGTCCCCATCTCTATTAATTAAACTCATATAGGTTGTTCATCTTAGTATTATTAAATCAAATCAAAAACAACCCCTTGTTACTAGTTACGTAAAAGAAAAGTATTCCTTTCCCTGTGGATACGAACCTTACTTCGTTATACTACGAATAATCGTTGTATTGTATTTATTTTGAGTGCACATTGCGACAAAGTGCACGTCATATGGTAATCCGCAACAACCAAATTCTTCTTCCCAACAATACAACCAACCTCTTCAGGGCCAAACTTCAAACTCGAATATGTCCACTGAAGACATGATTCGAGCACTTACCATGAGTGTATCAACGATACAACAAAGTGTGGCCCAATTTCAAGAAACGACTAAATCTAGTATCCCAAATTTGGAGAACCAAATGAGCCAAATTTCGATTGCTGTGAGCCGGCTTGAGGCAAAAGATTCGGGTAGACTCCCCTCTCAAACGAAGCAAAACCCGAGACAACATGTTAATGCAATCATGTTGAGGAGTGGGACGACATTGAAAGAGGTGCATAAGGAAGAAGAGCAAGCTAAAAAGAAGGTTGACCTTGAAGAAGACTTTCAACCAGAAGAGAGGACCACAAAAGCAAAATTTCCACCATTGTCCTCATATGAACCACTACCCCCATTCCCCGAAGCACTGAAGGAAACGAGGAAGCTGGAGAAAGATGCTGACATGTATGAGACTTTCGCCAAGTGTGAGGTAAACATTCCGCTCCTTAACTTAATTAAAAGTGTTCCCCGTTTTGCTAAATCATTAAAAGAATTATGCACAATGAAAAGAAAAAGCAAATTGAAGGGAAAACAAAAGGTGGAGGTTAGTGAACGTGTCACGACGATATTCCAAAAGAAACTTCCCGAGAAATGTAGCGATCCAGGCATGTTCACAATCCCATGCAAAATAGGGGACACTTTATTTTCGAGGGCCTTGTTGGATTTAGGGGCTTCGATCAATGTTATTCCATATTCATCATACAAGTCTCTAAAACTTGGCCCAATGAATGAAACTGTTGTAATAATCCAATTGGCGGATAGGTCTAGCACATACCCAAAGGGCGTCATAGAGGACGTACTCGTAAAAGTTGAAAATCTGATTTTCCCGGTTGACTTCTACGTCCTCGAAATGGGAGATGACAACCAAACAACACCCATCCTTTTGGGTAGACCTTTTCTAAAAACCGCAAAATCAAAAATAGACGTGTCTAATGGTTCATTAACTTTAGAGTTCGATGACCAAAAAGTAGAATTCAACATCTTTGATTCTACGAAAGAACAAATTAAAGACTAATATCTTTGTTCTCTAAATGTTTTTGAACCACAAACACCGAATGTTTTTGTTGAAAAAGAAGCTGAGAAAATCCCACGTTTTGAAAAAGAAGAACAAATTGAGCATAGGGAATCACCATTGATTGGGGAGGAATTGTTCAAATTTTCAAAAAGAGAATGGATCCCACCTGGGGTTGAAGTGATAACAAGGAATGAATCCCGGCCTTACTGGAAAAGGCCGAGAAAGAAAGCTGAAACAAGGGATCTTCACGATCCCACATAAAACATAAAATAAATAAAAAAATAATGTCGTGCCACGACATTAAATAAGGCACTTCTTGGGAGGTGACGTGCACTTTGTCGTGGTGTGCACTCAAAATAAATATTCAATACAACGATTATACGTAGTATAACGAAATAAGGTTTGTATCCACAGGGAAAGGAATACTTTTCTTTTAATTAAATAGAAATAACAAATGGGGTTTTTTGATTGTTGTTGATCTTGAGGTATATTTAAACACTAAGTTGATCGTCTTATGTGGTTTACCTTAATAGAGATGAAGACTTGGTTTTGCTTTTATCCACTTAATGAAATGTTCGTCGATCCCGGTTATATCTTTAACTATCTTCCTCTCGAATACTCAATCGAGGAGTATATCCAGTTCATCGAGCGTAGTTATTAATAACGAGACGCGTTCATTAATAAAACTTACTACCAAGTTAATATAGAACACGCGCCATATATTAACCTGATAGTAGCAATAAAATCAAGATGAAAACGATTGAGATTGATAACCTCAACACAAGCGGTTTATTGGTTTAATCTATATAATTAATTCCCCTTAGATTATTAACCATGAGACGCATGCACTAATAATCCCAGTTTACTAGCGTTGAAAGAACCGAATTAATAACAAGCGTATTAATCGATTGATTCTAGTAATAATTAATATATGAAACAAAACTAGTTGATCCTTTAAGTAATGCTCAAAATATTAATATGAAATATGAATAGGAATTAATTAATACTCAAGGAAGAATATTAAAGAAGATGAATCCTACTATAATTAATATCAAGATGTTAACTAATTGTCATCTTATTAACACTCCCAAATATTAAGATACAGGAAGAAATAACTATTACTATAACTAATGTCAAGATGTTAACTAATTATCATCTTAGTAACACTCCCCAACATTGATATAGAAATAGTATTTAAAGGAAGAATTAATATTCAAGGAAGAAAATTAAAGAGAATAACTCACAACTTACAAATTGATTAAGCTTCAAAGTAGCAAAACCAAGATGGAAGAGTTTAGCTCCTCATTTGGAGACTAAATGTAAGGAATAATTGTATTTAGATTTTGATGATGCTAAATTAATTAGGACTGTAGAGTACCCCTTTAGAAATTATGTATTAGAATTTTCCCTTGTAAAATTCTTAGCATATTCGACTACCAGAAGGCCTCTCTACCAGAAGTCCTCCAGACAGAAGATCTTGGCTCTCTGTCTAGGAACAGAAAACGTCAGGGTCTCTGTTACCCTTTAGCGTGACAGAAACCCTCCTGGTTCTCTGTAAGCTATCAACAACAGAAGTGCTCATGATCTTCTCTGAATCAGTTCTCTGCCAATGACACCAGAAGGTCTGACACTTGGAAGAAATCCACAAAGCCGGGAAGTCAACTTAAAGATTCCTTCAACGGCTAGGAGTATGAAACGGAAAAGCTACAGTGCTCGCATTAAATGCTCATTTAATGCTCCCCATGCTCCGTGGAGTAATTGCAGATGATTGGCCGCAATGTCAGGATTACTTTATCCCGAAATAGTAACCCGCCAACTTTACCGGGTCCTACTGGTCAAGTCAACTGCTCGCGCATTAAATGCAGTTGTCCTCCTACTCCTCCAACGGGAAGACAACCTCAGTATAAAAGATACACTACGAAGAACAACCGGATAACTTGGCCATAACTTTGCTATCACATTGCTAACCAAGCAAGATATTCAAACTCTAAAAAGCAAAAGCCTCCTTGAGATTCAAACTCATTATCCTCTACAAGAGAAGGCAGAAGTTGGAAAAATACTCTTTCCAACTCAAGCAAAGTTCCAAGTGTTCTTCAAACTCTTCAAGCTCCTCACATACACATATTTTTTAACGAAGCTAGTTGGAGGAACCCCTGTTTCAACAGAAACTCTTCTTGCTACAAGAAGGACGTCCAAATAACTGGAGTAGTGAAGTGGTGATACTTCAAGGAAACTCAGTGAAAGGCCCAGTGTTAAAGGAAGCCAGGCAGTGCATCCCAGGACACATCTAGGCTTGAAGAAGACGTGGAGAGCTTCTTAAGTGCTAGGACTAAGGCTTTGTAAACGGCAGTTTTTGCAGCTTAGTGGAACAGTGGATTAGAGGAACGAGTTGTTCCTTGAACCACTATAAAAATCCCTGGTGTCGTTTACTTACTGCTTCTAATACTTGCACTTAGATAGAACTGTATAACTCCTAGGACTTGGTATCTGTGTTCAGCAGAACTGGTTCTACGAGTTAACAGAAGGCCTTCTGCCTTTGCTTCTCTGAGGCTAACAGAACTCCCTGCCAGAACCCCATCCGCTGCCAGTCTGTTCTTTCAACAGAACAGGCTATTCTGTAAATCTGGTACTTAGTTTAAAAAGCTAAAAACCAATACAGTCTATTCACCCCCCCTCTAGACTGTATCCAGTATAACCGGGACCAACAAGTGGTATCAGAGACTCCTTGTTCTAATAATCTTTTAGGTTATTTGTTGAACAAAGATCCACTTGTTTTTCTGTTTTACCTCATTTCTACCTGATATAATGGATCACTCCCTGTCCAAGAATCTTATGTTTTCAGATCTTAAGTTTGATGACTGGAGGATCCGGATGAAAGCACATCTTTGTGCCCTGCATGATGAGATGTGGGAAGATCTTGATATTGGCCCCTTCACTAGCTTCCAGAAGGTCAACCCTGAACATGCCATAGACAATACCAGACCCCAGATGATTAGCAAAGCCAAGTCAGAATGGACCACTGAAGAGAGGAGAAAGTACAACTTAGACAATATTGCCAAGGACATCCTCTACAAGTCCATTGATGATAGATACTTCAACAGAATCAAGAAGTGCAAGACTGCTAAGGAGATCTGGGATACTCTTGAGCTCATTGGAGCTGGTGATGAGCAAGAGAAGGACAACAAACTAACCATAGCCAACAAGAAGTTTGATGACTTCAAACTTCTCCCTGGTGAAAGCATCTCCAAGATGTATGACAGGCTCCTCACTCTCACTGGAGAGATTTCTGAGCTTGGCAAGGATCTCACAACCAAGGAGATCAACCTGAAGGTGTTGAGGGGACTGCCCTCAGCATGGAAGATGAAAGTAGTTGCTGTCCAAGCCAGCAAGGATGTAAAGACTTATCCCACTGATAAGCTCATTTCAGATCTCAAAGCTCATGAGTTTGAAATGATTGAAGAAAAGGAAGATGTACCAGAAGAGAGGACCACTACAGCCCTCACTGCCAGCACATCTAAGGTAAATGATTTTGACCCTTCAGTACTTTTATCTGATGAATATATGGCTGCCTTTGCCAGGAGATTCAAAAAGTTTATGAGGAATCCCAAAGATGGAAGGAGTCCATCTTTCAACAGAAAGCCATACCAGAAGGTCAAATCAACAGAAAGCAGTGGAGAGCTTCTCTGTTACAATTGCAGACAACCTGGTCACTTCAAGGCTGATTGTCCCCATCCTAGAGTGTCCAAGAAGCAAGGACAGGATGGAGAAAAGAAGAAGTACGAGGACAACTCCAGAAGGAGAAAGGCACTTGTGACAGAATAGGTGGAGAAAGACCCTCTGTCAGAAACAGAATCCAGTTCTGACTCAGATTCTGATGAGGCCTTCTGTTGCCTGGATACTGAGACAGAAGACCTTTGCCTGATGGCTCATTCTGATGATGAGGTAACCTCTACTTCTGAATCTAGTTTTTCTTTGGTAGGCTTAGCTTTTGCTTCTGATTCAATGTCAGAATTTTGGGAAGAGTTTAAGGCCATACAAGCCACTTATTCTTCTGTAACAGAAGAAAACAGTAAGTTGAAGGCTGAAATTCTTGACTTAAAGAAGGAGGTTGAGATCAAAATCAATCTTCTAATTGAGGAAAGAGATCAACTGGAAACTGAAAATGTTTCTCTTCTTAAGAGAATAAGAGAAATAGAGCCTCTCGAGATTAAGTACAAAGCTTACCAGAAGGCCCAGTCTTCCATGGAAAAGATTGTGCTTGATCAACAGATTGGCACTGGTTTTGGTCTTGGTTATGGCTCAACAGAATCAGGTGAGCCTTCTGTAATGCCTAGCACCAGAGTTGCTAAGGCAGATAAGGTCATAGAGCCACTGATTTCTAGCCCCATCTGTCAAGCTGGTGTATCTGGCACCAAGGTTGTTCATGAGGAAGTCAGACCAGAAAAGGGTAAGATAAAGGTTCAACAGAAACCCTTTTTGAAAAATAATGAACCTGGCTGAAAACCTAACAACAGAAGAGGTTTTCAGAATAACAAAAATAAAAGACCATTCATTGACAGACAACCTCATGTCAATCATGCCAGAGATGGTCACCAGAAGGGCAAATATCAAGAGAGAGTTAACTTCAGGAAGAAGAGGTTGGCTGGTCAACTTCAGAAGCCCAAAGTTAACCGTCCCTCCGCTCTTGATAGTATATGGGACTTCTTTCCAACAAAGAAAGCTATGCAAAAGTATGTAAACAGGAAGCATGACCCTCACAAGCATCTGCCCAAAGTGAATCACACTTCTGTCTACTACAACTACCAGGTGGACAATGGGTATCACCCACCAAGGTTTCACTTGATGAGACCAAAATGGTACCAACTACCCAGACTCCATGACCCCCCAGGACCCAGCATTGCTTGGGTACCTAAATCTTTCTTTTGATCTTGCAGGAACTGTGTGCTGGAGCTATCTCTGAACAAGAATGGTTTATTGATAGTGGATGCTCCAGGCACATGACAGGTGACAAAAGTTGCCTAACAGAGTTCCAGAAATGCAAAGGACCTAGAGTTACCTTTGGAGGTAATGACAAAGAAGGTCAAACAAAAGGAAGAGGAAAGTTGATCAAGAACCAGATCACCATTGATGATGTCTCATATGTCAAAGGACTGAAGTTCAACTTGCTGAGTGCTAGCCAGTTCTGTGACAAAGGCTACACTGTTGAATTCACAAAGGACTTCTGCTATGTGAAGCATGAGACAACAAAGGAAGTGGTTCTTACAGCATCAAGGAAAAAGAACATCTATGTAGTTGATTGGAACACTGCAAAAGATGGAGTTTGCCTGATAGCCAAAGGAGATTCAAAACTGAGCTGGGACTGGCACAAAAAGCTCAACCATTTGAATTTCAAAACAATCAACAAACTGGCAAGAGAACACATTGTAGAAGGGCTACCAGACATTGTGTACAAGAAGGAGACCCTCTGCAGTGCATGTCAGAAAGGCAAACAAGTGAAGAATTCCTTCAAACCCATTGCTGGAGATCTTTCTACAAGTCCTCTAAATCTGATTCACATGGATTTATTTGGACCTGTTGAGACTCCAAGCGTTGGTGGCAAGAAATACACCCTAGTCATGGTTGATGACTACTCCAGATACACATGGACTGTATTTCTGACAAAGAAGAATGAAACTCTTCAGAAGTTGCCATCTCTGTTAAAGCAACTTCAGACTGAGAAGAACTTGAAAGTGAAGACAATCAGATCAGACAGAGGAACTGAATTTGTCAACCAAGTCATAAAGGACTTCTGTGATCAGAATGGAACTTTTCATCAACTTTCAGCCGCCAGAACCCCTCAACAGAATGGCGTAGTAGAAAGAAGGAACAGAACTCTAAAAGAAGCTGCAAGAACAATGATTGCAGAATCTGGATTGCCTATGAGATATTGGGCTGAAGCAATCAACACTGCATGCTATACTCAGAACAGAAGCATGATCAACAAGAATCACCAGAAGACCCCTTATGAACTCTGGAAGGGAAGAAAACCTAACATCAGCTACTTTCATGTATTTGGATGCAAGTGCTACATTCTCAACAATGGAAAGGAGCATCTGAAAGTATTTCAAGAAAAGGCTGATGAAGGAGTCTTTATAGGCTATTCAAACACCAGTAAAGCCTATAGAGTACTCAACAGAAGGACCCTACATGTTGAAGAATCCATACATGTGAAGTTTGATGAAAGCACCTCTGTTGGAGAGGTAACCGAGATACTCAAGGATGTCAGCTTAGAAGACAGAACACCAGAACCAACAGAAGAGGTGGCAGACAACCCTGCATTTCCAACACCTGCACCAAACCCCCTTCTGTTGAATGAAGATGAAGACTCTGAAGATGAGGAACCAGAGAGACCAAGACAGCAGCTGACCGAACCAGATCTGACATGGTTAAGAGATCATCCTCCTAACCAAGTGATTGGTCAAATCAGAAGTGGAGTTCAAACCAGATCCACATCAAGGAGAGAAGCAATGCTTGCCTGCTATATATCTCAGATGAAACCTATGACAGTTGAGGAAGCTCTTGCAGACTCAGATTGGATCAATGCTATGCAAGAAGAGCTCACTCAGTTTGAAAGGAACAAAGTTTGGGAACTTGTTCCTAGGCCAAAGCACCAGAATGTCATTGGAACCAAATGGGTATTCAAGAACAAAGCAGATGAAGACGGCAACATTGTAAGGAACAAAGCAAGGCTAGTGGCTAAAGGATATTGTCAAGAAGAAGGAATAGATTTTGATGAGACCTTTGCACCAGTTGCCAGACTTGAAGCCATCAGAATCTTTCTAGCCTATGCTGCCTACAACAACATCAAGGTCTACCAGATGGATGTCAAGAGTGCATTTCTGAATGGAGATCTTGAAGAAGAAGTTTATGTGGAACAACCACCGGGTTTTGTCATTCCTACTCAATCTTCCTGTGTCTACAAGCTTAAAAAGGCCCTCTATGGTCTTAAGCAAGCTCTCAGAGTCTGGTATGACACATTGTCCCTTTTCCTAGTGAACCATGGGTTTACTAAAGGAAAGGTTGACAAAACTCTGTTTCAAATCTCTGTTGCTAATCATATTCTGTTAGTACAAATATATGTTGATGACATTATATTTGGAAGTACTAATCCAGAATTGTGCAAGAAATTTTCTCAAGTGATGCAGAGTCAATTTGAAATGAGTATGATGGGAGAACTCAGTTACTTCCTAGGACTTCAAGTCAAACAAGTTCCAGAAGGGATCTTTATCAATCAAGGGAAGTACACCAGAGATCTAATCAAGAAGTTTGGAGTGGAAGGTAAATCATCAGTGAAGATTCCCATGAACACTTCACAAGGGATTGGTCCAGATGATGAAGGAAAAGATGTAGATGCAACAACATACAGAGGAATCATTGGATCTCTGTTGTATCTAACTGCAAGCAGACCAGACATCTCATTCTCTGTTGGAATCTGTGCCAGATACCAGTCAAAGCCCAAGGAAAGCCATCTAAGTGCTGCAAAGAGAATCATCAGATACATCAAAGGGAATCCAAATGCAGGCCTATGGTATCCAAAGGGAGGTAACTTTGAACTAATTGGTTATTCTGACTCAGATTTTGCAGGTTGCAGACTAGACAGAAAGAGCACTTCTGGTCACTGCCAATTGCTAGGAGGAAGGCTTGTTTCCTGGTTTAGCAAGAAGCAGAACTCCATCTCAACAAGTACAGCTGAGGCTGAATACATTGCAGCTGGGAGTTGCTGTGCTCAGCTACTCTGGATGAAGCAACAACTGAAGGACTATGGAATTCAAGCAAAGGAGATCAAGCTGTTGTGTGACAACACCAGTGCCATTGTTATCACTCAGAATCCAGTTCTTCATTCCAGGACAAAGCACATTGAGATCAGACATCACTTCATCAGAGATCATGTGGAGAAGAAGCACATCTGCATGGAACATGTACCAACAGAAGATCAACTTGCAGATATTCTGACAAAGCCTCTCCCTGAGGCTAGGTTCAATAAACTGAGAGAAGAATTGGGAATGATGGATGAGATTCCAAGGGAAAGTTGAAAAAGAAGGCCCTCTGTCGCTGATTTCCTGTTAACAGAACACCTTTTGCAGAACCCCTTCTGTGAATCCCTTCTGCTAACCTCTTCTGTCAACCCCTTCTGATCCCTACCTTGGCAGAACACCTCAGCAACAGAAAACCCCCCCTTCTACAGAAAAATCCTCAGAAGGTTGTGGACTTAGAAATTTTCTGAAACCGGGTATCCTAGTAAATTATTAAAAGGTCTTTTACCCTTTTACCCTTTAAACGGTATCAAGCCGTATAATATTTCCTGCGCCCCCGTTTATTTACTCCGCCCTTTTTACATTTATTGGTTTCTTGGAACCATAAATTAATTCCAAACGTCCACTAACCCAAACACATAAATTCCTCTTTCGCAAACCTAAACCGCTACTGCTCTCATTACTTTCAACTCTCAAACCTCCATAACTCTCAAGCTTTCTGCATTCGTCTCTGATCAAATGGCTTTCATCAACATCAACGACCTCACCAAGGAGGAAATCAACACTCTTGTTTCGAACATCTACACAGGGATGAACTGCGACCTCTCCGCACTCCCTGAACTCGCCTCAAACCACGACACGATGATGAAGATCATCAAGGGAATGGAGGACTCCCAACTGAACAAAGTGGTAGGTTATCACTTTGAATCCTACAGTACAAGAGATGTAGCAGAGTTCTATGTCAACGCTACATACGAAGGAGAGACCATTCGGTCTAATGTCAATGGTGAAGACATTACCCTCACTCCTGCAGACCTCAACGCTCTCTTTGGCGTGGTAGAGGATCCACAAGAAGAGGAAACTGAAGGCTTCCTCACTCTGGACAGTGTCAACGTCACTGTGGACAACTTTGTCCAACTCTACTGCCGACCTGAAGTGGGTAGAGTTCCAAAGCTCTACATGAAGAAAAATCTTCTTCTGAGCGACTATGAAAAACTGGTCAACATCCTGCATAGGTGCGTCTGGAGCAAGAGCACCTCCACAGATGACATGAATGCGCTGAATGCAAAGGCTGTCTTTGCAGTTCATCATGGGATGAACATCAACTGGGGACAAGTAATTATCAAATCCCTTGTTGAGTTCATCAAAAAGAAAGACAAGGAGACCGGTCTTTTCAGAACCCCCATGGGTTATGGTCTCCTCATCTCTGAAATCCTGCTCACAGCAAGGATAGGACTGAGAAACTCTGTTGAGGTAGACTACACCAAGCTGCTCTTCCTCAACACGTCAAGTGACAGGAAGGTTGCTCTCAAGGCAGAGCAGAAAAGACTCAGAACCCTTGAGTTCAATAGGGAAAGGCACTAACAGAAGGTTGTTCAACCCAAGAAAGTTTCAAAGAAGCAACAGAAACCTCCTACCCCTTCTGACTCTGAAGAAGAAATACCCTTGGTGAAGAAGGTGGTCAAGAAGGTTCCCAAGAAAAAGACCACACCTGTCAAAGTCCACAAGCTGGTGGCAAAGAAATCTGTCCTTAAGAGAAAGGCTCCTTCACCTATCTCTTCAGCAAGCACCCCTTCTGCCTCCCCCATTGCTAAGAAGACCAAAATTTTGATCCCTGCAGCACAGGAGAAGCTGGAGGACTCTGTCCCCACTGTCCCAGCCAACAGAAATGCTTGGCACGGCAAGAGGATCATCTTTGAGTCAAGTGACTCAGAAGAAGAAGAAGTTGTGAAGAATGCCACTTCTCAGGGGGAACTACATTCTTCTCCTCCTGCCTCTGAAAATGATCAACCTATGGTGGTTCCCTCACCAGAACACCAAGAAGGAAGCAGTACTTCTAGCCCTGATAGGAAATTCATCAGGATTCTGGCATGGAGAAAATGGAGAGTGGGACCTCTCACTGAGCTCCTCCAGAACTTGTCCTACTTCATCTCTGAAGAAGAAGAAGTACTCAGATGGGCTGACACAGATGATGTGGAGTCCTGCCTAAACAAGGATTTTCTTCTTTCTGTCCTACAGAAGAAGAAGGAGAAACTTCAAGGCAAAGCACCTCTGGTCAGAAACTCACCAGAAGACCATGTGAAGGCTCTTCAAGAGCATGAGATGGACGCCTTTGATGCTTGGTTAGTTGAGAAGAAGAGGAAGGAGTCACTGATCAAGTTTCGACACAGTGCACATGGAGAAGGTGAACCCTCTACTGCCAATGACCTACCTCTGGTCATGGAAAAACTTATCAAAGAATGGAGAGACTCTCTGTTCACTGAAACTGTACTAGAGGTAATTCCCTCAATCATTCCTTCTCCCCCTCCCTCTCCTAAAATCACTTCACCCCAATCTCAACTGAAATCCCCTTCACCCTCACAGAAAACCATCTCTCCACAGAAAACCCCTACACCCCAGAAACCCTCAAACTCCAAATCTTCATCTCCCTCACCCTGCAAACCGTTCTCTCCTCCCAAGAAGAAATCCCCATCCCCTCAAGGACAAATTATCCCATACCAACACCAACAGATCATCTCCTCTACAACTTCACCACAACAGAAAACCTCCTCACCAAAAACCAAAAATCCATCTCCCTGCAAATCCCAACCCTCAATCAGATCCAGGTCACCGTCACCTCCACCCTCTCTTCCACAACAACAGAATGCTCCCTCACAACAAGAAAACCCCTCCATCAACGAATCCAAAACTGCTTCTCCACAACCTTCACCACAAGATGCAGCCACACTTATCTCCCCTCAACATTCTGTGGCCTCCACCCCCATCAGAAAACCTATCTTCAGGGTGCCCTCCTCTTCCAGTGACAATGATGGATTTCTTACATCCTCCATTGCTGCTGATGAAACTTCCAAGAGGAGGAAGACCCCTCCTCAGCAAGAAGAATAACCCAGAAGGCCTCCTATGCCTAATTCAAGAGGTCTAGGTATGCCTGGGAAACCAGAATCCAAAGAAGATAAGCCCCAAATCTCCTTCAATCAGTTTGTCACTGCAGCTGAAGACTTTGGTGGTAAAATGCTTGATGGCATGGATCAGTTAGCTGAGATCAACACCAAGCACCATGAACATATCACCTTTGTTCACAATCATCTTGAGGCTGGACTTCAGCACCTCTCAGAGAAGGTTGAAGCTCTGACCCAGACACTGGTCACCTTCATGGAATCATCTTCTGCAAAGCTTAATGTTGTTGCCAGAGAAGTGGATGGTGTCCACTCTGTTCTTTACTCCCAGTCTCAGATTCTCAATAAGCAGAACAAGCAACTCAAGGACATAACAGAATCCCTTGACATTGTACAATGGTATGAAGACCAATCTGCTGAGAAGTTTATGCAGCTACAACTCCTGAATAATGATCACAAAGATCAAGTGGCCACCCTGATCAAGAAGGATCAAGAAAGATATCAGAAGCTGATACAGCTTGAAGCTGGCTCTCAGGACATCAAATCTGCTCTTGATCATCAACAAAACTTAATAGAAGGTCTGACCTCAGTCACGCAGACCTTGCCAGAAGCTCTTGAGCAGATAGCCATCTCCCAGGCAACAGAGTTCCAGAAAATTGCCATGATGATTTCTGATCTGGATGATGCCAAAAAGGGGGAAGAAGGCCCTCATCTACCAAAACCCAAGACCACCAGAACCTCAAAATCTGCTGAACCAAGTGTGGATCCCACACCTTACTTTGAGGCTGCTCTTCAGAAGAAAAGGCTAGCTGGTATCCCTAGACCTCCATCCCCACTGAAGAAAGGATCTAAGAAAAAGAAAGCTCTAAGCTTTAAAGAATGGAGAATGGGAGGTTCTCAGGTGATGACTGCTACACAATTTGATGAAATGAAGCAGAAGATGACCTCTACTCAACAACATAATCTATATTTGGACCATGATGGTCAAGTGAAGGTCAGACATGGTGGATCTCTGGAGGAAGCAGAATTCTGGTTTCACAACAGTATAGTACCAGGAAAAGATATCCATGAAGGTGTTCTTAACTACTTAGACTGCAAACTCTCACCTGTCTGGGCCTCTTACCAAAGAACTGGAAATCTGGCTGCAATCAGAAAAGAGGTGAATGCAGAACTAAAGAGACTACAAGGACTGGATGAACAAGCAAGAGCTGAAGCAGCCAAGGCTATTATGTAATCAGACACTCTTGTAATCCACCTTAATAAAAGAACATCTCTGCCTCACACTTTGTAAGGCAATTCCTCAATCTCTGGCTTTTCCTTACTTCCTGTTTGTGTTTGTTTGTTTGTTTGCTTTGTGATAATTTATCTGCTATCTGAATGTATCGTACTCTTACTATTTTCCTATGCCAAGTTGCCCACCAAGATTTTAATGAAAAGTTTTAAACTTTAAATTTTTATGGTGAAGGCACTTCTCTGGAAATAGTTAAAGGGTTTTGGCATCATCAAAAAGGGGGAAATTGTAAGGAATAATTGTATTTAGATTTTGATGATGCTAAATTAATTAGGACTGTAGAGTACCCCTTTAGAAATTATGTATTAGAATTTTCCCTTGTAAAATTCTTAGCATATTCGACTACCAGAAGGCCTCTCTACCAGAAGTCCTCCAGACAGAAGATCTTGGCTCTCTGTCTAGGAACAGAAAACGTCAGGGTCTCTGTTACCCTTTAGCGTAACAGAAACCCTCCTGGTTCTCTGTAAGCTATCAACAACAGAAGTGCTCATGATCTTCTCTGAATCAGGTCTCTGCCAATGACACCAGAAGGTCTGACACTTGGAAGAAATCCACAAAGCCGGGAAGTCAACTTAAAGATTCCTTCAACGGCTAGGAGTATGAAACGGAAAAGCTACAGTGCTCGCATTAAATGCTCATTTAATGCTCCCCATGCTCCGTGGAGTAATTGCAGATGATTGGCCGCAATGTCAGGATTACTTTATCCCGAAATAGTAACCCGCCAACTTTACCGGGTCCTACTGGTCAAGTCAACTGCTCGCGCATTAAATGCAGTTGTCCTCCTACTCCTCCAACGGGAAGACAACCTCAGTATAAAAGATACACTACGAAGAACAACCGGATAATTTGGCCATAACTTTGATATCACATTGCTAACCAAGCAAGATATTCAAACTCTAAAAAGCAAAAGCCTCCTTGAGATTCAAACTCATTATCCTCTACAAGAGAAGGCAGAAGTTGGAAAAATACTCTTTCCAACTCAAGCAAAGTTCCAAGTGTTCTTCAAACTCTTCAAGCTCCTCACATACACATATTTTTTAACGAAGCTAGTTGGAGGAACCCCTGTTTCAACAGAAACTCTTCTTGCTACAAGAAGGACGTCCAAATAACTGGAGTAGTGAAGTGGTGATACTTCAAGGAAACTCAGTGAAAGGACCAGTGTTAAAGGAAGCCAGGCAGTGCATCCCAGGACACATCTAGGCTTGAAGAAGACGTGGAGTGCTTCTTAAGTGCTAGGACTAAGGCTTTGTAAACGGAAGTTTTTGCAGCTTAGTGGAACAGTGGATTAGAGGAACGAGTTGTTCCTTGAACCACTATAAAAATCCCTGGTGTCGTTTACTTACTGCTTTTAATACTTGCACTTAGATAGAACTGTATAACTCCTAGGACTTGGTATCTGTGTTCAGCAGAACTGGTTCTACGAGTTAACAGAAGGCCTTCTGCCTTTGCTTCTCTGAGGCTAACAGAACTCCCTGCCAGAACCCCATCCGCTGCCAGTCTGTTCTTTCAACAGAACAGGCTATTCTGTAAATCTGGTACTTAGTTTAAAAAGCTAAAAACGAATACAGTCTATTCACCCCCCCCCTCTAGACTGTATCCAGTATAACCGGGACCAACACTAAACATGATGGAAATATAAAGAAAGAACTATTCTAGACTGAGCTTAGAAGTATATGTGAATTGGTGATCTAATTGTGAAGGGAAGGGGTGTATTTATAGGATTTTGGGGAATGCAGCTCGGGTACCTGATCGGGTATATACATGGTACCCGACCGGGTATGTGTGGAATTTTAGATCTGAGGTATACTCGGTCGATCTCGAGGTTAGAATTGAAGGCATACCCGATCGGGTGTGTCGGTGTACCCGATCGGGTATAGACACTCGATCGTGGTTAAAATATTCCCTGCATGTTCCTTTGTCTTTGGATCCGATCTGATTTGAAGTTTCAAAAAGATACCTGATCGGGTATAGGTCATACCTGACCGGGTGTAGACCAAAAATCAGGATCTTCTGTTTTGTTTTGTGATTTTACACCTTCCTTCCACTTTTGAGGTTCACCAGCTGTCCTTTGAGTGATTATAGACCTGTTTGAGCTCAGAATAACCCTAATCTAAACAATTTACAAGTACTTAACAAACTAAACTATTACACCAAAAGTGTGTAATTTCCAAAGTAACAATCAATTAAAACTAATTAAAAACATAAACATAAACATGGAAATTATGTGTTTATCAACTCCCCCACACTTAGTTTCTTTACTCGTCCTCGAGTAAAGTCAAATGTTTCACCAGTGTCAAGTCTTCCAAAGTTTCAACAATTAACAAGAAAAACACAAAGACCACCAAGGATAAAACTGTTGGGAAAATGTGTTAAAAATTGCATCAAATGGTCATTTTGGGGCAATTATTTGAGTGGGGTCCACTTCCGATTCGGGTCGGGTCAAAGTGGTTTCGGATTGTCCTTCTTAAGGGCTACAATTCGATATGTGGTACACTCAAAACGGATAACGGGTGAATGAGAAATTGATTCTCGAAGTTCACTCGTTGAAATGGAAAAACTGGGAAAATGATGAGTTTCTAGTGTGTTTTATCCCACACCGAAAAACTCAAGGGATTTTCACCCCCTTATAAAGGGAAGCCTCTTTTAAGGAGTTAAGATTCCTAAAGGGAAAGTCTCTCTCTTACGCGCAGGGGGGGTGCCGATCAAATCCCGAAACGAAGAAGAAAAACCGCGACTCATGTGCGCGGGTGACCTGCGGACACGAATGCCGTCCAAAAATCTATCTCTCAAGGGGTGTTCGGTTGGCTTCGGACAGAACCCCTCGAAGGGGTGTTCTGTTGGCTTCGGACAGAACCCCTCAAAGGGGTGTTCTGTTGGCTTCGGACAGAACCCCTCGAAGGGGTGTTCTGTTGGCTTCGGGCTGAACCCCTCAAAGGGGGTGTTCTGTTGGCTTCGGGCAGAACCCATCAAAGGGGGTGTTCTGTTGGGGTCTTCTGTCGCGCAATTCTTCCGTTACAACAATTAATGTCCAACGTTCTTCTCTTTTAATGCTGCGTTAAATGGACAGTTTATGGACGCTTCAATGCCCAACGGACTGGTCATTGATGTCCAACGTTCAGGTCCATTAATACCCCATTTAACACACAACAAATCCTCCTATAAATAGCTGGCAGGTGGTTTGCAACAAACACACGGTTTGACAACGCACAATACATTCCTCACGTATTCTTGAGCTAAAAACTCTTCCAGCTACTCCCAAATTTTCCTAGTGTTCTGCTTTTGTTCCAGTTCGCCGGGACTTTCGTTTGTGTGCTCAAACGATCGTTCGTTAGCCACCGTATCCTGGGAAACGGTCGTTGCAACGCTCCCAGCACCGTGGGAGGCGACGAATACGTTTTAAGGACATCGTGCATAGCACGAGCTCTGGCTAAAATCTGCTCCATCTTATTTTTTGTTTTCTTTTAGCTATTTTGTTTATTAATTAATTTTATTTAATTAATATTTCTTCGTTTTTTTTCGAAACACACCCAACAGGCGACTCGTGATGGTTTTCCTAGCTTTAAGGTGTTAAAAGTCTCAATTTTAGCTCAAGTTATGTTACCAGGCGTTGGTTCGAGTTTTATGTCTTTTGGAGTCAAAATCAGGGAATTTGAGCCCAACACCGGCGTTTGAGAAGCAATCGGGACGATTTGAGAAGAATTCTAGGGTGAATTGAGAGCTTTAGAGGTCACCGGGAGGTTCACAATGAAGATTTGATGACAAAAGAGCTCTAGGATTGGCTACGGGATCAAAAGAAGACAAATACAGCTTGAAAACGACGTTCAGAATGACCTTATTTCAGTCGTTCAAGCATATCTATTCGTAGAAGCATCCAAAGAACACGATTCAAGTTGAATATGAAAGCCAACTTCAAGGGATACAAATCATATGAAGACATCATTGCGGGAATAGGAGAAGAAGAAAACAGACGATGAAAACAGATGATACCTGTTGTAATTTCAGAATGAGACCTTCGACCATTGTATTCATATCGCTTGATTGGATGATTCAAATCCAATTCGGCAAAATGTGGTGTATATAGGACTTCATTATCTACAACTTTCCTGAAGGAAGGTTTGTCAAATTCGGAATAGAGATACGGTGAAAAATAGGACTAGAGAAACGGTGAAAAACCTTGTCCTAGTTCGACCCGAATTCGAATTTCTTCCCTTTTTCTATAAATAAGGCCTTCCTAACCCTATTTTGGGAGGGGAGCTTAGAGAGAGTGCCTAGCACTAAATTTAGAGAGCTTTTCAGATTTGTTCATCAATCTTTTGGGATTCTTTGTAAGTTCCTCCATCTTTTTAATTAATGACAATTATTTCTATTCATCCCAATTCCGTTGATTCTTCAATTATGAATTGCGAGTAGTTTTAATTAGGGATTTGGGATTGATGAAGGGGTTAATCATGATGTATGGCTAGATTCTTGATGGATTAATTGCACGAATGCCGTTTAATTTGTGTTTGAATAATTTAAGTGATATCTCTTGTAACCTAGAACGCGCTCTAGAATTAAAATTGCTTGTAGAAAAAGTTAAGAGAGATCTAATTTATTCTATGACACATTCACACACACTTAATCGCTCGCTAAGAGATTAGTAGCGATTAAGGGGCCGTAAGCTCGCTCGTCTTGGCAATACTTTAGGATCTTGTCGCATGAGAGATCAGCTTGGTCCCCTAAATTATTGTACTCTACGCCGTGAGAGCGGTAAGAACTTAGTAATGATTAGCTAGGCTCAATTAAATTAATTTCATGTAATTAAGCTTGATCTGCCAGAAATATGGTTACCCCGGAATCAATCCATATTCCCTTCGTCATTAATTAGAAAGAACCCCTTAGCTTTAGTATTCGTTTACTTGCAAGTTAATTTTCCAATCAATCAAATCTCGCACAATTTATTTTATTTCTTTTTCTTCGCTGAATTTAATTAATTCTTGATTCCCTTTTGTCCATCCATGTGGAGACGATACTCGTACTTACACCACTATATTAAGATCTATTTTTAAGTGCGAGAAAACTCACATCAGGTTTTGGCGCCGTTGCCGGGGACGGTGTCGGTTTTAAGGGTTAATTAGTTTCAACGAGATTTTTTTTAGTTGGTTTTCTTTTGCTTTTCCGTAGGATTTTTCTGTGCTAACCTTTCAGGTATTTTTCTAAGAGACATGATATGAACCCATTCAGCCAAATTCCTGGAGGAACTTCTTACCCTCAAACCCCCATGGAATATTCACCATATACGCCATACTCTCCTTACACTCCTCCTCCTCAATTCTACACACCTCACCAATATTATTCTTCTACACCACAAAATTTTCCATCTTCTTATTCTTACCCTCTTCCAAATATCCAATACTCCCAATATCATTCTCCTAATCATTATCCTTATCCACAATATCCTCGGACAAAACCAGTCTCCATGATGGAATTTGTTGATTGCTTAAAAGTCCTGAGGAATTGGTTGATTGCTTTCCAAAAAATAGCATTTGTTCCTTCTATGGAGGTGGTCACCATTCATGTCTTTGCTCCATTACTGGGCAACTGCATACCCCACTTCTTCCTCCCCACAATTTACAAACACAAATGTTTTAGCCATTCATACATCCTTGCCAAGTAATGAGCCACAGAATCAGTGTAAGAATACACTTTCAGAAACTCTGTCTGAGTACCTAGAGGTTACGAGGGAGAGCACTTTAGCCATTGAGCAGAGCACTTCAAACATCATGAAGCATATAAATACCATAAGGACCCATCTGGTAGAAGACCAATCCGAGGAGACCAATAAGGATGATCACGTGAGCGAGTCAGAATGCGATGGTGGGAATATGATGGATGATACCCTCTCAGATGCTTTTGAAGATCCACCTATGGTTGAACTTGATCAAAATTATAGTAGTCTCGAGTTTTTTTCCCAAAAATACAGGCAAAAGTTTCAAACGGTACAACCTGTAACTGACAAAGTCATTGATCACTGTGATTTCCATATAGAAACTCCTCAGTCATTCGATTTACCATTAGTCTCAACCCCTGACGAGGAGGGAATGGAGCAGATGAGTCATGAAATTGAAGAAGAGTTGGGAAAAGCTAGACATGACGAAGGATTCCCGCTCCACATGCAAGATTACTCCTCGTACGTTAGTCCAGGTTTGGATTTCTTTGATCCATTCCTCGGTGATGATATTTCTTTCTGTGTGGAGAATGATCACAACTGCTTGGAGGATATTAATAAGAAGAGTGACGAAACGAATTGGGATGCATTCATGGAGAGTGATAGCGAGTCAAGAGGAGGTGCTCGGAATTTTCATGGTACATTCGAACGAAGAAAGGAGACTGTGACACGCCAAAAAATTAAATAAAAATCAAAATAATTTTTATTAGTCAGATAAAATGTTAAGGAAACGACATTTTAATTCTTAATTGAGTCAAACAAAAATTCAACAATTGTGACATTCTAATCAGATAAAATTTCCAAGCTTACGACGTTTAAGTTAGATAAAAATGGTCCGATAATAGAAGTAACGTTTTATAACAAGTACTGGTGATACATATGGCATAAGTAATAAAAGTTGTTTTAACTATTGTAATTAACATATGTATAAGATACACAAAATACAACTTGACTCTCCTAATACTATTACACTTTTAAAATATAATACGAGTAAAGCTAAATGCACTTAAGTTACGAGTAAATTATACCCTTAACAATATTCTTAGTATACGTAATACTCCGTATTAATAATACCAATAATGGCTTACAAACTAAAGATAGGAGTGAAACTAAAGTCACGTGCTATGGACTACGAACGGAGCGGGTTCAGTTCCTCTCCATTTCTTTCTCTCCATTTCCCTTCCATTTCCTTTTTACTTCCTATCTATCTCTACCTTTTTCTCTATGCTACTCACCAATCTACCCCACCCGTAATTTCCTAATCTCTATATCTTTCATAATGGAACTCTCCAGTCACTAGAGAGGATCCAAATTCGAACGGAGCAGTGGTATTACTAAACTTCGAATGAAGCAAGAATTTTAAGCCCAAAAGGAGACTATATACATTACATTTACGTCGTATAATAACAGTATACTCTACGTTATATCCTCAAACCGGCTGGAACTTAGGAAACGCCGAATGAATTGACTGTAAGAGTTGTAGACTAAAAAGGAGAGCTCGGATCCTTATCGCTTACTTATAACCTTCCCACGAGTAACATATATAGAGGAAGATCTTCATAGAGAGCTGCACACCACGGAAATTCAGTCGTGTGTATATATCACACATAACTATATATACACATACGTATATATCATATATACACATACGTATATATCTACGTACGAAAATTTATTCCTTCATTATACCTAAACCCAGAGCATTGGATGAAGGAGTTAAGCTTGTCTCAAAGTAGTTATGCGTGTTTTTAAATACATTTATTATATATATTATATCCTACGTGTGTAAAGTAACCACCCACGCCCATGCATACGTAAAAGAAGGTGGGAGGTTACATGTACGTGTGTGTCTAGTAACAGTGATGTAATTCATGTTGTATAAATATGTGTTGTAAGGGGTTTTTTTCATCCAACATGTTGTTGGGGTTTTCCCCTAATATATAAATAGAAAGTTATGGAAAAGACTCACAGCTCTCTCCTTTCATTCATACGTATGAAACTATGTGTAAGAATGTCTTAGTTCTAGTGTAGTGTTCATCATTTGAGTGATACTAGCCAACATTTGGTATCAAAGCATCTTCCAGGTTGATGATACATCATGTCACAAGACGGAGAAAGCTCAACAAGTCAGGAAACAAATTCATAAGAAAAAGGAGATGTTGTTTCACTCAAGTATCCATTGCTCACCAAGACGAACTATGCTGCATGGGCTATCAAAATGGAAGTGTTTATGATAGCCCAAGGAGTCTGGGATGCAGTGGAGTCAGAAGGAGTAGTGGAAACAAGAAGAGACAAGATGGCATTGGCAGCCATATATCAAGGTGTAAGTGAAGACACCATTCTGCAACTTGGAGCAAAACGAACTGCAAAGGAAGCATGGAGTATGCTAAAGAATATGCATCTTGGGGCTGAAAAGGTAAAGGAAGTACGAACTCAGTCCCTCTTAAGAGAATTTGAGGCAATGCAAATGAAAAATGAAGACACCATAGATGACTACTCAGGGAAACTGCAAGTCATAGTCACCAAGTTGAGAGGACTAGGAAATGTTGTTGAAGAAGAAACTATTGTGAAGAAGCTTTTGAGATCTGCAGCTCCTAAGTTCCTACTACTTGCCTCTACAATTGAGGAATTTGGAGAGATCAAGACAAAAACAAGTGATCAAGTCATAGGGTCACTGAAGGCATATGAAGAAAGAATACTCAGTTCAATAGCAAAGGAAGATGATACTGTGTTGCTCACACAGGCAAAATGGAAGGCAAGAGAAGAGAAATATAGTTCAAGAGGTGGTAGAGGAAGAGGTAGAGGACGTGGGAGAGGCAGAAGTTCAAGTAGTTCCCACACCAAGGAGGAAGAACCTGGACAAAAGAGGAAGTTTGACAAATCCAAGATTAAGTGCTATAATTGTGGGAAAATGGGGCATTTTGCTTCTGAGTGCACTTCGGAGGAGAAGGATAAGCAAACAAATCTTGTAAAGGAAGAAGATTTAGAAGAACCAACACTGCTGATAGTGGAAATATGTGAGTTAACTTAAGCCCAGTCCACACAAATCTCAGAATCAAGATGCAAGGTTGAGAAAAGGGAAGCTGAGTGGTACCTGGATACTGGGGCAAGCAATCACATGACAGGTTTGAAAGATTTCTTTTCAAACTTAGACTATTCTATGAAAGGAAAGGTCAGATTTTGAGATGGGTCAGCCATTGATATACAAGGGATTGGATCAGTGTTGTTCCAATGCAAATATGGTCAACTGGACAAGAATGGAAGCAGGATTATCATAGAGGAAGGTCTGATGAGAATCTATAATAATAATAGACTCATCATTAAAGTAGAAAGAAAAAACAACAAGCTCTACATAGCAAAGCTGCAAACTGGAGAAAGTGTGTGCTTAATGATGAGTTTACAAGACAACGCTTGGTTATGGCATGCCAGATGTGGGCATATGAACTTTCAGGCATTAAAGAAGATTTCAAGTCTAAAAATGGTAGAAGGGATGCCTGAAACCAATCACATAAACCAGGTGTGTGATGGGTGTGTCATTGGCAAACAACACAGAAGTGCATTCCCAAAGCAAGCAACATACAGAGCAAAGCATCCACTAGAACTGATCCATGGGGACCTATGTGGACCTATCACACCTCCTACACCCGCAGGTAACAAATACTTCATGCTACTTGTTGATGATTTCTCCCGTTTTATGTGGATAGTCCCTATGAAAGTCAAAAGTGAAGCATTTGAGAGGTTTAAAAGTTTCAAAGCCTTAATAGAAAATGAATTGGAACTGAAGATAAAGAGTTTTAGGACAGACAGGGGAGGGGAATTTACATCTTCTCCTTTCAAAACATACTATGAAGAAGAGGGAATAAGAAGATACTATACAGCTCCATATTCCCCTCAACAGAATGGGGTAGTGGAGAGGAGAAATCAGACTGTTGTAGAAATGGCTAGGAGTATGTTAAAGAGCAAACATGTTCCAGCAAAATATTGGGGGGAGGCTGTGAAAACTTCAGTTTATATCCTCAATAGAGCACCAACAAGGAGTTTAGAGGCGATGACACCCTATCAAGCTATATATGGAAGGACTCCAAATATACAACATCTACGTGTATTTGGATGTCTTGCCCATGCAAAAATAGTCACACCTCATATCAGTAAACTGGATGATAGAAGTATTCCTACTGTCATGATTGGCTATGAGGAAGGATCAAAAGCATATAGACTTGTAGATCCAGTCAAACAAAAGGTTATAGTGAGCAGAGATGTTGTGTTTGAAGAAAACAAGGAATGGGCATGGGAAAAGGAGCAGGATGATCAAGGAAACTTGGAGAAGACATTCATTGTACAAATGAGGCAAAGTTCAAAAGACCGTGAAGAAGAGGATGGGAAGTCAAGTCAAACATCTCATGATAGTACTCCAGAATCACAAGTAAGTTCTAATTCAGATACTGATCATCAAAAGTTTAGATCACTACAGGAGATCTATGATGCAACTAGGGAAACTGAGGAGGAGGCAGCATTGTGTTTCCTCTCTATTGAGGAGCCAACAAACTTTCTAGAGGCATCTAAAAATCAAAACTGGAAGGAGGCAATGGCTCAGGAGATTGATTCTATTCAAAGAAATGAAACATGGGTACTAACTGACCTACCTAGGAATCATAAAGCCATTGGTCTGAAGTGGGTTTACAAGCTAAAGAGGGATCCAGAAGGGAGAATCACCAAATACAAAGCCAGACTTGTTGCAAAAGGTTATGTGCAAAAGTTTGGAATTGATTACAAAGAAGTGTTTGCACCAGTAGCTAGGCTTGAAACTGTGAGAACTCTGATTGCTTATTCAGCTTTCAAAAGATGGAGCATCCATCATATCGATGTTAAAACAACTTTTTTAAATGGAGAACTGAAGGAAGAGGTTTATGTGGTGCAGCCAGAAGGTTTTGTTGATCAGGAGAATCCAAGCAAAGTGTTAAAACTGTACAAAGCATTGTATGGTTTGAAACAGGCTCCCAGGGAATGGAATGAGAGACTAGACAAGTGTCTAAAGTCACTAAATTTCAAGAAGTGCAAGTATGTGCATGCTGTGTATATCAAGGAATGCATTGAAGGAATGTTGATTGTAGGGGTGTATGTAGATGACCTCATTCTTACTGGATCTAGTACTGGGCAGATTGAAGACTTTAAGAAAAGAATGAAGCTGCAGTTTGAAATGAGTGATCTGGGATTATTAAGTCATTATATAGGGATTGAGGTGAAACAAGAAGCAGAACCTATAACCATGTGCCAAACAAGCTATGCTAAGAAAATCTTGGAGAAAATGGGAATGTCAGGCTGCAATCCTTGCTCAGTACCCATGGAACCCAGAAGTAAGCTAAGCAGGTATGATACTGAACCTCCTGTAGACATAACTCAGTACAAAAGCATTGTTGGTTGCCTTAGATACTTGGTCAATACAAGATCAGACTTGGCCTACTCAATTGGAGTAGTAAGTTGATATATGGAAGCCCCAACCTTGACACATATGAGTGCAGTCAAACAGATTTTAAGGTATATAAAAGGAACATTGGGAATGGGGTGTGTGTATAAAAGGGATCTTGAGAATGAGAATCTGGTAGGATACAGTGATAGTGATCTTGCAGGTGATCTAGATGATAGGAAAAGTACAAGTGGAACTCTCTTCTTCTTGAATGGCAACCCAATTACATGGGTATCACACAAATAAAGGGTAGTGGCACTCTCCTCCTGTGAGGCAGAGTACATAGCTGCTACAAGTGCAGCATGTCAAGGCATTTGGCTCTACAGGTTGATGAAAAGCTTAAGGAGTAATGAAGAGCAAGGAAAGCCAGTAATAAGGGTTGACAATAAATCAGCCATAGCATTAGCCAAGAATCCTGTTTTTCATGAAAGAAGTAAACACATAGACACCAGATTCCATTTAATAAGGGTGTGTGTTGAAGAAAACGAGGTGGAGCTCGAGTATGTGAAAACCAGTGACCAACTAGCAGACATATTGACCAAACCTCTTGGAAGGCAGAAATTTGAAGAGATACGAAGCAAGATTGGAATAAAGAATGTCAAATAGAAGAGGGACAAGCTTAAGGGGGGGAATGAAAGAGTTAAACTTGTCTCAAAGTAGTTATGCGTGTTTTAAATACATTTATTATATATATTATATCCTACGTGTGTAAAGTAACCACCCACGCCCATGCATACGTAAAAGAAGGTGGGAGGTTACATGTACGTGTGTGTGTCTAGTAACTGTGATGTAATTTGTGTTGTATATATATGTGTTGTAAGGGTTTTTTTTCATCCAACATGTTGTTGGGTTTTTCCCCTAATATATAAAAAGAAAGTTATGGAAAAGACTCATAGCTCTCTCCTTTCATTCATATGTATGAAACTATGTGTAAGAATGTCTTACTTCTAGTGTAGTGTTCATCATTTGAGTGATACTAGCCAACATTGGAGCACTTCCAGAACATTTTCTGTCAAGAGAGGAATCTAACGGAGAAAGAATCGTTGAAAATGATCGTGAGGAGATGAAGCAATCGCTCGCCGGAATCGTTGCCGGACTGAGTTTCACGTCGGAACCAGGCCGACATCGCTGGAGGAGAACATTTGCCGACAGTGCCTGCTGGTTTGCACGACAGATTTATACGACGGCTTTGGACGATGGTAGAACACGGCTATCCCCTGAATTGTTCGCCGGAGTTTAGCAACGGAAGAAGACTGATCTACACCTACGGAGTTCACCGATGTCCGAAAAAGATGCCACCATCGCAGGAGGAGCCGACGATACCTGAAGATGCCGGAAGGAAAGAGAAGCCGCCTGGGATCAACCATGCTCGTCCGCGCCGCCGAAGAAGCTGGAGAAGATGACTTCCTGCCGCCGCCATGTGCGTACGTAATTCATATGCTCCATATTACTCCGCATTAATTTTGACGGGCTGGAGTTTTTATTAATGTGGGTTATAATAATAATAATAATAATAATAATAATAATACTAATAGTAATAATAATGGTAATAATAATGGTAATAATAATGGTAATAATAATGGTAATAATAATAGTAATAATAATAGTAATAATAATAGTAATAATAATAATAATAATAACAATAATAATAATAACAATAATAATAATACGAATAATAATAATAATAATAATAAAATAATAATAATAATAATAATAATAATAGTAATAATAATAATAGTGATAATAGTTATAATAATTATAATAATAATAATTATAATAATAATAATAATAATAATAATAATAATAATAATAATAATAATAATAATAATAATGTTGGTCCCGGTTATACTGGATACAGTCTAGAGGGGGGGGGTGAATAGACTGTATTGGTTTTTAGCTTTTTAAACTAAGTACCAGATTTACAGAATAGCCTGTTCTGTTGAAAGAACAGACTGGCAGCGGATGGGGTTCTGGCAGGGAGTTCTGTTAGCCTCAGAGAAGCAAAGGCAGAAGGCCTTCTGTTAACTCGTAGAACCAGTTCTGCTGAACACAGATACCAAGTCCTAGGAGTTATACAGTTCTAACTAAATGCAAGTATTAAAAGCAGTAAGTAAACGACACCAGGGATTTTTATAGTGGTTCAAGGAACAACTCGTTCCTCTAATCCACTGTTCCACTAAGCTGTAAAAACTGTCATTTACAAAGCCTTAGTCCTAGCACTTAAGAAGCACTCCACGTCTCCTTCAAGCCTAGATGTGTCCTGGGATGCACTGCCTGGCTTCCTTTAACACTGGTCCTTTCACTGAGTCTCCTTGAAGTATCACCACTTCACTACTCCAGTTATTCGGACGTCCTTCTTGTAGCAAGAAGAGTTTCTGTTGAAACAGGGGTTCCTCCAACTAGCTTCGTTACAAAAGATTTGTATGTGAAGAGCTTGAAGAGTTGAAGAACACTTGGAACTTTGCTTGAGTTGGAAAGAGTATTTTTCCAACTTCTGCCTTCTCTTGTAGAGGATAATGAGTTTGAATCTCAAGGAGGCTTTTGCTTTTCAGAGTTTGAATATTTTGCTTGTAGTAATGTAATAGCAAAGTTGAATCAAGGTTGCAAAGTTATCCGGTTGTTCTTCGTAATGTATCTTTTATACTGAGGTTGTCTTCCCGTTGGAGGAGTAGGAGGACAACTGCATTTAATGCGCGAGCAGTTGACTAGACCAGTAGGACCCGGTAAAGTTGGCGGGTTACTATTTTGGGATAAAGTAATCCTGTCATGGGTAACAGAGACCCTGACGTATTCTGTTCGTAGACAGAGAACCAAGATCTTCTGTCTGGAGGACTTCTGGTAGAGAGGCCTTCTGGTGGTCGAATATGCTAAGAACTTTACAAGGGAAAATTCTAATACATAATTTCTAAAGGGGTACTCTACAGTCCTAATTAATATAGCATCATCAAAATCTAAATACAATTATTCCTTACAATTTCCCCCTTTTTGATGATGCCAAAACCCTTTAACTATTTCCAGAGAAGTGCCTTCACCATAAAAATTTAAAGTTTAAAACTTTTCATTAAAATCTTGGTGGGCAACTTGGCATAGGAAAATAGTAAGAGTACGATACATTCAGATAGCAGAATAATTATCACAAAGCAAACAAACAAGCAAACAAAAACAAACAGACACAAACAGAAAGTAAGGAAAAAGCCAGAGATTGGGGAATTGCCTTACAAAGTGTGAGGCAGAGATGTTCTTTTATTAAGGTGAATTACAAGAGTGTCTGATTACATAATAGCCTTGGCTGCTTCAGCTCTTGCTTGTTCATCCAGTCCTTGTAGTCTCTTTAGTTCTGCATTCACCTCTTTTCTGATTCCAGCCAGATTTCCAGTTCTTTGGAAAGAGGCCCAGACAGGTGAGAGTTTGCAGTCTAAGTAGTTAAGAACACCTTCATGGATATCTTTTCCTGGTACTATACTGTTGTGAAACCAGAATTCTGCTTCCTCCAGAGATCCACCATGTCTGACCTTCACATGACCATCATGGTCCAAATACAGATTCTGTTGCTGAGTAGAGGTCATCTTCTGCTTCATTTCATCAAGTTGTGTAGCAGTCATCACCTGAGAACCTCCCATTCTCCATTCTTTAAAGCTTAGAGCTTTCTTTTTCTTAGATCCTTTCTGCAGTGGGGATGGAGGTCTAGGGATACCAGCTAGCCTTTTCTTCTGAAGAGCAGCCTCAAAGTAAGGTGTGGGATCCACACTTGGTTCAGCAGATGTTGAGGTTCTGGTGGTCCTAGGTTTTGATAGATGAGGGCCTTCTTCCCCCTTTTTGGCATCATCTAGATCACCAAGCAGAAGGGAGAGCTTCTGGAATTCTGAGGCCTGTGTAGAGGCAATCTGTTCCAGGGTTTCTGGTAAGGTCTGAGTCACAGATGTGAGACCTTCAATAAGCCCATGTTGCTTCTGAAGTGCAGACAGGATATCTTTATTACTGGCTTCTAAAAGAACCATCTTCTGGTATCTTTCTTTGTCTTGGGCAAATAGAGTCCTGGCTTGATCACGATGGACTTTGCACAGTTCCTCTATGTCCAGTAGCTGTTCCTTTGTCTTTGTATCAGCCCATTGAAGTTCATCAATATTTGAGGAGATTGTTTCAATAGCTTTTCCCTGAGCTATCAGAGTCTGATGAAATGTGAAGAGGGTCTTATGAATACTTTCCACTTCTGTTGTCAGCGCATCTGTTTTTGCAGTTGAGGAGGTCATGAAGTCGTTGAGAGATGTTGTCAGATTCTCAAAGTGATCTGAAATAAACTGGGGCGCAGTAAATATTATACGGCTTGATACCGTTTTAAGGGTAAAAGGGTAAAAGACCTTTTAATAATTTACTAGGATACCCGGTTTCAGAAAATTTCTAAGTCCACAACCTTCTGAGGATTTTTCTGTAGAAGGGGGGTTTTCTGTTGCTGAGGTGTTCTGCCAGGGTAGGGATCAGAAGGGGTTGACAGAAGAGGTTAACAGAAGGGGTTCACAGAAGGGGTTCTGCAAAAGGTGTTCTGTTAACAGGAAATCAGCGACAGAGGGCCTTCCTTTTCAACTTTCCTTTGGAATCTCATCCATCATTCCCAATTCTTCTCTCAGTTTATTGAACCTAGCCTCAGGGAGAGGCTTTGTCAGAATATCTGCAAGTTGATCTTCTGTTGGTTCATGTTCCATGCAGATGTGCTTCTTCTCCACATGATCTCTGATGAAGTGATGTCTGATCTCAATTTGCTTTGTTCTGGAATGAAGAACTGGATTCTGAGTGATAGCAATAGCACTGGTGTTGTCACACAACAGCTTGATCTCCTTTGCTTGAATTCCATAGTCCTTCAGTTGTTGCTTCATCCAGAGTAGCTGAGCACAGCAACTCCCAGCTGCAATGTACTCTGCCTCAGCTGTACTTGTTGAGATGGAGTTCTGCTTCTTGCTAAACCAGGAAACAAGCCTTCCTCCTAGCAATTGGCAGTGACCAGAGGTGCTCTTTCTATCTAGTCTGCAACCTGCAAAATCTGAGTCAGAGTAACCAATTAGTTCAAAGTTACCTCTCTTTGGGTACCATAAGCCTGCATTTGGATTTCCTTTGATGTATCTGATGATTCTCTTTGCAGCACTTAGATGGCTTTCCTTGGGCTTTGACTGGTATCTGGCACAGATTCCAACAGAGAATGAGATGTCTGGTCTGCTTGCAGTTAGATACAACAGAGATCCTATGATCCCTCTGTATGTTGTTGCATCTACATCTTTTCCTTCATCATCTGGACCAATCCCTTGTGAAGTGTTCATGGGAATCTTCACTGATGATTTGCCTTCCACTCCAAACTTCTTGATTAGATCTCTGGTGTACTTCCCTTGATTGATAAAGATCCCTTCTGGAACTTGTTTGACTTGAAGTCCTAGGAAGTAACTGAGTTCTCCCATCATACTCATTTCAAATTGACTCTGCATCACTTGAGAAAATTTCTTGCACAATTCTGGATTAGTACTACCAAATATAATGTCATCAACATATATTTGTACTAACAGAATATGATTAGCAGCAGAGATTTGAAACAGAGTTTTGTCAACCTTTCCTTTAGTAAACCCATGATTTACTAGGAAAAGGGACAATGTGTCATACCAGGCTCTGGGAGCTTGCTTAAGACCATAGAGGGCCTTTTTAAGCTTGTAGACACAAGAAGATTGAGTAGGAATGACAAAACCTGGTGGTTGTTCCACATAAACTTCCTCTTCAAGATCTCCATTCAGAAATGCACTCTTGACATCCATCTGGTAGACCTTGATGTTGTTGTAGGCAGCATAGGCTAGAAAGATTCTGATGGCTTCAAGTCTGGCAACTGGTGCAAAGGTCTCATCAAAATCTATTCCTTCTTCTTGACAATATCCTTTAGCTACTAGCCTTGCTTTGTTCCTTACAATGTTGCCATCTTCATCTGCTTTGTTCTTGAATACCCATTTGGTTCCAATGACATTCTGGTGTTTTGGCTTAGGAACAAGTTCCCATACTTTGTTCCTTTCAAACTGAGTGAGCTCTTCTTGCATAGCATTGATCCAATCTGAGTCTGCAAGAGCTTCTTCAATTGTCATAGGTTCCATCTGAGATATATAGCAGGCAAGCATTGCTTCTCTCCTTGATGTGGATCTGGTTTGAACTCCACTTCTGATTTGACCAATCACTTGGTTAGGAGGATGATCTCTTAACCATGTCAGATCTGGTTCTGTCAGCTGTTGTCTTGGTCTCTCTGGTTCCTCATCTTCAGAGTCTTCATCTTCATTCAACAGAAGGGGGTTTGGTGCAGGTGTTGGAAATGCAGGGTTGTCTGCCACCTCTTCTGTTGGTTCTGGTGTTCTGTCTTCTAAGCTGACATCCTTGAGAATCTCTGTTACCTCTTCAACAGAGGTGCTTTCATCAAACTTCACATGTATGGATTCTTCAACATGTAGGGTCCTTCTGTTGAGTACTCTATAGGCTTTACTGGTGTTTGAATAGCCTATAAAGACTCCTTCATCAGCCTTTTCTTGAAATACCTTCAGATGCTCCTTTCCATTGTTGAGAATGTAGCACTTGCATCCAAATATATGGAAGTAGCTGATGTTAGGTTTTCTTCCCTTCCAGAGTTCATAAGGGGTCTTCTGGTGATTTTTGTTGATCATGCTTCTGTTCTGAGTATAGCATGCAGTGTTGATTGCTTCAGCCCAATATCTCATAGGCAATCCAGATTCTGCAATCATTGTTCTTGCAGCTTCTTTTAGAGTTCTGTTCCTTCTTTCTGCTACGCCATTCTGTTGAGGGGTTCTGGCGGCAGAGAGTTGATGAAAAGTTCCATTCTGATCACAGAAGTCCTTTATGACTTGGTTGACAAATTCAGTTCCTCTGTCTGATCTGATTGTCTTCACTTTCAAGTTCTTCTCAGTCGGAAGTTGCTTTAACAGAGATGGCAACTTCTGAAGAGTTTCATTTTTCTTTGTCAGAAATACAGTCCATGTGTATCTGGAGTAGTCATCAACCATGACTAGGGTGTATTTCTTGCCACCAACGCTTGGAGTCTCAACAGGTCCAAATAAATCCATGTGAATCAGATTTAGAGGACTTGTAGAAAGATCTCCAGCAATGGGTTTGAAGAAATTCTTCACTTGTTTGCCTTTCTGACATGCACTGCAGAGGGTCTCCTTCTTGTACACAATGTCTGGTAGCCCTTCTACAATGTGTTCCCTTGCTAGTTTGTTGATTGTTTTGAAATTCAAATGGTTGAGCTTTTTGTGCCAGTCCTAGCTCAGTTTTGAATCTCCCTTGGCTATCAGGCAAACTCCATCTTTTGCAGTGTTCCAATCAACTACATAGATGTTCTTTTTCCTTGATGCTGTAAGAACCACTTCCTTTGTTGTCTCATGCTTCACATAGCAGAAGTCCTTTGTGAATTCAACAGTGTAGCCTTTGTCACAGAACTGGCTAGCACTCAGCAAGTTGAACTTCAGTCCTTTGACATATGAGACATCATCAATGGTGATCTGGTTCTTGATCAACTTTCCTCTTCCTTTCGTTTGACCTTCTTTGTCATTACCTCCAAAGGTAACTCTAGGTCCTTTGCATTTCTGGAACTCTGTTAGGCAACTTTTGTCACCTGTCATGTGCCTGGAGCATCCACTATCAATAAACCATTCTTGTTCAGAGATAGCTCCAGCACACAGTTCCTGCAAGATCAAAAGAAAGATTTAGGTACCCAAGCAATGCTGGGTCCTGGGGGTCATGGAGTCTGGGTAGTTGGTACCATTTTGGTCTCATCAAGTGAAACCTTGGTGGGTGGTACCCATTGTCCACCTGGTAGTTGTAGTAGACAGAAGTGTGATTCACTTTGGGCAGATGCTTGTGAGGGTCATGCTTCCTGTTTACATACTTTTGCATAGCTTTCTTTGTTGGAAAGAAGTCCCATATACTATCAAGAGCGGAGGGACGGTTAACCTTGGGCTTCTGAAGTTGACCAGCCAACCTCTTCTTCCTGAAGTTAACTCTCTCTTGATATTTGCCCTTCTGGTGATCATCTCTGGCATGATTGACATGAGGTTGTCTGTCAATGAATGGTCTTTTATTTTTGTTATTCTGAAAACCTCTTCTGTTGTTAGGTTTTCTGCCAGGTTCATTATTTTTCAAAAAGGGTTTCTGTTGAACCTTTATCTTACCCTTTTCTGGTCTGACTTCCTCATGAACAACCTTGGTGCCAGATACACCAGCTTGACAGATGGGGCTAGAAATCAGTGGCTCTATGACCTTATCTGCCTTAGCAACTCTGGTGCTAGGCATTACAGAAGGCTCACCTGATTCTGTTGAGCCATAACCAAGACCAAAACCAGTGCCAATCTGTTGATCAAGCACAATCTTTTCCATGGAAGACTGGGCCTTCTGGTAAGCTTTGTACTTAATCTCGAGAGGCTCTATTTCTCTTATTCTCTTAAGAAGAGAAACATTTTCAGTTTCCAGTTGATCTCTTTCCTCAATTAGAAGATTGATTTTGATCTCAACCTCCTTCTTTAAGTCAAGAATTTCAGCCTTCAACTTACTGTTTTCTTCTGTTACAGAAGAATAAGTGGCTTGTATGGCCTTAAACTCTTCCCAAAATTCTGACATTGAATCAGAATCAAAAGCTAAGCCTACCGAAGAAAAACTAGATTCAGAAGTAGAGGTTACCTCATCATCAGAATGAGCCATCAGGCAAAAGTCTTCTGTCTCAGTATCCAGGCAACAGAATGCCTCATCAGAATCTGAGTCAGAACTGGATTCTGTTTCTGACAGTGGGTCTTTCTCCACCTGTTCTGTCACAAGTGCCTTTCTCCTTCTGGAGTTGTCCTCGTACTTCTTCTTTTCTCCATCCAGTCCTTGCTTCTTGGACACTCTAGGATGGGGACAATCAGCCTTGAAGTGACCAGGTTGTCTGCAGTTGTAACAGAGAAGCTCTCCACTGCTTTCTGTTGATTTGACCTTCTGGTATGGCTTTCTGTTGAAAGATGGACTCCTTCCATCTTTGGGATTCTTCATAAACTTTTTGAATCTCCTGGCAAAGGCAGCCATATATTCATCAGATAAAAGTACTGAAGGGTCAAAATCATTTACCTTAGATGTGCTGGCAGTGAGGGCTGTAGTGGTCCTCTCTTCTGGTACATCTTCCGTTTCTTCAATCATTTCAAACTCATGAGCTTTGAGATCTGAAATGAGCTTATCAGTGGGATAAGTCTTTACATCCTTGCTGGCTTGGACAGCAACTACTTTCATCTTCCATGCTGAGGGCAGTCCCCTCAACACTTTCAGGTTGATCTCCTTGGTTGTGAGATCCTTGCCAAGCTCAGAAATCTCTCCAGTGAGAGTGAGGAGCCTGTCATACATCTTGGAGATGCTTTCACCAGGGAGAAGTTTGAAGTCATCAAACTTCTTGTTGGCTATGGTTAGTTTGTTGTCCTTCTCTTGCTCATCACCAGCTCCAATGAGCTCAAGAGTATCCCAGATCTCCTTAGCAGTCTTGCACTTCTTGATTCTGTTGAAGTATCTATCATCAATGGACTTGTAGAGGATGTCCTTGGCAATATTGTCTAAGTTGTACTTTCTCCTCTCTTCAGAGGTCCATTCTGACTTGGCTTTGCTAATCATCTGGGGTCTGGTCTTGTCTATGGCATGTTCAGGGTTGACCTTCTGGAAGCTAGTGAAGGGGCCAATATCAAGAACTTCCCACATCTCATCATGCAGGGCACAGAGATGTGCTTTCATCCGGATCCTCCAGTCATCAAACTTAAGGTCTGAAAACATAAGATTCTTGGACAGGGAGTGATCCATTATATCAGATAGAAATGAGGTAAAACAGAAAAACAAGTGGATCTTTGTTCAACAAATAACCTAAAAGATTATTAGAACAAGGAGGCTCTGATACCACTTGTTGGTCCTGGTTATACTGGATACAGTCTAGAGGGGGGGGGGTGAATAGACTGTATTGGTTTTTAGCTTTTTAAACTAAGTACCAGATTTACAGAATAGCCTGTTATGTTGAAAGAACAGACTGGCAGCGGATGGGGTTCTGGCAGGGAGTTCTGTTAGCCTCAGAGAAGCAAAGGCAGAAGGCCTTCTGTTAACTCGTAGAACCAGTTCTGCTGAACACAGATACCAAGTCCTAGGAGTTATACAGTTCTAACTAAATGCAAGTATTAAAAGCAGTAAGTAAACGACACCAGGGATTTTTATAGTGGTTCAAGGAACAACTCGTTCCTCTAATCCACTGTTCCACTAAGCTTTAAAAACTGTCGTTTACAAAGCCTTAGTCCTAGCACTTAAGAAGCACTCCACGTCTCCTTCAAGCCTAGATGTGTCCTGGGATGCACTGCCTGGCTTCCTTTAACACTGGTCCTTTCACTGAGTCTCCTTGAAGTATCACCACTTCACTACTCCAGTTATTCGGACGTCCTTCTTGTAGCAAGAAGAGTTTCTGTTGAAACAGGGGTTCCTCCAACTAGCTTCGTTACAAAAGATTTGTATGTGAAGAGCTTGAAGAGTTGAAGAACACTTGGAACTTTGCTTGAGTTGGAAAGAGTATTTTTCCAACTTCTGCCTTCTCTTGTAGAGGATAATGAGTTTGAATCTCAAGGAGGCTTTTGCTTTTCAGAGTTTGAATATTTTGCTTGTAGTAATGTAATAGCAAAGTTGAATCAAGGTTGCAAAGTTATTCGGTTGTTCTTCGTAATGTATCTTTTATACTGAGGTTGTCTTCCCGTTGGAGGAGTAGGAGGACAACTGCATTTAATGCGCGAGCAGTTGACTAGACCAGTAGGACCCGGTAAAGTTGGCGGGTTACTATTTTGGGATAAAGTAATCCTGTCATTGCGGCCAATCATCTGCAATTACTCCTCGGAGTATGGGGAGCATTAAATGAGCATTTAATGCGAGCACTGTAGCTTTTCCGTTTCATACTCCTAGCCGTTGAAGGAATCTTTAAGTTGACTTCCCGGCTTTGTGGATTTCTTCCAAGTGTCAGACCTTCTGGTGTTATTGACAGACAACTGAATCAGAGAAGATCATGAGCACTTCTGTTGTTGGTAGCTTACAGAGAACCAGGAGGCTTTCTGTCACGCTAATGGGTAACAGAGACCCTGACGTATTCTGTTCCTAGACAGAGAACCAAGATCTTCTGTCTGGAGGACTTCTTGTAGAGAGGCCTTCTGGTGGTCGAATATGCTAAGAACTTTACAAGGGAAAATTCTAATACATAATTTCTAAAGGGGTACTCTACAGTCCTAATTAATATAGCATCATCAAAATCTAAATACAATTATTCCTTACAAATAATAATAATAATAATAATAATAACAATAAAAATATTAATAATCTACAAAGTTATTAATAAAATCTGGGATGGAATTATTAATGATGAAATTGACTTGGTTGATTGATAGTAATCACTTGGATGAATTTTTTAATTGTTATTTAACATAATTACATATATAATGTTAAATAATAAAAAGGAATTGATGGTTTGATTAATAAAAACTGATAAACGAATATCGTATTAAAATAATAATTATTTATTTGGACTTAGTAACATGAGTAGATTAATTCATTGAAGTTGGATAGATATTATTTTCACCAATTACTGTACTAATTGAAGTAGATTAATCAAATTAACATAATTACGGACTCGGAAATATTAAGTGTTGCGTAAGCGAATAAAACCGGATTAAGTTAATGATGATTAGTTTGTTAAATAAATTGTTATAATAATCTGATTTATTAATAATGTTGATTAGTGTAGTTACGAGATTTGAATAGTTTAATTAAAAATAATTCGGATATGTTTCCTATATTTTAATGATATTAAGATATAATTAATGTTTTATGAGTGGAGTAAATTAATGGTGATTATTAAATTAAAAACTGGATATTGTAGTTTATTATATTCGGATATTTTATTTAATTATAGAATTCAAATATTGTAATTAAAGGCTGAATTAGTAAGGTAATTTAATTAATAAAAAGTGATTAATTCGGATAATTAATTAAATTAATAAATTCGAATAAGGAAATATAAAGGGGAAAATCAGGTAAAATAATTACAAATAGAATAAGTGACTAATTATATCATCTTAATTAGAAAGGTGAATATTTAGAGACTGGAATTGAAGAAGAGAATTGGGAGCATCGGGACTTAAGGTAAGTTTCACGTCAACCGAAATTAGTTCTTTTTGCTTCATGATTTCTCGGAATATTTTTGTGTGCATATTTGAGAATTGAATTTATGTGGGCTGAATTTGATTAAATATTATTATATGAAAGGGTTGTATTTGAGATATTAGTTGATATATTGGTTTGTTAATATGAGTTATTATATACGATTTTGGGAGATTTTGTAATAGTACGTAATTTGTTATCTTTGTGGGAGTTTGATGCAAAGGGAATTTTTGAAGTATAAACTTCGATTTATTTTGAAAAAAATAAATATTTTCATAAAAGGTGAGCATCACGGGAGAAATCCGTGGTGTTGGTTTTCCACGTCCCTTAAAATGTGGAGGATGGTTAGGTTTAATACTACTCAATTTTTGTTGGTTTTGGTTGAGGTGAATTGACGGTCGGTAGAAAACATCCCGGCTACCCGGATCGACTTACTAACCCAGAGGGCTTGGAATACCTTTAGGGAGTGTGCACACATAAAGTAGTTGTTTCCGTTTCCATGAAGCAGTTGTGGTACCGGCGATAGTCCCAGCGTGCCCGTACATAACAACGGACCACCGGGCTCAACCAAAGTGTTGAGCACCGCCCTTCTAAATTACTAGGAAGTTAGTTACAAAGTGATTTATGGAGAAATTCAATTAAGGAGAAATTTTGGTGTTTCATGTATTTTGGAATTATTATGGTTCACGAGTTATGTGATTGGAATTTTGTATAGATATCGTTTACTTATGATTTATAAAGTGTTTTGAAAATATTTTTTATACTAACGGTTGTACGAATTTATATATATATATACACACAATTATTATTATTTTAAAAGGTTAGGTGGGACTTACTTAGCATTATTGCTAATGTTTGTTTCTTTTATTTTTCTTTTTGTACATGATTTTGTACAGGTGTTGAGTTGATCGATGTTGAAGTTGATTTCGAGATAGAGCTTTCGCTAGAAAACATTATTAGTAAATCATTGTAAATTTCTTTTTCAATAACTTTAATGAGTGAGCTATTGATTTTGCAGTTTAAATTGTTTTAGCTTGTGCACTTGGTTAAGAGAGAACCGAGTGTGGCGGTAGCACCCCTATTTCCCTTTGAATTTTCCGCTGCACATTTTCGTTCTGATGTTTTCAAATAAAGTTAGTAATACTTTCCAATAAATCATTAGATAAATGTATTTTTGCATGGGAAATTTGGGGGTGTTACAAGTTGGTATCAGAGCCTTAGGTTTTCCGAAAGGACTAGAACACGAGGTTATAGGTCATAGGGAGAAATTCTGTCACAAAGACGATAACAGTCTAAGCTTGTTGGTGCATAATTGAGTCTTTGCGCTCGTCCAACTAATTGGGAATTTCTCCTTGTGCTGAAACTTCGTTGTTCGAAATCTTTGACGAAAACCATGGTTTCGAAGCGGGGATTTTCAAAATGTTTTCGTAAAAACTAGGATATGAAAATGACTAGGAAAAGACCTGTTAGGAACGCGGTGAGGATATGATGTGATATTTTCAAGTTATTGATCTATATGATTTAATTGTAAAATTTATGGAGTTACTTGCTTATGAGAAATATATGAATTGAAGTTTGATAGCATCTTTGAAATGCCTATATGTGATAGAATTTATGTATGGACTTAGTGAAGGACCAGTATACTTAAGATAGTTTAGAAGACTTTTGAATGCCTTGGTACTTGAGACACTCGTGAGACTAGAAGTTAAGCAGTCAAGATGGTTAAAGTCTTAGGGTCAAATCTTTTGAGCCAAAACGCCACTTATGTGATATACGGAGTATATGAAGTTTGATTGCATCTTTGAACTTGAGTATGGACCTAGTGAAATACCTGCATGCTTAAGATAAAGTAGAGACTTTACGAATGCCTTAGTACTTAAGAGACTCGTGAGAGTAGAGGTTAAATGTTCAAAATGGTGAAAGATTTATGGTCAAACCCTTAGATCAAAAGTGACACTTGGAAGACTGTAGGCAATATGCGGAACGCTACCCTAAGTTATTTGATTAAGGTAATATTTTAGTTACGAGGACGTAACCTCTCTTTAAGGAGGGTATAATGTAATACTTAAGAATTTGGTCAATTAATTTAGTTAATGTTTCGGGACGAAACATCTTGTAAGGTGGGTAGAATGTGACACGCCAAAAATTTAAATAAAAAACAAAATAATTTTTATTAGTCAGATAAAATGTTAAGGAAACGACATTTTAATTATTAAGTGAGTCAAACAAAAATTCAACAGTTGTGACATTCTAATCAGATAAAATTTCCAAGCTTACGACATTTAAGTCAGATAAAAATGGTCCGATAATAGAAGTAATGTTTGATAACAAGTACTGGTGATACATATGGCATAAGTAATAAAAGTTGTTTTAACTATTGTAATTAACATATGTATAAGATACACAAACTACAACTACACTCTCCTAATACTATTACACTTTTAAAATATAAAACGAGTAAAGCTAAATGCACTTAAGTTACCCGTAAATTATACCCTTAATAATATTCTTGGTATACGTAATACTCCGTATTAATAATACCAATAATGGCTTACAAACTAAAGATAGGAGTGAAACTAAAGTCACGTGCTATGGACTACGAACGGAGCGGGTTCAGCTCCTCTCCATTTCTTTCTCTCCATTTCCTTTCCATTTCTTTTTTACTTGCTATTTATCTCTACCTTTTTCTCTATCCTATTCACCAACCTACCCCACTCATAATTTACTCCTCTCTATATCTTTCATAATGGAACTCTCCGGTCACAGGGAAGTGGTATTACTAAACTTCGAATGAAGCAAGAATTTTAAGCCCAAAAGGAGACTATATACATTACATTTACGTCGTATAATAACAATATACTCTACGTTATATCCTCAAACTGGTTTACTCAAAGTTGGTGAAAAATTTTCCTTCTTTGAGAATATGGATTTGACTCGGTCAAAATTGAAAGTAAATCTTTCAAATTCTCACTAAATAACGGAGATTTGGTACTTTTTGAAATTAAAAGGTCCGTTCTGCACAAGATTCACTTCAATTTGGAGCTAGTTCCCCAAATCGTTCAGTTCATGTCACAGTTTAGAAACACTGGTCACTCATATTATGGGGAAAAAAGACGATTTGGAGATATCACAATTTCCGTGGAAATTAACAGAGATGATGGCTACTATGTGAAAATTGCTAAACACAATGGTGGATCCATTAAGATACCAATGGGACCCGCTAACTTGAGCCTGTTGAAATTCCTCAATATTTTTTCTAATTTTGCAGGGGTCCCAACAACGGTGCAGGACGACTCAATCTCTCTTCATTTTGGGAGCGAATTACAGACCGAGGACCCCATTTCAATCTCCAAACTGATTCTACATCAATAAGTTCGAGAGATAGGTGCCGAAAATGAACATGTCTTTTCGAATGGGAAAAAACCCGAGTTGCCAGCCATACAGGCTTACTCATGTGCCTCTGATGATTTTGATCACTCAGATGACTCCATTTTCACAGATGACTTCTTAGGACATGCTACTGAAAGTGACCGTCGTCCTCCTATTTCATACCCAGATGAAATCAAGAAGTCCAAATTCAATAAAGCAATTTGCCGAAAAGCAAATTTCATAACCACGGAAAATTGCCTACCGACTGAGAACATGAACACGCAGATCAAAATCTATAGAAAAACTCAAAAGAACAAAAGGCGGCATAGCATGAGAACAAGATCTCAAACCAGAGACTTCCCCTGGGATTAGATAATTTATTAGTTTCCTTGTTTCTTTCCTTTTTGTACTGTTTTTTCACCTTTTTCTTTAAAAATAATAATAATAATAATAATAATAATAATAGTTATTACAATAATAACAATAACAATAACAACAACAACAACAATAATAATAATAATAATGTAAGAAATATTTGTAATTAGATTTTGATGATGCTATATTAATTAGGACTTTAGAGTACCCCTCTTCTAATTTAATGTTTTAGTATTTTTCCTTGTAAAGTTCTTTAGTATAGTCGACTGGCAGAAGGCCTCCAGAGCAGAAGGCCTCCAGAACAGAAGAACCCCTGACAGAGGACCCTTGATAAGGCTTTGTTTTAACAGAAGACCTTTGGCTCTCTGCTTCAGAACAGAAGACCTCAGGGTCTCTGTTAGCCTTTACACGGACAGAAACCCTCCTGGTTCTCTGTTGGACATCTCTTCAACGGAAACCCTCCAGAGTCTCTGATAACCTTCTCCAACAGAAGTGCTCAAGACCTTCTCTGACCGACTCTCTGCTGGGTCAAGTCAACTTTGCTGGGTCCTACTGGTCAAGTCAACTGCTCGCTCATTTAATGCAGTTGTCCTCCTTCTCCTCCAACGGGAAGACAACCTCAGTATAAAAGATACACTACGAAGAACAACCGGACAACTTTGCTACAACAGTGCGCATACAAAACATTCAAACACTAAAAACGCAAAAAGCCTCCTTGAGATTAAATCTTCATCATCTTCTACAAGAGAAGGTAGACGTTGGAAAGATTCTTACTTCCAACTCAAGCAAAGTTCAAGTCGTTCTTCAACTCTTCAAGTTCTTCATCTACAAATCCTTTGTAACGAAGCAAGTTGGAGGAACCCCTGTTTTTAACAGAAACTCTTCTTTCACAAGAAGGACGTCCAAGTACCTGGAGCAGTTAAGTGGTGATACTTCCAGGAAAGCTCAGTGAAAGGACCAGTCTTAAAGGAAGCCAGGAAGTTTATCCTAGGAGACATCTACACTTGAACAAGACGTGGAGAGCTTCTTAAGTGATAGGACTAAGGCGTTGTAAACGGTCGTTTTTACAAGCTTAGTGGAACAGTGGACTAGAGGAACAAGTTGTTCCTTGAACCACTATAAAAAGCCCTGGTGTCATTTACTTAATGCATTTATTTATCGTTTTTATTTGAACTGTTAAACTCCAAAGACTTGGTCTCTGTGTTCAGCAGAACTTGTCTTGTGAGTTCACAGAAGGCCTACTGCCTTTGCTTCTCTGAGGCTAAACTAACAGAACCCCCTACCAGAACCCCATCCACTGCCAGTCTGTTCTGCCATCAGAACAGGCTATTCTGTTAAATCTGGTACTTAGCTTGAAAAAGTTAAAAATCAATACAGTCTATTCACCCCCCCTCTAGACTGTATCCAGTGCAACCGGGACCAACAAGTGGTATCAGAGCCTGCTTGTTCTAATAATCTCTTAGGTTATTTGCTGAACAAAGATCCATTTGTTTTTCTGTTTACCTCATTTTTAATCTGATATAATGGATCACTCCCTTTCCAAGAATCTTATGTTCTCAGATCTTAAGTTTGATGACTGGAGGATCCGAATGAAGGCACATCTCTGTGCTCTGCATGATGAGATGTGGGAAGTACTTGACATTGGGCCCTTCACAAGCTTCCAGAAGGTCAACCCAGAGCATGCTATTGACAACACCAGACCTCAGATGATCAATAAGGCCAAATCTGAGTGGACTACTGAAGAAAGAAGGAAGTACAATCTGGGCAACATTGCTAGAGACATTCTTTACAAGTCCATCGATGATAGGTACTTCAACAGGATAAAGAAGTGCAAGACTGCCAAGGAAATCTGGGATACTCTTGAGCTCATTGGAGCTGGTGATGAGCAAGAGAAGGATAACAAGCTGACAATAGCCAACAAGAAGTTTGATGACTTCAAGCTTCTTCCTGGTGAAAGCATCTCCAAGATGTATGACAGGCTCCTCACTCTCACTGGAGAGATCTCTGAGCTTGGCAAGGAACTTACCACCAAGGAGATCAACCTCAAGGTGCTGAGGGGATTGCCCTCAGCATGGAAGATGAAGGTGGTTGCTGTCCAAGCCAGCAAGGATGTGAAGACCTATCCCACTGATAAGCTCATTTCAGATCTCAAAGCTCATGAGTTTGAAATGATTGAAGAAAAGGAAGATGTACCAGAAGAAAGGACCACCACAGCCCTCACTACCAGGACATCAAAGGTAAATGATTTTGACCCCTCAATACATTTATCTGACGAATATATGGCTGCTTTTGCTAGGAGATTCAAGAACCAGATAGTCATTGATGATGTCTCATATGTCAAAGGCCTGAAGTTCAACTTGCTGAGTGCTAGCCAATTCTGTGACAAAGGCTACACTGTTGAATTCACTAAGGACTTCTGCTATGTGAAACATGAGACAACAAAAGAAGTGGTTCTGACAGCATCAAGGAAGAAGAACATCTATGTGGTTGATTAGAAAACTGCAAAGGATGGAGTTTGCCTGATAGCCAAGGGAGATTCAAAACTAAGCTGGGACTGGCACAAGAAGCTTAGCCATTTTAACTTCAAAACAATCAACAAACTGGCAAGAGAACACATTGTTGATGGACTGCCAGATATGGTATACAAGAAAGAGACCCTCTGCAGTGCCTGCCAGAAGGGAAAGCAACAGAAGAACTCTTTCAAACCCATTGCTGGATATCTTTCTACAAGTCCTTTAAATCTGATCCACATGGATTTATTTGGACCTGTTGAGACTCCAAGTGTTGGTGGCAAGAAGTACACCTTTCTGTAATTAAAGGCTGAATTAGTAAGGTAATTTAATTAATAAAAAGTGATTAATTCGGATAATTAATTAAATTAATAAATTCGAATAAGGAAATAAAAAGGGGAAAATCGGGTAAAATAATTACAAATAGAATAAGTGACTAATTATATCATCTTAATTAGAAAGGTGAATATTTAGAGACTGGAATTGAAGAAGAGAATTGGGAGCATCGGGACTTAAGGTAAGTTTCACGTCAACCGAAATTAGTTCTTTTTGCTTCATGATTTCTCGGAATATTTTTGTGTGCATATTTGAGAATTGAATTTATGTGGGCTGAATTTGATTAAATATTATTATATGAAAGGGTTGTATTTGAGATATTAGTTGATATATTGGTTTGTTAATATGAGTTATTATATACGATTTTGGGAGATTTTGTAATAGTACGTAATTTGTTATCTTTGTGGGAGTTTAATGCAAAGGGAAATTTTGAAGTATAAACTTCGATTGATTTTGAGGAAAATAAATATTTTCATAAAAGGTGAACATCACGGGAGAAATCAGTGGTGTTGGTTTTCCACGTCCCTTAAAATGTGGAGGATGGTTAGGTCTACTACTACTCAATTTTTGTTGGTTTTGGTTGAGGTGAATTGACGATCGGTAGAAAACATCCCGGCTTTTGAATAGTAGTGGTAGTAGTAGCTCCTAATCATTCAGTTTTTGAGGTGGGGTAGTTGGTAGAAAACATCCCGGCTACCCGGATCGACTTACTAACCCGGAGGGCTTGGAATACCTTTACGGGGTGTGCACACTTAAAGTAGTTGTTTCTGTTTCCATTGAGCAGTTGTGGTACCGGCGATAGTCCCTGGGTGGCCGTACATAACAACGGACCACCGGGCTCAACCAAAGTGTTGAGCACCGCCCTTCTAAATTATTAGGAAGTTATACAAAGTGATTTGTGGAGAAATTCAATAGACGAGAAAATTTGGGGTTTCATGTATTTTGGAATTATTATGGTTCACGAGTTATGTGATTGAAATTTTGTATAGATATCGTTTAATTATGATTTATAAAGTGTTTTGAAAACATTTTTTATACTAACGGTTGTACGAAGTTATATATATATATACTATTATTATTATTATTATTTTAAAAGGTTAGGTGGGACTTACTTAGCATTATTGCTAATGTTTGTTTCTTTTATTTTTCTTTCTGTACATGATTTTATACAGGTGTTGAGTTGATCGATGTTGAAGTTGATTTCGAGAGAAAGCTTTCGCTAGAAAACATTATTAGTAAATCATTGTAAATTTCTTTTTCAATAACTTTAATCAGTGAGCTTTTGATTTTGAAGTTTAAGTTGTTTTAGCCTGTGCACTCGGTTAAGAGAGAACCGAGTGCGACGGTAGAACCCCTATTTCCCTTTGAATTTTCCGCTGCACATTTTCTGATGTTTTCAAATAAAGTTAGTAATACTTTCCAATAAATCATTATTTAAATGTATTTTTGGGTGGGAATTTTAGGGGTGTTACAGAGGCGTTTGTGATACATTTTGAACAAGAGGATGAAACTTTCATCCTTCACTTTTGTGCTGGTGAGGGTTATGAAGACCATGCGCTTCTTAAGTGTTTTCAAGAATTTAAGAATCTGTGCCACTTAATGTCATTTGTTGAGAGGAAGCTGGAAACGTGGATTACTAGTGCACCACTACAGTCTTTGCTATTTGAGAGCCTATGGGGTAGTTGCGTCGGGCAAACGACGTTAAAAATAGCGCTTCTTGGGAGGCAACCCAAGCTTATTTCTGCAGTTTTGTTTTAGCATGTTTCTTTGTTTTTGTGTGTTTTTGTGTTTGTGTGTTTTGGTTTTGCAGCTCAGGGTCTTGCTTTGGAGATGATGTGCCGAGGATCACTTGACTCAGTTTCGTTCTGCACCGACAACGCCTTAGGGAAGTTTCTGCGACTCTTATAATCGCCTATATGACTTGCGTAACTTGAGTTGAGATTTGAGCACGCGTGACCCTTTGCTCTTTACCCCCTGTGCATAGTGCATTTTTTGTCATCGAGGGCGATGCCAAAGTTTAAGTGTGGGGAGTGAATTGGGCATTCGGGCAATAGTTGTCACATGGGATTTTTAGAGTTAGCATGTGCAGGTGTTAGTTGTATATTCATAGAAATTTCATGTCAAATTTTTGAAATTTTTTCTTTAAACCGTGTCTTTGTGAGCTGGCTAGCGTTTTGACTATGCTTTTAGAACATCTTTGAAGTGTTTAGGCTTAAATTGCTTGCAGTATAATCTAGTTGTTGAAAGGATGAAGGCATTAGTCACCCATTTAATTCATAATTTTTCCATCTCACCTGAACAAGTCCTTTAGGAGAAGCCACTTTGAGCCTGCCTGTTTTATTCTTTACCCAATCTATTGAGCTTCATAGCCAAATGACCTCTATTTCTTGACCCGTGAACTAGAGGAAGTCTGATACTCAATTTCTTTACCCTCTGTTAAGTTTAGGGAATTTTGGTATTTAGGGAATTAGGGAAGTCTTGACCAATAAGTCTGACGAAGTCTTGATATTTAGGGAACTAGGGGATTAATTTGTTAAGTTTAGGGAATTTTGGTAGGAGCCAATTTTGGCACTGTTCCTATGCCCTCACCAGACTTGTTGATACTCAACAGAATCCGAAGGCACTTCCAACGGCCGTGAAACTAACGGGAAATTCCCCAACGTCTAGGAGCCATTTGACGGAACATGGTACTGTATACGCATTAAATGCTCAATTAATGTTGTACGTACGAAGAGATATTTAAAGCTGATGATTGACCATGCGGATATCCTTTCGCCCCCAAAATAGCAAGTCGAAGGACCAACCGGTCAAATCAACAGTACAAGCATTTAATGAAGCTGTCTTCTACACTTCAACGGGAAGACTGCTCCCAGTATATAAGATACACTTCGAAGAACTACCTGGATAACTTTGACAACTTTGAAGAAGAAAATTTTTCGATCTGAACCAAAAAGACACTTCAAGCTTTTCTGAGATTACAACTTCACCATCCTCACAAGAAAATCCTACTATGGGAAAGATATTAACTTCATATCCTTCTTCCTACAAAAGCAAAGTTCCTCAGTTCTTCACCACTTCGAAAGCCTCATTTATATATCTTTTGTGAAGAAGCAACGTTGGAGAAAACTGATTTTGAATCAAATACTTCTTAAAAAGAAGGGACGTCTCAAACTAGCTGGAGTAAGTGAAGTGGAGATACTTCCAAGAGACTCAGTGAAACGAGACCAGCCATCAGGAAGCAGGACTGCATCCCGGGTGGCAACTAGGCTTGAAGAAGACGAGGAGTGCTTCTTAAGTGCTAGGGACTAAGGCGTTGTAATTGTTAACTTACAAGCTTAGTGGAACAGTGGACTAGAGGAACACGTTGTTCCTTGAACCACTATAAAAACCCCGGTGTCATTTACTTTACGCATTTTATTTCTGCACTTAAGATTCTAACTGTTTAACTCAATAGGTTGGACTCTGTGTTCAGCAGATCTCCCTTAAGAGTTATCAGAAAGTGTAAGGAATAATTGTAATTAGATTTTTATGATGCTATATTTATTAGGACTTTAGAGTACCCCCTCTTTAGATTTATTGTATTAGAAATTTTCCTTGTAAAGTTTCTTAGATTAGTCGACTGACAGAAGACCTCCTGACAGAAGACCCTCTGATAGGCTTTGTTCTGACAGAAGACCTTTAGCCCTCTGTTTGTTCTTACTCAGACAGAAACCCTCTGGATCTCTGTTGGACATCACTACAACAGAAACCTTCTAGACTCTCTGTTAGTTTGCATCTGACAGAAGACTTAAAGGACCCTCTGATAGCTTATTCAAAATCCAAAAAGCCTCCTTGGGATTAACATTTCATCATCCTCTATAAGGGAAGGCAGACGTTGGGAAGAATATCTACTCATATCTTCACATTCTCAACAAGAGCAAAGTTCCATTTGTTCTTCAACACTTCAAGCTCCTCAAATACAAATCTTTTGTAACGAAGCTAGTTGGAAACCCCTGTTCTCACAAGAACTCTTTTTCAACGAGAAGGACGTCCAAGTAACTGGAGCAGTGAAGTGGTGATACTTCCGAGAAGCTCAGCGAAAGGACCAGTCTTAAAGGAAGCCAGGAAGTGCATCCTAGGAGACATCTAGGCTTGAAGAAGACGTGGAGAGCTTCTTAAGTGCTAGGACTAAGGCGTTGTAAATGCACGTTTTTACAAGCTTAGTGGAACAGTGGATTAGAGGAACGAGTTGTTCCTTGAACCACTATAAAAATCCCTAGTGTCATTTACTTACTGCATTTATTTATCGCACTTAGTTAGAACTGATTAACTCCAAAGACTTGGTCTCTGTGTTCAGCAGAACATGTCTTGTGAGTTAACAGAAGGCCTACTCCCTTTACTTCTCTAAGGCTAATCTGACAGAACCCCTACCAGAACCCCATCCGCTGTCAGTCTGTTCTGTCAACAGAACATGTTATTCTGTTAAATCTGGTACTTAGCTTGAAGAAGTTAAAAACCAATACAGTCTATTCATATTATGGATAGACTCTATCCAGTACAACCGGGACCAACCAGTGGTATCAGAGCCTCCTTGTTCTAATAATCTCTTAGGTTATTTGCTGAACAAAGATCCACTTGTTTTCTTTTTGCCTCTGTTTTAATCTCATATTATGGATCACTCTCTTTCCAAGAATCTTATGTTCTCAGATCTTAAGTTTGATGACTGGAGGATCCGGATTAAGGCACATCTCTGTGCTCTTCATGATGAGATGTGGGAAGTATTGGACATTGGGTCATTCACAAGTTTCCAGAAGGTCAACCCGGAGCATGTTATAGACAACACCAGACCTCAGATGATCAATAAAGCCAAATCTGAGTGGACCACCGAAGAAAGGAGAAAATATAATCTGGACAACATTGCAAAAGATATTATCTACAAGTCCATAGATGACAGATACTTCAACATATAAAGAAGTGCAAGACTGCCAAGGAAATCTGGGATACTCTTGAGCTCATTGGAGCTAGTGATGAGCAAGAGAAGGACAACTAGCTGACCATTGCCAACAAGAAGTTTGATGATTTCAAGCTTCTCCCTGGTGAAAGCATCTCCAAGATGTATGACAGCCTCCTCACTCTCACTGGAGAGATCTCTGAGCTTGGCAAGGAACTTACCACCAAGGAGATCAACCTCAAAGTGTTGAGGGGATTGCCCTCAGCATGGAAGATGAAAGTGGTTGCTATCCAATCCAGCAAGCATGTGAAGACCTACCCCACTGATAAGCTCATCTCAGATCTCAAAGCTCATGAGTTCGAGATGATTAAAGAGAAGGAGGATGTACCAGAAGAAAGGACAACTACAGCCCTCACAGCTAGTACATCATAGGTAAATGATTTTGACCCTTCAATTTTTTTATCTGACGAATATATGGCTGCTTTTCCTAGGAGATTCAAGAAGTTTATGAAGAAGTACACCTTCCAGCAGAAAGCCATTCCAGAAACCCAAAGCAACAGAGAGCAGTGGTGAGCTTCTCTGTTAAAACTGCAGACAACCTGGACATTTCAAGGCAGATTGTCCACATCCAAGAGTATCCAAGAGACGAGGGCATGATGGAGAAAAGAAGAAATTTGAAGACAATACCAGAAGGAGGAAAGCACTCGTCACATAACAACTTGAGAAAGATCCCCTCTCTGAGACAGAATCTTGTTCCGACTCTGATTCTGATGAGGCCTTCTGTTGCCTTGATACTGAGACAGAAGACCTATGCCTCATGGCTCATTCTGATGATGAGGTAACCTCTACTTCTACATCTAGTTTTTCTTCGGTAGGCTTAGCTTTTGATTCTGATTCAATGTCAGAATTTTAGGAAGAGTTTAAGGCAATCCAAGCCACTTATTCCTCTGTTACAGAAGAAAACAATAAGCTGAAGGTTGAGATTCTTGACTTAAGAAAGGAGGTTGAGATCAAAATCAATCTTCTAATTAAGGAGAGAGATCAGCTGGAAGCTGAAAATGTTTCTCTTCTCAGAAGAATAAGAGAAATTGAGCCTCTTGAGATTAAGTACAAAGCTTACCAGAAGGCCTAGTCTTCCATGGAAAAGATTGTACTTGATCAACAAACTGGCTTTGGTTTTGGTCTTGGGTATGGCTCAACAGAATCAGGTGAGCCTTCTGTAATGCCTAGCACCAGTGTTGCTAAGGCAGATAAGGTCATAGTGTCACTGATTTCTAGCCCCATCTGCCAAGCTGGTGTATCTGGCACCAAAGTTATTAATGAGGAAGTCCGACAAGAAAAAGGAAAGATAAAGGTTCAACAGAAACCCCTTTTGAAAATCAATGAACCTAGCAGAAAACCTAACAACAGAAAGGGTTTTCAGAATAACAAAAATAAAAGACAAATCGTTAACAGACAACCTCATGATAATCATGTCAGAAATGATCACCAGAAGGGCAGATATCAAGAGAAAGTTAACTTTAGACAGAAGAGGTTGGCTGGTCAACTCCAGAAGCCCTAAGTTAACCGCCCCTCTGCTCTTGATAGTATATGGGACTTTTTTCCATCCAAGAAAGCTATGCAAAAGTATGTAAACAGGAAACATGACCCTCACAAACATCTGCCCAAAGTGAATCACACTTCAGTTTACTATAACTACAAGGTGGACAATGGGTACCACCCACCAAGGTTTCACTTGATGAGACCGAAATGGTACCAACTACCCAGACTACATGACCCCCCAGGACCCAACATTGCTTGGGTACCTAAATCTTTCTTTTGATCATGCAGGAACTGTGTGCTGATGCTATCTCAGAGCAACAATGGTTTATTGATAGTCGATGCTCCAGACACATGACAGGTGACAGAAGTTGCCTAACAGAGTTCCAGAAATGCAAAGGACCTAGAGTTACCTTTGGAGGTAATGACAAAGAAGGTCAAACAAAAGGAAGAGGCAAGCTGATCAAGAACCAGATAGTCATTGATGATGTCTCATATGTCAAAGGCCTGAAGTTCAATCTTTTAAGTACTAGCCAATTCTGTGACAAAGGCTACACCGTTGAATTCACAAAGGACTTCTGCTATGTGAAGCATGAGACAACAAAAGAAGTTGTTCTTACAGCAACAAGGAAGAAGAATATCTATGTGGTTGATTGGAAAACTGCAAGAGATGGAGTTTGCCTGATAGCCAAGGGAGATTCAAAACTAAGTTGGGACTGGCACAAGACGCTTAGCCATTTGAATTTCAAAACAATCAACAAACTGGCAAGAGAACACATTGTTGATGGACTGTCAGACATAGTATACAAGAAAGAGACCCTCTGCAGTGCATGCCAGAAGGGAAAGCAACAGAAGAACTCTTTCAAACCCACTGCTGGAGACCTTTCTACAAGTCCTTTAAATCTGATCCACATGGATTTATTTGGACCTGTTGAGACTCCAAGTGTTGGTGGCCAGAAGTACACCCTAGTCATGGTTGATGACTACTCCAGATACACATGGACTATCTTCTTGTCAAAGAAAAATGAAACTCTTCAGAAGTTGCCATCTCATTTAAAGCAATTTCAGACTGAGAAGAATATGAAAGTCCGGACAATCAGGTCTGATAGAAGAACTGAATTTGTCAACCAAGTCATTAAGGACTTCTGTGATCAAAATGGAACCTTTCATCAACTCTCTGCCGCCAGAACACCTCAACAGAATGGCATAGCAGAAAGGAGAAACAGAACGTTGAAAGAAGCTGCAAGGACAATGATTGCAGAATCTGGATTACCTATGAGATACTGGGCTGAAGCAATCAACACTGCATGCTACACCCTGAACAGAAGCATGATCAACAAGAATCACCAGAAGACCCCTTATGAACTTTGGAAAGGAAGAAAACCTAACATCAGTTACTTTCATGTATTTGGATGCAAATGCTACATTCTCAACAATGGAAAGGAGCATCTGAAAGTCTTTCAAGAGAAAGGTGATGAAGGTGTATTCATAGGTTATTCAAGCACCAGCAAAGCCTATAGAGTACTCAACAGAAGAACTCTACATGTCGAAGAATCTATAAATGTAAAATTTGATGATGGTATCTCTGTTGAAGAAATAACAGAGACCCCCAAAGAAGATCTTCTGTTACAGATTCTCTGTTAACAGAACCTCTGTTGCAGAACCTCTTCTGTTCTCTACTCTGAACAGAGAACCTCTAATCTTAGCAGAACATCTCGACAACAAAAAACCCTCCTCCTCTTACCAACAGAAGGTTGTGGACTTAGAAAATATTTTGAGAAAACGGGAGACCTAGTAACTTAATGAAGGTCTTTTACCCTTTTACCCTTTTACCCTTAAATGGTATTATAGCCGCAAAACATTTACTGTGCCCCTATTTTCATTTATTGGTACCTCGGAACCGCCAATAATCTCAAACGTCCACTAACCCGAACCCATATATTCCAATCTTTTCAACCTAAACCGCTACCGCTCACATTACTCTCAAATCTTCGAAGTTCCATATCTCTCTAGCTCTCAAATTCTCACAACTTTCTGCAATGGCTTTCTTGAACATCAACGACCTCACCGAAGAAGGAATCAATACCTTGGTCGCTAACATCTATACTGGGATGAACTGCGATCTTTCCGCACTCCCTGAACTAGCAGCAAACCAAGAAACGATGATGAAAATCATCAATGGTATGGAGGAATCACAGCTTAGCAAGGTGGTGGGTTATCATTTCGATTTCTACAGCACAAAGGATGTGGCAGAATTCTATCTCAATGCCACATATGAAGGGGAGACAATCAAATCTCATGTCCATGGTGATGACATCATCCTCACTCTTGAAACTGTCAACGCCCTATGTGGCGTAGTGGAGGATCCCCAAGAAGAAGACACTGAAGGCTTCATAGCCCTAGACAGTGTCAAGGTCACTGTTGATAACTTCGTCCAACTATACTGCAGACCTGAAGTAGATGGAGTTCCCAAATTATACATGAAGAAGAATCTCCTTCAATATGATTACGAGAAGCTAGTCAACATCTTCCATAGGTGTGTCTGGAGCAAGAGCACCTCTACTGATGATATGACAGTTCTCAATGCAAAAGCTGTTTTTGCAGTTCATCATGGGATGAACATCAACTGGGGACAGGTAATCATCAAGTCCCTTGTTGAATTTATCAAAAAGAAAGATAAGGAAACTGGTCTCTTCAAAACCCCCATGGGTTATGGCCTTCTGCTATCAGAAACTCTGCTAAAGGCCAGAATAGTGTTGAGAAACCCCGTTGAGACTGACTTGTTGGAAGTATGCCCTAGGAAAATCATACTTTATGATTTATCAATGAATATTTAATGCTCATTAATTAATAAAGTCACAAACTCATTTTATGTTAATTATTTTTGTGAGTTTTCTTTATTAATATTTAGTCCCTGAATATTATGTTTAGTAACTAATTAAGTACGTGACTTAATTTTGGAATGCTACACTTTAAAATAAGCATAATATTCTAATTGTCCATGGTCTAATATTATTAATCTGGGACATTAATAATTAATAGACCATTATGTGGATTAACTGATGGCTATATTCCACTAGTCATGGGTATAGAGATATCAAGTTAATAACATAGATGCTTGTTAGTGAACAAGTTCATTGGACAGACCCAACTTGAGGACACTGCTAGGTTATATGTCATCAGTGTTGTCCTCAATAATGATGAGGTGCTATATTCTTATACTTGAGATAATCATGGTTACTTGCATGCGAATTAATATGTATTAACACCATTAAATATTATTTTTAAATGGGTAATTATAAAGGTGGTGATTGTACATATTATGAACCATGTAGTGGTATGTGAATTATCAAGATAGTTTTTGTCACTCTCGTATAGCGAGAGAAAGATATCTATTGGGCCCCTTGACAAGTAAGATTAATTAGCATGGCCATGCTCAAATGAGGTGTCATTTGTTCAAAATTAATCTTACAAATTAAGATATCGTTTGACAAAAGAGAATTATTAGCACAAATTAATCATTAAAAGGTTATGTCAGATTTAATTGACATTTATATATTTTGGATAGTCATAATGCCTTGCTAGAGGCCGCTTATGATTTGTGAGACTTGAATTAATTTTTTAGCCCACTGCCAATAATATATAAACCTACAGGGTCACACACCTAAGTGATTTGGATCATTAATGTTCGTTAATAACATTAAAATAGCCTGATTAGCCCAATTCGAAATAGGGTTTCGAATGGTATTGGGCTAGGGCCTCTTGGAGGGTTTTATTAGCTATAAAACTCCTTCTTTCCTCCTCTTATAAATAGGGCTATATAGACCCACGAATTTTAAGAGTTAAAATTCACTTCTAAAACCTAGAGTAGAGAGGAAGAAAGAAGAGAACGCTAGCACGTTCCCTGCGGTCGATCCAATCACGTGTGTGTGGATACCGGTAGAGCTCGGGATCGTTTTTTCGGACTGTCTGACATCCTTGATTAAGATTGCTATGTAAGTCCCTCTAATATCTTGTAATTTCGTTTATAGTAAGAACCTTAGATCCGGTTGTTTACTTTTGGGCAGTATTTTTTTGTTTATTCCGCTGCGTTTTTCTGCCCAAAACCCAACATGACTACACCAAATTACTCTTCCTCAACACCTCAAATGATAGAAGAGTAGCTCTGAAGGCTGAACAAAAGAGGTTGAGGACTCTGGAGTTTAACCGGGAGAAACTCCAACAGAAGGTGGTCAAGTCCAAGAAGGCTGTGAAGAAGCAGCAAAAACCCTCTACCCCTCAGATTCCGAGGAAGAAGAGCCTCTGGAAAGAAAGCCTGTGAAGAAGGCTGTCACAAAGAAGGCTGCAGTCCAGAAGCTAGTGGCAAAGAATTCTGTGATAAAGAGAAAGACACCTTCTTCTATCTCTACAGAAAGCACCCCTTCTGCCTCTCCCATTGTGAAGAAGGCCAAGATTCTGACTCCTGCAATTCAGGGGGAAGCTGTTAACCTAACCCCTTCTGTGCAACTCATCATGAATGCCTGGCAAGGCAAGAAAATTGTGTTCGAGTCAAGTGACTCAGAAGATGAAGTAGTAGTGCTGGATGCCACTACTCAGGGGGAATCTCACTGATCTCCCTCTACAACTATGCCTGATCAACCCTTGCTGACTTCCTCACCAGAACATCATGAAGTCAACAGAACCCCTGAGCCCTCAAAACCTCAGGAGGATATCTCCTATGTCCTGGATAAACAGTTTATCAGGATTCTAGCATGGAGGAAGTGGAGAGTGGGATCTCTCTCTGAACTGATCAGAATGCTCCCCCAGTTCATCATTGAGGAAGCTGACGTCCTCAAGTGGGCTGGAACAGAAGATGTTGAGCAATGCCTCAACAAGGATTTCCTTATATCTGTCTTAGCAGAAAAGAAGAAGGAGAAATGCAAAGGGAAGGGCAAGCAAATTCATGTTGATGAGGAGGAACATGTCAAAGCCTTAGCAGAAGATGAAATGGCTGCTTTTGATGAGTGGCTCATTGAGAAGAAGCGCAAAGAATCCTTGATCAAGTTTCGTCCAAGTGCCCATGCAGAAGGAGAACCATCAACAGCTAATGATCTCCCATTGGCCATGGAGAAGCTGGTCAAAGAATGGAGGGACTCACAATTCAAAGAAATGTACTTGATGTAATCTCTAAATCTCCCTCTGTTCATACAGAACCTCACATTCCCTCCCCTCCTATATCACCTCCTCAATCACAACCTTCACCCAAAATCCCAACTCCCTTTACTACTCCACCTCAATCCCCTCACCAGAAATCTCCATCCCCACAGAAATCCTCACCACCACAGAAAACCACTCCACAACAGAATACCCCTCCACCCTCACCTCAGAAAACCCCTTCCAAGGAAAAAACTCTCTCCAAAGAAAAATCCTCATCTAAACAGAAAACCCCATCCAAACATTCCTCACCCTGTAAACCAACCCAATCCAACAGAAACCGCTCACCCTCACCTCCACCATCTCTACATCAACAGAGAACCCCTCTAACTCAGGAATCCAAATCACCTACCCCACCTCAACAAAAGTCACCCTCTCATGCTGCAAACTCTCCAAGATCCTCTCATCACTCTGCAACATCCACTCCAAAGAAGAAGCCTCTGCACCATGTCTTTTCATCTGATGGTGACAATGATGGATTCCTTCCATCCTCCCTCACTGGAGATCTCACCTCGAAGAGAAGGAAAACTCCCTCCAGAGAACCTTCTCCACATCATCCCTCTCTGCAACAGACCAGAAGGCCTCCAATGCCCAGGTCAAGAGGACTAGGAATGCCTGGTTTTGAAGAAACAGAACCCCAAATTCCCTTTAATCAGTTTGTTCATACTGCTGAAGAATTTGGTGGTCAAGTAAGTGAAGGGATGGACAAACTCATTCAGCTTAACGACAAGCATTTTGAGCATCTATCTCATGTAAATGACAACCTCAACTCTGGTATGAATTTCATCTCAGCTCGTTTTGCTACACTAACAGAATCCCTCAACAACTTCATGGCCTCATCCACTGCCAAGACTGATGCTCTCACAACAGAAGTTGAAGGTATTCACAAAACCCTTTTCACCTTTTACCAGACCTTGATGGCTCAAGGTAAAGCCATTGAAACCATCTCTGGAAATCTTGAAGAGCTTCAATGGGCCGACACTAAGACTAAGGAACAGTTGCTGGACATTGAGGAATTGTGCAAAGTTCACCGCGATCAAACCAGAACTCTATTTACTGCTGACAAAGAAAGATACCAGAAATAGGTTTTACTTAAAGCCAGTTATAAGGATGTTGCCTCAGCTCTTCAGAAGCAATAGGGTATGATAGAAGGCCTCACTTCTGTCATAAAGACTCTTCCAGAAACCCTTGAGCAGCTTGCCACATCTCAGGCTTCAGAGTTTCAAAAGATAGCTATGATGATCTCTGGCCTAGATGATGCCAAAAAAGGGGAAGAGGATCCCCAGCAGAAGAATAAACAATATGCGAGAACCTCAGTTGGCCCATTTGTTGATCCAGCCCCTTATTTCCAGGCTTCCATACAAAAGAAGATAGAAGTTGTATTCACTAGACCTTCATCTCCTCATAGAAACACATCCAAGAAGAAGAAAGCTCTAAACTTCAGAGAATGGAGATTAAATGGATCTCAGAGGATAGGTAGAGCTCAGTTTGAGGAAATAGAACAGAAGATGACCTCTACTCAGTAGCAGAACCTCTACCTTGACAAAGATGGCCGAATAAGAGTTAGGCATGGCGGCTCACTGGAAGAAGCTGAATACTGGTATCATAATAGAATTCTTCCAAGGAAGGACGTCCATGAAGGTGTCCTCAACTATCTTGACTGCAAGCTATCACCCATTTGGGCATCCTATCAAAGAGCTGGGAACCTCACAGAGATCAGAGAAGAAGTCAATGATGAATTGAAACGGATGAAAGAATTGGATGATCAAGCTATAGCTCATGCTGCAAGGGAAAATCTGTAAAGGACCACCCCTACCCTTTCCCTTAATAAAAGAACATCTCTGCCTTTCACTTTGTAAGGTAATTCTTTCATATATGTTTCTATTCTCTGTTATGGTTATGTGTTTGTTTTTATCTTGTTCTATTATCTACTATCTGAATGTATCGTACTCTTACTATTTTCCTATGCCAAGTTGCCCACCAAGATTTTAATGAAAGTTTTAAACTTTAACTCTTTTATGGTGAAGGCACTTCTCTGGAAATAGTTAAAGGGTTTTGGCATCATCAAAAAGGGGGAAATTGTAAGGAATAATTGTAATTAGATTTTGATGATGCTATATTTATTAGGACTTTAGAGTACCCCCTCTTTAGATTTATTTTATTAGAAATTTTCCTTGTAAAGTTTCTTAGACTAGTCGACTGACAGAAGACCTCCTGACAGAAGACCCTCTGATAGGCTTTGTCCTGACAGAAGACCTTTGGCCCTCTGTTTGTTCTTACTCAGACAGAAACCCTCTGGATCTGTGTTAGACATCACTACAACAGAAACCTTCTAGACTCTCTGTTAGTTCGCATCTGACAGAAGACCTAAAGGACCCTCTGATACCTTATTCCAACAGAAGTACTCAAGACCTTCTCTGAGAGACTTTCTGCTGAAGACGCTAGAAGGCCTGACACTTGGAGAATTTTCTTGAAACTATTTCAACCGGTGAAACCAACGGAAGATTCCTTCAACGGCTAGAAGACTTCAACGAAAAAGCTACAGTACGTGCCTTAAATGCACATTTAATGCACCCCATACCCTGAAGAGTAAAAGCTGATGATTGGCCGACATTCCAGGTTATTTCAGGATAACTTTATCCCAAAATAGTAACCCGCCAACTTTCCTGGGTCCTACTGGTCAAGTCAACTGTTCTCACATTTAATGCATTGTCCTCCTCCTCCAATGGGAAGACAACCCAAGTATAAAAGATACTCTACGAAGAACAACCGGAACACAGAGAAATAACTTTGCTACATCCTTTGCTCAACACTTGCTCAAACAAAACCTTCAAGGATTCAAAATCCAAAAAGCCTCCTTGAGATTAACATTTCATCATCCTCTACAAGGGAAGGCAGACGTTGGGAAGAATATCTACTCATATCTTCACATTCTCAACAAGAGCAAAGTTCCATTTGTTCTTCAACACTTCAAGCTCCTCAACTACAAATCTTTTGTAACGAAGCTAGTTGGAAACCCCTGTTCTCACAAGAACTCTGCTCCAATGAGAAGGACGTCCAAGTAACTGGAGCAGTGAAGTGGTGATACTTCCGGGAAGCTCAGCGAAAGGACCAGTCTTAAAGGAAGCCAGGAAGTGCATCCCACGAGACATCTAGGCTTGAAGAAGACGTGGAGAGCTTCTTAAGTGCTAGGACTAAGGCGTTGTAAACGGACGTTTTTACAAGCTTAGTGGAACAGTGGATTAGAGGAACGAGTTGTTCCTTGAACCAATATAAAAATCCCTGGTGTCATTTACTTACTGCATTTATTTATCGCACTTAGTTAGAACTGATTAAATCCAAAGACTTGGTCTCTGTGTTCAGCAGAACGTGTCTTGTGAGTTAACAGAAGGCCTACTGCCTTTGCTTCTCTGAGGCTAAACTGACAGAACCCCTACAAGAACCCTATCCGCTGCCACTCTTTTCTGTCAACAGAACAAGATATTCTGTTAAATGTGGTACTTAGCTTGAAAAAGTTAAAAACCAATACAGTCTATTCACCCGCCCCCTCTAGACTGTATCCAGTACAACTGGGAACAACAAAAAGGCATTTGCCTTAGTGTTTTCCTGAGGCTACCCGGACAGATCTTTATCCGCTTCCAGGTCCAGTTCTGTCATCAGAACTTGACCCTCTCTGTCACCAGAATCAGACCTTCTCTGATAAGTCAGTTTTGACTTAGGGAAAAATTCTAAAACCCTGAACAATCTATTCACCCCCCCCCCTCTAGACTGTTCCCAGTATAAACGGGACCAACAAGTGGTATTAGAGCCTCCTCATTCTTGTAATCTTTTAGGTTACTTGTTGAACAGAGATCCACTTGTTCTAGCCTCTTCAATCACTTATTATGGATAACACACTTTCCAAGAATCTGATGTTTTTAGTTACCAAGTTTGATGACTGGAAGATTCGAATGAAAGCTCACCTTGGCGCACTACATGATGAAATGTGGGAAGTCCTCGATGCAAGTCCTTTCACTGAGTTCACAAAAGTAAATCGAGAGTACACTGTTGGTGGTGGTCTACCCCATATGATCACCAAACTGCGCCACGAATGGTCAAACGAAGAAAGGAGGAAATACAACCTTGACAACATTGCCAAGGACACCCTCTACAAGTCCATAGATGACAAGTACTTCACCAAAATCAAGAAGTGCAACTCTGCTAAGGAGATATGGAATACTCTTACCCTGATAGGAGTTGGTGATGAGCAGGAGAAAGACAACAAGCTGACCATTGCCATGAAGAAGTTTGAAGATTTCAAACTTCTCCCCAAAGAGTGCATAGCTGAGATGTATGCACGCCTGCTCACCCTCACTGCTGAGATCTCAGAACTTGGGAAGGAGATGACTCCCAAGGAAATCAACTTAAAGGTTCTTAGAGGTCTACCTTCACCCTGGAAGATGAAGGTCACTGCCATGAGAGATAGCAAGGATCTCAGAACCTACAACACTGAGAAACTCATCTCTGATCTCAAGTCTTATGAGTTTGAGATGAATGAAGAAGAGAAAGAAGAAGTTGAGGACATAACAACTACTGCCCTCACTGCCAGCACCTCACAGGTAAATAACTTTGACCCTTCCATTCTTTTAACTGACGAATATATGGCTGCCTTTCCGAGGAAGTTCAAGAAATTCTTGAAGCCAAAGGACAGCAGAAGCCCATCTTCTAGCAGAAAGCCACACCAGAAGTCCAAGCCGTCAGAAAGTACTGGAGAGCTTCTCTGCTACAACTGCAGACAACCTGGACACTTCAAAGCCAACTGTCCACACCCTATTGTCTCCAAAAGACAAGGCCAGGAAGGAGAAAAGAAGTATGAGCACAGAAGGAGAAAGGCACTCATCATTGAGCAACCAGAGAAGGATCCCCTCTCTGAGACAGAGTCCAGCTCAGGATCGGAGTCTGACGAGGCATTCTGTTGCCTGGATACAGAAACTGAAGACCTGTGTCTTATGAGTCAGTCTGATGATGAGGTAACCTCTACATCTAACTCTAGCTTTTCTTCGGTAGGCAAAGCTTTTGATTCTGATTCAATGTCAGAATTTTGGGAAGAGTTTCAAGCCATCCAAGTCACTTATTCCTCTGTCAAAGAAGAAAACAGTAAACTTAAGGTTGAGATTCTTGACTTAAGAAAGGAGGTTGAGACCAAAATCAATCTTCTGATTAAGGAGAGAGATCGGCTGGAAGCTGAAAATGTTTCTCTTCTCAAGAGAATAAGAGATATAGAGCCTCTTGAGATTAAGTACAAAGCTTACCAGAAGGCCCAATCTTCCATGGAAAAGATTGTACCTGATAACCAAATTGGCGTTGGTTTTGGTCTTGGATATGGCTCAACAGAATCAGGTGAGCCGTCTGTAATGCCTAGCACCAGAATTGCTAAGGCAGATAACGTCATAGTGCCAATGATTTCTAGCCCCATTTGCCAAGCTAGTGTATCTGGTACTAAGGTTGTTCATGAGAAGGTCAGACCAAGAAAGCAAAAGATAAAGGATCAACCATGACAAGTTTTAAAAACTAATGAACCTGACAGAAAACCTAACAACAGAAAAGGTTTTCAAAATAACAGAAATCAAAGACAGAACTTGACCAGACATTCTCATGACTACCCCATCAGAAATGATCACCAGAAAGGAAAATATCAAGAGAAGGTGAACTTTTGGCAGAAGAGGTTGGTTGGTCAACCTCATAAGCCTAAAGCTAACCGCCCCTCTGCTCTTGATAGTATATGGGACTTCTACCCAACCAGAAAAGCTATGCAGAAGTATGTAAACCGGAAGCATGATCCTCACAAACATCTGCCTAAAGTGAATCACACTTCCGTTTACTACGACTACAAGGTGGACAATGGGTACCACCCACCAAGGTTTCACTTGATGAGACCAAAGTGGTACCGGCTGCCAAGACTGCATAACCCCCTAGGACCCAACATTGCTTGGGTAGCTAAATCTTCCTTTTATTGATGCAGGAACTGTGTGCTGGAGCCATCTTTGAACAAGATTGGTATATCGATAGTGGATGCTCCAGGCACACGACAGGTGACAAGAGTTGCCTTACAGAGTTCCAGAAAATCAAACGGCCCAGAGTTACTTTTGGTGGTAATGATAAAGAAGGGCAAACTAAAGGAAGAGGGAAGCTGATCAGGAACCAGATAATCATTGATGATGTCTCATATGTCAAAGGCCTGAATTTCAACTTGCTAAGTGCTAGCCAGTTCTGTGACAAAGGCTACACTGTTGAATTCTCCAAAGAAGGTTGTTCTGTCAAGCATGAGTCAACTAAGGAAGTGGTTCTGACAGCTACCAGGAAAAGGAACATATATGTTGTTGATTGGTCTACTGCAAAAGAAGGAATTTGCCTGATAGCCAAAGGAGATTCAAAACTTAGCTGGGAATGGCACAAGAAGTTGAGTCACTTGAATTTCAAAACAATCAACAAACTAGCAAGGGATCACATTGTTGATGGTCTGCCCAACATTGTGCACAAAAAGGAGAACCTGTGCAGTGAATGCCAGAAAAGAAAGCAAGTGAAGAACTCCTTCAAACCCATTGCTGGAGATCTTTCTACAAGTCCTTTAAATCTGATCCACATGGATTTATTTGGACCGGTAGAAACTCTAAGTGTTGGTGGCAAGAGATATACTCTAGTCATGGTAGATGACTACTCAAGATACACGTGGACAGTCTTTTTGAAGAAAAAGAATGAGACTCTACAGAAACTACCATATCTGTTGTAGCTATTACAGAATGAGCAGAATCAGAAAGTCAAGACTATCAGATCAGATAGAGGAACAGAGTTCGTGAACAGAGTTATAGAGGAATTCTGTGACCATAATGGAACCATGCATCAACTCTCTGCGGCCAGAACTCCTCAACTGAATGGAGTTGCAGAAAGAAAAAATAGAACATTGAAAGAAGCTGCAAGGACCATGATTGCTGAATCTGATCTACCTCACAGATACTGGGCGGAAGCAATCAACACCGCCTGCTACACCCAGAACCAGAGCATGATTCACAAAGCTCATCAGAAGACCCCGTATGAGCTCTGGAAAGGAAGAAAACCTAACATCAGTTACTTTCATGCATTTGGATGCAAATGCTATATACTCAACAATGGAAAAGAACATCTCAAAGTGTTCTAGGAGAATGCTGATGAAGGAATATTCTTAGGCTACTCAAGCACAAGCAAAGCTTACAGAATACTCAACAAAAAGACTACTTGTTGAAGAATCGATTCATGTCAAGTTTGATGATCTCAACTCTGTTGAGAACATAACCGAGAACTTGGAGAAAGTGAATCTTGAAGAATCACCAGAAGTGGTCACATCAGAGACAGTAGCACCAGAGTTGGTCACCAACTTTGCCATCCCTATTCATCATCAGAATCTCATTCTGCAAAACAAAGATAGTGTTGAAGAGTCAGAAGAAGAGCAAGAGAGACCAAGGCTACCCTTATCAGAACCTGATCTAACATGGCTAAGAGATCACCCTCCAAACCAGGTGATTGGACATATCAGAAGTTGTGTACAGACCAGATCTGCTACAACTAGAAGAGAAGCAATGTGTGCCTGTTACATATCTCAAATGGAACCCATGACTGTAGAAGAAGCTCTTGCAGACTCAGACTGGATCAATGCAATGCAAGAAGAGCTCACTCAATTCGAGAGGAACAGAGTATGGGAACTTGTTCCTAGGCCAAAGCATCAGAATGTCATTGGAACCAAATGGATGTTCAAGAACAAAGCAGACGAAGAAGGCAACATTGTAAGGAATAAAGCTAGGCTGGTAGCCAAGAGATATTGCCAGGAAGAAGGAATAGATTTTGATGAAACCTTTGCACCAGTTGCCAGACTTGAAGCCATCAGAATCTTCCTAGCCTATGCTGCCTACAACAACATCAAGGTCTACCAGATGGATGTCAAGAGTGCATTCCTGAATGGAGATCTTGAAGAAGAAGTTTATGTGGAACAACCACCAGGTTTTGTCATTCCTACTCAATCTTCTTGTGTCTACAAGCTTAGAAAGTCTCTTTATGGTCTTAAGCAAGCTCCCTATTCCTGGTTAACCATGGGTTTACCAAGGGAAAGGTTGACAAAACTCTTTTTCAAATCTATGTTGCTAATCATATTCTGCTAGTACAAATATATGTTGATGATATTATATTTGGTAGTACTAATGCAAAATTATACAAGAAATTTTCTCAAGTTATGCAGAGTCAATTTGAAATGAGTATGATGGGAGAACTGAGCTATTTCCTAGGACTACAAGTGAAACAAGTTCCAGAGGGGATCTTTATCAATCAAGGGAAGTATACCAGAGATCTGATCAAGAAGTTTGGAGTAGAAGGCAAATCATCAGTGAAGATCCCCATGAACACTTCACAATGGATTGGACCAGATGATGAAGGAAAAGATGTCGATGCAACAACTTACAGAGGAATCATAGGATCTCTTCTCTACCTAACTGCAAGGAGACCAGATATCTCATTCTTTGTTGGAATCTGTGCCAGATACCAATCAAAGCCCAAGGAGAGCCATTTGAGTGCTGCAAAGAGAATCATCAGATATATCAAAGGTGTAAGGAATATCGGTAATTAGATTTTGATGATGCTATATTAATTAGGACTTTAGAGTACCCCTCTTTAGACTTAATGTATTAGAATTTTCCTTTGTAAAGTTCTTTAGTTTAATCGACTGGCAGAAGGCCTCAAGAGCAAAAAGACTTCAAAGCAGAAAAGCCCCCAGAACAGAAGACCCCCTGACAGAGGACCTTTGATAAGGCTTTGGTTGAACAGAGGACCTTTGGTTCTGTGCTTCAGAACAGAAGACCTCAGGGTCTCTGTTAGCCTTTACTCTGACAGAAACCCTCCTGGTTCTGTGTTGGATATTTCTCCAACAGAAGTGCTCAAGACCTTCTCTGATCAGCTCTCTGTTAAAGACACCAGAAGGCCTGACACTTAGAAGAATTCCACCAAGCCGGGAAACCAACTGAAAGATTCCTTCAACGGCTAGGAGTCTTGAACGGAAAAGCTACAGTACGCGCATTAAATGCACATTTAATGCCTCCCGTACTCTGTAGAGTAATTGCAGATGATTGGCCGCAATGTCAGGATAACTTTATCCCAAAATAGTAACCCGCCAACTTTACAGGGTCCTACTGGTCAAGTCAACTACCCGCTCATTTAATGCAGTTGTCCTCCTTCTCCTCCAACGGGAAGACAATTTCAGTATAAAAGATACACTACGAAGAACAACCGGATAACTTTGCAATAACTTTTGCTACAACTCTGCGCATACAAGATATTCAAACGCTAAAAACGCAAAAAGCCTCCTTGAGATTAAAACTTCATCATCTTCTACAAGAGAAGGCAGACGTTGGAAAAACCCTTACTTCCAACTCAAAGCAAAGTTCCAAGTGTTCTTCAACTCTTCAAGCTCTTCACATACAAATCTTCTGTAACGAAGCAAGTTGGAGGAACCCCTGTTCTCAACAGAACCTCTTCTTTCACAAGAAGGACGTCCAAGTACCTGGAGCAGTGAAGTGGTGATACTTCCGGGAAAGCTCAGTGAAAGGACCAGTCTTAGGGAATCCGGAAGTGCATCCAAGAAGACATCTACACTTGAAGAAGACGTGGAGAGCTTCTTAAGTGATAGGGCTAAGGCATTGTAAACGGACGTTTTTACAAGCTTAGTGGAACAGTGGACTAGAGGAACAAGTTGTTCCTTGAACCACTATAAAAAGCCCTGGTGTCATTTACTTACTGCATTACATTCATTTCTTTTATTTGAACTGCTTAACTCCAAAGACTTGGTATCTGTGTTCAGCAGAACTTGTCTTGTGAGTTAACAGAAGGCCTACTGCCTTTGCTTCTCTAAGGCTATACTAACAGAACTCCCTACCAGAACCCCATCCGCTGCCAGTCTGTTCTGCCAAAAGAACAGGCTATTCTGTTAAATCTGGTACTTAGCTTGAAAAGGTTAAAAACCAATACAGTCTATTCACCCCCCCCCTCTAGACTGTATCCAGTACAACCGGGACCAACAAGTGGTATCAGAGCCTCCTTGTTCTAATAATCTCTTAGGTTATTTGCTGAACAAAGATCCACTTGTTTTTCTGTTTTACCTCATTTTTAATCTGATATAATGGATCACTCCCTTTCCAAGAATCTTATGTTCTCAGATCTCAAGTTTGATGACTGGAGGGTCCGAATGAAAGCACATCTCTGTGCACTGCATGATGAGATGTGGGAAGTACTTGACATTGGGCCCTTTACAAGCTTCCAGAAGGTCAACCCAGAGCATGCTATTGACAACACTAGACCTCAGATGATCAATAAGGCCAAATCTGAGTGGACTACTGAAGAAAGAAGGAAGTACAATCTGGACAACATTGCTAAAGACATTCTTTACAAGTCCATCGATGATAGGTACTTCAACAGAATAAAGAAGTGTAAGACTGTAAAAGAAATCTGGGATACTCTTGAGCTCATTGAAGCTGGTGATGAGCAAGAGAAGGACAACAAGATGACAATAGCCAACAAGAAGTTTGATGACTTCAAGCTTCTTCATGGTGAAAGCATCTCCAAGATGTATGACAGGCTCCTCACTCTCACCGGAGAGATCTCTGAGCTTGGCAAGGAACTCACCACCAAGGAGATCAACCTCAAGGTGTTGAGGGGACTGCCCTCAGCATGGAAGATGAAGGTGGTTGCTGTCCAAGCCAGCAAGGATGTGAAGACTTATCCCACTGATAAGCTCATTTCAGATCTCAAAGCTCATGAGTTTGAAATGATTGAAGAAAAAGAAGATGTACCAGAAGAGAGGACCACTACAGCCCTCACTGCCAGCACATCAAAGGTAAATGATTTTGACCCCTCAGTACTTTTATCTGAAGAATATATGGCTGCTTTTGCTAGGAGATTCAAGAAGTTTATGAAGAATCCCAAAGATGGAAGAAGTCCATCATTCAGCAGAAAGCCATTCCAGAAGGTCAAAACAACAGAGAGCAGTGGTGAGCTTCTCTATTACAACTTCAGACAACCTAGACATTTCAAGGCAGAGTGTCCATATCCAAGAGTGTCCAAGAAACAAGGGCATGATGGAGAAAAGAAGAAGTATGAAGACAATTCCAGAAGAAGGAAAGCACTCGTGACAGAACAGCTCGAGAAAGATCCTTTGTCTGAGACAGAATCCAGTTTTGACTCTGACTCTGATGAGGCCTTCTGTTGCCTTGATACTGAGACAGAAGACCTATGCCTCATGGCTCATTCTGATGACGAGGTAACCTCTACTTCTGCATCTAGTTTTTCTTCGGTAGGCTTAGCTTTTGATTCTGATTCAATGTCAGAATTTTGGGAAGAGTTTAAGGCCATTCAAGCCACTTATTCCTCTGTCACAGAAGAAAACAGTAAGCTGAAGGCTGAAATTCTTGACTTAAAAAAGGAGGTTGAGATCAAAATCAATCTTCTAATTAAGGAGAGAGATCAGCTGGAAACTGAAAATGTTTCTCTTCTCAAGAGAATAAGAGAAATTGAGCCTCTTGAGATCAAGTACAAAGCTTACCAGAAGGCCCAGTCTTCCATGGAAAAGATTTTACTTGATCAACAAATTGGCACTGGCTTTGGTCTTGGTTATGGCTCAACAGAATCAGGTGAGCCTTCTGTAATGCCTAGCACCAGTATTGCTAAGGCAGATAAGGTCATAGTGCCACTGATCTCTAGCCCCATCTGTCAAGCTGGTGTATCTGGCACCAAGGTTGTTCATGAGGAAGTTAGACCAGAAAAGGGAAAGATAAAGGTTCAACAGAAACCCTTTTTGAAAAATAATGAACCTGGCAGAAAACCTAACAACAGAAAGAGTTTTCAGAATAACAAAAATAAAAGACCATTCATTGACAGACAACCTCATGACAATCGTGCCAGAAATGACCACCAGAAGGGCAAATATCAAGAGAGAGTTAACTTTAGGCAGAAGAGGTTGGCTGGTCAACTTCAGAAGCCCAAAGCTAACCGTCCCTCTGCTCTTGATAGTATATGGGACTTCTTTCCAACAAAGAAAGCTATGCAAAAGTATGTAAACAGGAAGCATGACCCTCACAAGCATCTGCCCAAAGTGAGTCACACTTCGGTTTACTATAACTACCAGGTGGACAATGGGTACCATCCACCAAGGTTTCACCTGATGAGACCAAAATGGTACCAACTACCCAGACTCCATGACCCCCCAGGACCCAACATTGCTTGGGTACCTAAATCTTTCTTTTGATCTTGCAGGAACTGTGTGCTGGAGCTATCTCAGAGCAAGAATGGTTTATTGATAGTGGATGCTCCAGGCACATGACAGGTGACAGAAGTTGCCTAACTCAGTTCCAGAAATGCAAAGGACCTAGAGTTACCTTTGGAGGTAATGACAAAGAAGGTCAAACAAAAGGAAGAGGGAAGCTGATCAAGAACCAGATAGTCATTGATGATGTCTCATATGTTAAAGGACTAAAGTTCAACTTGCTGAGTGCTAGCCAATTCTGTGACAAAGGCTACACTGTTGAATTCACTAAGGACTTCTGCTGTGTGAAGCATGAGACAACAAAAGAAGTGGTTCTTACAGCATCAAGGAAGAAGAACATCTATGTAGTTGATTGGAACACTGCAAAGGATGGAGTTTGCCTGATTGCCAAGGGAGATTCAAAACTAAGCTGGGACTAGCACAAGAAGCTTAGCCATTTGAACTTCAAAACAATCAACAAACTGGCAAGAGAACACATTGTTGATGGACTGCCAGACATAGTTTACAAGAAAGAGACCCTCTGCAGTGCATGCCAGAAGGGAAAGCAACAGAAGAACTCTTTCAAACCCATTGCTTGAGATCTGTCTACAAGTCCTTTAAATCTGATCCACATGAATTTATTTGGACCTGTTGAAACTCCAAGTGTTGGTGGCAAGAAATACACCCTAGTCATGGTTGATGACTATTCCAGATATACATGGACTATCTTTCTGTCAAAGAAGAATGAAACTCTTCAGAAGTTGCCATCTCTGTTAAAGCAACTTCAGACTGAGAAGAACTTGAAGGTTAAGACAATCAGGTCTGACAGAGGAACTGAATTTGTCAACCAAGTCATAAAGGACTTCTGTGATCAAAATGGAACCTTTCATCAACTCTCTGCCGCCAGAACCCCTCAACAGAATGGCGTAGCAGAAAGGAGGAACAAAACATTAAAAGAAGTTGCAAGGACAATGATTGCTGAATCTGGACTACCTATGAGATACTGGGCTGAAGCAATCAACACTGTATGCTATACCCAGAACCGAAGCATGATCAACAAGAATCACCAGAAGACCCCTTATGAACTCTGGAAAGGAAGAAAACCCAACATCAGCTACTTTCATGTGTTTGGATGCAAGTGCTACATCCTTAACAATGCAAAGGAGCATCTGAAAGTCTTTCAAGAGAAAGTTGATGAAGGTATCTTTATAGGCTATTCAAACACCAGTAAAGCCTATAGAGTACTCAACAGAAGGACTCTACATGTTGAAGAGTCTATACATGTGAAGTTTGATGATAGCACCTCTGTTAAAGAAGTAACAGAGATCCTCAAAGAAGTCAGCATAGAAGACAGAACACCTGAACCAACAGAAGAGGTAGCAGATAACCCCGCATTTCCAACACCTGCACCAAACCCCCTTCTGTTGAATGAAGATGAAGATTCAGAAGATGAAGAACCAGAGAGACCCAGACAGCAACTGACAGAACCTGATCTGACATGGTTAAGAGACCATCCCCCTAACCAAGTAATTGGATAGATCAGAAGTGGTGTGCAGACCAGATCAGCATCAACAAGGAGAGAAGCAATGCTTGCCTGCTATATATCTCAGATGGAACCCATGACTGTAGAAGCTCTTGCAGACTCAGATTGGATCAATGCAATGCAAGAAGAGCTTACTCAATTTTAAAGGAACAAAGTATGGGAACTTGTTCCTAGGCCAAAGCACCAGAATGTCATTGGAACAAAATGGGTATTCAAGAACAAAGCTGATGAAGATGGCAACATTGTAAGGAATAAAGCAAGGCTGGTAGCTAAGGGTTATTGCCAAGAAGAAGGAATATATTTTGATGAGACTTTTGCACCAGTTGCCAGACTGGAAGCCATCAGAATATTGCTTGCCTATGCTGCCTACAACAACATCAAGGTCTATCAGATGGATGTCAAAAGTGCATTTCTGGATGGAGATCTTGAAGAAGAAGTTTATGTGGAACAACCATCAGGTTTTGTCATTCCTACTCACTCTTCCTGTGTCTACAAGCTTAAAAAGGCCCTATATGGTCTTAAGCAAGCTCCCAGAGCATGGTATGACACATTGTCCCTATTCCTAGTGAACCATGGGTTTAATAAGGGAAAGGTTGACAAAACTCTATTTCAAATCTCTGTTGCTAATCATATTCTGTTAGTACAAATATATGTTGATGATATTATATTTGGTAGTACTAATTCAGAACTATGCAAGAAATTCTCTCAAGTGATGCAGAGTCAATTTGAAATGAGTATGATGGGAGAACTCAGCTACTTCATAGGGCTACAAGTCAAACAAGTTCCAGAAGGAATCTTTATCAATCAAGGGAAGTATACTAGAGACCTGATCAAGAAGTTTGGAGTGGAAGGCAAATCCTCAGTAAAGATTCCCATGAACACCTCACAAGGAATTGGTCCGGATGATGAAGGCAAAGATGTCGATGCAACTACCTACAGAGGAATCATAGGATATCTGCTGTATCTGACTGCAAGCAGACCATACATTTCATTCTTTGTTGGAATCTGTACCAGATACCAATCAAAGCCCAAGGAGAGTCATCTTAGTGCTGCAAAGAGAATCATCAGATATATCAAAGGAAATCCAAATGCAGGCCTATGGTATCCAAAGGGAGGTAACTTTGAACTAATTGGTTACTCTGACTTAGATTCTGCAGGTTGCAGATTAGACAGGAAGAGCACCTCTGGTCACTGCCAAATGCTAGGAGGAAGGCTTGTTTCCTGGTTTAGCAAGAAGCAGAATTCAATCTCAACAAGTACAGCAGAAGCTGAATACATTGCAGCTGGGAGTTGCTGTGCTCAGCTACTCTGGATGAAGCAACAGCTGAAGGACTATGGCATTCAAGCAAAGGAGATCAAATTGCTCTGTGACAACACCAGTGCCATTGCCATCACTCAGAATCCAGTTCTTCACTCCAGGACAAAGCACATTGAGATCAGACATCACTTCATCAGAGATCATGTTGAAAAGAAGCACATATGCATGGAGCATGTGCCAACAGAAGACCAGCTTGCAGACATTCTGACAAAGCCTCTTCCTGAGACTAGATTCAACAAACTGAGAGAGGAATTGGGAATGATGGATGAAATTCCAAGAGAAAGCTGAAAAGGAAGGCCCTTTGTTGCAAAATCTCTGCTAACAGAATACTTGTTGCAGAACCCCTTCCGTTAACCCCTTCTGTTCTCTATCCTGAACAGAGAACCTCCGTTCCTGACAGAACACCTCAGCAACAGAAAACCCCCCTTTTTCTTATCCTCTAAAAATCTTACCTATAACAGAAGGTTGTGGACTTAGAATATTTTGAAAAACCGGGTGACCTAGTAACTTATTAACGGTCTTTTACCCTTTTACCCTTAAAACGGTATTTCAGCCGCACAATATTTATTGCGCCCCCATTTTCATTTATTGGTACCTCGAAACCGTAAATAATCTCAAGCGTCCACTAACCCGAACCCATATATTCCCGTCTCTCAAACCTTAACCGTTACTGCTCTCAATATCCTCAAACTCTCAAACCTCCATAGCTCTCAAGCTTCCAAAACTCGTTTCTTCTGTTCTAATGGCTCCCATCAGCTTCAACACTCCCAAAGAATCAACAGGAAACCCTAACCAAAAATGTCCTCACAGGGATGAAATGCGACCTATTCGCACTCCCTAGACTGGCTGAAGATGAGTCACTGATGGAGCGTATAGTGGAATGCATCAACGACTCCACACTGGCAAAGGTCATCACCTACAACTACACTCAGTACAGTTGTATTGAAGTGGTTGAGTTCTACCTCAACGCTGATTTTGAGGACGAGGTCATCACCTCTACTGTAAATGGAGAGCAAATCGCCATTGATGCTGGGGCCATCAATAGTCTCTTCCAGATTGTGGCTGTCAATAAATCCAGCGGTTTCTCTGACCTGGAAGATGCTGACCTAATTGCTGAGGAATTCGCCATGAACTATGGCAGATGATAAGTCCATTTTTGTACTTATTTTTCTTATCAAAGTTAAGCGATTTTGGATTAAAAAACAGAAAAAAATGCATGTTTTATATATTTTGGTTCAAGTTTCATGAAATCAGGTAAAAATCACGTCCATGATATGTTTGACGAAATTTCGGGTCAATCAAGCACAAAATGCGTCAATTTGAGTGAAAAATGATATCATACCGAAAGAAGCAAGCAGAATTTCAAAGTGGTCCAGAAGGGAAAGTTGAAGAGCACAAAATACAGAACAAGATGGTCAAATAAACTCACACGCGGCCTGGCAGGCGGCCAAAAAATAGAGGCCTGCGCGGCCGCCTGCCGTTTTTTTTGAAAAATCAATTTTTTTTTAAATTTGACCGAACCGGAGAAAAACCGAAGGCGGCCGACACTGGACGGCAGGCGGCCGCCTTCGATGACCGCCTGCGGCACAAGATGACGAAACGAACAACCGGTCGGTGCGATGTGACGGCAGGCGGCCGGAGCAAGGCGGCAGGCAGCCGCCTGTTTGGAGGCCTGCGAGATTTTTGGTGCTATAAATAGCCCGATTTTTGCTGAACTCAAATGCACCATTCTTAGCCCGAAACTAGTTCAAAAAGGTCTTCTTCTTCCTCTTCAAAGCTCGGATTTCCACCATTGTTGCACCTTCAACTTCAATCTTTCATATCCTTTTCATTTTAGCTCCAATTTGTAAGTTCTTAATATGTGTTTTCATCTTCTCAACGAGTAGAATCTGAATCTGTGCTTTGTTTTCTCGATCTGTTCTTCGAATTTTTCCAGAATATTTATCAAGTATTTCGCATTTTCTTCCAAAAATTAAATAAAATAGTTGTTGATGTTGAATTCATTCCAATTAATTATATAGTTGTTTACTAGCCTCAAGGTTGTTATTTATCTGAAGAAAGTTAATTTTCCCGAAGCAGAAGTAATTTTTAATTAATTTCAGTAATTAGTTGTTATTATTGCATAAATTAAATTAATTACTTAAAAAGAGTAAAAAAATAGTTTCGTCCCTAATTCCAATTTATTTCACTGTAATATCACCGCCAGTAGTCAATAGAAAATTTAGAACGAATTTAGCCTATTTTTAATTGCCTTTTTTATTTTATTGTTAAAAGTGGGAAAAATATCAATTAGGGTTAAAATCAGATTTTAGGTTTAAAAATTCGTGAAAAATTCCAAAAAGTCATATTGTAGTTCCAGAAAGTTTATTTTGACAAGATCTTATTTTTGATTAATTTTTGCTATTATACATGTTTAATTCCTTGTTAATGGTTAATTTATTTATCATATTGTTGAATGCAAAAATAATGTTTAGTAGCTAAATTTGTTTTGGGCATGAATTGAGTAAAGGAATATGGATTGACTTGTTAGCCGAAAATTAGGGGTTAAAATTAATTAATTGAGCTAGTTATTCAATTTGATGAATTAGTAATTAATAATTGTTAGCCAATTTCATTAATTAAATTTTGGAAAATTATTTCTAACTTGTCTACGAGATTTGAAAGTAATTTGAGCCAACTTTATTCAAGCACATTAATAAGGCCTAGAAATAGGATAATTTTAATGAAATGGATTTACATCTTGTCTATGAGAAATAAATTCAAATTGCTTAAATAATGAATTTAATTAGTTAATGAATTTGGCTATTTTTATAAATTAATATTTTGGAGAATTATTTCTGTCTTGTCTATGAGATTAGAATTTAATTCAAGCCAACCATTTTTGAATACATTAATGAAACCTAGAAATAGGATAAATTAATGAAAGTAATTTCTATTCTTGTCTATGAGAAAAGAAATTTTTAGTCCAATCGTAGTTTTAAATTCCCCTAATTACTAGGTCCAAGAATATATCCATTTCTAATTATTCAATTCATTGCCCTTCTTTGATCAATCCATTTAGAGTTTAATATTTTTCATTTAGCTTATTTTTGAGCCATCATTAGTATTTGCATAATTTAATTACTTTATTTTTCAAAAACTGGTTTAGAAAATCAATCAAAAGTTTTAATTTGGAAAGCTTCCAATAATTTGCGATAACCTGTGACTGAGCTTAAAATTAAGAAACTCCTCCGCCATTCCTCAAGAGACACGATACTCGGAGAAAAACCGAAAGGTTAGACTCCGTTTTACTACAACGCCGCGAAAGCGGTTATCAAATGGCGCCGTTGCCGGGGAATGGCACGGTGAATTCTTGATTTTGATTTTAGCATGGGCGAATTCAAGTTAGGGAGACTTTCTATTTCTTTTTTGTTTTGTTCTCACGTGTTTGTTTGAGATTTTCTCATGGGTTACTCAAGCGAACACTTTCATTCTCATCCACCATATCACTATCCATATAATGAACAACAAGTTTTTCAAAATAATCAAAATGAAGGATATTATGAGCAAGGTTATGAGGATAACAATCAATGGTGCGAAAATCCACCTTTGGGGTATGGAGATTACCAATTTCAAGATAACTATTTCCACCAAGGGCAAAACTTTGAACGCCATGATGATTTTTCTTATCAAGGTAATTATCATGATAATTTTAATTATTATGAAAATTACCACGAAGGGCTAGAAAATCATTACACCGGCACAAACGAGTACTCCTACGAGGTTGACTCTGGAATTTCACCTTATCCTGAACACGAGCTCGAAAAATTAAAATCATCCTTGCTCGAGTTTGTGGAAGAATTAAAAAGGGTAAGGATTGAACTAGCATCTCGTGACGAGAGTATCAAGAAATTGTGTGAACAAATCATTTATGATAATGAACACAAATTTCAAAAGGAGACATACGAGAAAGGTGTTAATTATGAGGAGGAGGCAGCGGTAACTATGGGCGAAACGGTTGAAACTCTTTTCACCCCTATTTCTTTTCAGCCTCTCATTGCTACTGAGCTAGAGTCTGTCCTCATAGAACTTAGTCCTAAAGAACTCATTCTGGAAGTGCCCACTGAAGTTTATGAAGAGACCATAATTGAGGAGATACTTTGTGACACCAGCCCTACCCTACCATCTATGGATGATCTCTCACCTGAAGAATCCTTGAAGGATAGCCTTAATGAAGATGTTCATCGTACACAAGCCCAAATGCCTGTTGAAGTTGTTATTAAAACATGTGATTTGGAGGAAACATTCTCCGATGATGCCTTCTTTGACTCCCTACTCAATGATGACGAACATAGTTGTTCTAGACAAGGATCTGTTTGCCTAGATGATATATGTGGGGTTAGTGAGTTAGGAAGTTGGGATGCATTCTTAGAGAGTGACATAGAATCTAAACTTTGCGATTTTCATGTTGAGGGCATAAATGAAGAAGAGAAAACTCATCAAGAGGAGTATCAAATCTCTAGTCACGCTACTTTTACCTTGATGACTCCATTTGAGCGGTTGGAGAAACCAGAGACACCTGATCCTGAAATATTTGTTGATTCTACTAATGAGAGTGATGCATGATATGTGCTAATTTCTTGTTCGAACGATGTGTTCTTTGAAGATTATGTCACATTTCGGTGGTCATTAGAGTTCGAAGGTCTACGCCATCTGACGGCATACCTGGAGGATAAGGTGGAGGCACTAATGATGAGTGCTCCACGACTGACTTGCATTACAGAAAGTTCTCTCTCAAACGTCAAGCTAGTGACGTTAAAGAAGCGCTTCTTGGGAGGCAACCCAGGTTTTTCATAACTTTGTTTGTTTGTTTTGTGTGATTGCAGGTGGTGCTTCAATAAATAAATTGTGAGTTGAACGCTTTGACCCGATTTCAAAAAAAAAAAACTAATCATGGACGATATTTTTAAAACAATTTTATTCCTGTTTTCATTATTCCTCTTCACAAAATCTTTTCAAAACTCAAGTGTGAGGTAAGAACCAAAAAAATGTGCCTTTATTTCTAAAACTTTGTGCATTAAAATGAGACCTCGAGGACGAGGTCCAGCTCAAGTGTGAGGAGGTTGTGTTTTACACTCAAATAGTTAAAACCTTGTTTTAGATCAATCTTCTTACTATTTTTGATATGAAACATTCACCTCTCAATTGTTATCAATCACATAATAGCTTAGAGGATCACCCTTATTATAAAAATTTACTTTTATTATTATTTTTAGAAAACTTGAAATTGTTATGGGTTTTGGTTGCGAATGTAAAGGGCTAATTTTGTTTTAATAGGACATTCATTTTATTCATAAAAAAATACTAGTATTAATAAATCTCTTCAAAACTCATTGTTAAAGGACAATTCCATCTCCGAAAAGGGGCTCTGTTTCATTCGTTAATCATAGTCTGTGAAAATGAAATATGCATCTACCATGGGATAACATCGCCAACAAGAGTGGACAAGAGGCAAAAAAAACATAATTTGTGAATAAGATAAATGTCCAAATTAGAATAATGAAAACCTTGGGATAAGGTATTGATTGGTGGTTTAACATAATCAATAGTTTTTATAAAGTAATAATAATTTTAAATTCTTGTATTTTTGGTGATTTTTCTAAATTGTTTAAAAATTGAAAATAAAATAAGAGGTTTTTGTTTCTATTTCTTTAATAGCAACTCGATTGTAATACAATAAGGGTTTACCTTTTTAGTGTGTTTGCAACTGATTTGTCGCTTGAGGACAATCAACGCTTAAGTGTGAGGAGATTGATAAGTCCATTTTTGTACTTATTTTTCTTATCAAATTTAAGCGATTTTGGATTAAAAAACAGAAAAAAATGCATGTTTTATATATTTTGGTTCAAGTTTCATGAAATCAGGTAAAAATCACGTTCATGATATGTTTGACGAAATTTCGGGTCAATTAAGCACAAAATACGTCAATTTGAGTGAAAAATGATATCATACCGAAAGAATCAAGCAGAATTTCAAAGTGGTCCAGAAGGGAAAGTTGAAGAGCACAAAATACAGAACAAGATGGTCAAATAAACTCACAGGCGGCCTGGCAGGCGGCCAAAAAATGGAGGCCTGCGCGGCCGCCTGCCGTTGTTTTTGAAAAATCAATTTTTTTTAAAATTTGACCGAACCGGAGAAAAACCGAAGGCGGCCGACACTGGACGGCAGGCGGCCGCCTTCGATGACCGCCTGCGGCACAAGACGACGAAACGAACAACCGGTCGGTGCGATGTGATGGCAGGCGGCCGGAGCAAGGCGGCAGGCGGCCGCCTGTTTGGAGGTCTGCGAGATTTTTGGTGCTATAAATAGCCAGATTTTTGCTGAACTCAAATACACCATTCTTAGCCCGAAACTAGTTCAAAAAGGTCTTCTTCTTCCTCTTCAAAGCTCGGATTTCCACCATTGTTGCACCTTCAACTTCAATCTTTCATATCTTTTTCATTTTAGCTCCAATTTGTAAGTTCTTTATATGTATTTTCATCTTCTCAACGAGTAGAATCTAAATCTGTGCTTTGTTTTCTCGATCTGTTCTTCGCATTTTTCCAGAATATTTATCAAGTATTTCGCATTTTCTTCCAAAAATTAAATAAAATAGTTGTTGATGTTGAATTCATTCCAATTAATTATATAGTTGTTTACTAGCCTCAAGGTTGTTATTTATCTGGAGAAAGTTAATTTTCCCGAAGCAGAAGTAATTTGTAATTAATTTCAGTAATTAGTTGTTATTATTGCATAAATTAAATTAATTACTTAAAAAGAGTAACAAAATAGTTTCGTCCCTAATTCCAATTTATTTCACTGTAATATCACCGCCAGTAGTCAATAGAAAATTTAGAACGAATTTAGCTCATTTTTAATTGCCTTTTTTATTTTATAGTTAAAAGTGGGAAAAATATCAATTAGGGTTAAAATCAGATTTTAGGTTTAAAAATTCGTGAAAAATTCCAAAAAGTCATATTATAGTTCCAGAAAGTTTATTTTGACAAGATCTTATTTTTGATTAATTTTTGCTATTATACATGTTTAATTTCTTGTTAATGGTTAATTTATTTATCATATTGTTGAATGCAAAAATATTGTTTAGTAGCTAAATTTGTTTTGGGCATGAATTGAGTAAAGGAATATGGATTGACTTGTTAGCCGAAAATTAGGGGTTAAAATTAATTAATTGAGCTAGTTATTCAATTTGATGAATTAGTAATTAATAATTGTTAGCCAATTTCATTAATTATATTTTGGAAAATTATTTCTAACTTGTCTATGAGATTAGAAAGTAATTTGAGCCAACTTTATTCAAGCACATTAATAAGGCCTAGAAATAGGATAATTTTAATGAAATGGATTTACATCTTGTCTATGAGAAATAAATTCAAATTGCTTAAATAATGAATTTAATTAGTTAATGAATTTGGCTATTTTTATTAATTAAAATTTTGGAGAATTATTTCTGCCTTGTCTTTGAGATTAGAATTTAATTCAAGCCAACCATTTTTGAATACATTAATGAAACCTAGAAATAGGATAAATTAATGAAAGTAATTTCTATTCTTGTCTATGAGAAAAGAAATTTTTAGTCCAATCGTAGTTTTAAATTCCCCTAATTACTAGGTCCAAAATATATCCATTTCTAATTATTCAATTCATTGCCCTTCTTTGATCAATCCATTTAGAGTTTAATATTTTTCATTTAGTTTATTTTTGAGCCATCATTAGTATTTGCATAATTTAATTACTTTATTTTTCAAAAACTAGTTTAGAAAATCAATCAAAAGTTTTAATTTGGAAAGCTTCCAATAATTTGCGATAATCTGTGACTGAGCTTAAAATCAAGAAACTCCTCCGCCATTCCTCAAGAGACACGTACTCGGGGAAAAACCGAAAGGTTAGACTCCGTTTTACTACAACGCCGCGAAAGCGGTTATCAGCAGACCTGGGGCCAACCTTCCAAAACTGACAGGGAAGAAACACTCTCTGAAAAGAGGCATTGAGCTTCTAGTGAATATCCTTCACAGATGTGTATGGTGCAGATATACATCCACTGATGAGTTCACCATCTCGCAGGCCAAGGCAGTCTATGCTGTGATGCACAAGGCAAACATCAACTGGGGCCAAGTGATTGTGAGGTCCATCATAGAGTTTGTCAAGGTGGCAAAGAGAAAGAACAAGGACACATGGATTTACTCTGGGAAGGTAGGTCATGCTCTCCTCATCTCTGAGTTTCTAGTGGGGAGAACTGGGCTCAGGAAACCAATTCTGGTAGATCACTCCAAGGTGATCTTTCTGTCATCTACCAGCAACAGAGAAGCAGCTATAAGAGCTGAAGTCAAGAGGTTAGCCAAGCTAGATCTTAACAGACAGAAGCTCCAACAGAGACCCTCCCAACAAAATACCTCCAGCAGCTCTGAGGAAACACCTCTGGTGAGAAAAGCTGTGAAGAAAGCAGTTACCAAGAAAGCTGCACCAGAGAAGGTCAAGAAGGTATTGACTAGGAAACCCAATCTCAAGAAGAAGATATCCTCTTCAGAATCCAGATCTTCTACCCCTTCTGCACCCCCAGTTTCTAAGAAACAGAAGGTCAGAACTCTTATCCCCAAGGTTGCCTCAAAACTCAGGGGGAACAACCAACAGAAACTGCTCTACCCCTTCAAGCCAAGAGTTCTCTATGGCAAGGGAAGAAAATCACCTTCGAGTCTAGTAACTCCAAGAGTGAATCAGTGGAGAAGGTTGCCACATCTCAGGGGGGATCTGAGACTTCTGTCAAGTCTGCACGCATGACAGAAGACCATGGAGCTGCTCACTCTCCAGAACACCTAACACCCCTCATCCCAGAACCTCAGACAGACTACAGAACAACTCTTGATAAGCAGTTTGAGCGTGTGTTAACTTGGAGAAGATGGAGGATGGGGCCTCTACAGAAGATTATCCAATATTTCGATCATTATGAATCTGAGGAGGCAGAGGTACTTAACTGGGTAGGCACAGATGACGTTTCTAAGTGCTTTGACATGAATTTTCTCATCTCTGTACTTGAGAAGAAGAAGGCCAACTACAAAGGCAAGGTAGTCCTGATCTCTACTCCTTCTTATGAATCAGTGAAACCCCTTGCAGATGAAAAGGTTGATGCGTTCGAAGCCTGGCTGTTTGCCAAGAAGGCAAGGGAATCTGTTGTGCCCTATTCTACTCCTGGGGAACCTTCTGTACCAATGACTAAAGGTCAAGCAATGATGGAACTCATTTCAGAATGGAGATCATCTCTAATAGGAGACCAAGTACTTGAGGTAATATCTCCATCTCCCTCTGTACTTATTCCAACAGAACCCCTGATTCCCTTATCTCCCTCTGTGCATACACTCCCAACCCCCCAACAGAACACCTCCTCACATCATCAGAAACCCTCTTCTGAACAGAAAACCCCCACATCCCAAAAACCCTCAACCCCCAAATCTACACCTCCTTCACCCTGCAAACCGTTCTCCCCCAAAGAACAGATCCCCTTCCCCTCCCCCATCCCCTCAAAGACAAGCTTTTCAAACCCAACCCCAACAGACTATCTCCTCATCACAACCATCTCAACAGAAATCCCCTTCACCTCCCAAGTCTGAACATCAAGTCACTCCATAAGCGTCCCTTCCACCACACCAACTCCCAACTCAGCTAAAACCTGTCTGGTTCTTAAGAGATTCTGATCCTACTACCATCTCCCCCATCTCTGCACCACATGGATATTCCAGGCATTCTACTGCCCCCAATCCCTCCTTCAGGAAGAAGAAAAAGGTAATCAGGAACAGAATCCCAATCTACTCCTCTTACGAAGACTCCTCTGACATGGATGGCTTCATTGTCAGCAAGTCCTACAAAGCTACCTCAAAGAGACAGAAGACCCCCCCTCTGACTCAACTCGAGCATGAACTCCTTGTCCAATCCCTCTCCTCTGTTCAAGAGCATCTCCCTTTGCCTAAGGGAAGAGGTTTAGAGCTGCCTTACTCTGCTGGACAAGAGAATCAGATACCCTTCAATGACTTTGTAGCAGCAGCAGAGGACTTTGGAGGTCAGATGTTAGAAGGCATGAACAAGCTCCTAATGATTAATGATAAACATTATGAGGGTCTGCAACATGTGGATGACAATGTGAAATCCGGCTTCAAACACATGTCTGCTACTTTGTCAAATGTTCTTAAGGACTTCATGTCCTCATCTAATGTCAAGATTGATGCTGTCTCTACTGAAGTGGAATCTATAAAGACTGTTCTGACTGCCATGAATCAGACCCTGAATTCCCAACATACCACACTTTCAACCCTTTCCCAGGCAGTGACATCTCTTCAGAAATCTGACTCTGTACTTCATGCAAGGTTACCTGAACTAAACACCCTCTGCAATGATCATTCTACTCAAGGACAGCTCCTCCTAGTTGCAGACAAAGAGAGATATCAGAAGATGGTTCTCTTAGAAGCCAGCAACAAAGATGTCTTGTCTGCCATCCAGAAAAAACAGGGGCTGATTGAAGGCCTCACATCTGTCACTCAAACCTTACCAGAAACCCTGGAACATATTGCCTCTACTCAGGCCACAGAATTCCAGAAACTTTCCCTTCTGCTTGGTGATCTCGATGATGCCAAAAAGGGGGAAGAAGATCCTCATCTGCCTAAACCCAGGACCACCAGAGCCTCATCATCTGCTGAACCAGTTGTGGATCCCACTCCTTATTTTGAAGCTGCCCTTCAGAAGAAATGGTTAGCTGGTATCCCTAGACCTCCATCTCCACAGAAGAAAGGAACTAAGAAGAAGAAAGCTCTAAGCTTTAAAGAATGGAGACTGGGAGGATCTCAGGTGATGACCAAAACCCAATTTGAGGAAATGAAGCAGAAGATGACCTCCACACAACAACAGAACCTTTATCTGGACCATGATGGTCATGTAAAGGTTAGACATGGTGGATCTCTGGAGGAGGCAAAGTTCTGGTTTCACAATAGCATTGTACGAGGAAAAGATATTCATGAAGGTGTTCTGAGCTACCTAGACTGCAAGCTCTCACCCGTTTGGGCTTCTTACCAGAGATCTGGAAATCTAGTTGGAATCAGAGAAGAGGTGAATGCAGAGCTAAAGAGGCTACAAGGATTGGATGAACAAGCAAGAGCTGAAGCTGCAAAGGCTATTATGTAATCAGATATCCTTGTAATCTACCTTAATAAAAGAACATCTCTGCCTCACACTTTGTAAGGCATTTCCTCAATCTCTGTCTTTTCTTTTGTTTCTGCTTGATTGTTTTCTTATTTATTATCTTCCATCTGAATGTACTGTACTCTTACTATTTTCCTATGCCAAGTTACCCACCAAGATTTTAATGAAAGTTTTTCTATGTACATTAAACTTCAATTCAAGGCACTTCTCTGGAAATAGTTAAAGGGTTTTGGCATCATCAAAAAGGGGGAAATTGTAAGGAATATCTGTAATTAGATTTTGATGATGCTATATTAATTAGGACTTTAGAGTACCCCTCTTTAGACTTAATGTATTAGAATTTTCCTTTGTAAAGTTCTTTAGTTTAATCGACTGGCAGAAGGCCTGAAGAGCAGAAAGCCTTCAAAGCAGAAAAGCCCCCAAAACAGAAGACCCCCTGACAGAGGACCCTTGATAAGGCTTTGGTTGAACAGAGGACCTTTGGTTCTCTGCTTCAGAACAGAAGACCTCAGGGTCTCTGTTAGCCTTTACTCTGACAGAAACCCTCCTGGTTCTCTGTTGGATATTTCTCCAACAGAAGTGCTCAAGACCTTCTCTGATCAGCTCTCTGTTAAAGACACCAGAAGGCCTGACACTTAGAAGAATTCCACCAAGCCGGGAAACCAACTGAAAGATTCCTTCAACGGCTAGGAGTCTTGAACGGAAAAGCTACAGTACGCGCATTAAATGCACATTTAATGCCTCCCGTACTCTGTAGAGTAATTGCAGATGATTGGCCGCAATGTCAGGATAACTTTATCCTAAAATAGTAACCCGCCAACTTTACAGGGTCCTACTGGTCAAGTCAACTGCCCGCTCATTTAATGCAGTTGTCGTCCTTCTCCTCCAACGGGAAGACAATTTCAGTATAAAAGATACACTACGAAGAACAACCGGATAACTTTGCAATAACTTTTGCTACAACTTTGCGCATACAAGATATTCAAACGCTAAAAACGCAAAAAGCCTCCTTGAGATTAAAACTTCATCATCTTCTACAAGAGAAGGCAGACGTTGGAAAACCCCTTACTTCAAACTCAAAGCAAAGTTCCAAGTGTTCTTCAACTCTTCAAGCTCTTCACATACAAATCTTTTGTAACGAAGCAAGTTGGAAGAACCCATGTTCTCAACAGAACCTCTTCTTTCACAAGAAGTACGTCCAAGTACCTGGAGCAGTGAAGTGGTGATACTTCCGGGAAAGCTCAGTGAAAGGACCAGTCTTAGGGAAGCCGGAAGTGCATCCAAGAAGACATCTACACTTGAAGAAGACGTGGAGAGCTTCTTAAGTGATAGGGCTAAGGCATTGTAAACGGACGTTTTTACAAGCTTAGTGGAACAGTGGACTAGAGGAACAAGTTGTTCCTTGAACCACTATAAAAAGCCCTGGTGTCATTTACTTATTGCATTACATTCATTTCTTTTATTTGAACTGCTTAACTCCAAAGACTTGGTATAACTGTTCAGCAGAACTTGTCTTGTGAGTTAACAGAAGGCCTACTGCCTTTCCTTCTCTGAGGCTATACTAAAAGAACTCCCTACCAGAACCCCATCCGCTGCCAGTCTGTTCTGCCAACAGAACAGGCTATTCTGTTAAATCTGGTACTTAGCTTGAAAAAGTTAAAAACCAATACAGTCTATTCACCCCCCCTCTAGACTGTATCCAGTACAACCGGGACCAACAAGTGGTATCAGAGCCTTCTTGTTCTAATAATCTCTTAAGTTATTTGCTGAACAAAGATCCACTTGTTTTTCTGTTTTACCTCATTTTTAATCTGATATAATGGATCACTCCCTTTCCAAGAATCTTATGTTCTCAGATCTCAAGTTTGATGACTGGAGGATCCGAATGAAGGCACATCTCTGTGCACTGCATGATGAGATGTGGGAAGTACTTGACATTGGGCCCTTTACAAAGGATAATGATGATCATGCAAATGACACCATCACCTTTCGTTTACTCAATGAGGATCGTTCATTGACCAAAAGAGAATTTGCACATCATTTTGGCCTCCCTTTGTTTGATGAAGCTCGCGATTATGACACACTTGGTGGGGTATGAGTTATGGAAGAGAATGACAAGAAAAGGTGTGGTGGACCTTTCTAAGCTGAGTGTGAACTGTGTGCAACATCCGGTCTTCCGAATTTTCTTGAAATTCTGTTCAAATTGTTTCCTCGGATGACCGAATAATCATCACACAAGAATATGGGATGTGTGTTCTGGCACAAGTTGTTTTACCTGGACCGGATCCAGTTGACGTTGCCTCCATCTTATGGACTCATTTAAAGAATGTGGCAACGTCATCGGGACAAATTTTGATAGGGGGCTAATCACACATCTAGCCACTTTATATGATTTTGTAGACCCAAGCCCCATTACTCCTAAACAACTCATTTGCACGTCATGGCTTATACAAAAGACCAAAGATTTGGTTCTATCTCACATGACACCTACTGGGACACCAATCTATAACTGGCTTATCATCCCATGTAACAGCATATCTATCCATATCCCATCCCCTAACGTTCCCCTAGATATCGTGGGCCATGAAATCGGTGATGGTCATCACTATTGCCTCCCCGGGGCAATCCCGGCACACTATGCACAAGATGAGCCCGATCAAGGACATGCCGAAGAAAACCCGCCCTTCATACCCAATCCACCGCAATAACAACCCGATGCTCCTGCATACCAATACAACCCTTTCGAGCAACAGGTGCTCGGTACATGAACATGATCAACAACAACTACATCGTACTTCAGGAGCGAGTTGATCTTTATAGAACTGAGCAAAGGCATAGCTTTGAGAGGATGGAGGAGCAACGACGAGAAGACTGGCGGAGATATGAAGAGGACCAGCGCACACATGAAGAGGACCAACGAAGAACCTTTGGTCCGATATACTCTTATGTGGCACACCAGGGTTCCTTTGCATCCATGACCACCACCCTCCCGCGCCATCCTGGTATGACCCCACTCAATGGGATTACTTTGGAGGATCGAGTTCCGGTGGTGGAGGCGGCTATGGCAGTAGTACAGACATGGACGAGGATGAGCATCCATACGCAGGGGGGGGGGCTTTCATGATAGCTACTATGGACATGGAGGACACTTTGATGGAGGTGATGCAGGCGGGCACTAGGGACAGTGCCAGGTACTAGCTGGGGGGAGATTGTTCTGGTATGCTCACAATCCTACCCTTTTCATCCGTAAAAAAAATTGAATAAGCTTGTTGAGTAGAAAACCCATAAGGGACAACTCAAGAAAAAATAAAAGCAATAAAATAAGAGTGAGGTTGTAAGAATTAAAAGAAAAATGTGAGAAGCTGGGATGAAAACCTGAAAGGGCACCTAGGCAAAGCGAGGGAATGAGAGAAAATCTCTTTTTATTTTGCAGGATCCTGACGGTGATAAACTTAAGAAAGAAATGGAGATAACGATGAGGCTGAAGACCCCTTCTTACTTTATTCACTTTTGGGGACACTTTGTAAACTACTTTTGTTCTTAAAACATTCTTGGATTGTTATGTTGATACTTTTATCATTTGGAGGACCGCATGGACATGATCTATTTTACTCGAGACGAGTAAAATTTCAAGTGTGGGGTGTTTGATATGCACTAATTAGTAGTGCATAAATGTATGTTTTTATGTTTGATTTGTGTGGATTGTTTACCGTTTTATTTGGTTTGTAAGCATTTGTGTGATTTTATTTGTAATTGTATTTTAGTTTTTATAAGTTGTAAAGTATAGTTAGGATTTGTGGTGATAGAAAGGAAGACTCGGAAAAGAGGAAAAACAGGTGAAATGGTGCCCAGGAGTTGATACCCGGCCGGGTAAGCTACTCTACCCGGTCGGGAAAGAAGTGAGAACCGAACAAGCTAGGAAATTGCTTGGCCCGGTCGGGCCCACTACCTCACCCGGTCAGGTGAGACTTGACCGGAGGTAATCCGGTGTGCTGAAACACAAGAACGTGGGAGATTATCTGATTTTGACCGGTACCCAGTCGGGTGATCACCTTACCCGGTCGGGTACCCGGCCAAAGGTGTTGAAAAACACCTATAAATAGCACACTTTTCCTTCACAAAAAATTATCCCTTCTTCCATACTCTTAATCTCAGTTTAGAATAACATTTCTTTATATTTTCCTAGCTATGTTTAGTCTCCAAATGAGGAGCTAAACTCTACCATCTTGGTTTTGCTACTTTGAAGCTTAATGAATTGTAAGTTGTGAGTTATTTTCTTTAATCTTCTTCCTTGAATGTTAATTATTAGTTCTTTCCTTAATACTATCTCTATATTAATGTTGGGGAGTGTTGCTAAGATGACAATTAGTTAACACCTTGACATTAATTATAGTGGTATTTTATTCCTCTATATTAATGTTGGGGAATGTTGCTAAGATGACAATTAGTTAACATCTTGACATTAATTATGGTAGGATTCATCTTCTTTAATAATATTCTTCCTTGAATATTAATTAATTCCTATTCATATTTCATATTAATATTTTGAACATTACTTAAAGGATCAACTAATTTTGTTTCATATATTAATTATTACTAGAATCAATCGATTAATACGCTTGTTATTAATTCGGTTCGTTCAACGGTAGTAAACTTGGATTATTAATGCATGTATCTCATGGTTAATAATCTAAGGGGAATTAATTATATTGATTAAACCAATAAACCGCTTGTGTTGAGGTTATCAATCTTAATCGTTTTCATCTTAAGTTTATTGCTACGATCGGGTTAATATACGGCGCGTGTTCTATATTGACTCGGTAGTAAGTTTTATTAATGAACGCGTCTCGTTATTAATAACTACCCTCGATGAATTGGATATACTCCTCGGTTGAGTATTTGAGAGGAAAATAGTTAAAGATATAATCGGGATCGACGAACATTTCATTAAATGGATAAAAGCAAAACCAAGTACTTATGTCTATTAATTAAACTTATATAAGTCGTTCATCTTAGTGTTAATTAAATTAAATCAAATCAAATATAAAACCCCCCTTGTTACTAGAATTTAATCAAAAAGAAAAATATTTCTTTCCCCGTGGATACGAACCTTACTACACTATACTACGTATAAGTGTTGTATTGTAATTATTATTTTGAAGTGCACACCCCGACAAAGTGCACGCCAGTACCTTACTTCAACCTCTTTTCTTTCGATGCACTTCAGGATGTAGTGATAGTGCGTATCAATGTGTTTGCTTCGGTCATAGAACACCGGATTCAATCTCAATGTTATTGCAGACTTATTATCCACAAATATCTCTGTAGTTTCCTTCTGTGTCACTCCTATTTCTTTGAATAGATGTCGAAACCATATAGCATGACAAACACATGAGTTGGCGGCAACATACTCGGTTTCACATGTAGAGAGGGTCGCAATAAGTTGTTTCTTTGAACTCCAAGTAAAAGTCATATTACCCATAAGAAAGACAAATCCGGTTGTACTCTTATGATCATCAACATATCCGATCCAATAACTATCACTATACCCGACAAGCTTGAAATCTTTTCAAGAATTGTAAGTAGCCAAAGTTAAGAGTACCTCTAATGTCGCGAAGAATTCTCTTGGCGGTCTTCCAATGAGAGGTTCTTGGATCTTCCATATACCGGGTAATGAGACCAACTCCGTATAAAATGTCGGGCCTTGTACAATTCAAGTATCATAAGCTCCCAACTATGCTCTTGAACATTAAGGACTCCACCTTTTCTTGATCACCAAACTTAGATGATTTTAGCCCACAATCCACCATTGTATTGATCGAATTACAGTCCTCCATTTTAAACTTCTCAAGAATTTTCTTCGCATACCCTTCTTTACCGATGAAAATTTCACTTTCACTTTGTCTCACCTCAATTCTCAAATAATAAGACATTAATCCCATATCGGTCATTTCAAATTCTTGACTCATTGCATTTTTGAAATTCTCAAATATATTGGGATTATTTCAAATCCATTTGAAAAATCTTCCATTTATTTTGAGCCGCCAAATAAATTTATAATGTCCCCGTCAATATAAAGGCAAACAATCAAGATATCTCCATTTTTCTCCTTTTTGACATAAAGAGCATGTTCATGGGGACTATAAATTTATTCTCTTGGAAATACCTATCAATTCTAGCATTCCAAACTCTTGGGGCTTGTTTCAAACCATAAAGTGCCTTTTTCAATTTTAGAACTTTATCTTCATGCCCTTTTATTTTATATCCCGGTGGTTGCTCTAAATAAACTTCTTCTTCTAGCTTTCCATTTAAAAATGCGGACTTCAAATCCATTTGAAAAGTCTTCCATTTATTTTGAGCCGACAAAGAAATTAAAAATATTATTGTTTCCTAATGGGCAACGGGAGCAAATACCTCTTTATAGTCGATGTCGGCTCTTTGGTTGTACCCTTTCGCAACCAGTCTTGCTTTGTACCCCCCCCCCCCCCCCCCCCCGGCATTCTTATTTTCTTTAAACAACCACTTTGAACCAATTGCTTTGTGCCCTTTGGGTAAGGTAGCCAATTCCCACGTATCATATTTTATGATGGCCTTCATTTCTTCATCCATGGCTTCCATGCATCCAATTCTTGTCGTTAACCGCTTCTTCAAAACCTATTGGTTCACAATCGACAAGAAGACAAAACAATATTAGATCATTAATATTTTCAGTTACCTCATATAGCTCTTGTATGCTCCTTAAGCGAGGCGATCTTTCATTTGAGTTGTCTTCACTTGTCGATCCTTCTTGCTCGGGTGATGGTGGAGTTGGACTCGTGGGCTCTTCATGAGCAAGCTCTTGTTGCTCCTCTTCTTCTCCATTGTAGTAAGACAAGAAATTGTAGTTTTCTTCTTTATGAGTCCAATCCCAAATCCCAAGTGCTCTCTTCATCAAACTCCACATCACGGCTAACTACAATTTTTCCATTGCTTTGATTGTATAGCTTGTACGCCTTTGCTCTTGCATCATAGCCAATTAAGATAAGCTTCTCACTTTTGTCATCCAATTTGCTCCTTTTTTGATCTGGCACATGAGCATAAGCAATACTCCCAAAAACTTTCAAGTGGGCAATTTCGGGCTTTCTTCCGCTCCATGCTTCTTCGAGTGTTTTGTTCCACACACTTCGAGAAGAGGAAAGGTTTGACGAATAAATTGCACAATCCACGGCTTCGGTCCAAAAAAATTTGGAACATTTTTGCTCTTGAGCATGCTTAATTAGAACCATATTAAGTAGAGACCAATTTTTCCTTTCGACAACTCCGTTTTGTTGTGGAGTATATGGAACCGTTAAGCGGCAATAAATACTGTTTTCTTCACAAAAATTTTCAAATTCCTTTGAAATGAAATCCCCCTGCGATCGGATCTCATGGATTTTCTTTGAAACCCGCTTTCATTTTCAACAAGAGCTTTGAATTTCTTGAAGGCCCCAAAAATGTCGGATTTTTTTTAGAAAATAAACCCATGTTTTCCGATTAAAATCATCAATAAAAAGAGAAAAATAATTACTTTATCTGAGAGAGCTTGGTTTAATTGGCCCACATATATCCGTATGTACAAGCTCTAATGGTTGTTTTGCTCTTGTAGATGCTTGCTTTGGAAAACTTTTCCGCGGTTGCTTTCCAAATAAACATCCCTCACATAATTGATTAACTTCATTTATTTTGGGCAAACCTTTAACCATATTTTTGTCACTCAACAATTTTAAACCTCCAAAATTAAGATGCCCAAACCTCAAATGCCAAAGCCAAGATGCATTTTTAAAACATGCTTTCAAACATTTAGCTCCCCCTTTTTCAATGTTTAATGAAAAATTCTATTTCTTGACATTGGTACTTTAGCAACCAAAACCTCATTTTTTATCTCATCAAAAGGGTATGATTTTTCATATGAATGTCATATCCGTTTTCTAAAATTGCCCCAAACTTAAAATGTTTGATTTCATGTTGGGCACATAGTAGACATTAGAGATGAAATTATTTTTTTCATTTTTTTACTGGATTAAAATTTTCCCCTTTCATTTTACGGAAATCTTTTATTCATCTCCAAAATAAATGTTTCCACTTACCGATTCATCAATCTCGACGAACATATCTCTCTTCCCGCAATGTGGTTGCTTGCTCCCATGTCTAAGTACCAAGTCGTTTTGGATTCACTTTTTCTTTCTTTATGGGCCATCAACAATGTTAAATTTACTTCTTCTTGCTTAGCAAAATTTGTCCGCTCCTTAACTCTATATTTTGCAAATCTGCAATCGGAGGCATAATGACCAAATCTTTGACATTTATAGCATTGAACTTGAGGTTTATCATACCAAATCTCTTCCTCGGTCTCTTGATGGATAAAAATTTGGACTTCTTTCTTCTTTGTTGAAAGTCTTGTAGCAACCTCTTCCATAGCTTTGACTTCGACCATGCTCACTTAAATTTTGATTTCTTCCATCTCAATATGACTTAGGGTGAGCTTGGTTTGAAGAGCTTGCTCCAATGGCTCTTGATTTATTCTCTTCTTGAATATTTTCTTCATGAGCTTGAAGAGATCCAAAAAGTTGATTGACCGTCATAGTTTCTAGATCTCTAGATTCTACTATTGCCACAACTATCTATTCAAATTTTTAATCTAAAGATCGTAGAATTTTTTCAACCACTCGATTGTCTTTAATCTCTTCTTCATTTCTTCTTATTTGAGTAATGACGACGATTTGAACTCTTGAGAAATAGTCATCAATGGATTCTGAAGAGTTCGTTCTTAATGATTCAAACTCACCTCGAAGAGTTTGGAGTCTTACTTTCTTCACCTTATTTACTCCTTTGAAAGAATTCTCCAATATCTCCAAAGATTGTTTGCTTGTAGTTGCACACGACACCTTTGCGAACATAGCTGGTCTGCTCTATTTAAATCTGGTCTGGTCTGAACTGGTCCCGTAAACGTCTAGTCTTTGTGACAAATACAAACTCAATTGTGCTACACTAATACACAAATGGTAAGCTCTCTCAACTTGCAAACAAATACAAACTCAATTGTGCTACACTAATACACAAATGGTAAGCTCTCTGCAACTTGCAAATAAAAGTACAGGCCGGCAGGCTATCACAAAGCCAATTTCTTCTTGATGCCGATCCACCTTGAGAAGATAATGGCCTGATGATGATGGTGTATGCTGGACGAAGGGTTGCATCGTCTTGTATCTCATTCCCACTCTCAAAGAAGCTCCTCATGGACTGTCACTCATCATCTGCTTCCAAGAACTGCTCCCGGTCTGGACTTATGGCCTTGGCTAAGCAGCTACGCCTGTATAAGGCTCCACCAAGCTATGTGGATGAAAGGTCAGAGGTGGTTTCTACGGTGGGTTTTCAAGAATCAATGACCTCAGTTGTTGGGGGGTTTCAAGAATCTACAACCAAGAGGGCGGCTGTCTTGATCTGCCTCTTTGAAGGTGCTGCTGGAGAGTTTCGTGTTATTCTCACTAAGAGGTCTTCAAATCTCTCTTCCCACTCTGGTCAGTCAATCTTTTACTCCCAGGGATGTGGTTTATTCAGGAAAGGTGAAATCTTTGAAAAAAAGAGCGATGGATAGACGATAGTGCGGCTTGATCTTTTACCGATAACCGATTAGTAATACAAAAACGGATAAGCTTGTGTTCAACATAATTACATATTGCCAGCAGTTTGTTTCCGGAATTATCTGTACTCAAGTCCTTAAAATCACAAAAAGATTTTACTTTCTCCTAACTTGTTTGAGAGTTTAGTTTTGGTGGAGATGTCAATTTTTTCATCAAGGAAATATTGCTTTAACGTGGTGATAATTTAAAATAAACGGTTTAAAGTAATTAAACCACCAGTGGTTTCCCAATGATCAGAATGCCATTTCATTCGGAATACACCTAGGAATGTTAAACATGGGGGGCAAGCTTTTTTCGTGCCCATTTAGCACCAGGACACTTCAACAACTAGTATACATGGAACGCTGCTTCAAATGAGCAATGCGTTTATAAAAAAGCTGCCAACTGTGTTTTCCTTCCGGCCCTTCCCAGTTCCCACAATGAACAAAAGCAGATAGATGGTCAAGGGATTCACAATTTCTACTCCTGCACTTCTATTTTTTTAACATCGTTGATAGAAATCTGCTTTACAGCATCAGCTAGCACAAATATCAGGAGTTCAGCTTTGTCTCATTGCTCACGTGCCATAAGTTCTCTAACCAAAATACCTCTATCATGTCTATCATATATATATATATATATGTGTATATATATATATATGTGTGTATATATATATATATATTCCCATTGTTTTTCAATAATTTATTTGACAGGCTTCCCAAATGAATTTTAAGCTGAAATTTTGTGGACAAAACCACACTTCAAGAAGAACATGCTTGTTAAAGTATTTGTCCCACACCAAAAAGTTATAAAACAATAAAAATAAGACTTCGGGTTGCACCTCCTATCAGGCTCACCTTTTTAGGGCAGCAACCTCGGGTTTTAACATGGTATCAGAGCCAAGTACGTTTGTGGTTTGACTACTTGTTTAGCACCCATTATTAAGGGTAGCTTGTTAAGGGTCTGTTTGGCCCATTTATACACGCTGATATTGTTCATCCCGGTTCGGGTTGAGGGGGCCTATTCACACCGGAGAGCTATAAAACAATAAAATATTATATAAGACTTTGGGCTACACCTCCTGTCAGGTTGACCTTTTAGGATAGAACTCTGGGTCTTAACAATGCTCACAAAATTTCATAAAAAAAATCCACGCGGAACCACCTCCAATGGATGCAGCTGGACAGCAGTTCCAGTCAGGAAGTCCTAACCAGAAGATTACTCTATATATAGGGGAGAGTTCAAATAAAAAGTGGTACTCCCGTGCAAAGTGAGAACGGTTGCACTTTTCTCTCAACGCGTTGCACTTTTCGTGGTGGCAAAGAACTTCAGTTATTTACGAAATTGTCACCGCGTTTTTGATCAAATCCAGTGCTGGCTCATTTTGAGCCATTAGATCTGGAAATGAATGCACAAAATTTATTTTCACTTTGCATGGGAAGACCTCTTTGTATTTGAACCCTCCCCTATATATCATTTTGCCAAGTTCAAATAAAAAGCGCTCTTCGAATGAAAAGTAAGAATAGATCATGTGCATCCAATATATGATCAAATGGCCTTAAATATGCCAACAATACATTAAAATTGATCAAAATTATATGTATATATTTCAAAGTCTACTTATCTAGTTAGAAGTTTGCATGTCCTTTAATTTTCCATTGAATATGGACATTTTAAAGATTCCTTGCAGCCGGCGCCCCTCTTCCCAATTTGGGAGAATTTTGTAATTGGGGGGGGGGGGGGGGGGGGGGGGGGGGTTGAGAAAGCATGACCGTACATGTCATTGCAGTTCTCAATCATTTGACTTTCCTTTCTAGTAGCTTGGGTCATGACATGTTTACTGCCTGGTAACTAGTATTCAAATTTTTGAGCACTTAAGCTATCAACAATTCAACAGTGAGATGAAACTAATTAACTCACCCAATAGCCATTGTAGGGGATGTCAATCACGAGGTTCCATAACTGAAGAAAGAGAGTTAGCGTGTGCGTTTTTTGTTATTTTTGCAACAACATACAAATTCCTTGCCTTTGGCAAGATGCAAAGCCCCTTATGTGTTAAGTGTCCCACATCGGATGTTTACCACATCTATATCTAATGTATAAGTGTGAGGTAAATCTACTCCTTGAGTGTTCTTTGGGATGAGGTAAACAGCGTCTGGCCTGTTTGTGATTTGTTTGTTTGACATCTACTGTTTGGTGTAGCCTTTTTGGGTGAGTTTGGCCCACCCCTAAAGTTGTTCAGGCTAGTTTGGACGTACATGACTTGTTATAGTGTGCTACTGTGGATGTTTAGTATAGCGACTGTGTCCTATATACAAGTACGAGACAAACTTCACTTCTTGAGGATCCTTTTGGGATAATTTAGGCCCAATTTAATAGTAAACCCCGTAAATATTGTCTTCAGTTTTGATCTATGTAATAATGAAACTTTCTTTTGATGTCAGGTGAAGTTGCATTGCCAGGCGGAAAGGCGGAAGAAGGTGATGCAAGTGATGCTGAAACCGCTACAAGGGAAGCAGAAGAAGAAATCGGACTGAATCCCTCACTTGTTAATGTCCTCACATGCCTTGAGCCATTCTTGTCTAAGGTAACAGTATGCCTCCACCCCCCCCCCCCCCCCCCCCCCCCCCCCCCCACCTATTCAAATCTATAGAGCCACTTGGTTGATTACTTTATTCATTTTTAATATTTTGATTATTATATTTTCATGCAGCACCTGTTTAGAGTAATTCCTGTTATTGGAATTCTCACTGATAAGAATGCATTCAATCCCACACCTAATGTCGCTGAAGTAGAGGCTGTTTTTGATGTGCCGTTAGAAATGTTTCTCAAGGTCCCATTCTTCTCTATATTGTGCTTTACATTCCTTTCATTTGAGTCTATGTTTGGACCCCGGAAAGTACTACTGAAACGGAAAAAGGCATTGGCAAGAATGTTATTTTCTTGTACATGATCTGATAGTTTAAAATTAGAGGGAAAATCAAATTTGATGATAATTTGAATTTTTTAGTATTTATGTAGTAGACTTAAAAAAATGAGTATCATCAAATGTCTAAAATCATTTGTTTGGTTTTAGCATATCTCTTACTTTACAACTCTATTTTCTTCCCCTAATACTTCCCTGGTTCCATTTGAGAGGGTTTGTTTATGGTTGCATGTCTCCATCTTCATCAGGATGAACACAGAAGATCAGAAGAAAGAGAATGGATGGGGCGCAACTATTTAATCCACTACTTTGATTATGAGGTGGGGGAAAACAACAAGTATCTGATTTGGGGATTAACAGCTGGTATCTTGATCAGGGCTGCTTCCATTGTGTATCAAAGGCCACCTGATTTTCTGGAGCAACTTCCTAATTTAAAGGGTCCAAGCAGCAACAGCAGCAGCAGCAACCTTGACTTGAATCTAAAAAATGCTATGTGAGTTAGGTCCTATGTGACTATTTTTTGCCGAAAATCTGGTTCTATATAAACTCTTTGATGTGATAGTGTAGCTGGGATATTGATGAACATTGTCCAGAAATAGAACAAAATTTGACTTCTTCCCAGAATTTCTGCTTGAGAAATGTAGTTGCCTTCTATCCATGCTTTGCTTCCTTCGGTTGGCATTCTCCTGCCTCCCAGAGAGGACAGTTTCTGATGTGGTTTGCTCCAAATCGATAATTGAGATTATTTGTGAATTTAAAGTACTCAGATCAGTATATCCTTTCGGTTAATGAGCGAGGAACAAATCGTTATGACAGAATTTAAGTTGTGAAGATCCATTGGATCCATTTCTTTTAGAATGATCCATTGGATCCATAATCCATTGGCTACTTTAAAAATACTCTAAATTTAAGTTCCATGATACCTAGTTCGCCAATGCCTCCTATTGTTCATAAGCCTTAACCGGATAAAATTTTGTTGTGCAACCGGAGGAGATACCCCGTATTTAGCCCGTATTAAGGACTTCAATTCTTTGGTTTTGACATAGTAGAGTGTTCATAGAGATGAAATCATAAACTTTGACGACCCATATAGTACTTATGATTAATACATAATTAAGTGGGGATCGAATATGAGTATACTTGCATGCTTGTTCTCTAATTTGTCATGTTGGCCTTCGACTTTGTCCAATGGTATTTAGCGGGTGTTTGGATCTGATTCTTAAAACTGTTTCTGCTCTTTCAGGGAGCATAAGTTAGAGTGTTTGGGTGAAAGTGCAGAATTGATTCTGGTGCTCTAATTTACTCCTAGAATCAGTTTTTTTAGAAGCTGAGGTGACCAGCTTCTGAAAACTGATTCTGGTTCTGCTTCTGCTTTAAAAAAGAAGCATAAGCAGAATCAATTCCAAACACCCCCTTAATAAGTTTGCTTGCAGTGCTTTATGTAATTATTAGTTAAATCAAAATTAAAATGTTTACTTATTCAGAATACTAGTAACATGTAATGCAAGTTAAATCATCTTTATTTCAGCATACTATTAAGTGAAAATAGCATTGTACTTCTTCAAAATTTCCTCCATTAAAATAACTCTATTGTATATTAAAAGTGCTAGGCCCGGGACTTGGAACCATAAAAACGGGAAAATCGATCCGAACCGAACCGAATTTTCCGGTTCGCTTCGGTTCCTATAACTTTGGACTTCATCTTTTTCGGTTCGGTTCCTATAGTATATGATCGGTTCGATTCCGGTTTGGTTCTAGTTCGGTTCCAGTTCGGTTCCGGTTCCTTAGCAGAAACCGGACTTCTTATGTATTGCATGAGTAATCTTCATTTGAGGTGCTTCTATGTGGAATTTTTTGATGAAATTTTGTGAGCTTGTTTTCAATGGAATGAAGATTATGTCCACTAAATTTGAGCTTAAAATTCAGTCGGAAAGTTATTTAAATAAATTATTGAAAAACACTACGTCAAAATACATGTAAAAAACACAATGTTTTTTAATATTTTATTTAACTCATTTCCCGATTATATTTTAAGTTGAAATTTGGTGGATGTAATCTACACTTCATGTAGAACATGCTCACAAAATATCTTCAAAATATTCTACCCGGAAGCACCTCAAATGGAGGTTGCCAGACGACGTTCCGAGCAGAAAATTCTTGTCAGGAATATTTGTCTTGCATAATATACCTTATATATTGTGAACCATGCCAATTCGAGTAGTAGTTATTTTACTACTTTAGTCGCTTTTTATATTTATTATTTGTTTGTGATTGTATTGGTTGTTTGAGTTCACAATAAGGAAATAGTATTCCGCTGATTATGTTGTTACTTGTTCATAGTAAATTACAAATATTACTACGTACTTTTTACTTATGGTGCATTACTAGTAGAAGAATATTATTTTGAGGTTGAACTACCTCCTATTGGATGTGTACCTTGAAGTTATTAAACTTTTTTGCTTGATAGTTGATGCATATTTTAAACCTTTATGTTGTTGTTATGTTTAAACTTAATGTTTGCATTTGGATATTTTTGTGATATTTAAAAATTGGAATATCATGTATGTATAATGTAATTGTCATAATTTCATCATTAAAATTTGAATTTTTTATGTAACTGAACGTAAAATGTATTCATTTTAGGAGGATAATAAATTTTTATTAGGAACCGAAAAAATGTAAGAACCGAACCGAATTTAACTAGAACCGAACCGAATTTAACAACTACATTTTTAACTAGAACCGAACCGAATTTAGTGCCTATAATTTTTAATACGGTTCCATCGAATTTTAACAAGAACCGAACCGATCACGGGCCTAAAAAGTGCATCATAGTTAAACTTCGATTTTCTATTTCAAAATTTAAAGCACAGTAAAGATAGACATGGGTTATGTAAATTATACTACCTACATATTATAGACTAATTCCTTGTTTCCGTCAATTCTTTAAACAGGTAAAACTTGTTAAGCAGATGGAGAAAGAGTACTTCGGAATCACAATGGAGGAAACAAGTGCTATGTGCAGAGAATATACCAAGTGTTGAAGATGATGCAGAACTGATAGAAGAAGACACAGATAAAACCATTTAAATGTAATCCTAGTTCTAAGATTTGGAAAGTTGTGTCATCTTTAAATTAATGTTGTTTTCCTACTTTGTTTTAACCTAGTAGTTTTGTTTGATTTGATGATGATCTATTTTGAACAGCTATACTCAAAAACTTCTTAATGAAGTCGCATGCACAGAGTTTACGTTCACTTCCTTCACTTCTCTATGAGTAAATGTCACGAGAGTCGATCAAATTGCCAGCAGGGGGGTGACCTATCTTGGGAAAACTCATGAGAATTGATCTGATTATGATATTACCTTCTAAGATTTATACGGAATTACGGACTTTACGGAGTACTTATGTAACATCAAATGTTTGTAAATGTCTAAACATGAGAAATTACAACTCAAATTGAACCCTATATTTGAGCCTCCAGATGCGATGTACTTCCTCCATAATATTCATATCTTCTCATTTTCTTTTTCGTCCGTAACATTCATATCTTCCCATTTCTAAATTTCCCCATCATACCCTCAATAATTTTTAAAAGGGAGAACTATCGAATAAGATCTCAAACATACATAAAGAGTGCAAATAAGCCTTTTTATAGGAGGCTCTGGTTGGCCGTCGCCATTTAGGGTGGTTTCCGGTGGAACTTTTTAATGAATTTTTTTGAGCATCTTCTTCATTAAGTCTAGTTTACCCATACCAAATTTCAGCTAAAACTTCAACCGAGAAGACAGTCAAATGATTTTCTGAAATATACTGTGTTGTTTAACTGCACAGTTATCTTCAAAAATTCATTTGAGTGTCTTCCCGATTGAATATTTAGCTGAAATTTGGTATGACTAAACTAGACTTAATGAATAAGATGCTCAAAAAATTTCATCAAAAAATTCCACCGGGAACTACCTCAAATGGCAATTGGCAACGGTCGGACAGAACCTCCTATAAAAGGGCTTATTTGCACTTTTTATGTAAGTTCGAGGGCTTATTTGATAGTTCTCCCTTTTTAAAATAATACATTATTACAACTTTTTTTTTGGATTTATCCTTCTTTCACTATTTTTAATCTCACATACTTTTAAACGGGAAGATATATACGATAGTATATGTTACCGAGGAGGTAGTAACATCCACTGTGGTCAGAGTCCACGGTAAACACTTGAGTGCAAATTCACGCATCTTCACGCTCAGAAGTTTATCAAAAGAGTTCTTTATTCAAAAAATCATACTTGAGTGCAAATTCTGCTTTTCAATAATTATTAGCCTAACAAAAATACACACTATACTGGGATTTGTTCATTTGTTGGATGCTTTTTATACTATCTTCCATTACATGTGGCTGTAGAAAACATCCAATTGTATCCTAAGCATAGTAAATCTCTTTGGTGGATTTAAAAGAAAGAATTTTTTTAGTTTAATTTGTATTTATAAAAAAACAAAAATAAATTTTTATATTGAAGTTATGGAGCCTTTACCTCATCCAGCGGCCAAAGCTTTCAAGAGCACACATTTCACTCATTTAACCATGTTTATACCTTTCATTTTACTGCCAGGAGAGTTCTCACAGGAAAACAATTGGAACCTTTCAGCTACCTCGTTTAATAACAACTGCCTTAAGTGAGGGAGATGCCTACGAATGAAGAAATTGAACATAAAGAGATGTACCAGGAAAGAATCTGCCCAAACCACTTATGCTACTTCTCACATTCCACAGCTCGAAGAAAATGAAAACTCATTGTTACCTTGTTCTCGTTTTGAGGAGCGAGGTTGGTCCCACAAGAAGGGGCAGTCCTAATGGTAGTCATGGGATCTGCCCAAACAGTCATCCCTATGCTTGACTCCCCATCTTCAGCTCAGATAGCTTCCAGATTATGGCTGGATGAATGACAGGAAGGCTGTCCGTGTGGATGATCAGTTATTTATGTGAAAGGGTAAAATATGTAATTAAAAACTTTATTTAGTTAATTTAAGTTTTGTGGCTTTGATTAGTAAATTGATGGCTTCAAATAGAGCTTTCCATAGAAATTTGGGCTGTATTAGATTTTAGACACTAATCAAGAGCACAACTTTGGGCAAGCCAAGGAGTGTGTAATGGGTCAATATTACCTTGTGCTCTTTGCACTTGTTTGTTAGAACTCGTTTTTTTAAATCAAATAACTGCTCTATTCATTAAATGATAGCAAAAAAACAAGTGAATGAATAGTGTAAGGCTATAATAGGATGAGACATCGAACGGACAAAATCCCACGAATCCTTCCCGAACACATTATTTTATTCATCAATACTACGGAGTATTACTCAATATCTAGGTGAATACCTGAATTTGGTCAATAGATAACTCTCAGAATTTCAGATTACAAGAGCGGGTACACCTTTGATATCTCATGTAAGATTGAACAGAATGTCATTAATCAAAGGAAGAAAGTATTGATTTACCTCATACATAGAGATCACTAAATTAAATAGAACTTCAACAAGGACAGCTAAATTCAATAACATGACTGCAACTTGAATGGGAGTTGATCTCTTCAAACCTTCCTCAACTAAAAACCTCGTAAAATTTCTCTACGACAAGCAGCCCTGAGTCAATTGACTCCAACGGATCTTTCCGGAGACGGTGTCTCAAACAGTTAGGTATCACTGTTGCAATATCCTCAGGAGTCACCTCACCCCGTCCTTTTAGGGCAGCCAACGCCCTTGCAGCCCGGTTTGTGACTATATCACCCCTTAGCCCATCAACATTTAGCTCAGCACATACTTTTGAGATCTTGACCCGAAGATTGTGATCAAGTGTGACCGAAGAAAGGGCACGCCTAGCCGAATCAATCTGGTTCCGGAGCTTCTCTTGTTCTTCTTTGTAAGACTCCCGAAATTCCTTAGGGTTTTGATCGAAGCTAGCCCGCTCCTCTACAATCTTCACTCTCAGCTCAGCATCCCTGACGGTCCCCACCTGTGCGTGCATCCCAAACCGGTCGAGAAGCTGTGGCCTTAGCTCCCCTTCTTCCGGGTTCCCAGACCCAATGAGAATGAACCGGGCCGGATGTGATATTGAAATTCCCTCTCTTTCGACCGTGTTCCATCCAGAGGCAGCGGAGTCCAATAGAACATCCACCAAATGGTCATCCAATAGGTTAACCTCATCAACATAAAGAATCCCTCTATTAGCTTTAGCCAGAAGGCCCGGCTCGAATGCTTTCACACCCTCTGTGAGAGCCTTCTCGATGTCGATGGTCCCACACACCCGATCCTCGGTCGCACCCAATGGAAGGTCAACCATGTTGATTGTGGTCAGGACCACTGGCAGTTCTTCGCCTGTTGATATTTTCTCCCGGATTTCCACACTCATCACCTCTGGATCATCTGGATCCGAATTAAATGGGTCACCCGAAACCACTTTGATTTCAGGAAGTAAATCTACCAAGGATCGGACCGTTGTGGACTTCCCGGTTCCCCTGTCTCCCATGATCATGACTCCTCCGATCTTTGGGTCAACTACATTGAGCAACAGACACAATTTCATCTCATCTTGTCCTACTATTGCAGAAAAGGGATACACTGGCCTGCTATCTTTAGCTGCAAGCTTCTGAGCCTATAAATTACACACACAAATGCAAAATTTTACAAAAGAATAGAAATTTCTATACTCGAGTAGACTCAGTATTTTCAAGCAACGTTCTTTTTTCTCCCTGACACATACATGTTCTTTAAACTAGCCTGAGATCCAAATTCCAAATTTTTTATATTTTAACAACTCCTTCTCCATTAGAACTAGGATTTGCAAAGAAATCAGTCAACATTTTGAGCAAGCAGATTTTTTTCAATCCCTTGAGATGAAAGCAGGGGGGAAATTAAAAAATATTTTAGAAATAGAAATATTGTTTTCAACATTAGCTTAGATATTTTGCAAAACTCATATTATTTATGTATTTCCATTATAAAAAGACTAAGAATTCTAAATATGTGTGAAAATAACAAATAAACATTAACCTTTTCTTAATCGCATTTTCTCAGTTAAGACCAAACATATACTAGCACATAATTAAGTAGGGAGTAACAGTTTTTAGAATCGTTTTTCCTTCCCCTATCGCTTACCGGGATCCAAGCACGCCCTGATTTTTTAGCAACCCCAACAACTAAAACTAGCTAGTTCTAATAGCCAAATGAATGCTCTGTCAAAATTAGTGTCAATTTAAACACAGTTCAAAATAAACCTCTTAAGCCCAGAAGTCAAGATACTGGTAACAGAAACCAAATAAGAAGATAAGTGGAAGGAATAACTAAAGAAGAAAAAACACCCGATGTTGAGCAGGGGTAGCTTCAGTGGCAACATTCGAAACTGAAAAATGGAATGGAGATTTCCCCTTGTTTACTGGAAGTGCTATCCCTCCATAACACTTCTTCCCCGCGCTAAAACCTGCAATCAGTACAAAAATATAAACAATACAGACAAAATCAGGAATAAGGCTGGAGAAAACCCAGAGAAATGGGCATTATAAAATATGCCTGAGGAAGGAGGCGAGAGGAAAAGGATGGATGGGTGAGAGAAGATGGATTTAGAAGCAAGAATTGCTAGTGCAGAAGAGGTTGTTCCTCCAACGAGAGTAGCCATAGTTTGAAGTGAGTGCTTTCAGGGAAAGAAGGATTTATAGGATAAGAAGATAGATTTCTAATTCATTTACCCCGTATGATTAAATTCTTGGTCCGGCTTTATGTCTTGTGGGTTCAGGACTACTTCAGGTTACCCAGGTTCATAATTTGGCCCAATACCCACGTTACATATAGCCGCAACTCATAGACACACGGCTTAGTTTTTTTGAAAGAAAAACACCAAATCAGACACAGAAACAACGGGCAAGAACCCTTAAAAGGGCAAGAACCCCCTTTTTAAAAAATGCTTAGTTATAACACAGAAACAACCGCTTAGTTATACACCGATTTCAATTTAAAAGGCAAGAACCCCCTTTTTGAAAAATGCTCATTTTCCAAAAATAAAACTTAATGTTTAAAATATCATGAATAATTGTATAAACACCTTCTCGATATTATCTATTTTGGTACTTCAGGACCTCACGGCTTTAAAACTCATTCACAATTAAGGGTTTCAGGCTCTGCTTATAAGCGCACACACTATCTCATATGCAAGCGATGTGAGAACTTCATGTTCACAACAAACCTCTCATTGTGAGTATCGTGCTGATAACATTTTATAAACAGCTTGTGGATATTGCCCGCTTTGGCACTTCAGGACCTCACGGTTTTATGATGTGTCTACAAGTAAGGGATTCAGGCCCTGCTTATAAGTACACACTCTATCTCGTATGCATGCGATGTGGGGATTTCAGGTTCACAACAAACAAGACTTTTTAAAGGAAAAAAATTAATTATGTTAATTGAATCAAAGTTTAATACATTCGTAATGAAACCCGAGGGTTCAAAAGCCAAATTTGAAGATCATACAAAGAACATGCAGAAGATAAATCATGAGTCACCCTATTCACGGATGATTAATGTGTGTAAAAGAATTATCAGTTCACATTAGAGCCTTGTTGAATCTTTGAAATAGCTCGAGAAGAATCTGATTCCACTTCGATCAAGTCCCACCCTTGCTCCTAAATTGAGCTAAGAGCCTCCCTAATTCCAATTAGTTCACCCTCTCAAAGAAACAACCTCTTTGACCTCGACAATGACTCTCCCGCAGTGAACTGTCCACACTCATTCCTCATAACCCAACCAAGGCCACATCAGTCCTCTCTCACAGCAGCGACCACATTCATATTTATTCTTCCTGGGTAGGATGCCTCCAACACGGACAACCCGACTCCCTTGTCCACTTCCAGCAGAGTGCAATTGCTCCCACCCTTCAATAAAAAGCTTAGCTTTGTGCAAAAGAAGTTTGTTCTCCACCTGAACCCCACTCCACACTCTCTGGTTTCATTCACACCAGATATCGCAACAACGCCAAATCATTTTGCTCAAGTCTTCTTTCATTTAAGCTTGAAATTCTTGTTGCACTTGTGATACATGTCGTTTTGGTCTTGTGTCCCAGAGGCATATAAAAGGGGGCCTAGTTAGTTATTTGTTCCCAAACTGCCCTAATAATTTTTTTCTAGTTATTTTAGTTGTTTCGTTTTATTCTGCTTTCCTTATCATAGTTGTTTCCATTTATCTAGCCTTCTTTATTTTAGGCAGTCTCTTATTAATGATGATGTTTTTACTTGGGCTAAAATTTGTTGGTCTGGTCTGATCTATTTAAGTCTGGTCTAGTGTGGTCTGAATTGATCAGGTCTGATAAATGTTTGGTCTCTGTGTATTTTATAACTATAGAAATCTAATCTGGGTTGGTTTGTTTAAGTCGGGTCTGGTCTGGCCTGATCTGTACAAGTCTGGTTTTGTTTTGGACTAAAAATAGTCCAAGTAAAAACATCCCGAGTCTACAATAGTTTAGATTTGTTTCTTAATATTATTTAGCAACCTTATTTTTGCCTTATAAGGCTTATCACTTTGAATAAAATACTAAGTTTGGATTAATTAATCTTTTGATTTACTAGTGGAGTTGGAGATCACCTTCATTGCCCAGGGCAAAAAGTTAGGGTTTTCTATTCCAACATCATAACTTCCGATCCCATCTTTCATTATCAACGGCCTTGAATGAGATCATATACTAAGGCTCTTAACAACTTGGTATCAACATCTTGGACGATGGGAAATGAAACTCTTAATGTTGAAACCTTCAAAAGTTTCACGGCAGACATCAACCAGAGACAAGGGACTCTCGAGGCAAAGATTACCAATATGATAAATTCTTTTTCTGCGCAACTCACAACATTGAGAAGCAGATCGACAAGCTCAAATGATGACACCAGCCCCCATAGGAGTTCAAGCTCGATCCATGACAACCAGAATCACGACCGTGGTGATTCCAGTATCGTTCCTCGTTATTCCAAACTTGAATTTCTATCCTTTACCGGTATAGGTGTGACACCGCACCCGAACGTCCTAAAAATTAAATTAAATTTCAAAGCTTATGTATTGAATTTCCCTATTATCGAACAATTGTAAAACGATTAAAGTTTTACGTAACGTGTGATTAATAATATTACTGTTTGGGCTCGTATAATAGTAATGGACTTCCAAATAATTAATTGGGCCATCTTATTGATATTGGGGCCCAACATTCTTAAACAAAGATATATAACCCCTCGATACAAAGTAAGAACGGTCGGGCAGTCCAAATGTTATTTTAGGCCTAACCTGCTAAAAATAGCAATTATTCAAGAATGGCGTCCTAGACCCACTGGAGGGTAACCCACAAGGCTAGTAGCCCAGCTATATGATGCTAATGTCATAAATAAGTGATAGAATGATTGGAGAAGAATACAAATGCCTATGGTCTCATCTTTAGCATTGTTAAGCTAAATAATGGAAGTAGGGTCTTCTTTTATAATTATACATCATATAAATTATTGGGACCATCCTACACATATTAGATATCAATAATATGATGTAGAAGGTTGACTTGATCTAAATAAATTGGGATGAGTACAAAAAGTACATCTTATGACAAAAGGTAAAAACAATAGGACCTATCTTTTCACTTTTGGAAGTATTGGTGGATATTTTGCTCCCAAATTAACTAGGGGACATAAGAGTGCGCCCCACACCTTCCTAGAACCTGAAAAACAAGGAGAATAAGTTAGAACACATAAATGGGGCGGACCTATTTAGTTGAGAGCTCAAACAATACAAAAAGAAATAAAAGAGGAGGATCATCCCATGTTTGATTGCAATCAAACATCCCACCCTATCTTTTTGTGAACCACATGCTTAGATATCATTTTGAGAGCTCCCAAACACTCCCAAAAATCCCCCATTCGAACCCCAGCAGATAAGAGAGAAGAGAGAGACTCACAATCCAAAGAAAGGGGGATAAGAGCAACTGGCCGCAGGAGATTTTCCAGTGTGTAGGCCTTCTTGTTCGACTCGTATCTAGAGCTACACCCATCCAAAAAGGGCGTGTGAGGTGTACACTGAAATCTCTCAAGAAGAGGAGTCCATATACGTACGGTTTGAAGAAAACGGAGCAGTTGAAGGCCTCCAAATCGTCCGAACAAAACACAACCTCGCAGAATACGTTTTTGTATTCAAACTAAGTTTGACTCCAAAACTTTCCTTTCTATTGTCTAAATCATATAAATGATTGGAGAACTATTATACACTGTTTCAAGTGTATAAAATGTTATTATAAAGTTACTTTATTTGTTGTAAATGTTAGATACTACCTAGAACAAACCTTGAAAAGTTAGGAAACGTTTTCGCCGGAAAAACACCCATTCTAGGGGCTGTTTTTGTATCATTGGATAAGTGTTGAGCGAGGACCTTTAGGAGGAGGTTAAACCCTCATTTCTAAGCAAGGAATATTTTCTCAAACTTCCTTGATCGAAGCTTTGGTCATTGGATCAAGAAGGGAAAGTTTAAAGCTCAATTAAGGTGAGGATCGACATCTAGTTGCTTACAACTTGTAGGTTAAGCATGAGATTACCTAAATGTCTAAATCATGTTTTTCATGGATTATGATGACTGATTATTGATGAAATATTGATATATTTGATAAGGAATGAAATTGGAAATGATTTGGAATCTTATTGATAAAAATGGAGTTAAATGAGCTATTAATGAACTATTATGTAAAATAGGCATTTTTACTCATGTGTGAATTGTGTAGATACATAAATGAATATTTATGTATTACATTGGATGCTTAGGTTGCTGACACATATCTCTAAATATGTAAGGATTTACAAATGGAATATATGATTGATAGGTATAATCTTAATAGTATTGAAATACTAGTTAATGATTCTTTGTAATTGTTAAGGAATTGAATCTAAGGATTTGATTGTAAGTGAAGTACTTGAATGTGATTCAAATGACTAAATTGAATAAGTATGAAGCTAAGATCTTGTTATGGGTGAAGAGCACTTTGTCACGGTGCATCAAAATAAATTCAATACTAAACACTTATACGTAGTATAGCGTAGTAGAGTTCGTATCCACAGTGAAAAGAATGATTTTCTTTTTATGAAACTAGTAATTAAAAAGGGGGGTTTTGGTTTTGAGTGATTTAATTCAATTAAGAAACTAAGATGAACAACCTATATGTGTTTAATTCAAGAATAAAAGGGACTTGGCTTTGCTACTTTCCACTTGTTGATATATTTTAGTTGATCATTGTTATATCTATAACTTATCCCCTCTCGAATACTCAATCGAGGAGTATCTCCAATTCATCGAGGGTAGTTATTAACAACGACTGTTCATTAATAACCCTTACTATTAATCAAATATAGAACAACGCCGTATACCGATATAATAGTAGCATTCAATCTTTTTAACTCCTTGATGAAATCAATTGAGATTGATAACCTTAACACAACGGTTTCGGTTTAACCAACAAAATTAATCCCTCTTAAGTCTATTAACCACGACCGTGCATTAATAAACCGAAGTTACTTACACAGTATACCCTGTAACATGAAACAGGTCACATCAAGGGGTCTTCCCTTCCAATTTCTTATGCAATGTCCCTTTTTCAGTCATCACCCTTAGGATCCTGCAGAATAAAATGAAATACTTCTCTCATTCTCTCATTTTGCCTTGGTACCCTTTCGGGTTTTCAACCCAGCTTCCTACATTTGTTTGTTTTTTTTTGTTTTTTTTATAAAAATCTCACAAACTCACTCTTATTTTTGCTTTATTTTTGCTTAAGCTGCCCTTTGTGGGTTTTCAACTTAACAAGCTTTCTTTTTTTTTTTGTTTTTTTTAATAAGATAACAAGAATAAAGAGTGTGAATGTGAACATACCGGGAAGATCTCCCCCACCACTAGTCCGTGGCACAGTCCCTAGTGCCCGCCCGCATCTCCGCCATCGAAAAATCCTCCATAGCCCCTATATTGTGTATCCTCGTCCATATGATCCCCACTGTATCCGTCTTCCCCGCCTCCACCACTAGAGGTCGAGCCACCAAAATAACCCCATTCAGTGGGGTTATACCATGAAGGTGTCGGAGGAGGAGTGGTCATAGAGGTGAAGTTTCCCTGATGTGCGATATAGGAGTAGATAGGCCCAAAAGTCCTCCTTTGGTCCTCTTCATATCGGCGCCAATCTTCTCGCCTTTGTTCTTCAATCCTCTCGAAGCTGTGCCTTTGCTCATTTCTGTACAACCCGACTTCCTCCCGAAGTTGGGTGTAATTGAGATTAAGAGCATTCATGCTGTTTAGCATTTCTTGCTCAAAAGGAGAGTATTGATGAGCATGGGGTTGTGGGCGAGGTTGTTCAGGAATGATGGGTGGTGCTTCAAGTGCAGGCTGTTCATTGGCGGCTTCATTGTCCCCTGCCTCATTTTCTGGGGTGCAAAATGTCACGCCCCGGACCTAGCCGGACACGTCAACAACCCGCCGTACAGTACGAATAGTCAACTGCAGTCCAACTCATCCATACTATACAAAGCGTCATGAATATCATTCACACATAGTACATCCATAAACAAACATAATGTAAAACATTCATTTAAAACAGCGGAAGCATTAATACAATTGTTCAAGCCACACTTGGCATAACTAGGCATACAAGCCCCCAAAGTAATTATTCAAAAAAATAATATCCATGAGCATTGTTATAATTATTTTGAAAACAGGAAACAGAAGAAGCACGAACCACGTCTTCTCCCTTGAATATCCCCGAAGCAACGGGCGCCGGTAGCAACCTTCAAGTTCTACCTGAAACTGTGAGGTGGCCTCCCCCGTGAAGGGGAGGTCAGTACTTGGAAATATTTGACAAGTACAATAGCAACTATACTAAGTATAATAAACGTTTTAATTTCCAAGACCCTCAAAATAGGGTGATATCATAATATAAATAACAATTTATATTCCCCACTTATTATCTTTATAATAATTGAATCTATTTATCTGTCGGCACACGGCCCTTCTTATATGTTCCTTTTCATTTATCATTTGCACAACCCAACCCTTGGGTCTTATTATTTCTACGGGACTTGCTACCGCTGTCCGAGACCTCATGAGGCTCCCGGTTCGGACTCCAACATCCCGCCCCTGGACTCGTACCCATCATCCCGTAGGAAGGTAAGGCCCTTCAGGGTCCTATCTTATGTGTTACCGCTACCGGAACCTAGTTAGGTCTCCGATTCGGATTCCACCCTAACCCGTGATCACGATGTAAGTCCATGCTATCCAACCCCGCTCTCTAGAGTCGGGGAGGGCCATGGTCCTTACTTATTTCCATAATTCAACCGGCTATCCACAAGGACTACCGAGCCCACCCGTAGGCCAATCCTATATCTAGGATCAATTTAATATTTACATTATCTTGAGTATCCCTTAAGGCCTACCCCTAGTATAACTTAAAGTTCATACTTTCCTACCTTAAAGCATCTCTTAAGACTACTTAAGGCATAACATTTCACAATCCAACCTTTGGATCAATCTTAACAACATTTCATTTTAATGTCCAACTAGTATCTTAATACTAGTCAAATTAATATCAACAAACCAAGTTCTCAACTCATAGTCATATAGACAATTCCAACTGATTTTCCTTTGAAAATATCATTTATCTCAATATTCAAAATATCACTTTTAATCACTCATATATTCTAATATGAAGAAAAAGTATATTTCAACATATGTTTCATAATAAATTCCACTTTCAAGTCAACATACTCATACCACATGAACATACACAATTTACTCTTAAATTTGTATATCATGCTCCTTTTTCTTTAGAAATTTAGTCTTTTCATTTTTAGGCATCATTAATCATTAATAATCCATAAAAACACATTTAATTACCTTCGGTAATCTCATGAAATTAACTCACTAATTATAAGCAATATAGTCAGCCATCCTCACCTTATGAAGTGCTGAAATAGTTGCCTTAGCGAAACCCCCTCGATCCGTCCTCGTTCTAGGCCGTTCAAGAGTGAAAAATCTGGGAATCAAGCGAAAGCCGGGCGACTTTCGTGAAAGCCGGGCGACGTTCGTTCTCCTGCAACACGAACAGCTCCGTATATGTGGCGGTTTCCGGCGATTTCGACCCCTATCGATTCACCAACTCTTCTAAGTTAATTAACACCACTTTATAACAATATTCTACACTTTTAAACGTGTAGAACTCGAGGTTTAATCCCCCATATGATTTCTTAAAAATCATACACAAAAACTAGTTAGAAGAACCATATGTGCTCTTACCTCAAGGCTTAGCTTTTTCCTTGAAATAAAATAAAAAGAAAAATTAATTGCCTTTCCCCGGCAACGGCGCCAAATTTGACGAGCACTTTGTCACGGTGCGTCAAAATAAAATCAATACTAAACACTTATCCGTAGTATAGCGTAGTAGAGTTCGTATCCACAAGGAAAGGAATGATTTTCTTTTTATGAAACTAGTAATTAAAAAGGGGGGTTTTGGTTTTGAGTGATTTAATTCAATTAAGAAACTAAGATGAACAACCTATATGTGTTTAATTCAAGAATAAAAGGGACTTGGCTTTGCTACTTTCCACTTGTTGATATATTTTAGTTGATCCTTGTTATATCTATAACTTATCCCCTCTCGAATACTCAATCGAGGAGTATCTCCAATTCATCGAGGGTAGTTATTAACAACGACCGTTCATTAATAACCCTTACTATTAATCAAATATAGAACAACGCCGTATACCGATATAATAGTAGCATTCAATCTTTTTAACTCCTTGATGAAATCAATTGAGATTGATAACCTTAACACAACGATTTCGGTTTAACCAACAAAATTAATCCCTCTTAAGTCTATTAACCACGGCCGTGCATTAATAAACCGAAGTTACTTACTTGTGAAACCACCAACGATTATCCATCGGTTCGTTGATCGTTTCTAGTAATAATTAATGTCGGAACGTTAACTAATCGTCACTTAGCAACCCTCCAACATTAATATAGAATGAGATTAAGGGAAGAATTAATAATCAAGAGAAGAAGTTAAGAAAATAACTCACAACTTTAATAATCAACAAGCTTCAAGAGTAAAACCAAGAATGGAAGTTTAGCTCCTCATTTGGAGACTAAACATAGCTAGAAAAATATAAAGAAATGCTATTCTAAACTGAGCTAAAGAGAATGGAAGAAGGGATGCTTTTTTGTGAAGAAAAAATGTGCTATTTATAGGTGTTTTTCAACACCTTTGGCCGGGTACCCGACCGGGTTTAGTGCTTACCCGACCGGGGTACCGGTCAAAATCAGATTATCTCCAACGTTTTTGTGTTTCAGCACGTTAAAATGTCCCCGGTCAAGTCAGACCCGACCGGGTCAAGTAGGGGACCCGACCGGGTTTGACTCAAAAATCAGATTTTCTTTATTCGGGCGATCCTTGGCACATTCTGGTGTTCCGGGTCACATCTGACCCGACCGGGTCAAGTAGGGGACCCGACCAGGTCTAGCCATTTTCTCAAGCATCTGGTTCTCAACTCAGACCCGACCGGGTGTAGTGCATGACCCGACCGGGTTAGCGCTCCTGGCCATTTTTATCTTCAGCTTTTCTCCTTTTCCTAGCTAAAAAACACTACTACTATTCTACAACTATAAATGAAAGCAAAAACAATTACAAACAACATAAAACAAATGTTTACAAACTAACAAAAGAGGGAAGAAAATCCACACAAAGCTAATACAAAAACATACATTTATGCACTATAAATTAGTGCATATCAATGGGCAGTCCTTAAGGATGTCCCAAAATAGATTGTTGTTACCTCAATTCTAGGCATAGGTTTGCTTAGGAATTGAGTCTATGCCATGGCACGGTGATGTACTTGAGTTGGACTTTAGAAGTGCATGGATAGACAAGTGGTTGTGATTGGTGACATGCATGGTGATGTACTTGAGTTGGACTCTATAAATGCATGGGAGATTTGAGGCTGTAGCCTATGATGTGCATGGTGATGTACTTGAGTTGGACTCTAGAAATGCACGGTGGAGTAATTAACTTGTGTCATATGATTTGCATGGTGATGTAGTTGAGTTGGACTCTAGAAATGCACGGTGGAGTAATTAACTTGTGTCATATGATTTGCATGGTGATGTACTTGAGTTGGACTCTAGAAATGCAAACATATGTGTTAGGATTGGATCCTATGAATTGTCGTGACTGGTAGTCACGGGGTATTGGGTTGATGTTTTGTAAACAAACCTTGGGCCTACGGGCCGACTACTTGACTTTATATATAAAGTAAGTATATTTTGAAAAGGGGTAACTTGGGGTTATGGCCTAGATTATATTATCACCCTATTTGAGGGTCTTGTGGTTAAAATACTTGTTATATATCTATTAGATGCCATCCACACCAGTACTTTATATCCGTATAGAGTACTGACCCCCTTTCGGGGGGCGTCCCACCACCATTTCCGGTTGAAGCTAGATCTTGCTACTTGTGCTCGTTGATCGGGTGATCATCTCAGAGAGAAGACTTGGTTCGTGCTTCCTCCATTCTGTTTTGAACATTTATAAACATGCTCATGGATATTGTTTTCATTATAGAGCCCGTGTGCTCATGTTTGCCCCGTGTGGCATTTGTTTTCAAACTATGTTTTCCGCTGCGTATTGAATTACTTATTATGTATGTTTATGGATGACTTATGTGTGAATGATATTCGAGACGCCTTGTATAATATGGATGTGTTAGACTACGGTTGACTATTCGTATTGTACGGCGGGTTGTTGACGTGTCCGGATAGGTCTGGGGCGTGACAATTTAATTTGTATGAGAGACTTAGTCCATAAACTACATAATGAAGACCCAAAATTCTCTTTTTTCAAATGATTTTGAAAACCATGAGCATAAATGTTTTGTACTTATAGAACTTTTAGTACTTGAGTTGCAAGGTCTCTAATTGTTAAGATAGTACCCTTAGCAATTGGTATGGCGGCAATTTGAGCCAAGTAGTGTCTTAAGTACCCATCCGTCAATTGACATTTGATACGGGTCTAATGACTCTTTCCAAAATTTCTTTCAGAAATGGACGGTGGTGGCAGGGTTACAAGAACGAACCCGACGGGCCGTGCACCGGTGACGACTGGGCAGGGAAGCCGTGGGGCCTCTAGAGTGTCTAGAGGGGCGAGCCATGGAGGCCGATCACAGACCGTGAGCGACGGTCATGTTGACACCGAGGATGAAACCTACTGGTCCTATAAGGACTCGATTTACCAACTGGAGACCGAGCCGGTTGAGACCCCTTACGAAGGGGACGACGATGATGTGAGTGATGAAGAGGGGGGAGAATGACTTCCTAGCAAGAATTGAGGCGTTGCTCCAGCAATACCAGCGGGAGCGCGAGGAAAGGAGGGAATGTCGAAGGCACCGAGGAGGGCAACCTTAGGGTGGGGCTTCAAGAGGAAGAAGCTATGGTGACTCTAGGGCCCACATTGAACCACATGGGGGCCGGGGTGATGGAGGTCCAATCATAAGGATCTCAAAATTTCTCAAGGAGGCGAGAGACTTGGGGTGCAAACCCTTCAATGGAACAGGTGACATCTCGTTCGCCGCTGAATGGATCAAGAGGTTGAACGAAGCAGCCCTTGATATGAAACTCCCCCCAAGTTTAAACTAAGGGTGGCAGTGAGATTGCTTGAGGGGATGGCGTCCACATGGTAGGACGGGGCCAAGGGCAAGTATGGCAGGACCGTGACTTGGGAGAATTTCTGACATGAATTTTTTGCCCAATACTATTCTGATTTTGAAGTGAATGCTAAGAGGAGGGAGTATACCCTCTTGACCCAAGGTGGTAAAATGACAGTGAGGCAACTTGAACACAAATTCAGGGAGCTCTCGGAGTTCATACCGGAGTATGTCTGTGACGAGAACCGAATGGTTAATCACTTCTGGGATGCCTTAGACTTGGAGGTGCGTGAGAGGGAAACACAGTTGCCTAACATGACCTTTAGCCAAGTAGTCAAGCAGGGGTTGAAAGGAGAGACGGAATGGGAAGAAAGAAAGTTGAAAAATGCCGAGAAGGCGAAAAAGAGAAAGTGGGAAAACCATGGACCTCAAGGTCCTAACAAAAAGGGGAATCATGGAGGAGGAGGAGGATCCTTTCGGGCACCCCCACTGCCATCTAAGGGAAGCCAAGGCCCGGGCGGGCAATCACAAGCCTCGGGGATGACTCGTTGCAAAAATTGCAAGAGGAACCACCCGAGAAAATGTCGTGACCCTCCTAGATGCTACCAATGTGTAGGGGAGAGCAAGCCCGACCCAATCCGATTGACCCGATCGGATATATCCGAAATTTTTATTTGCATTGGGAAACCCGACCCGAAATACCCCAACCCGAACTGATTCTTGCAGCGCGTGACTTAAGCGGGTAGCGGGTAGGGTTATAAATTAGGCTACCGACCCGCCCGACTACCTGAACTAGCGTAGTATATACTCCGTATACTATTTTGAATTATTATGCATGTTCAAATATTTCAATTATTGTATGCCAATTACAATATTATGCATGTTCAAATATTTCAATTACCGTATTTGTACAACTATAACTTTGAATGTTGCATTGTTATAACTTTGAATGCTATTTTGACCAATTATCATTTTATTTATCATAATATCATATATGCCAATCATCGTATATTATTATTTTACATGTTCAAATATGACGATTACCGTAATTATACAACTATTACTTTGAATGTTATACTAGTATAACTTTGAATGATATTTTTACCAATTACCATTTTATTTATCACAATTTCAACAACAATAAATTAAAATCCGAATGGACCCGAAAACCGAATTAACCGGACCGCAACCCGGTCTTCTTCAACCCGAAAACCCCAATAATTTTTTTTGATAGGGTAGGGTTCGAAATTATCAATCCGATAACCGAACGGGTTTACAAATTTTGAACCCGACTCGCCCGAACCCGACCCGTGCTCTTCCCTACCAATGCGGGAGCACCGGGCACATGAAGATGAGTTGCCCACAACTAGGCGGAGCAAGGGCATCGGGACAAAGTAGTGGTACTACAGGGGCGCGAAATCAAGTCGGGGCTTCCCAAGCGTCCAGGGGGCAAGGGGGAGCAAGCGCGAGCAACGCGCCGTCCGTGAACCAAGAAAGGACACAAGCTAGAGTCTATGCAATGACGGAGGCGGATGCTCAAGCTAACCCGGACTCCGTCGCAGGAATAACTACTTAAGTACTTGTATTCTATCCATGTTTCATCCATAAAATGGGGTTACAAGTCCTAGGGGTCGATTGCAAAAAGCCATAGGATCAAACCGGGCGATTTCGGGTGAAATCGGGATGACTTCTGCCAATCATGTCGTGTGCATGGCCCACGCACGCATGTGTACCTCCGTGCGTACCTCCGTGCGTGGGTGGCAGTAGCCATCCGGGGAAAAAAATTCCTGCACGCACGCGTGCGTAGCTGCACACACGCCGTGAGTAGCTGCACACACGCTGTGCGTAGCTGCACGCACGCGTGCGTCCCTCCGTGCGTGGGTGGCAGTAGCCATCCGGGGGTAATTGCCTGCACGCACGCGTGCGCCCCCCCACGCACGCGTGCATTCCCCCACGCACGCCGTGCGTGGCACCCAGACTTCCCAACGTCAATTTTTCGCACCGATTTGCGACGTTAAGGCCTCTCCTTGATCCCAAACATGTGTATAAACATAGTAAACCTCTATAAATGTATATAGATGGTAGGAAGGCATCTTACATGACTTATAAATGTAGGAACACTAAAGATTAATGGGAAAGATGCGCGAATCCTTATCGATACCGGGGTGCAACATTCATTCGTGAGTGAGGCGTTCGCCAAAGGCTTAGGGATACACTCGATACCGATGACACAAACCCTAGTGGTATCAACACCACTAGGAGATGACGTTGAGAGAACTTATTATTGTCCATCTTGTGAGGTGGAAGTCGATGGCCAAACCTTGATGTGTGATTTCGTACCGCAGAGCATGATTGATTTTGATGCGATCCTAGGGATGGATTGGCTAGAAAAGCATCATGCTAGGGTAGATTGCTACACGAAGGTTTTAGAAATTGAAGGCAATGATGGGAATGCTGTCACGCCTCGGACCTAGCCGGACACGTCAACAACCCGCCGTACAGTACGAATAGTCAACCGCAGTCCAACTCATCCATACTATACAAGGCGTCATGAATATCATTCACACATAGTACATCCATAAACAAACATAATGTAAAACATGCATTTAAAACAGCGGAAGCATTAATACAATTGTTCAAGCCACACTTGGCATAACTAGGCATGCAAGCCCCCAAAGTAATTATTCAGAAAATATTATCCATGAGCATTAATGTAATTGTTTTTAAAACAGAACGGGAGAAGCACGAACCACGTCTTCTTCCCTTGATTCCTCCCGAAACAACGGGCAATGGCAGCGACCTTCAAGTTCTACCTGAAACTGTGAGGTGGCCTCCCCCGTGAAGGGGAGGTCAGTACTTGGAAATATTTGACAAGTACAATAGCAACTATACTAAGTATAATCAACGTTTTAATTTCCAAGACCCTCAACTTAGGGTACTATTATATTATAGGCCATAACCCTCGGTTACCCCTCTTTCTTTTAACTATACTTACTTTACATAAAGTCAAGTAGTCGGCCCGTAGGCCCATACTCATTTAGAATTCATCTTTCCCATTCCCCCGTGACCGCGAGTCACGATAACCCCGTGGGGTCCCATCGAGCCCCAATTGTATAGCATGGGCTCGGCCCAACTACATCTCTATACAATCCTCTAGCTCAATATATCATATCAAAATTTGTATGGCAAGGGCTCGGCCCAACTACGTTTCCATACCAACCATAACTTCGTGGCAAGGGCTCGGCCCAACTACGTTTCCACGGAGGTCACATATACATGGCAAGGGCTCGGCCCAACTACGTTTCCATGCTAATCATATTACATGGCATGGGCTCGGCCCAACTACATCTCCATGTCATCCTAGAGTCCAACTCTAATTATTCTCATAATCAAATTCTCAAGCAAGTCCTATGCCTAGAATCAATTCCCGTAGGTGGCCTTTAGGCCTACCCCTATCACACCTTAGTGTTCATACCATTCATCCTTAAGTATCTCTTGAGACTACTTAAGGCATATCTATTCACAATCCTACCTCTTAGGATTTGTTTCATCATTTATTTATATTAATTCCCCGACTAGTATTTTGATACTAATTGGATAACCTTAGAACATGCCAAGTTCCTATTTCCCAATTTGCATTTCATTTCCGTTGATTTCTCAACCCAAGTATAGTTTGATCTCAATATCAAAAATATCACTTTAATCCATTCATGAATTTCCTACATGTAGTAAAGTATATTTTATCACGATGTCATCATAGTAATTCCATTAACATGCCGTTCCATTCATTTCACATAATCATACACAATTATTCTAAATTTGTATATCATGCTTCACTTACTCATTTCCATATTATTTTCATTTAGGCATTATTAGTCATTAATAATCCATGAAAATCCCATCTAATTACTTTAGGCATTCTTATGAAATTAACTCACTAATTATAAGCAATATAGTCAGCCATCCTCACCTTATGAAGTGCTGAAATAGTCGCCTTTGCCAAGCCCCTCGATCAATCCCCGTTCTAGGCCGATTGGAGGTGTAAAAACTGACCTGCTGGGCAAAAGCCGGGCGGCTTTCACGAAAGCCGGGCGGCTTTCGTGGTCTGCAACTACGACTAGCTCCTTTGAAGTGGCGGTTTCCGGCGGTTTCGACTCCTATCGATTGGCCAACCCCCCTAAGTTAATTACCACCACTTTATATCAATATTCTACACTTTTAAACGTGTAGAACTCATGATTTAATCCATCATATGATTTCTTAAAAATCATGCACAATAAAACTAGTTAAAGAGCTATTTGGTGTTCTTACCTCAAGCCTAGCTCTTCTCCTTGGATTCTCTAGCTTCTTCTTCCTCATTGAGGCTTTGGGAACTTGGTTTCCTGGAGGTCCTCACCTCTTGTGTCGGTCATATGAGTGTAGGGGTGGAGAGAGGGTGCCTTCTCAATCAACACAATTGATTTGTGTGAGATAGGACCCTTGGCATAAGTTTTTGTCTCAAGGAGACTTCCTCCCTCCCCCTTGTGCGTACCAGCACGTCTTGCTGCTCCCCTCCCCCATTATTTGATCAATCAGCACCCATAAAAACGTGGGGTGACCCCCACTTATGTGGGAGGTCATCCCATTACGTCCCGGTGTGTACAATCGGCCCCGAAAGTTGTATTTCTCGGCCCGTTTTAATCATATTTTATTTTATCGGACCATATAAAATATATCACGTGTTCCCAATAATTATGGGCCTTTAGAATAGATTTACATTCCTCAACATTAATTTTGGAGCCTCCGAAACTCATTTCGGGCTGTTATCCGCTCAATTTTCGATACCGGTAATTGGGCCCTGTTTGACCGACCGGTCAACTCCATGCCTTTCTTATGGCCCAAATAGGATATCCATCACCATATAGATGTCATCTAGACCAAGATGAATATAATATGGGGTTCGGGAATTATCGGGCGGCCCCCCGGTCCGGGCGTGGGCCCCACATGCAATTTACTATTCACGTAAAAGAAATAATTAAATTTTACAACCACGCAAATTCATAAATCATTCTTCAAGGTTTATTACATAATTTACTAAAAGTAAATATGCTTGGGGGCGATGCTACAAATGCCCTATGCTTTGAGGGTGATCGAGGCAAATCAAATAGTTGCGTCATATCCGCTGTGAGAGCGGGGAGTATGATGAGAAAGGGATGCCACGCATATCTAGCATACGTGGTGGACAAAAACTAAGGAGGAACCAAATCTCGACGATGTAAGGGTGGTTTGAAGTACCCGAATGTCTTCCCTAAAGACCTACCGGGGCTTCCACCCGATAGAGAGATTGAATTTGTGATCGAGGTTGAGCCCGACACCAAACCAATCTCTATAACGTCGTACCGAATGGCACCTGCGGAACTGGATGAGTTGAAAACCCAATTGCAAGAGCTATTGGATAACGGTTTCATCAGACCGAGCTATTCACCGTGGGGAGCACCAGTTCTTTTTGTGAAAAAGAAGGATGGGACTCTACGTATGTGTATTGACTACCGACAATTGAACAAGGTCACCATCAAGAATAGGTACCCGTTACCTAGGATTGATGACTTGTTTGACCAACTCCGAGGAGCAACAGTATTTTCAAAGATCGACTTGAGGTCAAGGTATCATCAACTAAAGATCAAAGAGAGCGACATACCGAATAGTGCTTTGCGCACAAGGTATGGTCACTTTGAGTTCTTGGTTATGTCGTTTGGGTTAACGAACGCCTCAGCGACAGTCATGGACTTGATGAACCAAGTTTTTCATAAGTACTTGGATCAGTTTGTAATCGTGATCATAGATGACATCTTGATTTACTCAAGGAATGAAGAGGAGCACGAGAAACACTTGGTTCTGGTTCTTGAAACACTACGAGAGAAGCAGCTCTATGCCAAGTTCTCTAAGTGTGAGTTTTGGCTTAAGGAGATCGGCTTTCTCCGGCACGTGGTTTCTGAATCAGGCATTGCTATGGACAAAGAGAAGATTGAGGCCATCACAGAATAGGAAAGACCTAAGAACATGAATGAGATTCGTAGTTTCCTTGGACTAGCGGGTTACTATAGAAAGTTCGTGGAGAAATTCTTAGTTTTTGCATCACTATTGACGAAGCTCACTCGAAAAGGGGATAAGTTCATATGGGATGACCGATGTGAGAGGGGATTCTGAGAACTGATGAAGAGGTTAACTGAGGCACCGGTACTCGCCTTACCAAAACAAGGTATGTGGTACGATGTCTATAGCGATGCGAGCATCCAAGGGCTTGGATGTGTATTAATGCAGAATGGGAGAGTGATTGCCTACGCTTCACGACAGTTGAAGAAACACGAGGTAAATTATCCTACTCATGACTTAGAATTGGGAGCAGTGGTTTTCGCACTAAAAATATGGAGGCATTTTCTTTACGGAGAGACATGTCACATATACACTGACCACAAGAGTTTGAAGTATGTGTTTACTCAGAAAGAATTAAAAACGAGACAACGACGGTGGATGGAGTTGATAAAGGACTACCACCTAGTGATTGATTAGCATCCGGGGAAAGCAAATGTTGTGGCCGATGCCCTTAGTCGGAAGAGTTCATCAGGGGCATTGATAACCAACTTGAGGGCATTGAGCGCCCAATTGGAAGTATCTACTAATGGCGCCTTGGTGGCGAGATTTGAGGTGAGACCTACCTTACTTGATGAGATCAAGAAGGGGCAGGAACTAGATGATGAGCTCAAGAAGGTCCGAGAACCCATGCTAGCGGGGCTGGTAGACGATTTTCGTGAGAGAGACGATGGTCTCTTATTATTCCGTGATCGAGTGTGCGTACCATCGAATGAAGAGCTCCGAAAGTCCATTTTAGAGGAGGCTCAATCATCGGCGTATGCTATGCACCCGGGAGGCACGAAGATGTATAGGGATCTAAAAGAAAGCTACTGGTGGTCTGGTATGAAGAGGGAAATAACAGAGTACATCAGTCGGTGCCTTACGTGTCAGCAAGTTAAGGCAGAATATCAGCATCCAGCGGGCTTATTGCAGCCACTTTCCATCCCTGAATGGAAGTGGGAACATGTGACTATGGATTTCGTGGTAGGCTTACCACGGACGATCAGGAACTATGACGCAATTTGGGTTGTTGTTGATAGGCTCACGAAGAGTGTACACTTTTTACCTATCAACACCACTTACCCACTCGAGAGGTTGGCCAAATTGTATACGGATGAGATCGTGAGGTTACATGGTGTTCCGGTGACCATCATATCCGACAGAGACCCACGATTCACGTCACGTTTTTGGCCAAAATTTCAAGAGTCTATGGGGACGAGGTTGAAGATCAGTACTGCTTTCCATCCACAGATGGATGGGTAGTCTGAAAGAGTTATACAGATCTTAGAAGATATGTTGAGGGCTTGTGCATTGGAGTTCCAAGGGATTCGGGACAATCACTTAGCACTTGTGGAGTTTGCCTATAACAACAGTTATCAGGAGAGTATAGGCATGCCTCCATAAGGAAGCATTGTATGGGAGGAGGTGTCGTACACCGTTATGCTGGGATGAGGTTGACATGACCAAACTCGAGGGCACTGAGTTGGTTGAGATCACCAAGTCAAAGGTGAAGTTGATTTAAGAGAGACTCAAAGCGGCTCATGATAGATAGAAGAGTTATGCAGATAAGCGGAGGAGAACCTTAGAGTTTAAGGTTGATGACGAGGTATTCCTGAAAGTTTCTCCTTGGAAAAGAATCATTCGATTCCAAAGCCGAGGGAAGCTAAATCCTTGCTACATAGGGCCATTCAGAATTTTGGAGAGAATTAGGGCTGTAGCATATCGTCTACAGTTGACACCAGAGTTAGAGAAGATACACAATGTGTTCCACATATCTATGCTGAAGAAGTATGTACATGATCCTTCTCATGTATTCGAAAAACCGTCGGTGGAAATACGTGAGGATTTGAACTACGCCGTACAACCGGTCAAGATCACTGATAGAAGGGTAAAGAAATTGAGGAGTAAAGAAGTTCCAATGGTTAAAGTCCTTTGGAAAAGTGACCGAGTTGAAGAAGAGACTTGGGAAACAGAGGCTTTGATGAGGGAGCAATACGCTTTCCTATTTAAGTAGCATTGTGAATTTCGGGGACGAAATTCCTGTTAAGGGGGGGTGAACTTGTGACACCACACCCGACCGTCCTTGAAATTCAAATTAAATTTCAAAGCTTTTGTATTGAATTTCCCTATTATCGAACAATTGTAAAATGATTAAAGTTTTACGTAACGTGTGATTAATCATATTACTGTTTGGGCTCGTATAATAGTAATGGACTTCCAAATAATTAATTGGGCCATCTTATTTATATTGGGACCCAACATTCTTAAATAAAGATATATAACCCCTCGATACAAAGTAAGAACGGTCGGGCAGTCCAAATGTTATTTTAGGCCTAACCTGCTAAAAATAGCAATTATTCAAGAATGGCGTCCTAGACCCACTGGAGGGTAACCCACACGGCTAGTAGCCTAGCTATATGATGCTAATGTCATAAATAAGTGATAGAATGATTGGAGAAGAATACAAATGCCAATGGTCTCATCTCTGGCATTGTTAAGCTAAATAATGGAAGTAGGGTCTTCTTTTATAATTTTACATCATATAAATTATTGGGACCATCCTACACATATTAGAGATCAATAATATGATGTAGAAGGTTGACTTGATCTAAATAAATTGGGATGAGTACAAAAAGTACATCTTATGACAAAAGGTAAAAAACAATAGGATCCATCTTTCCACTTTTGGAAGTATTGGTGGATATTTTGCTCCCAAATTAACTAGGGGACATAAGAGTGCGCCCCACACCTTCCTAGAACCTGAAAAAAGGAGAATAAGTTAGAACACATAAATGGGGCGAACCTATTTAGTTGAGAGCTCAAACAATACAAAAAGAAATAAAAGAGGAGGATCATCCCATGTTTGATTGCAATCAAACACCCTACCCTTTCTTTTTGTGAACCACATGCTTGGATATCATTTTGAGAGCTCCCAAATATTCCCAAAAATCCCCCATTCGAACCCCAGCATATAAGAGAGAAGAGAGAGCCTCACAATGTCTAAATCATGTTTCATGGATTATGATGACTGATTATTGATGAAATATTGATATATTTGATAAGGAATGAAATTGTAAATGATTTGGAATCCTATTGATAAAAATGGAGTCAAATGAGCTATTAATGAACTATTATGTAAAATAGGCATTTTTACTCATGTGTGAATTGTGTAGATACATAAATATTTATGTATTACATTGGATGCTTAGGTTGCTGCCACATATCTCTAAATATGTAGGGATTTACAAATGGAATATATGATTGATAGGAATAATCTTAATAGTATTGAAATACTAGTTAATGATTGTTTGTAATTGTTAAGGAATTGAATCTAAGGATTTGATTGTAAGTGAAGTACTTGAATGTGATTCAAGTGACTAAATTGAATTAGTATGAAGCTAAGATCTTGTTATGGGCAGTCCTTAAGGATGTCCTTAAGCATAGGTTTGCTTAGGAATTGAGTCTATGCCATGGCACAGTGATGTACTTGAGTTGGACTCTAGAAGTGCATGGGTAGACAAGGGGTTGTGATTGGTGACATGCATGGTGATGTACTTGAGTTGGGCTCTAGAAATGCATGGGAGATTTGAGGCTGTAGCCTAAGATGTGCATGGTGATGTACTTGAGTTGGACTCTAGAAATGCACGGTGGAGTAATTAACTTGTGTCATTACATTTGCATGGTGATGTACTAGTTGGACTCTAGAAATGCAAACTATGTGTTAGGGTTGGATCCTATGAATTGTCGTGACTGGTAGTCACGGTGTATTGAGTTGATGTTTTGTAAACAAATCTTGGGCCTACGGGCCGACTACTTGACTTTACATATAAAGTAAGTATATTTTGAAAAAGGGTAACTTGGGGTTATGGCCTAGATTATATTATCACCCTATTTGAGGGTCTTGTGTTTGAAATACTTGTTGTATATCTATTAGATGTCATCCACATCAGTACTTAATAGTCGTATAGAGTACTGACCCCCTTTCGGGGGGCGTCTGTAACACTTGAGATTTAATTTAAATGGATTAATAGTACTACTCATACCAACAAGGTGCATCTCCTTTTAAGGGAGCTCATTAGCCAAGAACTCCAAAGTTAAGCGTGCTTGCACGGGAGTAGTCTTGGGATGGGTGACCCCATGGGAAGTTTCTCAAGGCGCGAATGAGTGAAGACAAAGTGTGCGGCAAAGGCTAGTGGCGATTTGTGTGGACACTACTAGAGGTCAGAAGTAACTACCTCGGGGTTTGCGGGGCCGGGGTGTTACAGGTGGTATCAGAGCCACCTTGCGATAGTGTGTTGACCCGTTGGATATTGGGCGGACACTTAGCGGGGCAAGATTCTGGGGTTTGGTTGAGATTGGTTTACGGGCGCAACGAGGACATTGCGTTTCTAAATGGGGGTGATTGTAACACTTGAGATTTAATTCAAATTGATTACTAGTACTACACATACTAACAAGGTGCATCTCCTCTTAAGGGAGCTCATTAGCCAAGAACTCCAAAGTTAAGCGTGTTTGCACGGGAGTAGTCTTGGGATGGGTGACCCTCTAGGAAGTTTCTCAGGGCGTGCACGAGTGAGGACAAAGTGCGCGGAAAAGGCTAGTGGCGGTTCGTGAGGACAATACTAGAGGTCAGAAGTAACTACCTCGGGGCCTGCTGTGATACCTTGAAAATTTGAAATAAAAATAAATAAATAAATCAGATAAGTTATATCTGATAAATCAAATAAAAGTAATATCAAAATATTTTGTATTATACTTGGTGTATAAAAATATACGCACACGTCATGCAATAGAATTAAACACTTATGTTGCATCAGAAAAATAAAATAAAAATAAAAATGAAAATAAATCAGATAAAATATAGGTGACAGAATAAATAACTAAATAAATAAAAATAATAGTAAGAATATTATAAATTACTAATAAAAGTATCAAAATGATAAATGAAAATATCAGATCATAAAACAATCTCACATGCTAAGATCACCTACCAAATCATGTATATACATTATGTACATATATACATATATACATACATTTATATGTAAAAAAATACATTTAAGTAAGTAAAATAAAAATAAAAGGAAACATAAATATCAAGAGGAATCAAATCAGGAACTAATACACATGTCATGTTCATCAACTACCAACCTATCATTATGTATAAACATTATTATTTTTATTATTTTATTATTCATATAATTATCAAATAAATAAAATAAATCATAATAATTCATCTAAAATCCAGAATGATCCATCTAGACCTATAAATAAACCCCTTAGCCATCCCAAACACTTCAAATCAGAGAGATAGAAGCTATATATACATACACACACACACACACACACACACACACACACACACACACACACACACACACACACACACACACACACACACATATATATATATATATATATATATATATATATATATATATATATATATATATATAATCTCGCCGGAAAACTTCTATATATATTATTTTACGTATAAATCTTCTTAAAACGATAGAGGAGGGTCGTGAGAGGTCTAGGAATACTTCCCAATAAATTCCAGACCGATTCGTAGTCACCGGAGTTTCTTAGACGTCACCGGAGTGGCAAACCTTGGAAACGGGTCTTCAGAAAAGACACGATTTGGCCGTAGATAGGGGTGGCGGAGGTTCTCCTCGACTTCAGGATCATTTTGAAACTCTAATCGTCGAAATCCGTTACCTGTAAGTCAAGTTATAGCTTGCCGAAGTTTTCTAATTTCCTGCGAAGTCGCCGGAATCGCGACCTGGAGAAGATGACCCAGTTGGCTGGGTCAAAACTTTTGGGTCGGGTCAGTTTAATGGGCCAGTTCGGCCCAGTTTCGATAAAAATTAAAAATAAAATAGTAAATCAAATAAATAAAATCTAGAAAAATATAAATTAAATACCTAGTATAAATATACATATTTGGACCAACCATAAGTAAAGGATAATATTTTTAGCTATTTTTAATTGATTTAATTGTAATTGGGCCAAGTTGTACACATTTAACAAAATATTAACTAAATAACGAAAATAATTATGAAATAAATATTGGAGTAAACTAGATTAAATATATGAACAACTAGGACATTTGGGACCATTTATAATTAATAAAATATATGATTAGTATATTTAATTGTAATTAAAGCAGTTAATAGATATATGAAATTAAATGAATAAATAAGAGAAATAATTATAAAATAAATATATGGTCAACCTGAGTCAAATATAGATCCAAAATATGGTTATGGATGGTTATTAATTTATAAAGTTGATTCTTAAACTAGTTAATTTAATTGGTCCATATAAAACTAGTTAAGTAATTAGATAAGGAAATTTTGATATTAATGGTGAAATAAATAAATCAATGAGATTGAAAATAATATTCTGCTCTAAAAATGATGTTTGGAATAAAATAAGGAAAAGAAAATAAAGTTGGGTTAGCTAGCATATATGAATGACTATATTTGGACTTAATAAATAAATTATTGAATTAGTGGACTAATTAAATTAGTTTGATTAAATTAATAATTATTATTCTTGATTATTATTGATTCTAATTTCATATAAGTTGTTAAACTATTTGAACTTATAAAAAATTAATTGATTAATATAAATAAATATAAGTAATGGGTACTTAATAATTTAGTTAATTGATCTTATTGGACTAGTTTTACTAAATCAATTAATTTAATGGATAAATTAGTTAAATTATGGACTTGGTAATATTGTTGGAATTTATAGTACAAATAGAAAATTAAAACGAAATTAGAATTTAGTTATTGGCCTTAATTGAATTGGATTAATATATTTAGATTTATTGATATAATTAAACTTATTTAGTTAATGAAGTTAGTTCAATTAAATTAGTTAATCAAATAAATAAATTTGGAGGGTGGGATTAGTTAATGTAATTAGGTTAGTTAGTATAAATAATCTAGTGAGCTAATTAAAGTTGTTATTGAGATTAGATTATCATTAATGATTATTATTTCGAATTATTTCTTACGCTAAATTATTATTAAAAGATTTATTAAATAAACTATATAAGTCATGTAAAGTGAATTTCGGACTAAAATTAATTATTTAATTCGAAATAATAAAATTATTATGTAATTAAGTTAATTAGACTAGTAAATTAATCAATCAAATAAATTAAAGTAAATTATGGAGGGGATTAGTATGATCAAAGAAAATAATAAGGTGGACTGAAAATTAACATTTTAAATAAGGTTTATGAATCTAACCTAATAGTTATATTTAAAGAAGGAATTATAAAATTAAAATAATTAAAGATGGGATAGATAGGAAATAACAAAAATAATAGAATAGTTATTAATTTAGAATTTTGATATATATTAGAAGGAGAATTCAAGTGAAGACCAAGTTAGAGATTTTATTAAGGGGATTATCGCAATTTAAGGTAAGTTTCTCTGCCAATCCAAAATTGTTTCCTCGTATTATATGCTCATTATGCATTATGTAAATTAAGTATAAATTATGGAGTATGTGTATGTGATTTTGAGGAATGCAAATTAATAGTACTTTTGGGGTATTAAATATTTTTAAATACCTTTGAGACTATTTAGAGAGAGTGAGAAATTTTTTTGGAAGTACGTTTAACGTCAAGATAAAATTTACGTTTTCATAAGAGGTGAGCACCCGGGAGATATCCGAGGTGTCGGTTTTCCACATCCGAATAAATGTGGAGGGTAATTAGGGTTGCTGCTAGTAAGAAGTACAATTTGAGTTTGAAGTGACATTTGGATCTATGATCCCTTTTAAGAAGAAGTCGTAGTTGTAGTCCATAATCATTCAAGAATTTTAAAGGTGGGGTAGTTGGTAGACTGAGTCCCGGCTACTCGTTATGACTTACTACTCGGAGGGCTTGGAATCCCTTTTAGGGGGTGTGCACACTTAAGGTAGTCGTTTCGTTTCCATTAGCAGTTGTGGTACCGGCAAAAGTCCAGGGGTGGCCGTACATAATAACGTAACCACCGGGCTCAACCAGAGTGTTGAGCACCGCCCTTCTAAATTACTAGGAAGATAGAGAAGAAGTGAATTTTGAGAAATTCTAAGAGAAGAGTTACTATAGTATTTTCGAAGAAGTGATTTTGAGAAAAAAAAATCAAAGAGAAAAGAATTTTGGTGGAGTGTGTCATTTTTATAGTATTATATGAAAAAAAAATATTTTTTGCCAAACTTGATTATTTTACGGGGTTAGGTAGTACTTACTTAGCTCTAAAGCTAATTTTTGTTTCCTTTTCTTTGTTTTGTTTTCTGCACTTTATTTGTGCAGGTAATGATGACTATGTTGACTGATGATTGCACGCGTCCTAGAGCGGTTAAGAGATGCCTTAGTAAAACCTAGACATGAATGAACATTTTAGTTACATTGAACATTTGTTTCTTCATATTACAATTAATTATGACTGTGTTGTTTTAGTTGCTTGTGCATCCGGTTAAGAGGTGATCGGATGTGGCGGTAACACCCGTTTCCCTATTTAAATTATTTCCGCTGCAAGATTTTTATCAATTTCGAGTAAATAAAGCAAGTTTATTATCAATAAATTAGTATTTCAAGTATTATTTTTGGGCAGGAAATTGGGGGTGTCACACCTGCGAGCTGGGGTGTTACAGCATCCCACCACCATTTCAGGTTGAGGCTAGAGCTTGCTACTTGTGCTTGTTGATCGGGTTGGTGATCATCTCAGAGAGAATACTTAGTTCGTGCTTCCTCCATTCTGTTTTGAACATTTATAAACATGCTGATGGATATTTTTTTCATTATAGAGCCTGCGTGCTCATGTTTGCCTCGTGTGGCATTTGTTTTCAAACTATATTTTCCGCTGCGTATTGAATTACTTATTATGTATGTTTATGGATGACTTATGTGTGAATGATATTCGAAGACGCCTTGTATAATATGGATGTGTTAGACTGCGGTTGACTATTCGTATTGTACGGCAGGTTGTTGACGTGTCCGGATAGGTCTGGGGCGTGACAATAGGTGACCCTCTGAGTTGGCTGAAACATTAGCGGTTCCTTGCGCACCAACAAATAGCTCCAATGGCATGTGTGGGGTTGGCCACCTTCCACATGGTGGGCGATGTTCAACCAGGGCCGGCCATTAGGGGAGTTGCCCTAGGCAAGTTCCTAGGACCCTCACTTTGTGAAGGCCTCAATTTTTAAAAAAAAAATACTATGTAGGTAGTACTATTTCTTCTAAAATAAAATATGCTTTTAGTTTTCCTTTTTGTGTTATTCTAAATTAATCTTCCATTCATTTCGAGAAATAAAATTATGATTTTTATCATTTTATTTTTCTACTTAAATCTCAATCACATATTTTCCTTTTTATCAATTTTATTAATTAGCATATCAATCCAAGCAAATTTTGAAATGAGGATGGTATTTAAGTTGATATCATTACCATAATGTGTAGTATAACATTAGAATTTATTTAACATTTTAGTTGATGGTACCATGGATCGCAATCATGGCCCAAGAATTATTTTAAGATAAGCCCATCATTGGGATCAATCCATTAATCGGGATTAATAATAAATAATAGCCGCTGGGCCTAATCAGGAATCCAACCCGCGAGAGGAACCCACAACCAGGTCAGGCTGAACAGCAAACCTTGAGCCTGGACAGAGTTCTAGCTAGGTCAGACTCTGCCTAGGGCTTATGTGGCAGGTTATCATTTGAGAATAGCTATCTGGCAGCGACAGGGAATAACGGAAGAAACGTGGACCTTGAGAAACAATGATTGCACAACATTTGAGATGTTACGGGACTCTATTATAACTGATTGAATTAAATGTATTAGTTTCCTCCTAGAATCCAGAACTTAAGGTCTATAAATACTTCCTGTACACATCCTACTAAGGATTCGAATTCCAGAATAATAATATTGTCTTACACTGCCTAAATTTCATATGCTGTCGTAGATTACCTCTTGTAGTTAGAATTAAACTCCATCATTTGGTTCTCTCGTTGAGAGAACGATTTACAACGACAATGGTTGGATCACACGGTCACAACCTTGTTGGCAAAAATCAAGGTGGTGCTCGAATGGATCAAATCGTGACTGAAGACGAAGCATCGCTCTCATGGAAGAGCGATTTCCGGAGAAGGAATGACAACATGGTGACTGTAAGGAATAAATGTATTTAGATTCTGCTTCTTTGCAGGAGAGTTTCTGACAAGTTTTGAAGGAGCCAACTCTGATGCACCCATTTCTGGTGCATCCACTTCTGATGGAGTGCATCTATCATTTTTCCTTTTCTTTCTTACATCCTTTGCAATCTGGGATTGCTCAGGTTGTTCAGAAGTCACAGAGGGCTTCGTGATGTTCTTTTTGGCAGCAGGTTTCAGTTTGACAGCCTGTTGTTCCCTTTTCTTCTCCAGCCTTTCTTCTCTCTTCAGTTCAGCAGAGATGGCTATGTTCAGTTTGGGAGATGCAGTTAGGAACAGGGTTTTGGAGTGATCAACTGGGGAAGGGTCCCTGAGTTGAACTCCATGGGCAGTGAGGATGGCAGACAGAAGGAGGCCATGGCCCATCTTTGTTGAGAAGAGGCCAGTTTTCTGATCCTTCTTCTTGATAAATTCAGTCAGAGAACCGAAGATTACCTCATCCCAGTTGATGTTCATTCCATGATGAACAGCAAAGATAGCTTTGCAGTTAGCCTTGTTGATTTCATCAGTTGAGCCAGTTTTGCACCACAGGCTCCTGTGCAGAATAACAACCAGCTTTTCGAAGTCCTTCTTCAGTAGGAACTTCTTCATGTAGAGTCTGTCCAGATTGGAGGCCTCAGGGCGGCAGTAGGTCTGGGCAAATGCTTCTACTGAGACCTCCACTGACTCTAGGTCAATGAGAGTGGGAGTCTCAGGGTCTTGAGAGTCCAGTTGGACTCCAAAGAATTCATTCAGAGCATCGGTATTGAGGAAGATGCTCTTTCCCTGCACCTTGGAGTGAACTCCGTTTTTGGTGATGGTGGCGTTTAGATAGAATTCAGCCACATCCCTGGTGCTGAACTCTTCATAAGGGTGAGCAACAATCTTGCTCAGCTGGGATTCATTCATCCCTTGGATGATTTTCACCATTCTTTTCTGATTTTCTGCGAGTAGAGGAAGTGCAGACAAATCAACCTTCATTCCGGTAACCACATTGGCCACAATAGTCTTGGCTTCTTCTTTTGTGAGGTCGTTGATGTTGATGAAGTTCATTTTCAAAAGGATTTCTGAGAGATTCAGGAGTTTGGGGGATTTTTGAAGCTAGTACGTTTAGAGAGAGAAATGACAATAGCGGTTTAGGTTGAAGGAGATGGATATAAATGGTTTTGGATTAGAGGACGTTTGGGATAATTTATGGTTTCGAGGTATCATTTAAAGAAATGCGGGCGGAAAACGTTTTCGTTAACGACATAATTAATCAGGGGTATTCTGGTAAAAGACCCGTTCAAGTTAAAGGTCTTGCCCGTTCCTAAAAAAAACATAAGTCCACAAGGATCTCTGAAGGACTTCAGAAAAGGATCCTTGTATGAGAGAAGGAGGTTCTCTGATGAGAGGTGCTCGGGTGATCAGAAAAGGGGTATTCTGGTGTGGGGTTTTCTGATCCAAACAACAGTTCTGGTCCACAGCAATTCTGGTTCAAGCATCTCTAGGAAGATCATCCATCATTCCCAGTTCTTCTCTTAGTTTGTTGAATCTTGCCTCTGGTAAAGGCTTGGTTAAGATATTCGCTACCTGATCTTCTATAGGTACATGTTCCATACAAATATGCTTCTTTTCCACATGATCTCTGATGAAATGATGTCTGATCTTGATAACCGCTTTCGCGGCGTTGTAGTAAAACGGAGTCTAACCTTTCGGTTTTTCCCCGAGTATCGTCTCTTGAGGAATGACGGAGGAGTTTCTTGATTTTCAGCTCAGTCACAGGTTATCGCAAATTATTGAAAGCTTTCCAAATTAAAACTTTTGATTGATTTTCTAAACTAGTTTTTGAAAAATAAAGTAATTAAATTATGCAAATACTAATGATGGCTCAAAATTAAACTAAATGAAAAATATTAAACTCTAAATGGATTGATCAAAGAAGGGCAATGAATTGAATAATTAGAAATGGATATATTCTTGGACCTAGTAATTAGGGGAATTAAAACAACAATTGGACTAATAATTTCTTTTCTCATAGACAAGAATAGAAATTACTTTTATTAATTTATCCTATTTCTAGGTTTCATTAATGTATTCAAAAATGGTTGGCTTGAATTAAATTCTAATCTCATAGACAAGGCAGAAATAATTCTCCAAAATTTTAATTAATAAAAATAGTCAAATTCATTAACTAATTAAATTCATTATTTAAGCAATTTGAATTTATTTCTCACAGACAAGATGTAAATCCATTTCATTAAAATTATCCTATTTCTAGGCCTTATTAATGTGCTTGAATAAAGTTGGCTCAAATTACTTTCTAATCTCATAGACAAGTTAGAAATAATTTTCCAAAATTTAATTAATGAAATTGACTAATAATTATTAATTACTAATTCATCAAATTGAATAACTAGCTCAATTAATTAATTTTAACCCCTAATTTTCGGCTAACAAGTCAATCCATATTCCTTTACTCAATTCATGCCCAAAACAAATTTAGCTACTAAACATTATTTTTGCATTCAACAATATGGTAAATAAATTAAACATTAACAAGGAATTACACATGTATAATAGCAAAAATAAGATATTGTCAAAATAAACTTTCTGGAACTACAATATGACTTTTTGGAATTTTTCACGAATTTCTAAACCTAAAATCCAATTTTAACCCTAATTGATAATTTTCCCACTTTTAACTATAAAATACAAAAGGCAATTAAAAATAGGCTAAATTCGTTCTAAATTTTTTGTTGACTACTAGGGGTTATATTACAGTGAAATAAACTGGAATTAGGGCCGAGACTATTTTTTTTTTCTATTTTTGTGTAATTAATTTAATTTATGCAATAATAACACCTAATTACCGAAATTAAATAAAAATTACTTGCACTTCGTGAAAATTAACTTTCTTCATATAAATAACAACCTTGAGGCTAGTGAACAACTATATAATTAATTGGAATGAATTCAACATCAACAACTATTTTATTTAATTTATGGAAGAAAATGCGAAATACTAGATAAATATTCTGGAAAAATTCGAAGAACAGATCGAGAAAAAAAAGCACAGATTCAGATTCTACTCGTTGAGAAGATGAAAATACATATAAAGAACTTATAAATTGGAGCTAAAATGAAAAAGATATGAAAGATTGAAGTTGAAGGTGCAACAATGGTGGAAATCAGAGCTTTGAAGAGGAAGAAGAAGACCTTTTTGAACTAGTTTCGGGCTAAGAATGGTGTATTTGAGTTCAGAAAAAATCGGGCTATTTATAGCACCAAAAATCTCGCAGGCCTCCAAACAGGCGGCCGCCTGCCGCCTTGCTCCAGCCGCCTGCCGTCACATCGCACCGACTGGTTGTTCGTTTCGTCGTCTTGTGCCGCAGGCGGTCATCGAAGGCGGCCGCCTTCCGTCCAGTGTCGGCCGCCTTCCGTTTTTCTCCGGTTCGGTCAAATTTCCAAAAAAATTGATTTTTTCAAAAAAACGGAAAGCGGCCGCGCAGGCCTCCATTTTTTGGCCGCCTGCCAGGCCGCCTATGAGTTTATTTGACCATCTTGTTTTGTATTTTGTGCTCTTCAACTTTCCCTTCTGGACCACTTTGAAATTCTGCTTGCTTCTTTCGGTATGATATTATTTTTCACTCAAATTGACGCATTTTGTGCTTAATTGACCCGAAATTTCGTCAAACATATCATGGACGTGATTTTTACCTGATTTCATGAAACTTGAACCAAAATATATAAAACATGCCTTGTTTTTCTATTTTCCAATCCAAAATCGCTTAAAATTGATAAGAAAAATAAGTACAAAATTGGACTTATCAATCTCCTCACACTTAAGCGTTGCTTGTCCCCAAGCGACGAATCAGTTGCAAACACACTCAGAAAGGTAAAAACTTATTGTATTACAATCGAGTTGCTATTACAGAAATAGAAACAAAAACCCCTTATTTTATTTTCAATTTTTAAACAGTTTAGAAAAATCACCCAAAATACAAGAATTTAAAATTATTATTACTGAATAAAAAACTATTGATTATGTTAAACCACCAATCAATTCCTTATCCCAAGGTTTTCATTATTCTAAATTGGACATTTATCTTATTCACAAATTATGTTTTTTTTGCCTCTTGTCCACTCTTATTGGCGGTGTTATCCCATGGTAGATGCATATTTCATTCTCACAGACTATGATTAACGAATGAAACAGAGCCCCTTTTCGGAGATGGAATTGTCCTTTAACAATGAGTTTTGAAGAGATTTATTAATACTAGTATTTTTTTATGAATAAAATGAATGTCCTATTAAAACAAAATTAGCCCTTTACATTCGCAACCAAAACCCATAACAATTTCAAGTTTTCTAAAAATAATAATAAAAGTAAATTCTTATAATAAGGGTGATCCTCTAAGCTATTATGTGATTGATAACAATTGAGAGGTGAATGTTTCATATCAAAAATAGTAAAAAGATTGATCTAAAACAAGGTTTTAACTATTTGAGTGTAAAACACAACCTCCTCACACTTGAGCTGGACCTCGTCCTCGAGGTCTCATTTTAATGCACAAAGTTTTAGAAATAAAGGCACTTTTTTTTGTTCTTTCCTCACACTTGAGTTTTGAAAAGATTTTGTGAAGAGGAATAATGAAAACATGAATAAAATTGTTTTAAAAATATCGTCCATGATCAGTTTTTTTTTGAAATCGGGTCAAAGCGTTCAACTCACAATTTATTTATTGAAGCACCACCTGCAATCACACAAAACAAATAAACAAAGTTATGAAAAATCTGGGTTGCCTCCCAAGAAGCGCTTCTTTAACGTCACTAGCTTGACGTTTGAGAGAGAACTTTCTGTAATGCAAGTCAGTCGTGGAGCACTCATCATTAGTGCCTCCACCTTATCCTCCAGGTATGCCGTCAGATGGCGTAGACCTTCGAACTCTCGTGACCACCAAAATGTGACATAATCTTCAAAGAACACATCGTTCGAACATGAAATTAACACATATCCTGCATCACTCTCATTAGTAGAATCAACAATTATTTCAGGATTAGGTGCCTCTGGTTTCTCCAACCGCTCAAATGGAGTCATCAAGGTAAAAGTAGCGTGACTAGAGATTTGATACTCCTCTTGATAAGTTTTCTCTTCTTCATTTATGCCCTCAACATGAAAATCGCAAAGTTTAGATTCTGTGTCACTCTCTAAGAATGCATCCCAACTTCCTAACTCACTAACCCCACATATATCATCTAGGCAAACAGATCCTTGCCTAGAACAACTATGTTCGTCATGATTGAGTAGGGAGTCAAAGAAGGCATCATCGGAGAATGTTTCCTCCAAATCACACGTTTCAATAACAACTTCAACAGGCATTTGGGCTTGTGTACGATGAACATCTTCATTAAGGCTATCCTTCAAGGATTCTTCAGGTGAGAGATCATCCATAGATGGTAGGGTAGGACCGGTGTCACAAAGTATCTCCTCGTCTATGGTCTCTTCATCAACTTCAGTGGGCACTTCCAGAATGAGTTCTTTAGGACTAAGTTCTATGAGGACAGACTCTAGCTCAGTAGCAATTAGAGGCTCAAAAGAAATAGGGGTGCAAAGAGTTTCAACCGCCTCACCCATAGTTACCGCTGCCTCCTCCTCAGATTTAGCACCTTCCTCGTATGTCTCCTCTTGAATTTTGTGTTCATTATCATAAATGATTTGTTCACACAATTTCTTGATACTCTCGTCACGAGATGCTAGTTCAATCCTCGCGCTTTTTAATTCTTCCACAAACTCGAGCAAGGATGATTTCAATTTTTCGAGCTCGTGTCCAGGAAAAGGTGAAATTTCAGAGTCAACCTCGTAGGAGTACTCGTTTGTGCCGGTGTGATGATTTTCTAGCCCTTCGTGGTAATTTTCATAATAATTAAAATTATCATGATAATTACCTTGATAGGAAAAATCATCATGGCGTTCAAAGTTTTGCCCTTGGTGGAAATAGTTATCTTGAAATTGGTAATCTCCATACCCCAAAGGTGGATTTTCGCACCATTGATTGTTATCCTCATAACCTTGCTCATAATATTCTTCATTTTGATTATTTTGGAAAACTTGTTGTTCATTATATGGATAGTGATATGGTGGATGAGAATGAAAGTGTTCGCTTGAGTAATCCATGAGAAAATCTCAAGCAAACACGTGAGAACAAAACAAAAAACAAATAGAAAGTCTCCCTAACTTGAATTCGCCCATGCTAAAATCAAAATCAAGAATTCACCGTGCCATTCCCCGGCAACGGCGCCATTTGATAACCGCTTTCGCGGCGTTGTAGTAAAACGGAGTCCAACCTTTCGGTTTTTCTCCGAGTATCGTGTCTCTTGAGTAATGGCGGAGGAGTTTCTTGATTTTAAGCTCAGTCACAGGTTATCGCAAATTATTGAAAGCTTTCCAAATTAAAACTTTTGATTGATTTTCTAAACTAGTTTTTGAAAAATAAAGTAATTAAATTATGCAAATATTAATGATGGCTCAAAATTAAACTAAATGAAAAATATTAAACTCTAAATGGATTGATCAAAGAAGGGCAATGAATTGAATAATTAGAAATGGATATATTCTTGGACCTAGTAATTAGGGGAATTAAAATAACAATTGGACTAATAATTTCTTTTCTCATAGACAAGAATAGAAATTACTTTCATTAATTTATCCTATTTCTAGGTTTCATTAATGTATTCAAAAATTGTTGGCTTGAATTAAATTCTAATCTCATAGACAAGGCAGAAATAATTCTCCAAAATTTTAATTAATAAAAATAGCCAAATTCATTAACTAATTAAATTCATTATTTAAGCAATTTGAATTTATTTCTCACAGACAAGATGTAAACCCATTTCATTAAAATTATCCTATTTCTAGGCCTTATTAATGTGCTTGAATAAAGTTGGCTCAAATTACTTTCTAATCTCATAGACAAGTTAGAAATAATTTTCCAAAATTTAATTAATGAAATTGGCTAATAATTATTAATTACTAATTCATCAAATTGAATAACTAGCTCAATTAATTAATTTTAACCCCTAATTTTCGGCTAACAAGTCAATCCATATTCCTTTACTCAATTCATGCCCAAAACAAATTTAGCTACTAAACATTATTTTTGCATTCAACAATATGGTAAATAAATTAAACATTAACAAGGAATTACACATGTATAATAGCAAAAATAAGATATTGTCAAAATAAACTTTCTGGAACTACAATATGACTTTTTGGAATTTTTCACGAATTTTTAAACCTAAAATCCAATTTTAACCCTAATTGATAATTTTCCCACTTTTAACTATAAAATACAAAAGGCAATTAAAAATAGGCTAAATTCGTTCTAAATTTTTTGTTGACTACTAGGGGTTATATTACAGTGAAATAAACTGGAATTAGGGCCGAGACTATTTTTTTTTCTATTTTTGTGTAATTAATTTAATTTATGCAATAATAACACCTAATTACCGAAATTAATTAAAAATTACTTGCACTTCGTGAAAATTAACTTTCTTCATATAAATAACAACCTTGAGGCTAGTGAACAACTATATAATTAATTGGAATGAATTCAATATCAACAACTATTTTATTTAATTTATGGAAGAAAATGCGAAATACTAGATAAATATTCTGGAAAACTTCGAAGAACAGATCGAGAAAACAAAGCACAGATTCAGATTCTACTCGTTGAGAATATGAAAATACATATAAAGAACTTACAAATTGGAGCTAAAATGAAAAAGATATGAAACATTGAACTTGAAGGTGCAACAATGGTGGAAATCCGAGCTTTGAAGAGGAAGAAGAAGACCTTTTTGAACTAGTTTCGGGCTAAGAATGGTGTATTTGAGTTCAGCAAAAATCGGGCTATTTATAGCACCAAAAATCTCGCAGGCCTCCAAACAGGCGGCCGCCTGCCGCCTTGCTCCGGCCGCCTGCCGTCACATCGCACCGACCGGTTGTTCGTTTCGTCGTCTTGTGCCGCAGGCGGTCATCGAAGGCGGCCGCCTTCCGTCCAGTGTCGGCCGCCTTCCTTTTTTCTCCGGTTCGGTCAAATTTCCAAAAAAATGGATTTTTCAAAAAAACGGAAGGCGGCCGCGCAGGCCTCCATTTTTGGCCGCCTGCCAGGCCGCCTATGAGTTTATTTGACCATCTTGTTGTGTATTTTGTGCTCTTCAACTTTCCCTTTTGGACCACTTTGAAATTCTGCTTGCTTCTTTCGGTATGATATCATTTTTCACTCAAATTGACGCATTTTGTGCTTAATTGACCCGAAATTTCGTCAAACATATCATGGACGTGATTTTTACCTGATTTCATGAAACTTGAACCAAAATATATAAAACATGCCTTGTTTTTCTATTTTCCAATCCAAAATCGTTTAAAATTGATAAGAACAATAAGTACAAAAATGGACTTATCAGATCTCAATGTGCTTTGTCCTGGAATGAAGTACAGGATTCTGAGTGATTGCAATGGCACTGGTGTTGTCACACAGCAATTTGATCTCCTTTGCTTGAATGCCATAATCCTTCAGCTGTTGCTTCATCCAGAGTAATTGAGCATAGCAACTCCCAGTTGCAATGTACTCAGCTTCTGCTGTACTTGTTGAGATTGAATTCTGCTTCTGGCTAAACCAGGAAACAAGCCTTCCTCCTGGCATTTGGCAATGACCATAGGTGCTTTTCCTGTCTAACCTGCAACCTGCAAAATCTGAGTCAGAGTAACCAATTAGTTCAAAGTTACCTCCCTTTGGATACCATAGGCCTGCATTTGGATTTCCTTTGATATATCTGATGATTCTTTTTGCAGCACTAAGATGGCTCTCCTTGGGCTTTGATTGGTATCTGGCACAGATTCCAACAGAGAATGAGATGTCTGGTCTGCTTGCAGTCAGATACAACAGAGATCCTATGATTCCTCTGTATGTTGTTGCATTGACATCCTTTCCTTTATCATCTGGACCAATTCCTTGTGAGGTGTTCATGGGAATCTTCACTGAGGATTTGCCTTCCACTCCAAACTTCTTGATTAGATCTCTAGTATACTTCCCTTGATTGATAAAGATTCCTTCTGAAACTTGTTTGACTTGTAGTCCTAGGAAGTAGTTGAGTTCTCCCATCATACTCATTTCAAATTGACTCTGCATCACTTGAGAAAATTTCTTGCACAGTTCTGGATTAGTACTACCAAATATAATATCATCAACATATATTTGTACTAACAGAATATGATTAGCAACAGAGATTTGAAATAGAGTTTCGTCAACCTTTCCTTTAGTAAACCCATGGTTCACTAGGAAAAGGGACAATGTGTCATACCATGCTCTGGGAGCTTGCTTAAGACCATATAGGGCCATTTTAAGCTTGTAGACACAGGAGGAGTGAGTAGGAATGACAAAACCTGGTGGTTGTTCCACATAAACTTCTTCTTCAAGATCTCCATTCAGAAATGCACTTTTGACATCCATCTGGTAGACCTTGATGTTATTGTAGGCAGCATAGGCTAGAAATATTCTGATGGCTTCCAGTCTGGCAACTGGTGCAAAAGTCTCATCAAAATCTATTCCTTCTTCTTGGCAATAACCTTTAGCTACCAGCCTTGCTTTATTCCTTACAATGTTGCCATCTTCATCAGCTTTATTCTTGAATACCCATTTGGTTCCAATGACATTCTGGTGCTTTGGCCTAGGAACAAGTTCCCATACTTTGTTCCTTTCAAATTGAGTCAGCTCTTCTTGCATTGCATTGATCCAATCTGAGTCTGCAAGAGCTTCTTCCACAGTCATGGGTTCCATTTGAGATATGTAGCAGGTAAGCATTGCTTCTCTCCTTGTTGTAGCAGATCTGGTTTGTACTCCACTTCTGATCTGTCCTATCACCTGGTTTGGGGGATGATCCCTTAACCAAGTTAGGTCAGGTTCTGATAAGTGTTGTCTTGGTCTCTCTTGCTCTTCTTCAGGTTCTTCATCACTATCCTTGTCTTGTAGGATGGGATTCTGGAGGTGGATTGGTATGGCAGGATTGTTGACCACTTCTGATGTGGTTACCTCTGGCGTTTCTTCTAGATTCAATTTCTCCAAGTTCTCTGTTATGTCCTCAACAACGTTGAGATCATCAAACTTGACATGAATCGATTCTTCAACAAGTAGGGTTCTTTTGTTGAGTATTCTGTAGGCTTTGCTGGTGCTGGAGTAGCCTAAGAATGTTCCTTCATCAGCCTTTTCTTGGAACACTTTGAGATGTTCCTTTCCATTATTGAGTATATAGCATTTGCCTCCAAATGCATGAAAGTAGCTGATGTTAGGTTTCCTTCCCTTCCAGAGCTCATAGGGGGTCTTCTGATGAGTTTTGTGAATCATGCTCCGGTTCTGGGTGTAGCATGCAGTGTTGATAGCTTCAGCCCAGTATCTGTAAGGCAGACCTGATTCAGCAATCATGGTCCTTGCAGCTTCCTTGAGTGTTCTATTTCTTCTTTCTGCAACTCCATTCTGTTGAGGAGTTCTTGCTGCAGAGAGTTGATGCATTGTTCCATTTTGATCACAGAACTCTTGTATTACTTTGTTGACGAAATCTGTTCCTCTATCTGATCTGATAGATTTGACTTTCTGGATCTGCTCATTCTGAAGTAGTTTCAACAGAGATGGTAGTTTCTGCAGAGTTTCATTTTTCTTCTTCAGAAAGATTGTCCAGGTGTATCTTGAGTAGTCATCCACCATGACTAAGGTATATGTTTTTCCACCAACACTTGGGGTTTCTACTGGTCCAAATAAATCCATGTGAATCAGATTTAAAGGACTAGTAGAGAGGTTTCCAACAATGGGCTTGAAGGAGTTCTTCACTTGCTTTCCTTTCTGGCATGCACTGCACAGACTCTACTTCTTGTACACAATGTTGGGGATGCCATCAACAATGTGATCCCTTGCTAGTTTGTTGATTGTTTTGAAATTCAGGTGGCTCAGCTTCTTGTGCCATTCCCTGCCGAGTTTTGAATCTCCTTTAGCTAAAAGACAGATTCCACCCTTTGCAGTAGACCAATCAACAACATAGATGTTTCTTTTCCTGGTAGCAGTCAGTACCACTTCCATAGTTGTCTCATGCTTGACAGAACAACCTTCTTTGGAGAATTCAACCGTGTAGCCTTTATCACAGAATTGGCTAGCACTAAGTAGGTTGAATTTCAGGCCTTTGACATAAGAGACATCTTCAATGATTATCTAGTTTCTGATCAGCTTCCCTTTTCCTTTAGTTTGACCATCTTTGTCATTACCACCAAAGGTAACTCGGGGCCCTTTGATTTTCTGGAACTCTGTAAGGCAACTCTTGTCACCTGTCATGTGCCTGGAGCATCCACTATCAATGTACCAATCTTGTTCAGGGATAGCTCCAGCACACAGTTCCTACAACAATTAAAAGGAAGATTTAGGAACCCAAGCACTGTTGGGTCCTAGGGGGTCATGCAGTCTTGGCAGTCGGTACCACTTTGGTCTCATCAGGTGAAACCTTGGCGGGTGGTACCCATTGTCCACCTGGTAGTCATAGTAAACGGAAGTGTGATTCACTTTGGGCAGATGCTTGTGAGGATCATGCTTCCGGTTTACATACTTCTGCATAGCCTTTTTGGTTGGGTAGAAGTCCCATATACTATCAAGAGCAGAGGAATGATTAGCTTTGGGCTTCTTAGGTTGACCAGCCAGCCTTTTCTGCCTGAAGTTAACCTTCTCTTGATATTTGCCTTTCAGGTGATCATTTCTGGCACGGTTATCATGAGGTTGTCTGTCAATAAATGGTCTTTTATTTTTGTTATCCTAAAAACCCTTTCTGTTGTTAGGTTTTCTGCCAGGTTCATTATTTTTCAAAAAGGGTTTATGTTGAACCTTTATCTTCCCTTTTCCTGGTCTGACTTCCTCATGAACAACCTTGGTGCCAGATACACCAGCTTGACAAATGGGGCTAGAAATCAGTGGCACTATGACCTTATCTGCCTTAGCAACACTGGTGCTAGGCATTACAGAAGGCTCACCTGATTCTGTTGAGCCATATCCAAGGCCAAAACCAGAGCCAATTTGTTGATCAAGTACAAACCTTTCCATTGAGGCTTGGACCTTCTGGTAGGTTTTATACTTGATCTCAAGAGGCTCTATCTCCCTTATTCTCTTTAGAAGAGAAACATTTTCAGCTCCCAGTTGATCTCTCTCCTTAATCAGAAGATTGATTTTGATCTCAACCTCCTTTCTTAAGTCAAGGATTTCAACCTTAAGCTTACTGTTTTCTTCTTTAACAGAGGAATAAGTGGCTTGGATGGCTTGAAACTCTTCCCAAAATTCTGACATTGAATCAGAATCAAAGGCTCTGCCTACCGAAGAAAAACTAGAGTTAGAAGTAGAGGATACCTCATCATCAGATTGACCCATAAGACATAGGTCTTCAGTCTCTGTATCCAGGCAACAGAATGCCTCATCGGATTCTGATTCTGAGCTGGACTCTATCTCAGAGAGGGGGTCCTTCTCTGGTTGTTCAGTGATGAGTGCCTTCCTTCTTCTGTGCTCATACTTCTTCTCTCCTTCCTGGCCTTGCCTTTTGGAGACTATAGGATGTGGACAGTTGACTTTGAAGTGATCTGGTTGTCGGCAGTTGTAGCAGAGAAGCTCTCCACTACTTTCTGATGCTTTGGGTTTCTGGTGCGGCTTTCTGCTTGAGGATGGACTTCTGCTGTCATTTGGCTTCAGGAATTTCCTGAACTTCCTGGAAAAAGCAGCCATATATTCGTCAGTTAAAAGAATAGAAGGGTCAAAGTTATTTACCTGAGATGTGCTGGCTGTGAGGGCAGCAGTTGTTCTGTCCTCAACTTCTTCTTTCTCTTCTTCATTCATCTCGAACTCATAAGATTTGAGATCAGAGATGAGCTTCTCTGTGCTGTAGGTTCTGAGATCTTTTCTATCTCTCATGGCAGTGACCTTCATCTTCCAGGATGAAGGTAAACCTCTGAGAACCTTCAGATTGATCTCCTTGGGAGTGAGCTCCTTCCCAAGTTCTGATATCTCAGCAGTGAGTGTGAGTAGTCGTGCATACATCTCAGCTATGCACTCTTTGGGTAGAAGTTTGAAGTCTTCAAACTTCTTCATGGCAATGGTCAGTTTGTTGTCTTTTTCCTGCTCATCACCAGCTCCTATCAAGGTGAGTGTATCCCAGATTTCCTTGGCAGAGTTGCACTTCTTGATTCTTGTGAAGTATTTGTCATCTGTGGACTTGTAGAGGATGTCCTTGGCAATGTTATCAAGGTTGTACTTCCTCCTTTCTTCATTGGACCACTCATGTCGCAGTTTGGTGATCATCTGAGGTAGACCACCACCAGCAATGTATTCAGGATTGATCTTAGTAAACTCTGTGAAAGGACCAACATCAAGGACTTCCCACATTTCATCATGGAGTGCGCAGAGGTGAGCTTTCATGCGAATCCTCCAGTCATCAAACTTTGTCACTGAGAACATAAGATTCTTTGAAAGAGTGTTATCCATAATATGAGATTAAAGAGGCTAAAACAAGTGGATCTCTTGTTTAGTAAGTAACCTAAAAGATTACAAGAACAAGGAGGCTCTGATACCACTTGTTGGTCCCGTTTGTAATGGGAACAGTCTAGAGGAGGGGAGATGAATAGACTGTTCAGGAATTTAAACTTTTCTCTAAGTCAAAATTGACTTATCAGAGATGGTTGAATTCTGGTGACAGAGAAGGTCAAGTTCTGATGGTAGAACTGGACCTGGCAGTGGATTAGGTTCTGTTCGGGTAGCCTCCGACAACACTAAGGCAAATGCTTTTCTGATAACTCTTGAGGAAGATCTGCTGAACACAGAGTCCAACCTTTTGAGTTATGCAGTCAAGTTCTTAAGTGCAGAAATGAAATAAGTAAAGTAAGTGACACCGGGGATTTTTATAGTGGTTCAAGGAACAACTTGTTCCTCTAGTCCACTGTTCCACTAAGCTTGTAAAGACAACAGTTTACAACGCCTTAGTCCCTAGAACTTAAGAAGCTCTCCACGTCTTCTTCAAGCCTAGTTGCCACCCGGGATGCAGTCCTGCTTCCTGATTGCTGGCCTCGTTTCACTGAGTCTCTAGGAAGTATCACCACTTCACTTTACTCCAGTTAGCTTGAGACGTCCCTTCTTTTTCAAGAAGTGTTTGAATCAAGATCAGTTTTCTCCAACGTTGCTTCTTCACAAAGGATGTGTAGATGAAGTTTTCGAAGTGTTGAAGAACTGAGGAACTTTGCAATTTGCTAATTGGATGAGGGATAAGAGAGTATATCTTCCAACTTGAGCTTTTCTTGTTGAGGTGAGTAAGTCTTTTATCTCAAGAAAGCTTGGAGGTAATTGATTTAGAGTAGAATGATCTTGAGCAAGTTAGTCAGACAATTGTTGTAGCAAAGTTATTCTCGTAGTTCTTCAGAGTGTATCTTATATACTGGGAGCAGTCTTCCCGTTGGAGTGTAGAAGACAGCTTCATTAAATGCTTGTACTATTGACTTGACCGGTTGGTCCTTCGACTTGCTATTTTGGGGGCGTGAAGATACTCGCATGGTCAATCATCAGCTTTAAATATATCTTCGTACGTACATCATTAATTGTGCATTTATTGCGTGTACAGTACCATGTTTCCGTTGAAAGGTTTGTAGCCGTTAGGGGATTTCCCGTTAGTTTAACGACCATTGGTAAGTGTCTTTGAGTTCTGCAAGGTGCGAGCTTGTCTGATGAGGTTTTCTGATCAGAACTCTGATGGCAGCTTCTGATGCCAACTCTGGTATCCAACTCTGATGGCTTCTCTGGAGAGCAACTCTGAGAGCATCTCTGGTAGGGGTTCTGATAAGGAAGACCTCAAGAGGGTTTCTGGTAGTCGACTATTCTAGTACTTACAAAGACAAATTCTAATACAAAATTTCTATTGGGGTACTTTCAAATACTAATCAACCTAGCATCATCAAAATCTAATTACATATATTCCTTACAATAAGCCTTACAATATCAAGGCCTATCGAGGGAAGACCGACCCCTAACACCATGTTTCTAGGTACATGCCCTACATGGTGGTGATAAGGCACAATGATGCGATCAGATGCAGAGGATTTTCAGTCATGTTGGACGGGCTGGATCGGGAATGGTATGACTCCCTACCTGACGGGAGGATTCAAAATTTTCGGGAATTAGCCCAAGCATTCATCGCACGATTTGCCAACTCCAAGGACTCCATGAAGAAGTTCTCTCACCTCCTGAGGGTCAAACAGGGACGCTAGAAGACATTAACCGCCTTCCTGGCTCGTTGGAGGGAGGAATCGGTGAAGGTTGATGGTCTGTATGACAGATCCGACGTCGCGATCTTCACTAACGCCTTGAGGTTGGGAGAGCTCCACAAAGAGTTTATGCGACAGCCCCCGACCTCACACGAGGAAGCCTTGCGGCGTGCCGACCGCCAAGCGGAAGTTTAGTAGGCTGAAAAGCGGAGGAGAGAAGAGGAGGATGGGAAGCACCAAGTTGATGATGGGAAGAGAAAGAATTATCAGAAAGAGATCCGTGACCAAGACAAGGGGAGCGGATCCAAAAGAAAAAAGAAGGGCTGGGGAAAGAGCAAGTCGGGCGCCCCTGACGGACCTCAATCTAGTGAGTCAGAGTTTTCTCCCTTGACACATCCAGTAAGCCCTGTCCTGGATTACGCGGCCAAGCAGAGCTCGGTGATGTTGCCCGAAAATTGCAATGTTATCAGCAGCTAGGCTACTCGGGGAAAATATTGCAAACTTCATAAGAGTGATACTCATGAGACGGATGATTGCTACAACCTAAAGAAGTATGTGGAGAGGCTCATCCGTGAGGGGCAGCTGGATCAATTTGTGAAGAAAATCCGACAAGGGCAACCCCCTCATAAGAAGAAAACCTGGATCAAGGGCATAGACGAGCAAGCCTCAACCTCCAAAAAGAGGGAGGTCGGAGCCCAGTTCGAGGATGACGAGGAAGGAGAAGATTCCGGCCGGCAGAAGCGCCCACGTTTCAACCAGATCTACGGTGGACCAGTGGGAGAAGACACTGCCGGAGAGAGGAAGATGTGGAGTCGACATCTGTTCATCGGAGAGATCAACCACCTTCCTGAAGATAAGAAGCAGAAGCAGGAAACTATCATTTTTACCGACAAAGACCTTTCGCCTTGACCTCCCCCACATAGAGAGGCTCTGGTGGTAAAGGTGGAAGTCATGGATGCAATGGTCCATAGGGTCCTTATAGATAACGACAGTTTGGTGAATCTAATGTACCTGGAGATAATGTACCTGGACACCTATCTGGAGATCGCCTCCAAAGAGAAGCTCTGAAGGTGGTAAAGACTCCCCTATGAGGCTTCACCAGAGATGTAATCGAACCGGAAGGAGCAATCACCCTCAAGGTTCAGCTCGGATCAGAGCCGTGCGTGCAGACAGTAGACGTAGATTTCGTTGTGGTGCGCTTACCAAGCGTTCACAAGGCCATTCTGGGACGACCTCTGTTGGAAGATCTGGGAGCCATCATCTCCCATGCTCATCTCTGCATGAAATTTTATACACCAGCCGGAATAGGCATAGTAAGGGGAGACCAGAAGATGACACGAAGCTGTTATGTGAGGGCCTGCAAAGCTTATAAGGAAGGACAACTTAGAGCTCAGCCTATCTCCGAGCACGAGGAGGTCGGAGTCGATGATGTAGCTGAAGAGAGACTCCGTAATGAAGAAGATTGGTGGACTCTGATGACTGATGGTTCATCATCAGGGTCCAAATGATACGGAGGAGGGATGGTCCTCATCACCCCTTAAGGTTTCAAGACATATTATGCCCTCAGATACTTGTTCCCCCTGTCAAACAATGAAGCAGAGTATGAGGCTTTGCTTTCCGACCTCAGGATAGCAAGCTACTTCAAAGTACAAAAACTGCAGGTCAAAAGTGACTCTAAGCTGGTAATAAAACAGCTTTGGGGGGGGGATATGAGGCCAAAGACTTTGCTCAATCCGATCTGGTATGTGTGTTCCACGAGCCTAAAATGAGGAGGCAGATATCTTGTCAATGTTAACAATGGATGCGCACAAACACCTTATCCGCATAGCTCGCATACAGGAGTTAAGAAAGCCGAAGTATCAAGGTGACAAAAGATCAAGAAGTTCTCCCCGTCAGGCCTGCTCCAAGATGCTGGATTGATGATGTAACACCGTCCCCAAGTATATTTACTTTTAGTAAATCATGTAATAAACCTTGAATAATGATTCGTGAATTTACGAGGTTGTAAAGTTTTGTTATTACGTTCGCGTGAATAGTGAATTGCACGTGGGGCCCACATCAGGAGCGGGGATCACCCGATAAACCTAGGACCATGTATTATATTCATCCTAGTCTAGATAGTATATAAATTGTGGTGTATATTTTAATTGGGCCATAGAAAGGGCATAGGGTTGACCAGTTGGTCAAACGAGGCCCAATTACTGGTATTAGTAAATTATCGGATAACAGTCCAAAACGATTTTCGGAGACTTCTAAATTAAAGTTGGGGTATGTAGATTCATTCTAAAGACCCATAATGATGGAGGACACTTAATATATTTTATTTGACCCGATAAAATAAAATATAGTTAAAACAGTCCGAGAAATACAACTTTCGGGACCGATTGTATACTTCGGGACAAAAACGGTTGACCTCCCAAATGCGTGGGGGCCAACCCACGAATTTATACACTAAAATAGAGTGTTGGAGAGCTGGTGGGATAAGGAAATAGGGGGAGGGGATTATGATATGAAGGAAATGGCATCAAAGGTACCTAAGGTGGACCCTCATTCTACGGTCATTGGATTAATGAGACAAAAGCTCATCCCCATCCCTCTCTCCCCTCATTTTCGGCCAAGCACACCCCAAGTAAGAGGAATAAGCTCTGCAACTTCATTTTTCTCCATAACCAAGTGATCTCAAGAAGACAAGGTCCTAGGAGGGAGATTAAAGAAGGGAAAAGTTGGGAAAAGTGAGAAGAATTGAGGTAATGATCTTATATTAACTTTTCCTTTACTTTTCTTCCACCATGTGAGATATATATCATATGAAGGACACTTAGAATCATTCTACACTTTTAGAAATGTAGAATGAGGGGTTGAAAAGTGGTTCTAAGTCCAAGAACAGATTTAGAAGCCAAAACGACCGGTTCGCCAGAAAATAACCTTTTGGAGGTTATTTGTATTGATATGAGTTTTGTGATGATAAAACAATGTTAGGAGCTTAACTAAGGTGTTTCTAGAGTTCGCTGGAGTTCGTCGGAGTTTCGCCGGAGTTCCGTCGGAGTTCAACCGAAGAGCGTAGAACACGCTATAACGCATTTAAGGTGAGTGGATGGCTTAATGTCTTGTAACTTTTGGGTTAAGCATGAGATTACATAAGTATATGTTATGTTTGTTCATAATAATCTAAATGAAATAAACATGTGATTAGCCATTTAAGGTGATTAGGTTTGTATGAAATGAACTATTGAAATATGCATGATTTGTGAAGTGAAAATGCTCATAAGAACATATGTGATATGTTTAGAGATGAAATGTGCATAAAATAGTTATTTATAACTTAGTACATATTGTGACTATGTTTGACACACATTGGATTTGGAATGGCGGGTCAACCGAGAGTTGACCGGCGCCGGTTCGACCTTACTTTACCTATATGCAAATTTTAATGCGTGAGTTGCATGGATGATTTTGTTTAGGCTTTAAGACTTGGTCTAGTCTTGGTTATTGATTATGATATAGGCCCTATCTAGTATGATATGTGGTAGATCATAGGTCGAGTGGAGTACCCCAAGGATCGGGCGGTATCCTCAAAACTCGGTTATATAGGGTGGAGTACCCAAGGATCAGGCGATATCCTCAAAACTCGATTATATAGGGTGGAGTACCCAAGGATCGGGCGTGTATCCTCAAAACTCATAGATTACTATTTAGTAATTCAGGACCGGGCGGTGTCCTTATGATTATTTGATTTGGACAGGAGGAGTCCTATACACTCATAGGTCTATGGGTGGGTTGGGGTTTTAAGTCAAGGACATTGACTACTATTATTTTTCCCAATTAAACAATGACCTACGGGTCGGGTATTTCCAAGTGTATATAAGTACTGATATGTATTTTGTAACTTGGGGTAAGGAAGTATAAGTATATGTATCACCCTATGTTTGGGTCTTATACTTGAAACGTTAGTTACTCTACATTTAGCTTGCTACTCGCTCGGTACTTGTACTGACCCCTTCGTGGGCCCCCACCATTTCAGGTTGAAGCTAGAGCCTGTTGTCTACACCTTTGCACGGGTGGAAAGAATCCCGAGGAAGACGTGGTTCGTGCTTCCTTTATTATTTTAAATCATAAACTATGCTCATGGGTACTTTTGTAATATTACGTTGTTTTGGCCTGCGAGCCTACGTTTTGCCATATGTGGCTTATGATTGACCGTTGAATATTTTCCGCTGTTCATTCAATCTATGATGTGATGTTGTTATGTAATGTTACTACTGAGTATGGTGTGAATGATGTTCATGAATGCCTTGTGTGATTATGTGAGGTTGACTTGTGAGTGACGTCACTTAATCACACGCCGGTTGTACACGCGCTTAGATGTGTTCTGGGGCGTGACAATTAAGTGGTATCAGAGCCATCTCATTTCTAAACTATGTAATCAACCTCTCACATGAAATTTTGCAAAAAGAAATATCTACTGAAAACCATGAGCATTGTATTTTGATGTTCATAGAACTATTGTTACCTAGGTTGCAAGGCCTCTAGTTGTTAAGATGGTACCCTTAACAATTGGTATAGTGGTGACTTGGGCCGATATGCATTTATAACGTGTTCTGTCAATTGACATTGATTGGAGTCTAACGACTCCTTCAAATTTCTTTGTACAAATGGAGGGTAGACGTATGCCGACGAGGAACAACCCCAGGGGACTAGCTGCGAGAGCCTCCGTGGGGGCTAGCCGAGCCATATCCCTTGGCTCTAGGGGGAGAAGAGGAGGCCGTGTAGGCCGTGGGGGCCACCGCGCCCAAACAGTGAGCGATGGCCATGTGAGCTCGGTGTATGAGATTAACACCGAGAACTATGATTCAACTTTCGTTCCAGAAACGGAGCATGAGGAAACCCCATATGATGGGGGCGATTTCCACACGGATGACGATGATGACAATAGTGAAAGTGATGCCCGTTTTTCTCAGATGGCTGAGCTATTTGAATGGTATCAAAAGGAAAAGCTGAGGAGGGATCTTAGACGCCAAGCTAGGCGTGCCTCTCCAGGCGGATCGGGCCAAGGGAGCCGGGGGGCTTCAAGGGCTGTTTCGGGGGCATCTCGGGATAGACGTGAGGGAGATTTCTGTGTGAGGATCTCCAAATACGTCAAGGAGGCTAGAGCCTTGGGGTGCAGGTCCTTCAACGGCACCAGCGATATTACCGTTGCTGCCGATTGGATAAAGAAGGTGAAAGATGCAGCTAGAGACATGCAAATAACACCTGACGTAAAGTTGACCGTTGTTTCACGTTTGCTTGAAGGGATAGCTTCTACATGGTGGGAGAGTGTGGAAGGAAAGTACCGTAGGAACATCTCATGGGCAAACTTTGAACAGGAGTTCTACGCCCAATACTACTCGGACTATGAGGTGAATGTGAAGCGTAGAGAGTACACGAACCTCAAACAGAAGGAAGGCGTGACCGTTAAGCAATTGGAGCAAGAGTTTAGAACCTTGGCTAGGTTCTTACCGGAGTATGCGGCCGATGAGGACCGCATGACCGAACACTTTTGGGATGCCTTATTGTTGGACATCCGTGATCGGGCCACATACTCACGCCACATGACTTTTAGTGAAGTAGTGGAGCAGGGCATGCTTGGGGAAACCTAATGGAATGAGAGAAAGGAAAGGGATGCCGAGGAGGCAAAAAAGAGGAAGTGGAACAATCCGGGGCAACCCGACCATTCTCAGAAGAACAACCACGGTGGTGGTGGTTCATTTAGACCACCGGCGCCGCCGGCAAAGAAGAGTAGAGATGCAAGGTGGCACGGACCCAGGCCACAAAATTCGGGGGCACCTAGATGTCCCAATTGCACAAAGCAGCACTTCGGGAAGTGCAATGAAGCACCGAGGTGCTTTAATTGCGGGAATGCGGGCCATATGAAGGCCAATTGCCCTCAAGTGATGCATGGCAATGTGACGGGAGTCGGAGGGGGAGCCATGACGGGAAGGAACCGGGAAGGGCCGTCACACGGCGGCACGGGAAGAGGCGGCCCATAAACAAGCAACACCACGCCCGTCAACCAAGGCGGGGCCCAAGCGAGGGTTTATGCCATGACGGAGGCGGATGCTCGAGCTAACCCGGACTCTGTTGCAGGTACAATCACTTAATTACTCGTGTTTTATCCGCGTTTCATCCATAATTTGGGGTTAGAAGCCCTAGGGGTCAATTGCAAATAGCCTTAGGACCAAACCGTGCGATTCCGGGCGAAATTGGGCTGATTTTTGCCCCGCACGCCGTGCCTGGCCTGCAGGCACGCCGTGCCTCTGCCGTGCCTCCGCAGTGCTTGGGTGGCAGTAGCTACTCGAGGAAAAACGGTCCCAGGCACGCCGTGCCTAACCTGCACGCACGCCATGCCTGGCCTGCAGGCACGTCGTGCCTCCGCAGTGCCTGGGTGGCAGTAGCTACCCGGAAGTATTTTAAGCCACACACGCCGTGCGTGCCTCCTAGGCACGCCGTGCGTGGCACCCAGGCTACCCAACATGGGGTTTTCGTGGCATTTTGCGACGTTAAGACCCCTCCTTGATTCACAACATGTGTATGAACATAACAAAATTCCATAGATGTATAATTATGGTAGGGAAGACATCTTACATGGCTTATAAATGTAGGAACACTAAAGATCAATGGTAGAAACGTAAGAATTCTCATCGATACCGGGGCACAACGCTCATTTGTGAGCGAAGCGTTTGCCGAAGGTCTTGACGTGCCATTGATGCCGATGACTCAGAGCTTGTTAGTCTCCACAACGTTAGGAGATGATGCGGAAAGGGACCACTATTATCAATCGTGTGAGGTAGAAGTGACGGGTCAACCCTTGACTTGTGATTTCGTACCTCTAAGTATGTTGGAGTTTGATGCGATCCTAGGGATGGATTGGCTCGAAAGGCATCATGCTAGGGTTGATTGCTACACCAAGGTCTTAGAGCTTGAGGATGATGAGGGAAACATCATACGTTTCGAGGGAGATCGAGGGAGATTTCAAAATTGTATCATATCCGTGATGAGAGCACAAAAGATGATGAAGAAAGGTTGCCACGCGTACCTTGCTTACGTGGTGGATGAGACAAAGAAGGAGGTCGACATCAACGATGTACGTGTCGTGTGTAAGTACCCGGATGTCTTTCCTAAAGACCTACCGGGGCTACCACCCGATAGAGAAATTGAATTCGTGATTGAAGGTTAGCCGGGAACCAAACCCATTTCGATTCCTCCTTACCGAATGGCACCGGCGGAACTTCAAGAATTGAAGGTCCAATTACTAGAGCTATTGGACAATGGGTTCATTAGACCTAGTCATTCACCATGGGGAGCACCCGTACTCTTCGTGAAGAAGAAAGATGGTACACTAAGAATGTGTATCGACTACCGACAGTTGAACAAGGTCACCATCAAGAACAGGTATCCTTTACCTAGGATTGATGACTTGTTTGATCAACTTCGAGGGGCAATAGTATTCTCGAAGATTGATTTAAGGTCGGGGTATCATCAGTTGAAGATCAATGAAAGTGACATACCAAAGAGTGCCTTTCACACTAGATATGGGCATTACGAGTTCCTTTTGATGTCATTTGGTCTAACCAACGCACCAGCGGCATTCATGGACTTGATGAACCGTGTGTTTAGTGAATACTTAGATCAATTTGTGATAGTATTGATTGATGATATCTTGATATACTCCAAGAGCAAAGAGGAGCACGAGCATCATTTGGGGCTTGTACTGAATCGGTTAAGAGAAAAGCAACTCTTTGCCAAGTTATCTAAATGTGAATTTTGGCTCAAAAAGATTGGCTTTCTGAGGCACATCATATCCGGTTTGGGCGTTGCTGTGGACAACGCCAAAATAGAGGCCATTATAGATTGGGAGGGGCCTAAAAATGCGAAAGAGATACGCAGTTTCCTTGGTTTAGCGGGGTACTACTGTAAGTTCGTGGAGAAATTCTCCGTATTGGCGTCTCCATTAACAAAGCTCACAAAGAAGGGAGCCAAGTTCTTATGGGACGACAAGTGTGAGAAAGGATTTCTTGAACTAAAGAAAAGACTTACCGAAGCACCAGTTCTCGCCCTACCCATACAGGGGATAGGGTATGATATTTACAGTGGTGCTGGCATACAAGGGCTTGGATGTGTACTGATGCAAAAGGGAAAGGTGATTGCCTATGCTTCTAGGCAATTGAGGAAACACGAGGTGAACTACCCTACCCATGACCTAGAGTTGGGGATGGTAGTGTTTGCACTAAAGATTTGGAGGCATTATCTCTACGGGGAGACATATCACATCTACACCGATCATAAGAGCTTGAAGTACGTATTCACTCAGAAAGAGTTAAATATGAGGCAGAGGAGGTGGATGGAGTTGATCAAGAACTATGACTTGATCATCGACTATCACCCCGGGAAGGCCAATGTAGCGGCCGATGCACTAAGCAGGAAAAGCACTTCGAGGACGTTACTCACATGCCTACGGGCATTACGGGCACGTGTGGAGGTGACCACAAGCGAGGCCCTTATAGCAAGGTTCGAGGTTAGACCCAATTTGATGGATGAGATCAATAGAGGTCAGGGCATTGATGAAGAATGTCAGAAGATCTGCGAATGGATCCTTGCGGGGCCCGTTGAGAATTTGCGGGTACGCGATGATGGTCTTTTGTTGTTCAAAGATAGCATATGCGTACCAAAGGATGAGGAACTTCGGAAATCCATACTTGAGGAGGCTCATTCTTTAGCCTATGCTATGCATCCAGGAGGTACAAAAATGTACTGAGACCTGAAAGAAAGTTATTGGTGGTCCGGTATGAAGAGAGACATCGCGGAGTATGTGAGTTGATGCCTTACTTGTCAGCAAGTTAAGGTAGAGCATCAGCACCCGACGGGGCTTTTACAGCCACTTACCATCCTAGAATGGAAGTGGGAACATGTGACCATGGACTTTGTGGTAGGGTTACCATGGACGGTGAACAACTACGATGCCGTATGGGTGGTGGTTGATAGGATTACAAAAAGTGCACACTTCTTGCCTATCAACATCACTTATTCTCTTGAACGCTTGGCCAAGTTATACACGGAGGAGATTGTGAGGCTGCATGGAGTTCCAATATCCATTGTCTCGGATAGGGACCCACGATTCACATCCAGGTTTTGGCCAAAGTTTCAAGCTTCGTTGGGAACAAAACTGAAGTATGGCACAACATTTCACCCACAGATGGATGGACAATCCGAACGGGTGATACAGATTCTGGAAGACATGCTGAGGGCATGTGCTTTGGAGTTCCAAGGGAGTTGGGACAAACACTTGGCCCTTGTGGAGTTTGCCTATAACAATAGTTATCAGACGAGTATTGGCATGCCTCCATATGAGGCGTTGTATGGGAGGAAATGCAGAACCCCTCTGTGTTGGGACGAGGTTGGCGAGGCCAAACTCGAAGGCATAGAACTTGTCGAGATCACCAAGGCCAAGGTGAAGATTATTTGAGATAGGCTTAAGGCTGCCCAAGATCGGCAGAAGAGCTATGCCGATAAACGGCGTAAGCCGTTAGAGTTTGCAGTTGGGGATGAGGTGTTTCTAAGGATTTCTACTTGGAAAGGTATCATCCGATTCATATCGAGGGGCAAGCTTAACCCCCGATACATTGGTCCATTTGAAATCCTTGAAAGGATTGGGGCCGTGGCTTACCGTCTCAGGTTATCACCTGAACTTGAGAAGATTCATGATGTGTTCCATGTATCGATGCTCAAGAAGTATGTACGAGATCCGTCACATATTCTTGAGAGACCACCGGTAGAGATTCGAGAGGACCTACAATATGTAATACCCGAGATTAATTTAAGAGGATTAATAGTACTACTCATACCAACAGAGGTGCATCTCCTTTTAAGGGAGCTCATCACCCAAGAACTTCAAAGTTAAGCGTGCTTGCACGAGAGTAGTCTTGGGATGGGTGACCCCCTGGGAAGTTTCTCAGGGCGCGCATGAGTGAGGACAAAGTGCGCGGTAAAGGCTCGTGGTGGTTTGTGGGGACAGTACTAGAGGTCTGGAGTAACTACCTCGGGGCCTGCGAGGCCGGGGTGTTACATGTGGTATCAGAGCAACCCTGCGACAGTGTGCTGATCCGTTGGATATCGGGCGGGCACTTAGCAGGGGAAAAAGATTCTGGGATATGATTGAGATTGGTTTATGGGCGCAACGAGGACGTTGCGATCCTAAGTGGGGGTGATTGTAATACCCGAGATTAATTTAAGAGGATTAATAGTACTACTCATACCAACAGAGGTGCATCTCCTTTTAAGGGAGCTCATCACCCAAGAACTTCAAAGTTAAGCGTGCTTGCACGAGAGTAGTCTTGGGATGGGTGACCCCCTGGGAAGTTTCTCAGGGCGCGCATGAGTGAGGACAAAGTGTGCGGTAAAGGCTCGTGGTGGTTTGTGGGGACAGTACTAGAGGTCTGGAGTAACTACCTCGGGGCCTGCGAGGCCGGGGTGTTACACAATATGTAGTGGAACCGGTGAAGATAGTGGGCCAGCAGGTAAAGAGGCTTAGGAACAAGGAGATTCCTATGGTGAAGGTGCTTTGGAGGAGTGATCGAGTTGAAGAAGAAATTTGGGAGACTGAGGTCTCAATGAGGGAGCAATACCTGTTTCTTTTCGATTAGACACGGGATTTCGGGGACGAAATCCCAAATAAGGGGGGGTGAACTTGTAACACCGTCCCCAAGTATATTTTCTTTTAGTAAATCATGTAATAAACCTTGAATAATGATTCGTGAATTTACGAGGTTGTAAATTTTTGTTATTACGTTCGCGTGGATGGTGAATTGCACGTGGGGCCCACATCGGAAGCGGGGACCACCCGATAAACCCGGGACCACGTATTATATTCATCCTGGTCTAGATAGTATATATATGGTGGTGTATATTTTAATTGGGCCATAATGTCTAAATGAATTAAACATGTGATTAGCCAATTAAGGTGATTAGGCTTGTATGAAGTGAACTATTGAAATATGCATGATTTGTGAAGTGAAAATGCTCATAAAAACATATGTGATATGTTTAGAGATGAAATGTGCATAAAATAGTTATTTATAACTTAGTACATATTGTGACTAAGTTTGACACACATTGGATTTGGAATGGCGGGTCAACCGAGAGTTGACCGGTGCCGGTTCGGCCTTACTTTACCTTTATGCAAATTTTAATGCGTGATTTGCATGGATGATTTTGTTTAGGCTTTAAGACTTGGTCTAGTCTTGTTTATTTATTATGATATAGGCCCTATCTAGTATGATATGTGGTAGATCATAGGTCGGGTGGAGTACCCAAGGATCGGGCGGTATCCTCAAAACTCGGTTATATAGGGTGAAGTACCCAAGGATCGGGTGGTATCCTCAAAACTTGGTTATATAGGGTGGAGTACCCAAGGATCAGGCGGTATCCTCAAAACTCGGTTATATAGGGTGGAGTACCCAAGGATCGGGCGTGTATCCTCAAAACTCATAGATTAATTACTATTTAGTAATTCAGCACCGGGCGATGTCCTTATGATTATTTGATTTGGACATGAGGAGTCCTATACACTCATAGGTCTATGGGGGTGGGTTGAGGTTTTAAGTCAAGGACATTGACTACTATTATTTTTCCCAATTAAACAATGACCTACGGGTCGGCTATTTCCAAGTGTATATAAGTACTGATATGTATTTTGTAACTTGGGGTAAGGAAGTATAAGTATATGTATCACCCTATGTTTGAGTCTTATACTTGAAACGTTAGTTACTCTACATTTAGCTTGCTACTCGCTCGGTACTTGTACTGACCCCTTTGGGGGGGGCACCATTTCAGGTTGAAGCTAGAGTCTGTTGTCTACACCTTTGCACGGGTGGAAAGAATCTCGATGAAGACGTGGTTCGTGCTTCCTTTATTATTTTAAATCATAAACTATGCTCATGGGTACTTTTGTAATATTACATTGTTTTGGCCTGCGAGCCTACGTTTTGCCATATGTGGCTTATGATTGACCGTTAAATATTTTCCGCTATTCATTCAATCTATGATGTGATGTTTTTATGTATGTTTACTACTGAGTATGGTGTGAACGATGTTCATGAACGCCTTGTGTGACTATTTGAGGTTGACTTGCGAGTGACGTCACTTAATCACACGGCAGTTGTACACGCGCTTAGATGCGGTCTGGGGCGTGACAGATGACCTAATAGAATACAAGGAAGGTGGAACACTGCCATCGGATGAAGAAAAGGCAAGGGTAATCAGGAGACGAGCTCCGAGCTATGTGATCCAGGACGGGAAGCTCTTCTACTAAAAATGTTATATAAATACGCTCACTTTTAAAATACAATCAATCAAGTCATTTTGAGCTGCTATAGTAGATTATTATTTAAAAAATAAATTATAGATATAGATAAATATTATAAAAATTCATATAAATATTAAAAAATGTTATAATAATATAAAAAAGTGAAAATGTAAAAGTAGATAGCAACCGTTTTTATTATAAAAAACATACTATTAGAGTTCAAAAACTGATTAGATGACCAAATTGAATAATTTTTTAAAGTAAGCATATTTATATGATGTCTTTTTTAAAAATTGACTTGTATAATTACAAAATATTTAAACAACACTAGGAAAGGATTACATAAAACTCTTAGGTTGTTTTTACTTGGATTGTTTTCAATCGCATAATAGACTTAAATAGACCAAACCAGATTTAAACAAACCAGACAAGACTAGAATTCCATAGTTATAAAATACACAGAGATCAGACCAGTTCAAACCAGACCAACAAATTTCATTCCAATTAAAACAACCCTAGTCTTCAAAACTCCTACATCCTTGGTCGGTAGTTGTTTCCTTCATGAAGTAATGGGGCGCTGCTATGTTTAGTTTTTGAGTTCACCGACGGGTCTTTAGTCATTCGTGGAAACACGCGAGCATCTCATGAGATTGAATGCTCAACCTCATTCTATAAGCAGTCAATAAAAGGTTTAAATGAGATATATAGAGGCAGGGCCGGCCCAGGGCAAGTGCAAGCAGTGCAACCGCACAGGGCCCGTAAATTCTAAGGGCCCAAAATTTTAAAAGTCTTCCTATTATTACATATGAACTAATATTGTCCAAAACGTAAGCCCGATGATTCCCTAAACCTTCTATAGCTGAGAGTTTTCGAACCCTGGTGGGTTGCTTACACATACGGGTGGTGAACCAACTCAACTGTTGGGTTGATGTTAAAACACTTTCAGTTCACGTTTTTATATCATAATTTTGAATGATAAAACACCATCTTATTTCTTATACTAAGTATTTTGTCATCCTTATATTATTCTTTTTTTGGGTTTTAATTCTAAGTTTGAATGATTTAGTGAGTAGATAATTATATTTGGATGGTTTGTAATAATTGAACTCGGCAAATCACCAATTTCAATTATTAGGTTATGAGCATGTTAGTTTATAATTCCGTTTAACAAATAAATGAAGTGTATTTTGTTGAGGAACACTTTTGTTTCAACTATTTTTTAAGTGAATAACTTGTATTTTGATACAAATTATTGTTGTAGCAAATTATTACAAATATAATCTTCACTTACATTATATTTCTACCTATTTTTAAAAAGACATACTTTTTATTTTTGCACAGGGCCCGTGTTTTCTTATAGAGGTGAATGAATAAATCTTTTGTGGCATAATCTTTTTTTATAAATGGTGCAGTTCAGCTTTAGTTGGTAGATTACCGCTCAGGAAAGTCATTTGCACTATATCACCGAGTTGGAGAATTTGGTTGCGTTTTTTTAATTTAAGGTGCAATTTGCACTATATCACCGAGTTGGAGGTCCTGGTTGCACGTTTCGTGTATTTGGCGGTAACTTCATATTCCACATAGAAGCCCATACGATCCACCACATATTTGGTGGTAACTTATCTCGCACTGATTTGCAACTTAGCGGGATACTTTGAATTAAGAACACATCTCTTGGGACAAAAAATTCATTAGGAATATCCAAATCCCATTCCCGACACTTTGAGTTATATGTTTTTCCCTAAGTAAGTAAGAGTGAGTTATTGTCATCCCTAGAACTTATGGTCACGTTTTAACATTATTGACAGCACACTCCCATAGTTCGCAGTATTTTCAAAAAAACGTGACGTAGTTCTTGATAATTTTTCATTGCGAAACGTTTTTATTCATGTATAAATTTCTTTCAAGTATTACGGCTATATCATTAGGCATTGTCGAGTTGTTTTGATTAGACAAAAATAAGAAAAACAACATTTTATTGACATTAAACAGAAATTGGAAAAGTTTTTAGTAAAGCTTTTTAAACAAACATAAACCTAAAGCGGGCAAAGTCAAAGGGACAGAATACAAACCGAAACGGAAAAGTATCATCGAAAGTGGGGAATAAACGAAAAGGGCAAACTTTGATGCACAATAACCAACTCAGTCACATCCATGGATCTGGATTTTATTAGTACATCTTTAATACTAGTAGTTGAATTGGCTCATCAACTCAAATTTAGACTAGTGTAACTCTAAAAATAATGATAACTTCCTTAATCGTATATGACTCCAACATGTGAAATTCTATTATGGAAGGGTAAGAGTAATGCTATTAAATATTCTATTATTTATTTGGAGACTTCATTACTTCGATTAACTATAAATTACACGTGATATGTTTTAAAACAATAGAACGCATGTACCATTGTCTATATATGTTTTACGCACTACTATTTGGAGCATCAGTTTCTCATATTTAAATTTGTACGTACATACAGGGTTGAGTTTGGGTAGTTACTGGTTAGGTAAGGCTTAATTAGATAAACAAAGATTACTCGATCACAATTGTATGAAAATGAAAAATGCTTGGTGTACACATTTTGGTGTACACTTTTCGTACACTCGTCTGTCTCATACACACAGTTATCGCGGACAATTCTGTAGAGTTATCTATGGACAGACAATTCAGTGTGCGTGAGACAGACGAGTGTACGAAAAGTACGTGTACACCAAAACGTGTGCACCTAGCACAACTGCAATTGTATTACTCGGTATTGAATTTTTCTTCATTTCATTCGATATTGTAGAGATTGATATTGGTGGGAATCTGTCTTATAAGAAACTAGGTTAGAAGTTTAAAATTTAGAGAATAAATGAAACTAGCTAGAGTAGTTTAATTTTTTTTCCCCTAAAATATTGAGTTTTTCCCGGAATAATGCTAATTAAATAAATAATTCCCGAAATACTGTCGGGTTAATAATAATTACCAAAATACTGTTGTGGTTAACCACGGTTAAGGAAAGCCGCCACACCAAGTGGCGGCTCTTGCATAGCTTCACAAGAGCCGCCACTTGGAGTGGCAGCTTTTATACAGCGTATAAAAGTCGTCACTCCAAGTGGCGGCTCTTGTTTTATGCAGTATGCTGGACTGTTTATTACACAAATGAACCAAATGAACCTGTAGTTAACAGGAAATGTCCTCATCACAGTCCATTCTACTCAAACAAACAACCAAATATATGATTTACTAAGACAAAATACACCTGAAACACAAAACGAATCAATGAAATTCATTGCATTGCAACACTTGAAATAAACATAAAAGTTATAATAAATCCGGTGTTTCACAAAATGATTCGATCTGCCAGTGCATGTTACAACTCTCACACAATAATATAAATACAAAGATCATAAGTCAACGTGATCATCATCATCATGAAGTTCATATGGTTGTGGATGTGCTCGACGGCTCCTGCGCTGGTTACGAGGCTGAAGAACAACTCTATCACGTCTGACTGCCTAGAAGACCCTGCTGTGGATGTAGATGCGGTAGAATGTTGAGAGTCGGCCATATATCCATAATCCACTCGACCCAATACATCAGCGCACAGATCAACAATGCCCGGACAAGCATCATGATTATCCTTGTATATCTACCGCCTCATCAAGTACAGCAGTCGCTGTGTCATGGATGCTACGCAAAGCACATGTCTGTAATGCAAACATGGTTATTACTGAAAAATATATGAATAAATAAATAAAGCTATTTTATTGACTATATTGTTTACCGTCATATGAAGAGCGACTGAGCTAGGATGGTAATGATCAGTGGGTAAATGAAAGCTGAGAAAGATGAACACCCGTATGATGGTGTAATACCATCTCATGTACTCTACAGAAGCTGTGGGGACTAATGATGGGGTCTCGTCCACTATATACGCTGCTCTCTCATCCCACGTAGTGATATACTGATTATGGCACATCCCCCAATCTTCAGTGTGCTTCCCCCGTCTATCAATCTTGTGCAAGTCCACAGATGTATCACAAGGTCCGGGAGTAACCTGCTGTAACCCGAACTGTCATAGTACGTGACCAGGACAGTGATGCTCCACTACATCAAAACATATCAAGGGCACACATGCTCACCATATCTCTCTGTGCTCTCGGGCAACAAGAGGTAACAGTCCTAGAATCTCATCACTGTACGACATCCATGTCATCAATAATATAAAATAATGGTATCTCATGGTTTACAAAAACGTAAAACTAAGTACTTACGTTTAATGATATAAATGATATACCTGATCATCACACATGCGATCTAAAGCATCACGATAGTATCCTAATCCAGCAGCAGATGACGTGCGCGTGACATGAGAAAATATCCATCTGACACACAGTAATTTACAAGAATATAAAAGGGATTCACATACGTCATACATAAATATAAAAAGAATCATAAACGTACCTACGACCCAAAGGGTCCTCGCCACGGACATGATGTGGCCCAAGTACAGATCGATCGTGCTGATCCATAGCATCATCAAGAGGACCACTATCTACCCCATGATATCGTAGTATGACGGGTCTGCCGATATGAATGTGCTCCCATGACCATAGCTGTATGAGCAATAAAAAACCACTCATCTCTCCACCGTCATGATGGCAACCTCGACACAACTGCCGATATAGATATGCTAATGTCGCACTACCCCAACTATAAACTGTAACTACATCAAAAGACTCCAGAATGGGTAAATACAAGACCTGAACCTCATTACCGCTCTTGTCCGCAAATGTGGAGGCTCCCATAAGCATCAAAATGTAGGCTCTGGCGTACTGCTGCACAACAGCGTCATCAACATCAACAGGTAAATCAGTAAAATGCTGTCTCAACCAGGCCATCCTCAAGGCGGACCCCCGAATATCTGTCCCATCGTCTGACCGTACTCCCAACAATCTGTATACCAAATCAACCCACACTCTACATGCAGTCTCAGTAACTGTCTGACCCTCGATGGGTAGACCTGCCTGTGACACTTCAAAAAAAAATTACTAGTGTGATAAAATATTACGGAAATGCCAATTTAATTATTCAGTGAGTCAAACAAAAATTCAACAGATGTGACATTCGAATAAGATAAAATTTCAAAATTTATGATGTTTTAGTCAGATAAAAATATTTCAGTAATAGAAACAACATTTTATTAAACAAGTGAACCAGACAAAAATTAACCTTTTTTTAGTCTAATAAAAATGGTCCGATAGTAGAAGTAACATTTTATATCAAGTACCAGTTATACACGTGGCATAAGTAATAAATGTTATATTTTTTTATATATAACTATTTTAACTTGTGTGTAAAATATATACACAAAGTACAACTTGACTTTTCTAAAACTAATATACTCCTAATAAGTGAAATACACCTACGTATTTAACTAAAAACACATAATACTATAATTATAAACCTACTATAATGCGTAGGTATTTATGTAAACATGCTACAATTATAAATCTACTATAATACGTAGGTATTACATACTGCTGCAAAGAGTTCAAATGATCCAGAATTGTACCAAGAGAGTTTATCTCTAAAGATAAGTTATAAGGCTTCATACGAGTGTGTCAGGCCCTTTACTCGCATGTAGTACACTCCAACTCAAAATAGAGTTCTGCACATGCAAATAACCTTACCAGCGGCGAACTCGACTCCAATCCGATAAGACCAATAAAAACGGATCGTTAGCAATAAAGGTGGAACCTATAACCCACAACCTACACCTATAAATAGCAGACAAAACCCCCGAATCATTTCATTCCAAGCCGCAAACGATAAACGTATATACATATATATATATACTTCGTATATATATATACTCGAAAATCCAACCCAACGATATACTAAACACCGAGCCTTGAAAACATTTCTGAGACCTTCCCCTTCTCGAGAGGAATCCAACGGTGAAAGAATCGTTGAAAACGATCGTGAAACGACGGAGAACGAGCTCGCCAGAGTTCGCCGGAGTACCTTTCTTTTGCTGCGTTACCACATCGTTGCGTTACCGAAGTAGCTGCTACCTCCACCAGCCCACTGGTGATCATCGTTGTCGCCGAACACCGCCGCCGCTCCACTCTTCCGTCGCCCGGTTGAGGTAAGCCGTGGTTTACTTGCGATTCCGACATACCATGCGAAGAAGACAACAATATTGTTGTCTCTGTTTTACAAAACGAACTAGGACGGACCTTTTTTTTTAATCTCATAGGACTGGGCCAACTTTAAGTTATAATAATAATAATAATAATAATAATAATAATAATAATAATAATAATAATCTGCAAAATTAATAAATTTGAGATGAGAATTATCAATGGTAAAATTGGCTTGATTAATTGATAGTAATCACTTGGATAAATTTGTTAATTGTTATTTAACATACTTACATAATGATAATAAAAGGAATTTATGGATAAACAAACATTGTATTAAAATAATAATTTGGACTTAGTAACATGAGTAGATTAAATATAAATCGGATGAATATTATTTTCATTAATTATTGGATTAATTGAAGTAGATTAATAAATTAACATAATTACGGACTCGGAATTAGTAAGTGTTTGAGTAATTAATAAAATCAGACTACGTTAATGACAATTAGTTAAATTAAATAATTGTTATAATATTCGGATCTACTAATGCTAATAATGTTGATTAAATAAAGTATGGTAATTTGATTATTTTAAGTAAATAGAATTCGGATTGTTTTTATCAATATAAATATAGAATTCAAATGGTGTAATCAATGGCCGAATTAACAAAGTGACTTGATTAATAAAAGTGATTAATAAAATAATCTCATATAATTAGTTAATAATATTAATAAATTTGAATAATAAAATAAAAGGGGAAAATTGGATAAATTATTGAAATAGAATAAGTGACTAATTATATCATCTTAATTAAAAAGGTGAATATTTAGAGACCGGGTTAGAAGACGTGAACTAGGAGCGTCGATTTTGAGGTAAGTTTCTCTGCCAATCCAAAAATTGTTTCCTCGTATTATATGCTTATTATGCATTATTATATGATTAAGTGTGAATTTTAAATTGTGTGTATGTGATTTTGAGGAATACAAATTTAAAGTACTTTTTGGGGTATTAAATATTTTTAAATACCTTTGAGACTATTTAGAGAGATTGAGAAATATTTTTGGAAGTATATCTTGATTCAAGATAAAATTAAGGATTTTATAAGAGGTGAGCACCTAGGAGAAATCCGTGGTGTCGGTTTTTCCACATCCGGATAAATGTGGAGGGTGGTTAGAGCTATATACCGCGGGTTTAGTTTAGGTTGATTATTGGTGGCGGGAGAAATCCCGGTAAATATTGGTGGAGGGAGATTCCCGTTATTTCTTTTGAGAACTTTCAAAGTTCTTTGGTGGCCGCGGTAGTAGTTTCTAATTACCCGGGTTTCTAACCCATTGTGAGGTAGGGGGACGTTGTCTGAACTACTTGGACTTCTTACTACTCGGAGGGCTTGGAATCCCTTTTAGGGGGTGTGCACACTTAAGGGTGAAGTTCAGTTTCCAATTGGTGGTCGGTGGGAGCCGGAATTCCGGGATGAGTCGTACACAACAACGATTCATTGGGCTCGAGAAATCATGAGTTTCGCCCATCTTAAAAGAATCTGAAAGTGACATTGATTTCGGAATGGTGATATTTTTAGCTACAAAAGTTATTTTTGAAAAGTGACACTTCTTTTGAGATATTAATTAATTGTTGGGAGCTTATAAATATTATTTTTAATTATAAGGGTATTTGAGATTTTAAAGTTGATAAATGATGTTTTTTTTTTAAAAAAAGTGTTTCGGTGGTGTGAGTATTTTTATATAGTATTATATGAAAAACTATTTTCGCCAAACCTGATTATTTTACGGGGTTGGGTAGTACTTACTTAGCTCTACAGCTAATTTTTGTTTCCTTTTCTTTGTTTCGTTTTCTGCAGTTTCTTTGTGCAGGTGATGATGGTTATGTTGACTGCTGAATGCATGCGCCTGAGAGCGAATTAGAAGTTGTCTTAGTTAAATATAGTCATGATATAAACATTTATTAGTTTTTATTGTTTTGTTTTGGTTGCCTGTGCATCCGGCTGAGAGATGACCGGATGTGGTGGTAATACCCATTTCCCTATTTTAGACTTCCGCTGTAATTCTTCAACTCTTTGATGAATGAATATAGTATTTCTTTTAAATATATCATTGTTTTGGGTGGGAAATTTGGGGGTGTTACAAATTGGTATCAGAGAACTTAGGTTTCCGAAAGGACTAGAACACGAGGTAATAGGTCGTAGGGAGAAATTCTGTCACAAAGACGATAACAGTCTAAGCTGGTTGGTGCATAATTGAGCCTTGCGCTCGTCCAACTAACTGGGAATTTCTCCTTGTGCTGAAACTTCGTTGTTCGAAATCTTTGACGAAAACTATAGTTTCGATGCGGGAATTTTTCAAAATGTTTTTGTAAAATTAGAAGAATGAACATACTAGGAAAAAGGCCTTTTAGGAACGCGGTGAGAAGGAGAAACCTTTGCGAAATTTTTGAGTTATGAAATGCATGAAATTCGTGCTTATGTGAAGTATGTGGAATAGGTAAGATCCTCTGTATGTGTTTATCTGTTTTAAGAATTTGAAGTTAGTAGAGAACTTGTATAACGTAGAAGCCTTATGAATGCCTTAGAACTTAGTACGCGTTTTCTTTATTAAGAGTCATGCCGCCGAGAAGAGATCCCCATGCGGCCCCAACTGTCGAGGAGCTGGCCCAAACTGTCCAGCGAATGGCGCAGCTCATCGGAGCAGCTCAACCCCAAAACCCTGGGATTGACTACGCAACAAGGGTTGCCGGGGGAAACCCTCCAAAATACTTAGGCGAGGAAGACCATCTTATCTTGGAGGACTGGATTCGCACTTTCGACAAGCTCTTTGACTCACTCAATTTTCCGTCGGAGCAACGAGTGAACATTGCGGTGTATTATCTGCACCAAGAAGCGGACCACTGGTGGGCCGCCAACGGACCAGCACTTCTCGGGCAACCGGGCTTCGACTGGGAGGACTTCATAGTAGCGTTGCGTGATCGCTTCTATCCAGATCACGTAAAAGAGGCAAATTATGACGAATTTGTCAACTTCAAGCAAGGTGACCTAACTGTTCAGGAGTACCACACGAAGTTCGTTCAACTGGCTCGTTTTGCCAAGGACCTGGTGTCAACCGAGGCTAGTATGACCCGTAGGTTTGTTAACGGGCTTAACTACGGGGCCCAAAAGTTCGTGACGGTAGCGGAGCCGCGGAATTTGAACGAGGCTTATAGAAAGGCTGGTAAGTACTATCTGGTACACCAGAAAGAAAGAGAGGCACACAAAAGAGACCGAAAGAATGTTGAGGTGGAGCAACAATAGAAGAAGGCCAAGATTGATCGCCCTGAACAGCGCCAGAACAACCAAGGCGGAGGAAGATTCCAAGGTCAAAATCAGAGGAGGGATCGTGAGAGGCACTATTACTGCAAGCGTTGTAATAGAGATCACCCAGGCGTGAATTGTGACGGAAGTCAAACCAAATGTTTCAATTGCGACAAGCTAGGACATCGAGCTTTTGAATGCAATTCCAAGAAATCCCAGGCAAACCCGAACCAGGGGAATGACGGAAACAATGACAACAACCCCAATAGAGGCCGAATCTACGTGATGAATCAAACTCAGGCAAACACGCACAATCTCGACTCAGGTAATATTCTTGTTACGAGGACGCAACCTCTCGTTGAGGGGGTAGAATGTGATACTTTAGAATTTTTGTTATTTGACTTTAGTTTATGTTTCGGGACGAAACATCTTTTAAGGGGGGTAGAATGTGACACTTCAAAAAAAAATACTAGTGTGATAAAATATTACGGAAATGACAATTTAATTATTAAGTGAGTCAAACAAAAATTCAACAGATGTGACATTCGAATAAGATAAAATTTCAAAATTTATGATGTTTTAGTCAGATAAAAATATTTCAGTAATAGAAACAACATTTTATTAAGCAAGTGAACCAGACAAAAATTAACCTTTTTTTAGTCTAATAAAAATGGTCCGATAGTAGAACTAACGTTTTATATCAAGTACCAGTTATACACGTGGCATAAGTAATAAATGTTATATTTTTTTATATATAACTATTTTAACTTGTGTGTAAAATATATACACAAAGTACAACTTGACTTTTCTAAAACTAATATACTCCTAATAAGTGAAATACACCTACGTATTTAACTAAAAACACATAATACTATAATTATAAACCTACTATAATGCGTAGGTATTTATATAAACATGCTACAATTATAAACCTACTATAATACGTAGGTATTACATACTGCTGCAAAGAGTTCAAATGATCCAGAATTGTACCAAGAGAGTTTATCTCTAAAGATAAGTTATAAGGCTTCATACGAGTGTATCAGGTCCTTTACTCGCATGTAGTACACTCCAACTCAAAATAGAGTTCTGCACATGCAAATAACCTTACCAGCGGCGAACTCGACTCCAATCCGATAAGACCAATAAAAACGGATCGTTAGCAATAAAGGTGGAACCTATAACCCACAACCTACAATCATAAATAGCAGACCAAACCCCCGAATCATTTCATTCGCAAGCCGCAAACGATAAACGTATATACACATATATATACTTCGTATATATATGTATACTCGAAAATCCAACCCAACGATATACTAAACACCGAGCCTTGAAAACACTTCTGAGACCTTCCCCTTCTCGAGAGGAATCCAACGGTGAAAGAATCGTTAAAAACGATCGTGAAACGACGGAGAACAAGCTCGCCGGAGTTCGCCGGAGTACCTTTCTTTTGCTGCGTTACCACATCGTTGCGTTACCGAAGTAGCTGCTACCTCCACCAGCCCACTGGTGATCATCGTTGTCGACGAACACCGCCGCCGCTCCACTCTTCCGTCGCCCGGTTGAGGTAAGCCGTGGTTTACTTGCGATTCCGGCATACCATGCGAAGAAGACAACAATATTGTTGTCTCTGTTTTACAAAACAAACTCGGACGGACCTTTTTTTTTTTAATCTCATAGGACTGGGCCAACTTTAAGTTATAATAATAATAATAATAATAATAATAATAATAATAATAATAATCTGCAAAATTAATAAATTTGAGATGAGAATTATCAATGGTAAAATTGGCTTGATTAATTGATAGTAATCACTTGGATAAATTTGTTAATTGTTATTTAACATACTTACATAATGATAATAAAAGGAATTTATGGATAAACAAATATTGTATTAAAATAATAATTTGGACTTAGTAACATGAGTAGATTAAATATAAATCGGATGGATATTATTTTCATTAACTTTTGGATTAATTGAAGTAGATTAATAAATTAACATAATTACGGACTCGGAATTATTAAGTGTTTGAGTAATTAATAAAATCAGACTACGTTAATGACAATTAGTTAAATTAAACAATTGTTATAATATTCGGATCTACTAATGCTAATAATGTTGATTAAATAAAGTATGGTAATTTGATTATTTTAAGTAAATAGAATTCGGATTGTTTTTAATAATATAAATATAGAATTCAAATATTGTAATCAATGGCCGAATTAACAAAGTGACTTGATTAATAGAAGTGATTAATAAAATAATCTCATATAATTAGTTAATAATATTAATAAATTCGAATAATAAAATAAAAGGGGAAAATTGGATAAATTATTGAAATAGAATAAGTGACTAATTATATCATCTTAATTAAAAAGGTGAATATTTAGAGACCGGGTTAGAAGACGTGAACTAGGAGCGTCGATTTTGAGGTAAGTTTCTCTGCCAATCCAAAAATTGTTTCCTCGTATTATATGCTTATTATGCATTATTATGTGATTAAGTGTGAATTTTGAATTATGTGTATGTGATTTTGAGGAATACAAATTTAAAGTACTTTTTGGGGTATTAAATATTTTTAAATACCTTTGAGACTATTTAGAGAGATTGAGAAATATTTTTGGAAGTGTATCTTGATTCAAGATAAAATTAAGGACACTACAAGAAAATTAGTGTTTTATCCACACACATAAATGTAGGTAAAAGTTCACTTATGTGTAGGCGATAATTTTTACCCACACATATGATAAGTGTGATGAAGTGTGGGTATCAAACTGTAGGAAAATGTTATTAACAACACATCCAAATATGTGTAGGTAAATATTAATACTTTTACCACACATGCATGTGTAGGTAAAGTCTGATTAATGAGATTACAATATTGGCATGTAAGCTTACATCATTAGTGACATGGAAGCTTACACGGCTGATGACGTGGAATGTAACACATGCTCATTTTATGTGTAGGTAATACCTATATTATGTGTAAATAAATGCCATAGATAAGTACGAAAAAAGAATTTCTCCATAAGCAATCTTGTACTCCGTATATATTATTGCATACGAAAAACATGTACTACGTATTAATTGTCATGATTAATAAATATACAACGATAATAATTTAACAATTCATATTTATTTATTATTTAGGTTGTAATGCCTACAAAAGAGTCTACCCTACTAAAACCAAAATGGATACAAAAGCAAAAAACACATCCTTAAATTCACAAATGTAATCAAAATACGGAAATCCTTTAAACTTTAAACATCCCAGTCAACAAAAACTAGGACTATATTAGTTTTCACTATGTAGTACTGCATTACATAAAAGGCAATATTGTATATTTGTATGTGTGATATCAATCAGACTTTGAGTGCTTTGAAGGCTTTATGTACGCCTCTCTCTATCAGGCCCAGATCTTAGAAGCTCCAAATTAAGCTCCAAATTCCCATCACCACAACCGGAAAGTTTTTCTTATTATGTCATACCTGAAAAATGAGAAACTAGTATGAACACTAGTACAAATAACCATATAGATGGAGTAGAAGACAGTGACAGTCATATGAGCCATTTGAAATAGTATGAACAAAAAAGAAATTAAATAATCTAGCACAAGGATCACCTCACAGGAGAAGTTCATTTTATAATTGTTACTGTGTAGCCTTCATGACAAATTAAACAGTGTACTAGTGCAAGAAAATTGGGTAGAAAGCTATAGAAAGTACACAGAACATTTCAAGTTTAAAAACCACAAACTTTTATCAAGATTGAATAGCAGATACATAAGGAACACAATATTAACTTAAAATGCCAAAATTCTTGAAAATACAAAAGATTTTATAAAATACGGAGTAGTATAGTATGAATTGTGCAAACTCAAGCCCTTAAAAATAATATTTCCATTCATTAATATCAAAAAGTGTGATATGAAAAATCACACCTAATTGTACACCCAAAATCTGGATAAGCATGAATGTGATAGTGTGATACTCTGTATTTCACAAGAATAATAGTAAATGGATGTTCTCACATCGATTGATTGCCTTCCTATTTTAGAAGAGTATCAAATCCTGAAAGGTTTCTACTGAATAGCACCAGAATGACGAACAAGAAGAAGTTTTCTAATATAAGAGTTTTCAACTCTTATATGAGCAGAGTATTTAGTTATATACTTATAGTCAAACTAAATTTAATGACTTAAAAATATTTTGGCAAATCCATATGCTAAAACGTATATATCCATTAAATCAAAACCTTTAATATAAAGGATTTTGATCATTGGTAGTGCATAAGGTCACTAGACATCCTACCAAACCCACAACTCCGATCAAATTCAATTAAAGAATACAAAAATCACTTGGATCTTTTTTTGATCAAGCAAGTCAATAAAATATAGCACAATAACGTCGGATGTGGTTAAAACAAGCAAAGACAGTTCCGTTCTAGGTGTACCTGGGGCTAGGGTTTGAATAAGCGGATCTAATTTCTCAACCTCCTCCATCTTCCTCACTGGATCTCACTTCTCATCGTATTAGAAAATATCTGGCTGCTCCTGGGCCGACTAATTTTATCAGATGAACGCTTCAATACAATCATCAATTTTACAAACCCACACAGAGATACTTATGCACATCTCGATCGAGAGTGTGCGAGCCCCTGTAAGCGATTCGATTCACAAACGCATTAGGGTTTTAATAAATTTTAGTAAGGATTGAGAAATTTGAAAAGAAAATAAGTATATAGAGGAATCAAAGTGAAACAAACCCCCTCCATCTCTCTACAAGATTAGAAATCCTTATTATTTCACCGATAGATCAGGAGAACCAAGTTGGCGAGGTGACACTTTTAGAATTCTGATAACCATCCTACATCGTGTATGCGAAATTGCAGCGAATAAGAGATTTTCACTATTTCGTGTATAGCAAAATCGGAGTGGATCGATGACGTGTAAGCAAGTGTTCTGTCTTTGCCCTTGGATTAAGAGAATGATTTTACGTCGATGAGAATTAAAAAACTTTTAGCGTTAGCAATATTTAGGTAAAACATTTGTTAAAATGTGCAAGTAGAATGTATACCATTACAACATTACTTACACATAAATAGTGTATACATATTTGTGTTGCTAATACAAATAATAATAAATTCCACGTCAGCATAACTTATTGATCTAGGGTCATATACCGTGTCGCAAAAACAAATCTTATTTATCAATTATTTTTAAGTATAATTAAAAGGTTTTAGCTACACATATTAAACGTTAAATACTCTTTCGACTTAACCTATCCAATTATCTACACATACAAAAAATATGTGCGGCAAAATAGCTACACATAGTTATGTGTGGGTATTCTATGTGTGGGTAAAACAATGAATTTCTTGTAGTGGGATTTTATAAGAGGTGAGCACCCGGGAGAAATCCGTGGTGTCGGTTTTTCCACATCCGGATAAATGTGGAGGGTGGTTAGAGCTATATACCGCGGGTTTAGTTTAGGTTGATTATTGGTGGCGGGAGAAATCACGGTAAATATTGGTGGAGGGAGATTCTCGGTATTTCTTTTGAGAACTTTAAAAGTTCTTTGGTGGCCGCGGTAGTAGTTTCTAATTACCCGGGTTTCTAACCCATTGTGAGGTAGGGGGACGTTGTCTGAACTACTTGGACTTCTTACTACTCGGAGGGCTTGGAATCCCTTTTAGGGGGTGTGCACACTTAAGGGTGAAGTTCAGTTTCCAATTGGTGGTCGGTGGGAGCCGGAATTCCGGGATGAGTCGTACACAACAACGATTCATTGGGCTCGAGGAATCTTGAGTTTCGCCCATCTTAAAAGAATCTGAAAGTGACATTGATTTCGGAATAGTGATATTTTTAGCTACAAAGTTATTTTTGAAAAGTGACACTTCTTTTGAGATATTAATTAATTATTGGGAGCTTGTAAATATTATTTTTAATTATAAGGTTATTTGAGATTTTAAAGTTGATAAATGATGTTTTTTAAAAAAAAAGTGTTTCGGTGGTGTGAGTATTTTTATATAGTATTATATGAAAAACTATTTTCGCCAAACCTGATTATTTTACGGGGTTGGGTAGTACTTACTTAGCTCTAAAGCTAATTTTTGTTTCCTTTTCTTTGTTTCGTGAGTTATGCTAGAGGTACAAAAACTTTTACAAAAAGTCTTACAAAAAGGGTATGTGGCATCATCACATTATTTAACACATCACATCACATTTACAACACTTTTACATCAATGGTAATTAGAATAGCCACATCACTTGTTTGTAAGTTTTTTTGTAAGTGTGTTTTTACTTCTAGCATTTTTCTTGTTTCGTTTTCTGCACTTTCTTTGTGCAGGTAATGATGGTTATGTTGACTGCTGAATGCATGCGTCTGAGAGCGAATTAGAAGTTGCCTTAGTTAAATATAGTCATGAAATAAACATTTATTAGTTTTTATTGTTTTGTTTTGGTTGCCTGCGCATCCGGCTGAGAGATGACCGGATGTGGCGGTAATACCCATTTCCCTATTTTAGACTTCCGCTGTAATTCTTCAACTCTTTGATGAATGAATAAAGTATTTCTTTTAAATATATCATTGTTTTGGGTGGGAAATTTAGGGGTGTTACACTGCCAATATAGCCACATCTCCCAATGTGATAGTGACCTCGCCCACCGGTAAATGGAAAGTGTGAGTCTCCTGTCTCCAACGCTCAAGTAGAGCGGTAAGTAATGCTCTATCTATATGCAGAGTCGAAACTAATCTGTGAACACCATAAAACCCAGCTAATCGAAGATAATGTAGAATCCTAAGGTCCACCTGCATGTGGAATATAGTGCGTAAGTGCTCACGACACCTATCTACCTGAACATCCAGGCCAGGCCACACATCCTTTCTCCGGTGCTTGGCCTGCAATGTCAGGACTAAAGGATCAATCGGTCCGGGATCCACTGACACCTGCATCAGCGCACAGATCAACAATGCCCGGACAAGCATCATGATTATCCTTGTATATCTACCGCCTCATCAAGTACAGCAGTCGCTGTGTCATGGATGCTACGCAAAGCACGTGTCTGTAATGCAAACATGGTTATTACTGAAAAATATATGAATAAATAAATAAAGCTATTTTATTGACTATATTGTTTACCGTCATATGAAGAGCGACTGAGCTAGGATGGTAATGATCAGTGGGTAAATGAAAGCTGAGAAAGATGAACACCCGTATGATGGTGTAATACCATCTCATGTACTCTACAGAAGCTGTGGGGACTAATGATGGGGTCTCGTCCACTATAGACGCTGCTCTCTCATCCCACGTAGTGATATACTGATTATGGCACATCCCCCAATCTTCAGTGTGCTTCCCCCGTCTATCAATCTTGTGCAAGTCCACAGATGTATCACAAGGTCCGGGAGTAACCTGCTGTAACCCGAACTGTCATAGTACGTGACCAGGACAGTGATGCTCCACTACATCAAAACATATCAAGGGCACACATGCTCACCATATCTCTCTGTGCTCTCGGGCAACAAGAGGTAACAGTCCTAGAATCTCATCACTGTACGACATCCATGTCATCAATAATATAAAATAATGGTATCTCATGGTTTACAAAAACGTAAAACTAAGTACTTACGTTTAATGATATAAATGATATACCTGATCATCACACATGCGATCTAAAGCATCACGATAGTATCCTAATCCAGCAGCAGATGACGTGCGCGTGACATGAGAAAATATCCATCTGACACACAGTAATTTACAAGAATATAAAAGGGATTCACATACGTCATACATAAATATAAAAAGAATCATAAACGTACCTACGACCCAAAGGGTCCTCGCCACGGACATGATGTGGCCCAAGTACAGATTGATCGTGCTGATCCATAGCATCATCAAGAGGACCACTATCTACCCCATGATATCGTAGTATGACGGGTCTGCCGATATGAATGTGCTCCCATGACCATAGCTGTATGAGCAATAAAAAACCACTCATCTCTCCACCGTCATGATGGCAACCTCGACACAACTGCCGATATAGATATGCTAATGTCGCACTACCCCAGCTATAAACTGTAACTACATCAAAAGACTCCAGAATGGGTAAATACAAGACCTGAACCTCATTACCGCTCTTGTCCGCAAATGTGGAGGCTCCCATAAGCATCAAAATGTAGGCTCTGGCGTACTGCTGCACAACAGCGTCATCAACATCAACAGGTAAATCAGTAAAATGCTGTCTCAACCAGGCCATCCTCAAGGCGGACCCCCGAATATCTGTCCCATCGTCTGACCGTACTCCCAACAATCTGTATACCAAATCAACCCACACTCTACATGCAGTCTCAGTAACTGTCTAACCCTCGATGGGTAGACCTGCCTGTGACACTTCAAAAAAAAATTACTAGTGTGATAAAATATTACGGAAATGCCAATTTAATTATTCAGTGAGTCAAACAAAAATTCAACAGATGTGACATTCGAATAAGATAAAATTTCAAAATTTATGATGTTTTAGTCAGATAAAAATATTTCAGTAATAGAAACAACATTTTATTAAACAAGTGAACCAGACAAAAAGTAACCTTTTTTTAGTCTAATAAAAATGGTCCGATAGTAGAAGTAACATTTTATATCAAGTACCAGTTATACACGTGGCATAAGTAATAAATGTTATATTTTTTTATATATAACTATTTTAACTTGTGTGTAAAATATATACACAAAGTACAACTTGACTTTTCTAAAACTAATATACTCCTAATAAGTGAAATACACCTACGTATTTAACTAAAAACACATAATACTATAATTATAAACCTACTATAATGCGTAGGTATTTATGTAAACATGCTACAATTATAAATCTACTATAATACGTAGGTATTACATACTGCTGCAAAGAGTTCAAATGATCCAGAATTGTACCAAGAGAGTTTATCTCTAAAGATAAGTTATAAGGCTTCATACGAGTGTGTCAGGCCCTTTACTCGCATGTAGTACACTCCAACTCAAAATAGAGTTCTGCACATGCAAATAACCTTACCAGCGGCGAACTCGACTCCAATCCGATAAGACCAATAAAAACGGATCGTTAGCAATAAAGGTGGAACCTATAACCCACAACCTACACCTATAAATAGCAGACAAAACCCCCGAATCATTTCATTCCAAGCCGCAAACGATAAACGTATATACATATATATATATACTTCGTATATATATATATACTCGAAAATCCAACCCAACGATATACTAAACACCGAGCCTTGAAAACATTTCTGAGACCTTCCCCTTCTCGAGAGGAATCCAACGGTGAAAGAATCGTTGAAAACGATCGTGAAACGACGGAGAACGAGCTCGCCAGAGTTCACCGGAGTACCTTTCTTTTGCTGCGTTACCACATCGTTGCGTTACCGAAGTAGCTGCTACCTCCACCAGCCCACTGGTGATCATCGTTGTCGCCGAACACCGCCGCCGCTCCACTCTTCCGTCGCCCGGTTGAGGTAAGCCGTGGTTTACTTGCGATTCCGACATACCATGCGAAGAAGACAACAATATTGTTGTCTCTGTTTTACAAAACGAACTAGGACGGACCTTTTTTTTTAATCTCATAGGACTGGGCCAACTTTAAGTTATAATAATAATAATAATAATAATAATAATAATAATAATAATAATAATAATAATAATAATCTGCAAAATTAATAAATTTGAGATGAGAATTATCAATGGTAAAATTGGCTTGATTAATTGATAGTAATCACTTGGATAAATTTGTTAATTGTTATTTAACATACTTACATAATGATAATAAAAGGAATTTATGGATAAACAAACATTGTATTAAAATAATAATTTGGACTTAGTAACATGAGTAGATTAAATATAAATCGGATGAATATTATTTTCATTAATTATTGGATTAATTGAAGTAGATTAATAAATTAACATAATTACGGACTCGGAATTAGTAAGTGTTTGAGTAATTAATAAAATCAGACTACGTTAATGACAATTAGTTAAATTAAATAATTGTTATAATATTCGGATCTACTAATGCTAATAATGTTGATTAAATAAAGTATGGTAATTTGATTATTTTAAGTAAATAGAATTCGGATTGTTTTTATCAATATAAATATAGAATTCAAATGGTGTAATCAATGGCCGAATTAACAAAGTGACTTGATTAATAAAAGTGATTAATAAAATAATCTCATATAATTAGTTAATAATATTAATAAATTTGAATAATAAAATAAAAGGGGAAAATTGGATAAATTATTGAAATAGAATAAGTGACTAATTATATCATCTTAATTAAAAAGGTGAATATTTAGAGACCGGGTTAGAAGACGTGAACTAGGAGCGTCGATTTTGAGGTAAGTTTCTCTGCCAATCCAAAAATTGTTTCCTCGTATTATATGCTTATTATGCATTATTATATGATTAAGTGTGAATTTTGAATTGTGTGTATGTGATTTTGAGGAATACAAATTTAAAGTACTTTTTGGGGTATTAAATATTTTTAAATACCTTTGAGACTATTTAGAGAGATTGAGAAATATTTTTGGAAGTATATCTTGATTCAAGATAAAATTAAGGATTTTATAAGAGGTGAGCACCTAGGAGAAATCCGTGGTGTCGGTTTTTCCACATCCGGATAAATGTGGAGGGTGGTTAGAGCTATATACCGCGGGTTTAGTTTAGGTTGATTATTGGTGGCGGGAGAAATCCCGGTAAATATTGGTGGAGGGAGATTCCCGTTATTTCTTTTGAGAACTTTCAAAGTTCTTTGGTGGCCGCGGTAGTAGTTTCTAATTACCCGGGTTTCTAACCCATTGTGAGGTAGGGGGACGTTGTCTGAACTACTTGGACTTCTTACTACTCGGAGGGCTTGGAATCCCTTTTAGGGGGTGTGCACACTTAAGGGTGAAGTTCAGTTTCCAATTGGTGGTCGGTGGGAGCCGGAATTCCGGGATGAGTCGTACACAACAACGATTCATTGGGCTCGAGAAATCATGAGTTTCGCCCATCTTAAAAGAATCTGAAAGTGACATTGATTTCGGAATGGTGATATTTTTAGCTACAAAAGTTATTTTTGAAAAGTGACACTTCTTTTGAGATATTAATTAATTGTTGGGAGCTTATAAATATTATTTTTAATTATAAGGGTATTTGAGATTTTAAAGTTGATAAATGATGTTTTTTTTTTAAAAAAAGTGTTTCGGTGGTGTGAGTATTTTTATATAGTATTATATGAAAAACTATTTTCGCCAAACCTGATTATTTTACGGGGTTGGGTAGTACTTACTTAGCTCTACAGCTAATTTTTGTTTCCTTTTCTTTGTTTCGTTTTCTGCAGTTTCTTTGTGCAGGTGATGATGGTTATGTTGACTGCTGAATGCATGCGCCTGAGAGCGAATTAGAAGTTGTCTTAGTTAAATATAGTCATGATATAAACATTTATTAGTTTTTATTGTTTTGTTTTGGTTGCCTGTGCATCCGGCTGAGAGATGACCGGATGTGGTGGTAATACCCATTTCCCTATTTTAGACTTCCGCTGTAATTCTTCAACTCTTTGATGAATGAATATAGTATTTCTTTTAAATATATCATTGTTTTGGGTGGGAAATTTGGGGGTGTTACAAATTGGTATCAGAGAACTTAGGTTTCCGAAAGGACTAGAACACGAGGTAATAGGTCGTAGGGAGAAATTCTGTCACAAAGACGATAACAGTCTAAGCTGGTTGGTGCATAATTGAGCCTTGCGCTCGTCCAACTAACTGGGAATTTCTCCTTGTGCTGAAACTTCGTTGTTCGAAATCTTTGACGAAAACTATAGTTTCGATGCGGGAATTTTTCAAAATGTTTTTGTAAAATTAGAAGAATGAACATACTAGGAAAAAGGCCTTTTAGGAACGCGGTGAGAAGGAGAAACCTTTGCGAAATTTTTGAGTTATGAAATGCATGAAATTCGTGCTTATGTGAAGTATGTGGAATAGGTAAGATCCTCTGTATGTGTTTATCTGTTTTAAGAATTTGAAGTTAGTAGAGAACTTGTATAACGTAGAAGCCTTATGAATGCCTTAGAACTTAGTACGCGTTTTCTTTATTAAGAGTCATGCCGCCGAGAAGAGATCCCCATGAGGCCCCAACTGTCGAGGAGCTGGCCCAAACTGTCCAGCGAATGGCGCAGCTCATCGGAGCAGCTCAACCCCAAAACCCTGGGATTGACTACGCAACAAGGGTTGCCGGGGGAAACCCTCCAAAATACTTAGGCGAGGAAGACCATCTTATCTTGGAGGACTGGATTCGCACTTTCGACAAGCTCTTTGACTCACTCAATTTTCCGTCGGAGCAACGAGTGAACATTGCGGTGTATTATCTGCACCAAGAAGCGGACCACTGGTGGGCCGCCAACGGACCAGCACTTCTCGGGCAACCGGGCTTCGACTGGGAGGACTTCATAGTAGCGTTGCGTGATCGCTTCTATCCAGATCACGTAAAAGAGGCAAATTATGACGAATTTGTCAACTTCAAGCAAGGTGACCTAACTGTTCAGGAGTACCACACGAAGTTCGTTCAACTGGCTCGTTTTGCCAAGGACCTGGTGTCAACCGAGGCTAGTATGACCCGTAGGTTTGTTAACGGGCTTAACTACGGGGCCCAAAAGTTCGTGACGGTAGCGGAGCCGCGGAATTTGAACGAGGCTTATAGAAAGGCTGGTAAGTACTATCTGGTACACCAGAAAGAAAGAGAGGCACACAAAAGAGACCGAAAGAATGTTGAGGTGGAGCAACAATAGAAGAAGGCCAAGATTGATCGCCCTGAACAGCGCCAGAACAACCAAGGCGGAGGAAGATTCCAAGGTCAAAATCAGAGGAGGGATCGTGAGAGGCACTATTACTGCAAGCGTTGTAATAGAGATCACCCAGGCGTGAATTGTGACGGAAGTCAAACCAAATGTTTCAATTGCGACAAGCTAGGACATCGAGCTTTTGAATGCAATTCCAAGAAATCCCAGGCAAACCCGAACCAGGGGAATGACGGAAACAATGACAACAACCCCAATAGAGGCCGAATCTACGTGATGAATCAAACTCAGGCAAACACGCACAATCTCGACTCAGGTAATATTCTTGTTACGAGGACGCAACCTCTCGTTGAGGGGGTAGAATGTGATACTTTAGAATTTTTGTTATTTGACTTTAGTTTATGTTTCGGGACGAAACATCTTTTAAGGGGGGTAGAATGTGACACTTCAAAAAAAAATACTAGTGTGATAAAATATTACGGAAATGACAATTTAATTATTAAGTGAGTCAAACAAAAATTCAACAGATGTGACATTCGAATAAGATAAAATTTCAAAATTTATGATGTTTTAGTCAGATAAAAATATTTCAGTAATAGAAACAACATTTTATTAAGCAAGTGAACCAGACAAAAATTAACCTTTTTTTAGTCTAATAAAAATGGTCCGATAGTAGAACTAACGTTTTATATCAAGTACCAGTTATACACGTGGCATAAGTAATAAATGTTATATTTTTTTATATATAACTATTTTAACTTGTGTGTAAAATATATACACAAAGTACAACTTGACTTTTCTAAAACTAATATACTCCTAATAAGTGAAATACACCTACGTATTTAACTAAAAACACATAATACTATAATTATAAACCTACTATAATGCGTAGGTATTTATATAAACATGCTACAATTATAAACCTACTATAATACGTAGGTATTACATACTGCTGCAAAGAGTTCAAATGATCCAGAATTGTACCAAGAGAGTTTATCTCTAAAGATAAGTTATAAGGCTTCATACGAGTGTATCAGGTCCTTTACTCGCATGTAGTACACTCCAACTCAAAATAGAGTTCTGCACATGCAAATAACCTTACCAGCGGCGAACTCGACTCCAATCCGATAAGACCAATAAAAACGGATCGTTAGCAATAAAGGTGGAACCTATAACCCACAACCTACAATCATAAATAGCAGACCAAACCCCCGAATCATTTCATTCGCAAGCCGCAAACGATAAACGTATATACACATATATATACTTCGTATATATATGTATACTCGAAAATCCAACCCAACGATATACTAAACACCGAGCCTTGAAAACACTTCTGAGACCTTCCCCTTCTCGAGAGGAATCCAACGGTGAAAGAATCGTTAAAAACGATCGTGAAACGACGGAGAACAAGCTCGCCGGAGTTCGCCGGAGTACCTTTCTTTTGCTGCGTTACCACATCGTTGCGTTACCGAAGTAGCTGCTACCTCCACCAGCCCACTGGTGATCATCGTTGTCGACGAACACCGCCGCCGCTCCACTCTTCCGTCGCCCGGTTGAGGTAAGCCGTGGTTTACTTGCGATTCCGGCATACCATGCGAAGAAGACAACAATATTGTTGTCTCTGTTTTACAAAACAAACTCGGACGGACCTTTTTTTTTTTAATCTCATAGGACTGGGCCAACTTTAAGTTATAATAATAATAATAATAATAATAATAATAATAATAATAATAATCTGCAAAATTAATAAATTTGAGATGAGAATTATCAATGGTAAAATTGGCTTGATTAATTGATAGTAATCACTTGGATAAATTTGTTAATTGTTATTTAACATACTTACATAATGATAATAAAAGGAATTTATGGATAAACAAATATTGTATTAAAATAATAATTTGGACTTAGTAACATGAGTAGATTAAATATAAATCGGATGGATATTATTTTCATTAACTTTTGGATTAATTGAAGTAGATTAATAAATTAACATAATTACGGACTCGGAATTATTAAGTGTTTGAGTAATTAATAAAATCAGACTACGTTAATGACAATTAGTTAAATTAAACAATTGTTATAATATTCGGATCTACTAATGCTAATAATGTTGATTAAATAAAGTATGGTAATTTGATTATTTTAAGTAAATAGAATTCGGATTGTTTTTAATAATATAAATATAGAATTCAAATATTGTAATCAATGGCCGAATTAACAAAGTGACTTGATTAATAGAAGTGATTAATAAAATAATCTCATATAATTAGTTAATAATATTAATAAATTCGAATAATAAAATAAAAGGGGAAAATTGGATAAATTATTGAAATAGAATAAGTGACTAATTATATCATCTTAATTAAAAAGGTGAATATTTAGAGACCGGGTTAGAAGACGTGAACTAGGAGCGTCGATTTTGAGGTAAGTTTCTCTGCCAATCCAAAAATTGTTTCCTCGTATTATATGCTTATTATGCATTATTATGTGATTAAGTGTGAATTTTGAATTATGTGTATGTGATTTTGAGGAATACAAATTTAAAGTACTTTTTGGGGTATTAAATATTTTTAAATACCTTTGAGACTATTTAGAGAGATTGAGAAATATTTTTGGAAGTGTATCTTGATTCAAGATAAAATTAAGGACACTACAAGAAAATTAGTGTTTTATCCACACACATAAATGTAGGTAAAAGTTCACTTATGTGTAGGCGATAATTTTTACCCACACATATGATAAGTGTGATGAAGTGTGGGTATCAAACTGTAGGAAAATGTTATTAACAACACATCCAAATATGTGTAGGTAAATATTAATACTTTTACCACACATGCATGTGTAGGTAAAGTCTGATTAATGAGATTACAATATTGGCATGTAAGCTTACATCATTAGTGACATGGAAGCTTACACGGCTGATGACGTGGAATGTAACACATGCTCATTTTATGTGTAGGTAATACCTATATTATGTGTAAATAAATGCCATAGATAAGTACGAAAAAAGAATTTCTCCATAAGCAATCTTGTACTCCGTATATATTATTGCATACGAAAAACATGTACTACGTATTAATTGTCATGATTAATAAATATACAACGATAATAATTTAACAATTCATATTTATTTATTATTTAGGTTGTAATGCCTACAAAAGAGTCTACCCTACTAAAACCAAAATGGATACAAAAGCAAAAAACACATCCTTAAATTCACAAATGTAATCAAAATACGGAAATCCTTTAAACTTTAAACATCCCAGTCAACAAAAACTAGGACTATATTAGTTTTCACTATGTAGTACTGCATTACATAAAAGGCAATATTGTATATTTGTATGTGTGATATCAATCAGACTTTGAGTGCTTTGAAGGCTTTATGTACGCCTCTCTCTATCAGGCCCAGATCTTAGAAGCTCCAAATTAAGCTCCAAATTCCCATCACCACAACCGGAAAGTTTTTCTTATTATGTCATACCTGAAAAATGAGAAACTAGTATGAACACTAGTACAAATAACCATATAGATGGAGTAGAAGACAGTGACAGTCATATGAGCCATTTGAAATAGTATGAACAAAAAAGAAATTAAATAATCTAGCACAAGGATCACCTCACAGGAGAAGTTCATTTTATAATTGTTACTGTGTAGCCTTCATGACAAATTAAACAGTGTACTAGTGCAAGAAAATTGGGTAGAAAGCTATAGAAAGTACACAGAACATTTCAAGTTTAAAAACCACAAACTTTTATCAAGATTGAATAGCAGATACATAAGGAACACAATATTAACTTAAAATGCCAAAATTCTTGAAAATACAAAAGATTTTATAAAATACGGAGTAGTATAGTATGAATTGTGCAAACTCAAGCCCTTAAAAATAATATTTCCATTCATTAATATCAAAAAGTGTGATATGAAAAATCACACCTAATTGTACACCCAAAATCTGGATAAGCATGAATGTGATAGTGTGATACTCTGTATTTCACAAGAATAATAGTAAATGGATGTTCTCACATCGATTGATTGCCTTCCTATTTTAGAAGAGTATCAAATCCTGAAAGGTTTCTACTGAATAGCACCAGAATGACGAACAAGAAGAAGTTTTCTAATATAAGAGTTTTCAACTCTTATATGAGCAGAGTATTTAGTTATATACTTATAGTCAAACTAAATTTAATGACTTAAAAATATTTTGGCAAATCCATATGCTAAAACGTATATATCCATTAAATCAAAACCTTTAATATAAAGGATTTTGATCATTGGTAGTGCATAAGGTCACTAGACATCCTACCAAACCCACAACTCCGATCAAATTCAATTAAAGAATACAAAAATCACTTGGATCTTTTTTTGATCAAGCAAGTCAATAAAATATAGCACAATAACGTCGGATGTGGTTAAAACAAGCAAAGACAGTTCCGTTCTAGGTGTACCTGGGGCTAGGGTTTGAATAAGCGGATCTAATTTCTCAACCTCCTCCATCTTCCTCACTGGATCTCACTTCTCATCGTATTAGAAAATATCTGGCTGCTCCTGGGCCGACTAATTTTATCAGATGAACGCTTCAATACAATCATCAATTTTACAAACCCACACAGAGATACTTATGCACATCTCGATCGAGAGTGTGCGAGCCCCTGTAAGCGATTCGATTCACAAACGCATTAGGGTTTTAATAAATTTTAGTAAGGATTGAGAAATTTGAAAAGAAAATAAGTATATAGAGGAATCAAAGTGAAACAAACCCCCTCCATCTCTCTACAAGATTAGAAATCCTTATTATTTCACCGATAGATCAGGAGAACCAAGTTGGCGAGGCGACACTTTTAGAATTCTGATAACCATCCTACATCGTGTATGCGAAATTGCAGCGAATAAGAGATTTTCACTATTTCGTGTATAGCAAAATCGGAGTGGATCGATGACGTGTAAGCAAGTGTTCTGTCTTTGCCCTTGGATTAAGAGAATGATTTTACGTCGATGAGAATTAAAAAACTTTTAGCGTTGCAATATTTAGGTAAAACATTTGTTAAAATGTGCAAGTAGAATATATACCATTACAACATTACTTACACATAAATAGTGTATACATATTTGTGTTGCTAATACAAATAATAATAAATTCCACGTCAGCATAACTTATTGATCTAGGGTCATATACCGTGTCGCAAAAACAAATCTTATTTATCAATTATTTTTAAGTATAATTAAAAGGTTTTAGCTACACATATTAAACGTTAAATACTCTTTCGACTTAACCTATCCAATTATCTACACATACAAAAAATATGTGCGGCAAAATAGCTACACATAGTTATGTGTGGGTATTCTATGTGTGGGTAAAACAATGAATTTCTTGTAGTGGGATTTTATAAGAGGTGAGCACCCGGGAGAAATCCGTGGTGTCGGTTTTTCCACATCCGGATAAATGTGGAGGGTGGTTAGAGCTATATACCGCGGGTTTAGTTTAGGTTGATTATTGGTGGCGGGAGAAATCCCGGTAAATATTGGTGAAGGGAGATTCTCGGTATTTCTTTTGAGAACTTTAAAAGTTCTTTGGTGGCCGCGGTAGTAGTTTCTAATTACCCGGGTTTCTAACCCATTGTGAGGTAGGGGGACGTTGTCTGAACTACTTGGACTTCTTACTACTCGGAGGGCTTGGAATCCCTTTTAGGGGGTGTGCACACTTAAGGGTGAAGTTCAGTTTCCAATTGGTGGTCGGTGGGAGCCGGAATTCCGGGATGAGTCGTACACAACAACGATTCATTGGGCTCGAGGAATCTTGAGTTTCGCCCATCTTAAAAGAATCTGAAAGTGACATTGATTTCGGAATAGTGATATTTTTAGCTACAAAGTTATTTTTGAAAAGTGACACTTCTTTTGAGATATTAATTAATTATTGGGAGCTTGTAAATATTATTTTTAATTATAAGGTTATTTGAGATTTTAAAGTTGATAAATGATGTTTTTAAAAAAAAAGTGTTTCGGTGGTGTGAGTATTTTTATATAGTATTATATGAAAAACTATTTTCGCCAAACCTGATTATTTTACGGGGTTGGGTAGTACTTACTTAGCTCTAAAGCTAATTTTTGTTTCCTTTTCTTTGTTTCGTGAGTTATGCTAGAGGTACAAAAACTTTTACAAAAAGTCTTACAAAAAGGGTATGTGGCATCATCACATTATTTAACACATCACATCACATTTACAACACTTTTACATCAATGGTAATTAGAATAGCCACATCACTTGTTTGTAAGTTTTTTTGTAAGTGTGTTTTTACTTCTAGCATTTTTCTTGTTTCGTTTTCTGCACTTTCTTTGTGCAGGTAATGATGGTTATGTTGACTGCTGAATGCATGCGCCTGAGAGCGAATTAGAAGTTGCCTTAGTTAAATATAGTCATGAAATAAACATTTATTAGTTTTTATTGTTTTGTTTTGGTTGCCTGCGCATCCGGCTGAGAGATGACCGGATGTGGCGGTAATACCCATTTCCCTATTTTAGACTTCCGCTGTAATTCTTCAACTCTTTGATGAATGAATAAAGTATTTCTTTTAAATATATCATTGTTTTGGGTGGGAAATTTAGGGGTGTTACACTGCCAATATAGCCACATCTCCCAATGTGATAGTGACCTCGCCCACCGGTAAATGGAAAGTGTGAGTCTCCTGTCTCCAACGCTCAAGTAGAGCGGTAAGTAATGCTCTATCTATATGCAGAGTCGAAACTAATCTGTGAACACCATAAAACCCAGCTAATCGAAGATAATGTAGAATCCTAAGGTCCACCTGCATGTGGAATATAGTGCGTAAGTGCTCACGACACCTATCTACCTGAACATCCAGGCCAGGCCACACATCCTTTCTCCGGTGCTTGGCCTGCAATGTCAGGACTAAAGGATCAATCGGTCCGGGATCCACTGACACCTGCATCAGCGCTGTAATAGTAATATATGTATTAATAATTTTATATTATTATTAAATTTAATTTTATTTATTTTTTAATATTTGTAATGCATATGTGAATAAAAAAACAACATTACCCAGTGGAACTCCCTACGTGTCCCTGCGATCTTTTAGCACATATTGTCCTTTTATGCCTTGTTTGCTTACATAAACCGCATCTCACAGTACCTCTAGGACCTTCATCCATTTCATTTCTCAAACGTTTAGCCTTCGGACGACCTTTAGCGCGAATCATTGACGGGTCATGCACAACTCGTGGTCCAGTGTAGGTAGGTCGATAAGCTATATCTGGTATGGGCTTGAATACTCTTTTATAAGAAGCCGCATACTCTGAGGATGAGAAAAATATATCAACAAAGCATCATAGGACAAACTACGTGTTTGCATACCGCTAAGATATGTGAGCAAGGAATCTTATAAATATTCAGCTTCTCACATGTGCAATGGCGACGGTGCAAATTCACCGTTTGTTTTGTACCACCCTTCCCCACAGCTCGACCACCACGACCCGTCTCCACTTGGTATAAACCACGGCTTATGTCAAATGTTGTGACCTTTTGATGCTTTGCCTTTTTCGTATTTTTCACAATCAGTTCAGTCATATGCTGGCAGTAGCAATGCCCTTCTGCTAACCTTATCTTACTAGTTTCTCTTCTTTCCACAAAATAGGCATTCACACGATAGAATGATAACTCAACTAATGCGGTTATAGGCAGGTATCGTGCACTTTTCATGACGCTATTGAAAACCTCAGCCGTGTTCGTTGTTGTGGTGCCATACCTGTACCCCTCGTCATGGTGTAAAGACCACTTCTCCAAACCAATGTTCGCTAAATATTCCCGTGCTTGTGCCTGCATTTCGCCTATCCTATTAAATCCACCATCAAATTTCTTCTTTTGACGTTGACTTGCCGTCCAAACGAACAGATTCTTCAAGTGAATTTCTTTAAATTGAGTATGTAGATTAGAACCAACATGACGTATGCAAAGCCTATGTCGTGAATCTGGCTCCTCCCATCCACTACCTACCTCATTAAGTGCCTTCAGAATTCCAGCATGTCGATCTGAAATAACACACAATTCTCTGCGTGTGATAAAATGATGTATGCACCCCATAAACCACGGCCAACTCTCTCCAACTTCTGATTCACAAACAGCGAATGCCAAAGGGAAAAGTTGATTATTAACATCACTACCCATTGCCACCAACAATGTACCTTTATACTTCCCATATAAGTGCGTTCCATCAATGGTCAGTAAGGGACGACAATGCTTAAAGCCTTTAATGGATGGTTTAAAAGCCCCAAAAACTCTTTGAAACTGCACAAAGTCAGTGGTACCTGAAAGACGAAGAAAATTAGAGGAACGAATTCAAAATGGAATGCAATATGATACGATAAAAGATATTAATAACTCATTGGTACCTGAAAGAGGTGGGTACCAATGTACGACTGTCCCTGGATTGGAATGCTATAATGCCAACATGAAATGGGGCAAAGCAGAATACGAAGCCTCCCAATCTCCAAATATTTCACCGATAGCTTTTTGCTTAGCCAACAAACTTCGCTTGTACGAAGGTACATACCTGATACGTTCGTAATTTCCATATTTATGTTTACGTTTTTAATTAGTTTTGCTTGACTTTTACTTTGGAAATTACACACTTTTGGTGTAATAGATTAGATTGTTAAATTCTTGTAAATAGGTTAGATTAGATATATTCTGAGCTCAAGCAGGTTTTGGTCACTCGAAGTACAGTTGGTGAACCCAAGAAGTGAAAAGAAGGTGCAAAAGTTCAAAGACAAAAGAAGATCCTGAATTTAGGTCTATACTCGGTCGAGTATTAGCTATACTCGATCGGGTATTAGGTTGGAACTTCAAATCGGATCAGATCCAACGACAAGGGAACATGCAGGGAAGATTTCGGCCACGATTTTATGTCTATACCCGATCGGGTAGACCGACATACCCGATCGGGTATGCCTTTGAATTTCAAACAAAGATCGGTCGAGTATGGTCCGAATACCACTTTCTAAGCATACTCGACCGGGTATTCATATATACTCGATCGGGTATACTCTTAGAAAATAGCCTGAAACCGGTCGAGTATGCCTCGGATCGAGTGTTACACACGTACTCGATCGGGTACCATGTATATACACGATCGAGTACCCGAATCCCATCCCAAAAACCTATAAATACACCTCCTTTCCTTCACAAATAGATATCCAATTCCTTTGTACATTTAAGCTCAGTATAGAATAGCTCTTTCTTTATATTTTTCATCATGTTTAGTCTCCAAATGAGGAGCTAAACTCTTCCATCTTGGTTTTGCTACTTTGAAGCTTAATGAATTTGTAAGTTGTGAGTTATTTTCTTTAATCTTCTTCCTTGAATATTAATTCTTTCTTTCAAAATACTATCTCTATATCAAAGTTGGGGAGTGTTACTAAGATGACAATTAGTTAACATCTTGACATTGGTTATAGTAATAGCTATTTCTTCCTCTATGATAATATTGGGGAGTGTTACTAAGATGACAATTAGTTAACATCTTGATATTAATCATAGTAGGATTCATATATTTTAATATTCTTTCTTGAGTATTAATTAATTCCTATTCATATTTCATGTTAATATCTTAAACATTACTTAAAGTATCAACTAGTATTGTTTCTCATATTAATTATTACTAGAATCAATCGGTTAATACGCTTGTTATTAATCTGGTTCTTTCAACGGTAGTAAACATGGAATATTAATGCATGCATCTCATGGTTAATATGCCAAGGGGAATTAATTATATTGATTAAACCAATAAACCGCTTGTGTTGAGGTTATCAATCTCAATCGTTTTCATCTTAAGTTTATTGCTACTATCAAGTTAATATACGACGCTTGTTCTATATTGACTCGATAGTAAGTTTTATTAATGAACGCATCTCGTTATTAATAACTACCCTCGATGAACTGGATATACTCCTCGATTGAGTATTCGAGAGGAAGATAGTTAAAGATATAACCGGGATCGACGAACATTTCATTAAGTGGATAAAAGCAAAACCAAGTCTTCATCTCATTGAATTAAACTCATATAGGTTGTTTATCTTGGTGTTTTTTAAAGCAAACAAATCTAAACCCCCCTTTTGTTACTATTCATATAAAAGAAAAGTATTCATTTCCCTGTGGATACGAACCTTACTACACTATACTACGTATTAGTGTTGTATTGTATTTATTTTGAGTGCACCTAACGACAAGTGCACGTCAAATTTGGCGCCGTTGCCGGGGAAAGGCAATTAATTTTTCTTTTATTTCATATCAAGAAAAATCAAAAAATATTAAATAAAAAATATAAAGAGTTCCTATTTCTTATATTTCTGAGCTTAGTGGAGTTTATGGTTAAACATCGCTCCATAAACAAAATCACATATCAAACAAACCCAGAAATAGAACAAACTTTCGAGCGGTTGAAAAGTAAATTTTCTAATACCGACTCGGAGGAATCATCTATCAGAGATTCATCCAGCACTAGTTCTCATTCTAGCGAGACCGAAGAGTCAATAACCATGGCTCTTGAGACAAGAACACTACGGGAGCTCACTGCTCCAAATCTCAATCAACAACCATTATGTATTACCTTCCCTACACTCGATGAAGGTAATACATTTGAGCTAAAATCTGGGCTCATACATCTACTGCCATCCTTCCATGGCCTAAGGGGCGAGGACCCAAACAAACATCTCTCGGAATTCCATATTGTCTGCACAAGCATGTGCCCAAATGGAGTCACCGAGGAACAAATCAAGTTGAGGGCTTTTCCATTCTCCCTCAAAGACACGGCGAAGGATTGGTTATTCTATCTCCCGTCAGGGAGTATAGATACATGGGCATCAATGAAAAAGTGCTTCCTAGAAAGGTACTACCCTGCATCCGTCTCATCATCTTTGAAAAAACAAATAAGCAACATCGAGCAAAAAGATGATGAGACATTATATGAGTATTGGGAGCGTTCCAAAAAGTTGTGTGCTAGCTGCCCATATCATGGTTACACAGAGCAAGACCTCATCCTCTACTTCTATGACGGTCTTGCGGAGCAAGATAGACGCCTGGTGAACGCAGCATCTGGAGGGGGAATTGTCAACAAAACTCCTTCCCAAGCTAGGAACCTCATCTCGGAGTTGGCCGAGAATTCTAGACACTACAATGGGAGGTCATCATCAAAACGGGTCATGACAGCGGAATCCAACATCTCGTTGGAAAGTCAAGTAGCCGGCTTGACTTCTTTGGTAAAAGATTTCCTTTTAAATCCAAAACACCAAGAAGTCAAGGTCTGCGGCATATGCTCGACATAGGGGCACCCCACCGATTCCTGCCCAACACTACAAGAGGAGAATTCCAAGCAAGTCAATGCTTTGGGATTTCAAGGCCAAAAGAGGTATGATCCACACTCTAACTCCTACAATCCTGGGTGGAGAGATCACCCGAATTTGAGGTATGGGAATCCTCAAAATCAGCCCTTACCACCAACTTTCCCAAAGCACCAAGGCCAGACGTCAAGCTCAAGTATGTCCACCGAGGACATGATCCGAGCACTCACCTCAAATGTCTCAACCATGCAACAAAACATGGTTCAATTTCAGCATGAGACCAAATCCAGCATTCAGAATTTGGAAAGTCAAGTCAGTCAAATTGCAAATGCCGTGAACCGACTTGAAACAAAAGACTCGGGTAAACTCCCATCTCAAACGGAGCAAAACCCGAGACAACATGTGAATGCTATAACGTTGAGAAGTGGAGCAACGTTGAAAGAGGTAGAAGAGAACGATGAAGAGACTGAGGGTGTGGACCCTGAAAAAATAGTCCCACCGGAGGAGGAGCTCACAGAAACCAAGCTTCCCCCACCTTCATCATACGAACAAGAAATCCCATTTCCTGAGGCGCTGAAGGAGACAAAGAAGCTAGAAAAAGATGCCGACATCTATGAAACCTTCGCAAAGTGTGAGGTAAACATTCCGCTTCTTAACTTAATGAAAAATGTCCCTCGTTTTGCTAAATTCTTAAAAGAATTATGCAAAACAAAAAGAAAAGATAAATTGAAAGGGAAACAAGAGGTTAGAGTTAGTGAACACATCTCGGCCATTTTTCAGAGGAAACTCCCCGAAAAATGTAACGACCCAGGCATGTTCACTATCCCTTGCAAAATAGGAAACACCACATTTCCTAAGGCCTTGTTGGATTTAGGGGCATCAATAAATGTCATCCCCTATTCTGTTTATAAAACTCTACAACTTGGCCCATTACATCAAACAGGTGTAGTGATTCAATTGGCAGATCATTCTAGTACTTACCCGAAGGGTGTAGTAGAAGATGTGCTAATAGAAGTAGAAAATATGGTCTTTCATGTTGACTTCTATGTCCTTGAAATGGGAACTGATGACCAAACAACATCCATCCTTTTGGGTAGACCCTTCATGAAGACCGCAAAAACGAAAATTGACGTTTCTAGTGGTTCACTAATTTTAGAGTTCGATGATAAAAAAGTAGAGTTCAACATCTTGGACTCTACGAAAAAACAAATGCAAAATCCAACTCTGTGTTCTTTACATGTTGTTGAACCACAAGAACCGCTGTTTTTCAAAGAAGCGGATAAAATCAGATTTCTTCAAGAAGAGAAAGATAAACGAGAGAAGTCATCCTTGACGGGAAGGAATGTAATAAAATGTGAAACAAATCCACCTAAGATGGAGGTGACAATGAGAAAGAAACCCCGGCCTTACTGGAACAGGCCGAAAAATAAAAATGAAAAATGGCCAAATAGGGCCTTGAAAGGTGAAACAAGGGATGCTCATGATCCCACATAAAACAAAACCAAAAAAAATGAATAACGTCGTGCCACGACGTTAACTAAGGCGCTTCTTGGGAGGCAACCCAAGTTTATTTTATTTTTTAGTGTGTATAATTCATTTTTTAATTCAAGTATTTAGAATTCATTTTTTGTCTAATTATTTGAGAGATCAGTGAGGGAGGGCACTAATCACGGGTTTTTGGAAGAAAAGAAATAAAAAATGCAGGTTTTGGAGCATCTGGGGACATACCCGATCGAGTACAACCTTATACTCGGTCGGGTATGACCAAAAAGAAAAGGGACCGGACATTACTCGATCGAGGAAGCACTCAAAAATTGAAAAACAAGGAATACCCGATCGGGTATCACTATACACCCGGTCGGGTATGTATAGAAATGCTAAAATTGAAGGAGACTGACTGCCACACTCGACCGAGTACCTGCTTCAAAAGTAGAAAAAAGCACATACCCGATCGAGTATGGAGGAATACTCGACCGGGTACAGGAGGCAGGCTGCTCACAAAGTTCATTTTCCAGACATACTCGACCGGGTAACAACACACTACCCAATCGAGTACAGGAGGCAGGCCGCTCAAAACCTAAACTTTCCAGCAATACTCGACCGGGTAACAGTACATACCCGATCGAGTACGGGAGACAGATTGCTCAAAAAGGCCACTTTCCAGACATACCCGACCGAGTAACAGCAAATACTCGATCGGGTATACGGGTATTATAACCCCAAATCAGCCCCAAACACTTAATCTTCCCCAAAATCCCCAACCCCAATTCGAAAAAAACACCCCCAACCTCCATTTTTACACCTTCTCTCTACCATATCTCCCCCATTTCTTCACCAAATCATCCCATTTTAACACCAAAACACTCCCCTCATCCTCCTCTACACACTCATACTCACCAATCCCATTCTCCCCCAAATTTCAGAGGTCCGAAAAACCCTACCCCCCACCTTCAAATTTCGGATTTCAAGGCCAAATTCACTCCAAAATGGCTCCAAGGAAAGAGAAAGGACAAAGCTCAAGCACTAGGACATCCATCCCGGGCTACGAGGACATCCTCTTCATGGACAATGAACACCGCACCCGCTTCGTGTCCACAATTGAAAGGCAAGTTAAACCTTCTCGTTTTTTATGTCATGATGCCCTAAAGGAATTAGGAGTGTACAAAATGATGAAGAAATTTTTTCATGAGTTGAGCATGGACAAAATTTTCAAAATGCAATATCACTCAAATGAAAAAATTATCTATGAATTCCTAAGCTCTGTGCACTTTGAGAACAACGAAGAGGATTTTAGGGATGATAAACTCAGGTTTCGATTGTTTAACCACAACCACACCATCACGAAACTTGAGTTCGCCGAACACTTTGGTATTCCGGTCCCGTACCAAAAATCTATATCCGACAATACCGCCTTCGGCCATACCCTATGGACAAAGATGACCGGGGAGACTAAATTTAGCTCCTCCCAACTCTATATTAGTCATGTCCAACATCCCGTCCTCCGCCTATTTTTGAAATTCCTCGCCAACTCCTTACTTGGACGTCCCAACAACTATCACACTAGGATGGGGGATGTGTGTCTGATATCGGTAGCCCTATTCCCTATCCACGTAGATTTCAACCTATGTAATCTTATGTGGGCACATCTAAAAAAAGAAAGCGTGGCAAAGGGTGCTATTGTAGTGGGCAGGGTGATTATGCACTTGGCCACAAAGTTCGGGTATACGGATAACTCTCCTATACCCGACTACTGTTTGATGAACATTGCTTGGCTAGGCCACTCGGGCTGTACATCTTTTTCACACACCGTTTATGGTGAAGAAGGGCCCAGAAATATGTACAACTGGCACATCCACCCCAAACCCCTCAAATACTTCCTCCTTCCCAACCTAGAACTCCCCCAACTCCACTACAAAACAGGAAGAGTGGAGCAACATTACCTCTTCCCACACGCCCTTCCACCACATCTCCAGGAACCAGAACAAGAACCTCCCCAACACCAACCCGATTACGAGCCCTATGCTCAACTCCATAGCCATCACAACATGAGCCAGGACATCCCAGAACAGAGCCAAAACCCTCCACCACCCGACTTCTTTCAACAACTTCTGGAGGGTCAACAACAACTGCTTACGGGAATAGCCCAAATGGACAACCGGCTCAACCGATTAGAGGAGGAGCAAAGAGCCGGTTTTCAGCGGTTAGAGGATGAGCAAAGAGCCGGCTTTCAACGATTGGAGGAGCTCAGGGAGGCCGATAGACATCGGTATGAGGAAGACCAACATAGGTTCTACGGACCTATGTACTCTTATATGGCACAACAGGGATCCTTCCATACCATGGCGAACCCCCCTCCACCACCCTCATGGTATGACCCCACTCATTGGGGTAACTTTGGAGGATCTGGCTCCGGGGGTGGAGGGTACGACGGCGGAGATGGCGGGGACACCTACATGGGAGATGGTGGCCAAGGGAGCGGCTTTGGAGGGAGCTACTACGGAGGAGAAGGCGGGCACTAGGGACAGTGCTTGATTCAAGTGCGGGGGAGACACTCATGATGGTATGTAATTTTCATTTCTACCTAGCACTATGCATGTAATTCTTTTGAACTTTTACAAAAAAAAAACAAAAAAAAAAGAAAAAAATAAACAAAAGAAAATAAATGCTAGTTAGGTTGAAAACCCAACAAAATGGGCAATCTAAGCAAAAAAGGCTTATAACAAAATGAGTGAGTTGGAGAGAATGGAAAATGAAAAGAGGTGCTAGGATGAAAACCTGAAAAGGCTCCTAGGCAAAATGAGAGATATGAGAGAAATGTTTGTTCTTGCAGGCACTCATTGTATCCTTGTGAAGAATAAGAAGATTCAAGATAAAGAAGAAGAGATGAGGAGAAAAGAAGATAACACTAGGAGGCCATTAAACCCAAGATGCTCTTTTGTAATTTGAGTTTAAAACTCATTTTTCTTTGTCATCCTTGGTGGTCTTTGTGTTTGTATTGTGTTTTTGTTGAACTGTGGAACTTTTGGACAAACATTGACACTTGTAAAGATTTGATCTTACTCGAGACGAGTAAAGGTTTAAGTGTGGGGGAGTTGATACGTTCGTAATTTCCATATTTATGTTTACGTTTTTAATTAGTTTTGCTTGACTTTTACTTTGGAAATTACACACTTTTGGTGTAATAGATTAGATTGTTAAATTCTTGTAAATAGGTTAGATTAGATATATTCTGAGCTCAAGCAGGTTTTGGTCACTCGAAGTACAGTTGGTGAACCCAAGAAGTGAAAAGAAGGTGCAAAAGTTCAAAGACAAAAGAAGATCCTGAGTTTTGGTCTATACTCGGTCGAGTATTAGCTATACTCGATTGGGTATTAGGTTGGAACTTCAAATCGGATCAGATCCGAAGACAAAGGAACATGCAAGAAAGATTTCGGCCACGATTTTATGTCTATACCCGATCGGGTAGACCGACATACCCGATCGGGTATGCCTTTGAATTTCAAACGAAGATCGGTCGAGTATGGTCCGAATACCACTTTCTAAGCATACTCGACCGGGTATTCATATATACTCGATCGGGTATACTCTTAGAAAATAGCCTGAAACCGGTCGAGTATGCCTCGGATCGAGTGTTACACACGTACTCGATCGGGTACCATGTATATACCCGATCGAGTACCCGAATCCCATCCCAAAAACCTATAAATACACCTCCTTTCCTTCACAAAAGGATATCCAATTCCTTTGTACATCTAAGCTCAGTATAGAATAGCTCTTTCTTTATATTTTTCATCATGTTTAGTCTCCAAATGAGGAGCTAAACTCTTCCATCTTGGTTTTGCTACTTTGAAGCTTAATGAATTTGTAAGTTGTGAGTTATTTTCTTTAATCTTCTTCCTTGAATATTAATTCTTTCTTTCAAAATACTATCTCTATATCAAAGTTGGGGAGTGTTACTAAGATGACAATTAGTTAACATCTTGACATTGGTTATAGTAATAGCTATTTCTTCCTCTATGATAATATTGGGGAGTGTTACTAAGATTAAAATTAGTTAACATCTTGATATTAATCATAGTAGGATTCATATATTTTAATATTCTTTCTTGAGTATTAATTAATTCCTATTCATATTTCATGTTAATATCTTAAACATTACTTAAAGTATCAACTAGTATTGTTTCTCATATTAATTATTACTAGAATCAATCGGTTAATACGCTTGTTATTAATCCGGTTCTTTCAACGGTAGTAAACTTGGAATATTAATGCATGCATCTCATGGTTAATATGCCAAGGGGAATTAATTATATTGATTAAACCAATAAACCGCTTGTGTTGAGGTTATCAATCTCAATCGTTTTCATCTTAAGTTTATTGCTACTATCAAGTTAATATACGGCGCTTGTTCTATATTGACTCGATAGTAAGTTTTATTAATGAACGCATCTCGTTATTAATAACTACCCTCGATGAACTGGATATACTCCTCGATTGAGTATTCGAGAGGAAGATAGTTAAAGATATAACCGGGATCGACAAACATTTCATTAAGTGGATAAAAGCAAAACCAAGTCTTCATCTCATTGAATTAAACTCATATAGGTTGTTTATCTGATTGTTTTTTAAAGCAAACAAATCTAAACCCCCCTTTTGTTACTATTCATATAAAAGAAAAGTATTCCTTTCCCTGTGGATACGAACCTTACTACACTATACTACGTATTAGTGTTGTATTGTATTTATTTTGAGTGCACCTAACGACAAGTGCACGTCAATACCCGTACTTTTCTTTCATAAGCTCACTAATAGAGCGGACTTTTAGTGATGGATCAGTACGAAGAAGATCAATAATTTCACGTGCTATGAACTGAGATGTGACACCAGCATGATCATTGTTATCAACGTTACCTAGACAAGTAGGTATATGAGGACCTTCATAACGAAGAATTTTGAACATATCTAACCCCGCATGTTTCTTTGTAGCCCGCATCCGCCAAGTACAACCACATTCTTTTTTGCGCTTACACTCTGCCACCCATTTGTGTTTGTCAGACTCTACAACTGAGAAAAACTGATTCCTCTTTACAGGGTACATTCTAACCATGTTAATCAGTTGTTTCTTATCATCAAACTCTTGCCCAACCTCGAATTCACCATCTGCAGAGAAGCGATTGGAAGTTGTACAACCCCTCCATGATTCATCAAATCCCGCAGGGAGCTCATAAACTTTAGTGTAGTGGCTGGATGGAGCATTGCCACTTACGAGATCACCACCATCTTCATCTGAATCTGTTAGTGTGTCATGATTCACATTTTCATCTGCATCGTCATCGATGTGCTGTGAATCCAGAAACGTTGAATCATTGTTCACGTATCTTCCATTCTCCTGTGCAACCATATTCATCACAACTGGAACATTTGTGGATGGGTAAGATAATGACAGGTTGTCAGGTTGTATGGCCAACACAGTCACTTCTTCAACATATATCTCCATGGTATGCATAGCAAGATTCGTGATCAAGGTCCACATCCCCGTAACGGCTTCGTCGTCAGTAAGAGGCATCAACGTGTATGACCCACCATGAACGGGATATTTAACTTTCAAATCCAACTTGTTCATACGATTGATGGATGTGGCGGTATAAATTTTATTCATTAGCTCAACCACACCCACCCCACAGGAAACAACTATTATCTTCCTACTTCCCCTTCATAACGAATTCCGTTCGACTCCTCGATTATATTTCCTCCCCAATGACACACAATGGGGAAGTTTGGAGACATATTCTATCAAAAATCATTCCAAAAAAATGATATATGTCGCACATTGAAAATTCAACTACTAATTCAAACAAACTGTATTAAATCATATGTATCATTTTTATGATTTCATTCAATTACAAAATCTGATAGATACATATTAATGATGTGCTACATTACTCTTTTCCAAACTACCCGTATATTAAACTCAATCCAACCAACACAATAAAAAATTCAAATTCTACAAATTATATAAAATTAAGCATAATAACTAAATTACCAACTTATATATTTCATAACATCAAATACAAAAAAAATAATACAAAAACAGAGTGATTTTCGAACAAAAATTTAAAAAATCCTAGGTTTAGCAAAATAGATGAATTACCTCGATTGAAACGGTTGAAAGTCGGTAGAATGGAGCACAAACGACATCGGGTACACCGTGTCTCTTTTCCCTTTGATTCAAAATCAATCCAACCAACACAAAAAATAATTCAAATTATACAAATTCTATAAATTCAATCATAATAACAACATTAAGCACTTATATATTTCATAACATCAAATACAAAGAAAAAAACAAAAAAACACTAATTTCGAACATTAAATTAAAAAATCCTAGGTTTAGCAAAAGTGGTGAAATACCTCAATTCAAACGTTTAAAAGCCGGTAGAATGGAGCACAAACGATCTCAGGTACACCGTGTCTCTTTTGTGTTTGATTTGAGCTTCGTTTGGAGGCGTTCCGGCCAGGATTCTTCTTCGCTCGCACCTGGTTCGTCGTTCGTCGTTGCAGAGGGAGGAGGGTTTTTTGCGTCTGTGTTTGTCGGCTGGGGAAGAAGGGGGGTTTTCTGCGAATTAATGAGCTGCCACTCGAAGTGGCGGCTTTTGTGAAACAGGAGAAGAGCCGCCACTCGTATTGGTGGCTTTTGTGAAGTAATACAAGAGCTGCCACTTGAAGTGGCGGCTTTGCTTAACCCTGGTTAACCCCAGCAGTATTTTGGGAATTATTATTAACCCGGCAGTGTTTCGAGAATTATTTATTTATTTAGCATTATTCCGGAAAAAAACTCTAAAATATTAGTGAAATAAAATTTAATGACAAATATGATCGCAGTTATTATGAATAAACATTATGATCATTTAAGCATAGTAATTGAGCATAAAAATGATCACTAAAATTACCATTATAGTCACAACATTTAGGTGATGACATTTTTATTTGACACGTTTATTTTAATTAGAAAAATGTGACTGTTAATTGATTATTATTATTATTGTTGCAAACTAGCAGTTCACCTATCAATTATAGGTGCACCTATATATGATCTGCGAGAGATAGATACGATTCGCAGATTGTTTACAAAAAGAGATATGCATATTATTCTTTGTTTGAATAATCTGATGTATATCGTCTATCAGTAAATCAAGATAAGAGCCTCCTCTGCTTGTAAGGATGTTTTTACTTGGACTGTAATTCCTCCCAGACCAGTTCAGACCAGACCAGACCAGTTCAGACCAGACCAAGCCAGACCAGACCAGCAAATACAGTTCAAGTAAAAATATCCTAACTCCTTGAACCACCGTAAGTGCGTCAGCCTCTACTTCGATGAACTCCCACCCCTCCTTAAGAACCTCCAACCAGGCTTCTCGAATACCCATAGCCTTAGTCTCTGTCGGGACCAATCTGTTTGCCTCGAATCACCCAATGTTTTAAGAAATTCGCCTCGATCATTCCTATCTATCCATACCCATGCCTGAATGCCTTTGTCCTTATTAACCGCCGCGTCAACATTGATCTTAGCGTAACCCGGTTTTGGAAAAAATAATATTAAAAATTAACAGATGGACAAAAGAATCTTTTTAAAAACTTTCAAAAAAGAGACTAAAAAGGAGTAAGAAGACTATTATACCCTTTCCTACTGAACCCATTACTACAGTGCCCAACGTCACCGTGACCAACGTCATAGTTACCAATGCTACAGTCACTCCACCTCATAGTGACCACCGTCTTGCAGCGACCACTCATCTAGTGACCACGAATTGGCAGTTACTACCGAAAGTCACATTTACACCTCCAGTAAGTGACCACCGCCTGCTGCCGGTGACCACCTGGCTAGTTACTACCATCGTGTCAACGATTGGCATGTTATCTTGTGACCCTCCCTTTACTGACCTGCCATAGGTCTTCATTCCTGTCAATGAGACTACTGTCTCAGGCTAGTGACACCATCCATGTCACCCCCAGTGACTTGCGCCACCATTATAACACGACCTCCAGCCTCCATCCAACACGGCTGCAACAGCCCTTCTGGCACCACCGCCCCAACAGACGCCGACACCACCACCCCAATTGATGCCAGCACCAACAGCCTGACGGTTGCCACTGCCCCAACAGATCCCACACAGCTCCACCAACTACTGTAGTCTGAGCCACCGCACAACGTATCCCTAGCCGTATGGCACCACATATATGTCATCACACCAGGACAAATCACTGCTCGTCGCAAGCCCCCATCGCTAAACTGGTCTCCTTTACCTCACTTACCGCCACAACTATGGTTGTTCAGGGCCAGCCCTAGGGGCAGGGCAGCCGGGGTGACCGCCCTAGGCCCAAAAAAAGTAGAAAGAAAATTAGGTCCAATTTTTTTGGTTATATGTAATATGAGTAGACTTCTTTTTTATTTATAAATTCAATTAATTAATGAGGCCTAATGTGTAATTTTTGTTGATAATTTGATTTTTAAAAAAAGTAAAATGTATTGATCGGAGCTGGACAAGTTTTAAAAATGAATATACATTTCATGTTGAATTTTAAGTAGAGCTGATTGTAAAGTCAACACATTTCTTGCTGTATCAGTTAAATCAAGTGTCTTCACATCTTTTTAGCTTTTGAAGTTTTTTTTCCTTTTAAATACAATAGTAAAAATTTATATTATTTTTTTGGGCCGCCGGTGCTTCCCAATTATGCAATCGATTATGTCTCAACATAGCTTAATGGAATAGAAATTTTATGCATTGAGCATGAAATCTTGGAAAAGATTGATTAAAAAGCAATTATTGATGATTTCATTTCACAATGTTCTTTTGAGATACTTGTGTTGTTAGATTTGTCCAAATATGTGATTCAAATAATATTAAAGTGAATTTTATCCTTATTTTATAACCTTTATTAGGAGCTCTCGGTGAGAATTGCTGAAATAGGAGTAAAAATGTTTGAGAATTCTAAAAGAGGACTGTCATATTATTATCTTCTAAATATGAGTAATTACTGCCAAGTTTGGAAAATAGTGTATGTTTTAAGTTTGATACTGCCAAAAGATTGTAATGGTTACTCTTATTTAGGGAATAAAAACATGAGTCTTATTTTGGAATATAAAATAGTTTTTAGTCCTATTTAGGGTAATTTCTTATAGTTTTATTATACTCCATAATTTTATTTTAAGTAAATATAATATATTGTCTGTCTTGGAAATAAGGCCAAAATAGTATATCACTCATAGGCCCAAAACCGGACAGCACCGGCCCTGTCGTTATTCCTCGTTTACCACCACAAATTGCTTTGTCACCATCACCCGAGATTCATCATCCAGAGTCGGCCACATAAGTAAAGATGAAGCCAGATGAATGAGGAGTAGAAGACATCTTCGATGGAGGCAACAACAATGTCATCGAGGAGGCGATGACTGATGGAGATCGACACGGTGACAATGGAGACCGGTGGCACCGGTCGAAGTAGAGGACACAATGCTACAACTGTGGAAGGATACGAAGAGTTCAAGGATAAGAGCAAATCTAGGAGGTAGGGAAGCTTTAGAAAATAGGGTTAAGGATTAATAGATTATATAACGGTGGTGTTTCTGTCCTTTCATTAATAATAAGTCTCTTTTTTATTGAAATTTAGAGCCCGTTTAATAATACTAAAATTGGCTGAATCAACTGATTCTGCTGAAATTTATGAAATTCTAGCTGAAGTGGTTGAATTGGATGATTCTACTGATTTATGAAAAATTGTATTTAAAATATACTCTCTCCGTCCCAGAAAATTTTTCCCACTTTGACTTGGCACGGAGATTAAGAAAGTGGAATAAAGTCGAAATGTGTGATTGTAATTGTGTAAGAAAAAAGTGAAATGAATGTGAACCACACAAATTGTTCAAAAATGTTAAGTGTGAAAAATTCTTTTGGGACGACCTAAAAAGAAAATTGGGAAGAATTTTATGGGACGGAGGGAGTATTTTATTAGTAAAATAAAGAAAAAGTTATATGAGTAATAGCTAAAATGGTCTTTACAGTAATTTTAGTTAATACGTCCACAAAAGTAATTTCAATCTTACTTTTTCTTATTATTAAACAATTCAGCAAGCGAAATTAAAAAGTAAAAGTAGTGAAAAAGTTGAATGCTGAGCCTCGTAAACCTAAAAATAGTATTATTATTAAAGTCATTATTTGTTAAAAAGCATGTAGGTTTGAAGGGAGGTGAGGGTGGAGTAATAAATGCGGAGAAAATTGTCCAACATAGGACTAAAACTCAACCTTTTTCTCAAAATAGGACCACATGCATGTTTTTCTCTAAATAGGATTAACCTTACCTTTTTTACCCCTAATTCTATTTAATTAATTAATTGATCTAAATAATTGCCCCCCTAGTTTCCTTGCACAATCAAGGCAGTCCGTCGGTGGCGGGGCAGTCCGTGGTGGCGGCAGCACTCCGGCAGCGGCCGACGGTTGATTTCGGCGGCGGCAACTCCGGCAATTAATTAACCCAATTAATTGCCCCCCTAGTTCTCTTGCACAACCAAGGCAGTCCGGAGGTGGTGGCAGCTCGGCGGCAGCGGAAGAGGTGGTTTCCGGCGGCGCCGGCGCCGGTGGCGGCAGAATGTAGGCAAACCTCCAGAAGAAAATCTTGTATTTTTCAGCCTACGGCGGCGGCGGCAGGCGGCATGCGGCGGTCAGGCAGTGGTGGCAGCAGCGTAGCGGCAATGGCGGCGGTTTCCAGCGGCGGCAAGAAAATAACAGACATTAAATAGACAATAAATAGACAATAAGTAGACAATAAATAAACAATAAATTCTGATAAACACCATTGCGGCGGCGGAGGTGGCGGCGGCAGAATCTGGCAGTCAGCCAGATATTTTTTGGAATTTTCCAGCGGTGCTTCGGCGGCGGCGGCGGTGGCCGGAGGTTTGGCGGCAGGCGGCTGGCTGGAGGTTTGGCGGCAGGTGGCTGGCCGGAGGTCCAGGGGCAGCAGTGAGGGTATTTTGGTCCAATCACACATAAAAAGTCCTATTTAAGAATACTTAAACTAATTGGTCATATTTTGAGAAAAAGCCATGTTTTAGTACTATTTAAATCTCCCAATAAATGCGGGGGCTTTGAATGAGCGGGCGAATCCTGGTGATGGATGAATATGTGTCGTGTCATCCCCAACATGCACCGACCGAAGCAAGCTAAGCCGTTCCACCAATTACATTATTCATCTCCAAATTTGTACTCACGGCATGTAATCTCTAACCGCCCAATCCGTCTTATTTAATTTATTCCTTCGCTACATACCTTATTGTTGCATTCATTTCTTGTAATACGATAGACACATAAATATTAATGAATAATATCTCCTTACTTGAAAGGTTTTATTTGTGTTTGGTAAATACTTTTCTACAATGTCAAGAAGGGTGTCTAGATGTAGATGTTCTGATTGACATAGTGTGAAAAATTATCATGCTACATAATATTTACGTAGTAAATAAAGAAAGTGAAATATGATTGATTATATTTACGTAGTATTTTTTTGTATCTCGATCATGCTACATTTGCATCATATACATTGTTGCATTGGAGATGGTATTAGCAATTTTTAACTTTTTAGAAATAGCTCTAAATAGGAGCAAAAACGTTTTGAAATTCCAAAATAGGAGTATCATATTTTTTATTTTCTGAATAGGAGTAATCTGCCAAGTTTGGAAAAAAATGTCATGTTTTAAAGCATAGTAAAGCCAAACATGGCAGAAATTTACTCCTATTCAAGGAATAAAAAATATGATACTCCTATTTTGGAATTTCAAAACTTTTTTACTCATATTTAGGGAATTCTCTCTTAACTTTTCCAATTAAGAGGATAAACTTTGGTCAATTATTTTAAGTAATGTCTAGTATATTTGTGTGGAACTTAGCGCACCAGTATATGTTCCATTCCATATATAAATACACATGCACCACGTACTATACTATACACACAGATTGAAATATAGGAGTACATAAAATACATACATACACGCACCGGGCTAGACCAGATCGACGACGACCTACAATATATACATATACATACATACATACATATATAATCCCCCGGCCGGCCATGACGAGAAATAATAATAATATAAGGTCGAAGGTCAAGTACTTAATAATAATAATGTGGGTCACATTATTGCTCTTCCTGCAGCTTTGGTCTAGTGCAAGTGGAATGGAAGCTGCGGAGGCCGTGGTTGCCGTGAAGCGGCGGCAGATATGGGCGGCCAGGGAAGCCCTACAGCTGCAGTTTCAACGCCAAAAGAAGATGATGACTAATGCTAACAACGACATGTGGCCGCAGCGTGACGCCCCTGCCGGACCTGACCCTATTCATAATCACGCCCGCCCGCCCAGCTAGCGGCTTATTCATGTATATATATATATATATATATATATATATATATATATATATATATATATATATATATATATATATATATATATATATAGGGGAGAGTTCAAATACGCGGTGCTGAAAAAGTGCAATTGTTTGCACTTTACACGGGAGAACCTCTTTTTATTTGATCTCTTCCCTATATATATACGTACGTATAGTAGTACAAAGTATATATTAATCCCCTCCTATATATCTACGTGTTGTACTCAAACTTCCTATTATCAAATTTGGGTATACATATACATATACATATATATATACATACATACATACATACATACATACATACATACATATATATATATATATATATATATATATATATATATAATAAGGATCAAATAAGAAGAGTGCTTATCGTAAGAAGTGAGAATGCATCTGGTGCGTTCAACTTAAGATCTGTGCATAAGATTAGCAAAAAAGTGCACGGGAAAGTGCAAAAAATATTTAAAAAGTGATGCTAGACGCGGTGACATTTCCGTAATTAATCGGAACTTTTCTGCCATCGCAAAAAGTGCATCAGATAAGCAAAAAAGTGCATCAGAAATAGGTAAATGTGCAACTTCTCACTTCTCACGTTAAGATGTCTTCTCATTAGAACCCGACCCTATATATATATATATATATATATATATATATATATATATATATATATATATATATATATATATATATATATATATATATATATATAGGATCGAGCTCAGCCAGGAGGGATGGAGGATGCTAGCAGCTGGCCTGGCCTGGCTCATCTGCAGTGGCGGACCTTGTTTGTTCAAGGGTATTCATGTGAAAACCCAAATTTTTGAAAATTAGGTGTAAAAATACATGTATAGAATTGATGTCATAATAATTTATACTACCTTCCTTCCCAAAATACTTAGCCAAATCTTAATATTTGGATCATGATTTTGATTAGTATAATATTGTGAAAGTTTTAAATTTATACATTTAGAAAAGTATTTTTAACAAAGAACATTTTCATATCATTTTTATATTATAAATACTTTTCAATAAAGGGAAAATCGCATATATGGTCCCTCAGTTATCCACGAAATTAAAATCGCAGACCTGTATTTCTAAGATTGTAAATGTCACTCCTCAATTGTCCAAATTGTTGTAAATGTAATCCTTTAAGTGGTGAAATGTACTCTCGACCACACTGTATATTTCACCCCTCAAAAGGACCACATTTACAGCATTTTGGACAATTGAAGGGTGACATTTACAATCTCAGAAATACAAGTCTGAGATTTTAATTTCGTGGATAACTGAGGGACCATATATACGATTTTCCCTTCAATAAATATACATAATTGGTCAAAGTTTTGAATTTGGCCAAATATTTTGGGACATAGGTTGTATATATTGCACTATTAGGTAACATCTTAGAGTCCGTTTGGTGACTATATTTTTCGGCTTATCAGACTTATCGACCAAATTTTTAACCAAACACGTAACTTTTGATTCCACGCGCTGAATTGTTTAATATTAAGAAAAGGTAAGGTTGAAGTTACTTTTCTGGCTGTATTGGCTGAAGTTATTGTAGATGATCATTTTAGCTATATTTTCATATAAATATTTCTTTATTTTATTAATAAAAGATGTTTTAAATATAACTTTTTCAAACTCAGCAAAATCAGCCAGAACTTCATAAAATTCAGCATAATCAACGGATTCAGCCGATTCATCTTATTTCAGTGTTACCAAACGGACTCTTAATGATAAAGTAATTTCGAACACCCAACATTTAGTTGCAAGATCCGCCACTGCTCATCTGAGTGTTAAAAAACGATGGATACTACTGTACTAGCTAGCCAGGAGCTATACATACTACACGGAGTATGTATCATGTATGCAATGTATATTTATAGACAATATCATATTACGTGCTCGCGTACATGTAATAAGAATAAGGCTTTTAGAGTTCATTTGGTAATACTACCTCCATCCCAATTTACTTAGTTATCTTTGACTTTTTCGTTCAAAGGTGGTAAACTTTGACTAATTATTCAAACTAATATATTTATGAAAAATTTAATAATTTTATACTTTTATAATAGTATTTTTAACAAAGAACATTTTCATATAAATTTCATATTATTAATACTTTCTCTATATAAACATATAATCGATCAAAGTTATACATCATTGACTTGAAAAGTCAAGTTTGGCTAAGTAAAATGGGACGGAGTGAGTATTATTTTTCGGCTTATCAGACTTATCAGCCAACTTTTTCACCAAACACGTAACTTTATTTTTCAAGCGCTGAATTGAGTAATAACAAGAAAAAGTAAGGTTGAAGTTACTTTTCTGGCTGTATTGGCTGAAGTTACTGTAGATGACCATTTTAGCTATTTTTAAACATACTTTATTCTTTATTTTATTAATAAAATACATTTTAAAGATCATTTTTTCTTAAATCAACAGAATAAGCCAAAGCAGTCACTTCAGCCAGAACCTAAAAAATTTCAGCAGAATCAGTCGATCAGCCAATTTTCGTGTTACCAAAGAGGCTCTTAATCTACTCGTATATAGCAAGGAACCCGAAAGTACTGAAACAGGGATACAAGTACACGGCTATACAGCAAAACAAAAAATATAGGGTACAAGGGGGTTCAATCACAAGGCAAGGGAAACAAAAAAATAAAGAACACGAGAATTTAACGAGAAAAAATCTTTTGGATCACAAGGGATTAAAAAACTTCAACCTCCCTCGGAGGAATTTGAAACATTTTGCACTAAAAGCCTTTAAAACATTTCCAAGATAAACTCTCATAGTTTACCTTTTAGCCACCCCAACTTTAACCTTTATAGGAAGAGTTCTCGCTACCGTATATGGCCCAGGGACCCCCGGCCCACAGACTTCTACTCCTCCTACGCAGGCCCATCAAGCCCGATGAACTCACAAAGCCCAAACGTAGCGGCCCAAACATGAAGAAGCCCACAGTGCACATGTGGATGCCTTCGGCCCTATGGCCGAGGGCTAAAATATTCTAGGAGACAACTTGATATGGACCTGAAATGCTTCTGGGAATTTCTGACTAAAATGTTACCCTTCGGCTATATGATGCCTTCGGCTATATGATGTCTTCGGCTATACGATGCCTTCGGCCACACGTAGGCTTTCGGTATATAGCAGACTCGACGAAGATTCGTTTTAGAGACAGGAAACCACCAAATTTAATGCGGCGTCACATCCAACCACCGCATTTAATGCGGTTCACATGCAAATGTCGGTGCACCCCGATTGAAGTGGCCCTCGATCGTCAGATGTTTGACGCGTGTCCCCGCCTAACATTTATGGCTGCTATAAGTAGCAGCCAATTCTTGCATTGTAAAGACACAACACATATATCGAATACATACTCACTCTCTCTCTCTTGCTTGCTCTGACCTCTCTCTAAGTTATTCGTTGTAATAACCATTCAGATAAGCTACCTCCGGGTACACTATCCATCATTTGGTGCTCTCATTGAGAGGTCGAACAATCAAGTAAGAAACCCTCCCCTTCAAAAGATAAAAACATCCATCGAAATGGGAAGAGCCACTCGTGCCCAGTCCAAGACCCTTGAAGACAAGAACCTGGCCCTTGGCGAGGTCGACGCCCTGAAGCCTCCAACAGGGCTCTTGAGGGCGGAGCCATCGCTGGTTTAGAACAGGCTGTTGTTGACCTACGTCTCCAGCTCCAGAAGAATGTCCCCGATGCCTGCCTAGGCATTGAAACTCGGAGGAAGGACCGAAGCGAAAACCAAGTGAGCCCTCTGGTCCTCACTATCGACGTGCAGTCGGCGTTCTCTGCCTTCATGCAAACGCTCACACAGAACCCTGGAGCCTTCGGCGCTCTGGTGCCGCCCCAACCACACATCGGGGAGAACGCCGTTCCACCCCCCACCTCGTGAACCCTATCCTTCGAATCGGGAATAAGGAAGGGGTCCTTGCACAGGACACCATGTCCCAGGAGGTGCAGTCCTGGGACCAACACGGAACAAATAAAGACAAGCCCCGAACCTCCTCTCTCAATAGGCTCGGAGGGGCGTATGACCTCCAGGGGGTCCAAGACTGCTTCGTTGGAAATGCGTCTGATATGCACTAATTAGTAGTGCATAAATGTATATTTTTGTGTTTGATTGATGTGTATTGTTTATCATTTTATTTAGTTTGTAAACATTTGTGTGATTTTAGTTGTAATTGTATTTTAATCTTCACTTGTAAGTTGTAAAGTAGAATTATGAATTATGGTGTTGAAAAGGATGACTTAGAAGTGAAGAAAAAGGAGGTTTTACTGTCCAGGGGCAAATACCCGACCAGGTAGAAGACTTCACCCGGTCGGGTCTGATTCAACAACCGAAAATACCTGGAAAGTGCACTCACCCGGTCGGGTCCCCTACCCCACCCGGTCGGGTCTGACTTGACCCGGGACACTTTAACATGCCGAAGATCACCAGAACGTGGAGAATATTTGATTTTGACATGCACCCTGTCGGGTGGGCACTTTACCCGGTCGGGTACCCGGCCAAAGGTGTTGTAAAACACCTACAAATAGCCCCATTTTCCTTCACTTTTATTCATCCCTTCTTCCATACTCTAAAGCTCAGTTTAGAATAGCATTTCTTTATATTTTTCTAGCTATGTTTAGTCTCCAAATGAGGAGCTAAACTTCCATTCTTGGTTTTGCTCTTGAAACTTGTTGATTATTAAAGTTGTGAGTTATTTTCCTAACTTCTTCTCTTGATTATTAATTCTTCCCTTAATCTCATTCTATATTAATGTTGAAGGGTTGCTAAGTGACGATTAGTTAACGTTCCGACATTAATTATTACTAGAAACGATCAACGAACCGATGGTCAATCGTTGGTGGTTTCATAAGTAAGTAACTTCGGTTTATTAATGCACGGTCGTGGTTAATAAACTTAAGAGGGATCAATTTTGTTGGTTAAACCGAAACCGTTGTGTTAAGGTTATCAATTTCAATTGATTTCATCAAGAAGTTAAAAAGATTGAATGTTACTATTATATCGGTATACAACGTTGTTCTATATTTGATTAATAGTAAGGGTTATTAATGAACGGTCGTTGTTAATAACTACCCTCGATGAATTGGAGATACTCCTCGATTGAGTATTCGAGAGGGGATAAGTTATAGATATACCAAGGATCGACTAAAATATATCAACAAGTGGAAAGTAGCAAAGCCAAGTCCCTTTATTCTTGAATTAAACACATATATGTTGTTCATCTTAGTTTCTTAATTGATTTAAATCACTCAAAACCAAAACCCCCCTTTTTAATTACTAGTTTCATAAAAAGAGAATCATTCATTTCCCTGTGGATACGAACTCTACTACGCTATACTACGTATAAGTGTTTAGTATTATAATTATTTTGACGCACCGTGACAAAGTGCTCGTCAAATTTGGCGCCGTTGTCGGGGAAAGGCAATTAATTTTTCTTTTTATTTTATTTCAAGAAAAATAAAAAAAAAATATTTATAAAGTTTTCTATTTTGCTGATCTTTTTTTGAGTATATGGTAAAAACCCGATCCATAAACCAACTCACCTACCAAACAAACCCCGAAATAGAAAAAGCTCTCGAGCGGTTAAAAAGTAAATACTCAAGTACCGACTCGGGGGAATCCTCAAGTGCTAGTTCTCAATCTAGCGAGTCCGAGGAGCCAATATCAATGGCTCTTGAAACAAGAACGTTGAGGGAGCTCACAGCTCCCAATCTAAACCAACAACCCTTATGTATCACCTTCCCAACTCTTGATGCGGGTGCTACATTTGAGTTAAAATCCGGACTCATACATCTACTTCCATCTTTCCACGGGCTAAGAGGAGAGGATCCGAATAAACATCTTTCGGAGTTCCACATCGTTTGCACAAGCATGTGCCCGAACGGTGTTACCGAGGAGCAAATTAAGTTGAGGGCTTTCTCATTCTCCCTCAAAGACACCACCAAAGATTGGCTATTCTATCTTCCCTCGGGAAGCATAGACACTTGGGCGGCCATGAAGAAGAGCTTCCTCGAAAGGTATTATCCTGCCTCGATCTCCTCATCTCTAAAGAAACAAATCAGCAATGTGGAGCAAAAAGATGATGAATAGACACTTGGAACGATTCAAGAAACTTTGTGCGAGCTGCCCGTATCACGGCTACTCGGAGCAAGACCTCATCCTTTACTTTTATGATGGTATTTGCGATGATGATAGACGGATGATTAATGCCGCATGTGGGGGAGGAATAGTCAACAAAACTCCTTCTCAAGCTAGGAATCTTATCTCGGAGTTGGCCGAAAATTGTAGACACTATGATCGGCGGTCAACAAAGAGAGTCATGGCGGCGGAATCCAACAACTCGTTGGAGAGTCAAGTAGCCGGCTTGACTTCTTTGATTAAAGATTTCCTCTTAAATCCAAAAACCCAAGAAGTCAGGGTCTGCGGCATCTGTTCAACACAAGGGCATCCCACAGATTCTTGCCCAACTCTACAAGAGGAGAACTCCGAGCAAGTCAATGCTTTGGGGTTCCAAGGCCAATGGAGGTACGATCCTCACGGAAACACCTACAATCCAGGATGGAGGGATCATCCAAATCTAAGGTACGGAAACTCTCAACCCCCTCAACAATCAAACCCTCCTCCTCAACAATTTAAACAAAAAGGCCAAACATCAAACTCAAACATGTACACTGAAGACATGATTCGAGCACTAGCCATGAACATGATCACGATGCAACAAAGTGTGGCCCAATTTCAAGAAACAACAAAGTCTAGCATCCACAACTTGGAAAGCCAAATGAGCCAAATCTCAAATGCCGTGAGTAGGCTAGAAGCTAGGGATTCGGAAAAACTCCCATCTCAAACGGAGACGAACCCAAGGCAACAAGCTCATGCGGTCACTTTGAGAAGTGGCAAAGAATTGGTTATGGCTAAGGCAAAAGCAAAGAGCCATGTGGGAGAAGAGAAGGAGGAGATCTTGATGCCAAGCACAAACCCTCAAAATGAAGAGGAAAAAGAGGAGGAGATCACACCTCAAAGAAAGTTCCCACCGCTCGACTCATATGAGCCGGTGCAACCTTTTCCGGAGGCTCTCAAGGATAACCGAAAATACAACAATGACAAAGACATCTATGAGACCTTCAACAAATGTGAGGTAAATATCCCTCTTCTCAATTTAATAAAAGATGTTCCTAGGTTTGCAAAGTTTTTAAAAGAACTTTGCACAATTAAAAGGAAACACAAGTTGAATGGCAAGCATAAAATCCAAGTAAGTGAAAGAGTGTCGACCGTTTTTCAAAAGAAACTGCCTAAAAAGTATAGTGATCCGGGAATGTTCACTATACCATGTAAACTTGGAAATTCTAGTTCTTCTAGGGCTATGTTAGATTTGGGTGCATCAATCAATGTCATCCCATATTCTCTATATAAGTCCCTAGAACTAGGACCCTTACATGAGACGGGGGTCGTTATTCAACTTGCCGATAGATCCAATGCCTACCCAAAAGGTGTGGTAGAGGATGTTCTCGTCATGTTGGATAATTTAATCTTTCCCCCTGATTTTTACGTTCTTGAAATGGAGAACGATAAAAATGCAGTCCCAATTTTACTAGGCAGACCTTTTTTGAAAACGGCCAAGGCAAAAATTGACGTTTTTAGTGGAGTGTTAACCATGGAGTTCGATGGTGAAAAAGTCGAATTTAATATCTACGACTCCATGAAATACCCCACTGATAATCACTCTTTAAGGAATATTTGTAATTAGATTTTGATGATGCTATATTGTTAGGCCCTAGATTTTGTGTAAACAGTTTTGATGATGCCAAAGTCTTTCAAATGCTCCCCCTTCTTTTGTAGCATTAGGAAATCAAACGGACTGTATTTTGAATCAACCAAGTGCCAGCAAAGTGTTCTCCGAATGTGTCTCATTTGTATTATCAATAAACAAATAAATATAACTGGAAAAACATAAAAAGCAATAAGGTAATCCTCATTATCTTAAAAAGGATTTCTTATAGATCCAACCAGTTATATTTATTTACAAAAAGAAAAAGACACTAAGACATTTCAAATAAGTAAACTATTTGACTGGAACACAAAAATTAATAAGGTAATTTTTTGTACCTTAATAGGATTTGTTATCCTACCAGTTGAATGTTTATTTATGATCAAAATACTAGTTCGGCCAATCACAACCAAGTATGATCAGAAGTCAAAAGAAAAATGTATGTACCAAATAAATTATACCGGAAAAGAAAAAATGCAATAAGGTAAAAACTACCTTAAAAAGGATATTTAAATCCTACCGGTATATATTTATTTGATTACGAACATTTTTATCAAAAGGCATATTGGTGTGAAAAATGTGTCAAAGAGAGAACAAATAAATGTACAATTTTTAAGTACTAATAAAAGTATTACTGGACAATAAAAATGCAATAAGGTAAACTTATTTACCTTTAATAGGATATTTAAATCCTACCAGTATAATTTTATTAGACCTAAAAATTATATTGTTCAAACAAATTTACCATGGCGGGTAAAACAAAGCCAGTAAATCAACAGCATGGAGAACCGACGTACAGCATGGGCGTACAGTCTGAAGCCTAAAGAAGTCTGCAGCAGCTAGGCGGGCAAAACAAAAATAACCCATACGCTCCAAAGAGAAAGATAAACAACAAGTTGTTTATCCTCTGCGATCAAGATTCAACGAACAAGATTAACTCATCTCAACCAACGGATGAGATTAATCTACCGGAGATGCCTATAAATGAAGGCGAAGCATGAGCTAAAGCGAGTAAGTTTTTGAGCTCAAAGCAGAGAGATTCCATAAGTATTCAAAGAATATCCAGCAACTCTGCTTTGGCTCATGCTTCACTAAGCTCTTAGAATAGATCATCATTGTAATACTTTTAGAGCTTAGTTTATAGTTGGAGACTAGAAGTTCCTTGTATATCACAAGGTTGTGTAAAACACTTCAGGAGGACAGTTGTTCCCGGCCTGAGTGTTGGTAGATAGGTCTGGAGTACCTTTTGATCCCCACTGGATCAATTGAGAAAAACCTAAAGGACTGAGTAGCTTGGAGTGGTGTTGTACTCCTCGTGAAACACCTTCAATCTAGGCCAGAGTTGTCAAGGCTAGATTGGCACTAAGTGTATTGGGCTTAATACATTAGTGAAATCCATTTGAAATAGGATGGGACTGGATGTAGGAGGATTACACCACCTCTGAACCAGGATATATTGTGTGTTGATTTACTTTCAGTCAACAAGACACACACTGAACACTTCTCACATAAAGATTGGAGTTTGCCAGCAGCATCCTAAGCAGTTGTCTTAATTGACTCAACTGCTTATCCTACTGCTTAATCACTCACTCTCCTTGAGATACAAGAGCCTCACAATATCATTACAAAAAGGTCTGTCTCATTAAGTTTTTCAGGAAATACCACTCAAGGCATAGCAGTTGCCTCAACAGTCTCCTAAGGACTACACAACTGCTGAGCCCTCTGCTCACACAAAAGTATTTCCTGTAAACATATTGACACTACTAAACCTTTACATCTTTATCTCGAAGAAGTCTGTTCAAAATAATCTCTGTGATTCAGGGTGATAACCAAGCAGGTACCTCTACAGTTCCCTCACTATCACCTAACTGCCTTACACCTCTGCCTAAGTCAAACCCTCTACATACTTGGCACAAAGCACATCTTCATAAAGCCCACATCATCCTGAGCAACACCATATAATCAAACCTTCCATACCTTCACCATTACTTCAGCAGGTGCCTCAGCAGTTCCCTGGTCTCCACCCAACTGCTGAGACAACTGCTCTTATTTAAGGTTGATTATCAATCCACTTCAGTACATCACCAGGAAGCTCTTCCCACTCCCAGAAAGATTCTGAATGAACCATCATCATACTTCAAGTATTTGGTAAGCAGACGACTAAGCAGTTCCCTGCGTCCTAGCCAACTGCCTAGCCAACTGCTCACCAATAAGCAAAGACTCTCATTCATCACAGAAAGCTGTTTCACATTACATAAAGGGTAAAGACTTCCGCTGTGCATCTATTAATCTCTCAAAAGATTATAGATCAACTCTTCTAGAGGGGAATATCTGAAAAGGTCTAAAAGATTTGAAAGTCTATTCACCCCCCCCCCCTCTAGACTTTCACCCTATCCGGGACCATCATATATTAATTAGGACTTTAGAGTACCTACCCCTCTTTAGACTTAATGTATTAGAATTTTCCTTTGTAAAAGTTCCTTACTATAATCGACTGAGCAGAAGGCCTCCAGAGCAGAAGGCCTCCAGGACAGAAGACCCCCTGACAGAGGACCCTTGATAAGGCTCTGTTTTAACAGAAGACCTTTGGTTCTCTGCTCCAGAACAGAAGACCTCAGGGTCTCTGTTAGCCTTTACTCTGACAGAAACCCTCCTGGTTTTCTGTTGGATATTTCTTCAACAGAAGTGCTCAAGACCTTCTCTGATCAACTCTCTGCTAAAGACACTAGAAGGCCTGACACTTAGAAGAATTTCAACAAGCCGGTAAACCAACTGAAAGATTCCTTCAACGGCTAGGAGTCTTGAACGGAAAAGCTACAGTACGCGCATTAAATACACATGTAATGCCTCCCGTACTCCGTAGAGTAATTGCAGATGATTGACCGCAATGTCAGGATAACTTTATCCCAACGGGAAGACAACCTACTGGTCAAGTCAACTGCCCGCTCATTTAATGCAGTTGTCCTCCTTCTCCTCCAACGGGAAGACAACCTCAGTATAAAAGATACACTACGAAGAACAACCGGATAACTTTGCTACCACAATGCGCATACAAGATATTCAAACGCTAAAAACGCAAAAGCCTTCTTGAGATTAAATCTTCTTTATCTTCTACAAGAGAAGGCAGACGTTGGAAAGATCCTTACTTCCAACTCAAGCAAAGTTCTCATCGTTCTTCAACCCTTCAAGCACTTCATATATAAATCTTTTGTAACGAATGAAGCAAGTTGGAGGAACCCCTGTTTTTAACAGAAACTCTTCATTCACAAGAAGGACGTCCAAGTACCTGGAGCAGTGAAGTGGTGATACTTCTGGGAAAGCTCAATGAAAGGACCAGTCTTAGGGAAGCCAGAAGTGCATCCAAGAAGACATCTACACTTGAAGAAGACGTGGAGAGCTTCTTAAGTGATAGGGCTAAGGCGTTGTAAACGGTCGTTTTTACAAGCTTAGTGGAACAATGGACTAGAGGAACAAGTTGTTCCTTGAACCACTATAAAAAGCCCTGGTGTCATTTACTTACTGCATTTTATTTATCGCTTTTATTTGAACTGCTTAACTCCAAAGACTTGGTATCTGTGTTCAGCAAAACTTGTCTTGTGAGTTAACAGAAGGCCTACTGCCTTTGCTTCTCTGAGGCTACTAACAGAACTCCCTACCAGAACCCCATCCGCTGCCAGTCTGTTCTGCCAACAGAACAGGCTATTCTGTTAAATCTGGTACTTAGCTTGAAAATGTTTAAAACCAATACAGTCTATTCACCCCCCCCCCTCTAGACTGTATCCAGTTCAACCGGGACCAACAAGTGCTATCAGAGCCTATGTTCTCAGAACAAAGATCCACTTTTTTTCTGTTTTACCTCATTTTTAATCTGATATAATGGATCACTCCCTTTCCAAGAACCTTATGTTCTCAGATCTCAAGTTTGATGACTGGAGGATCCGAATGAAGGCACATCTCTGTGCTCTACATGATGAGATGTGGGAAGTACTTGACATTGGGCCCTTCACAAGCTTCCAGAAGGTCAACCCAGAGCATGCTATTGATAACACCAGACCTCAGATGATCAATAAGGCCAAATCTGAGTGGACTACTGAAGAAAGAAGGAAGTACAATCTGGACAACATTGCTAAAGACATTCTTTACAAGTCCATCGATGATAGGTACTTCAACAGGATAAAGAAGTGCAAGACTGCAAAGGAAATCTGGGATACTCTTGAGCTCATTGGAGCTGGTGATGAGCAAGAGAAGGACAACAAGCTGACAATAGCTAACAAGAAGTTTGATGACTTCAAGCTTCTTCCTGGTGAAAGCATCTCCAAGATGTATGACAGACTCCTCACTCTCACTGGAGAGATCTCTCAGCTTGGCAATGAACTTACCACCAAGGAGATCAACCTCAAGGTGTTGAGAGGACTGCCCTCAGCATGGAAGATGAAGGTGGTTGCTGTCCAAGCCAGCAAGGATGTGAAGACTTATCCCACTGATAAGCTCATTTCAGATCTCAAAGATCTTGAGTTTGAAATGATTGAAGAAAAAGAAGATGTAACAGAAGAGAGGATCACTACAGCCCTCATTGCCAGCACATCAAAGGTAAATGATTTTGACCCCTCAGTACTTTTATCTGACGAATATATGACTGCTTTTGCTAGGAGATTCAAGAAGTTTATGAAGAATCCCAAAGATGGAAGAAGTCCATCATTTAGCAGAAAGCCTGTAAGGAATAATTGTATTTAGATTTTGATGATGCTATATTAATTAAGACTTTAGAGTACCCCTTTTAGAAATTATGTATTAGAATTTTCCCTTGTAAAGTTCTTAGCATAATCGACTAACAGAAGGCCTCTCTACCAGAAGTCCTCCAGACAGAAGATTTTGGTTGTCTGTCTAGAAACAGAAAACCTCAGGGTCTCTGTTACCCTTTAGCTTGACAGAAACCCTATTGGTCCTCTGTAAGCTACTTTCAACAGAAGTGCTCAAGATCTTCTCTGAATCAGTTCTCTGCCAATGACACCAGAAGGTCTTACACTTGGAAGAAATCCACAAAGCCGGGAAGTCAACTTAAAGATTCCTTCAACGGCTAGGAGTATGAAACGGAAAAGCTACAGTGCTCGCATTAAATGCTCATTTAATGCTCCCCATGCTCCGTGGAGTAATTGCAGATGATTGGCCGCAATGTCAGGATTACTTTATCCCAAAATAGTAACCCGCCATCTTTACCGGGTCCTACTAGTCAAGTCAACTGCTCGCGCATTAAATGGAGTTGTCCTCCTACTCCTCCAACGGGAAGACAACCTCAGTATAAAAAGATACACTACGAAGAACAAACGGATAACTTTGCTATAACTTTGCCAAGATCACATTGCTACAAGCAAGATATTCAAACTTTGAAAAGCAAAAAGCCTCCTTGAGATTCAAACTCATTATCTTCTACAAGAGAAGGCAGAAGTTGGAAAAATACTCTTTCCAACTCAAGCAAAGTTCCAAGTGTTCTTCAACTCTTCAAGCTCATCACATACAAATCTTTTGTAACGAAGCTAGTTGGAGGAACCCCTGTTTCAACAGAAACTCTTTTTGCTACAAGAAGGACGTCCAAATAACTGGAGTAGTGAAGTGGTGATACTTCAAGGAAACTCAGTGAAAGGACCAGTGTTAAAGGAAGCCAGGCAGTGCATCCCAGGACACATCTAGGCTTGAAGAAGACGTGGAGTGCTTCTTAAGTGCTAGGACTAAGGCTTTGTAAACGGCAGTTTTTACAGCTTAGTGGAACAGTGGATTAGAGGAACGAGTTGTTCCTTGAACCACTATAAAAATCCCTGGTGTCGTTTACTTACTGCGTTTAATACTTGCACTTAGTTAGAACTATATAACTCCTTGGACTTGGTATCTGTGTTCAGCAAAACTTGTTCTACGAGTTAACAGAAGGCCTACTGCCTATTGCTTCTCTGAGGCTAACAGAACTCCCTACCAGAATCCCATCCGCTGCCAGTCTGTTCTTTCAACAGAACAGGCTATTCTGTAAATCTGTTACTTAGCTTAAAAAGTTAAAAACCAATACAGTCTATTCACCCCCCCCCCCCCTCTAGACTGTATCCAGTATAACCGGGACCAACAAGTGGTATCAGAGCCTCCTTGTTCTAATAATCTCTTAGGTTATTTATTGAACAAAGATTCACTTGTTTTTCTGTTTTACCTCATTTCTATCTGATATAATGGATCACTCCTTGTCCAAGAATCTTATATTTTCAGATCTTAAGTTTGATGACTGGAGGATCCGGATGAAAGCACATCTCTGTGTCCTGCATGATGAGATGTGGGAAGTTCTAGATATTGGCCCCTTCACAAGCTTCCAGAAGGTCAATCCTGAGCATGCCATAGACAACACCAGACCCCAGATGATCAGTAAAGCCAAGTCAGAATGGACCACTGAAGAAAGGAGAAAGTACAACCTAGACAATATTGCCAAGGACATCCTCTACAAGTCCATTGATGATAGGTACTTCAACAGAATCAAGAAGTGCAAGACTGCTAAGGAAATCTGGGATACTCTTGAGCTCATTGGAGCTGGTGATGAGCAAGAGAAGGACAACAAACTAACCATAGCCAACAAGAAGTTTGATGACTTCAAACTTCTCCCTGGTGAAAGCATCTCCAAGATGTATGACAGGCTCCTCACTCTCACTGGAGAGATCTCTGAGCTTGGCAAGGATCTCACAACCAAGAAGATCAACCTGAAGGTGTTGAGGGGACTGCCCTCAGCATGGAAGATGAAGGTAGTTGCTGTCCAAGCCAGCAAGGATGTAAAGACTTATCCCACTGATAAGCTCATTTCAGATCTCAAAGCTCATGAGTTTGAAATGATTGAAGAAAAGGAAGAAGTACCAGAAGAGAGGACCACTACAGCCCGCACTGCCAGCACATCTAAGGTAAATGATTTTGACCCTTCAGTACTTTTATCTGATGAATATATGGCTGCCTTTGCCAGGAGATTCAAAAAGTTTATGAAGAATCCCAAAGATGGAAGGAGTCCATCTTTCAACAGAAAGCCATACCAGAAGGTCAAATCAACAGAAAGCAGTGGAGAGCTTCTCTGTTACAATTGCAGATAACCTGGTCACTTCAAGGCTGATTGTCCCCATCCTAGAGTGTCCAAGAAACAAGGACAGGATGGAGAAAAGAAGAAGTACGAGGACAACTCCAGAAGAAGAAAGGCACTTGTGACAGAACAGCTGGAGAAAGACCCTCTGTCAGAAACAGAATCCAGTTCTGACTCAGACTCTGATGAGGCCTTCTGTTGCCTGGATACTGAGACAGAAGACCTTTGCCTGATGGCTCATTCTGATGATGAGGTAACCTCTACTATTGAATCTAGTTTTTCTTCGGTAGGCTTAGCTTTTGATTCTGATTCAATGTCAGAATTTTGGGAAGAGTTTAAGGCCATACAAGCCACTTATTCCTCTGTAACAGAAGAAAACAGTAAGTTAAAAGCTGAAATTCTTGACTTAAAGAAGGAGGTTGAGATCAAAATCAATCTTCTAATTGAGGAAAGAGATCAACTGGAGACTGAAAATGTTTCTCTTCTTAAGAGAATAAGAGAAATAGAGCCTCTCGAGATTAAGTACAAAGCTTACCAGAAGGCCCAGTCTTCCATGGAAAAGATTGTGCTTGATCAACAGATTGGCACTGGTTTTGGTCTTGGTTATGGCTCAACAGAATCAGGTGAGCCTTCTGTAATGCCTAGCACCAGAGTTGCTAAGGCAGATAAGGTCATAGAGCCACTGATTTCTAGCCCCATCTGTCAAGCTAGTGTATCTGGCACCAAGGTTGTTCATGAGGAAGTCAGACCAGAAAAGGGTAAGATAAAGGTTCAACAGAAACCCTTTTTGAAAAATAATGAACCTGGCAGAAAACCTAACAACAGAAGAGGTTTTCAAAATAACAAAAATAAAAGACCATTCATTGACAGACAACCTCATGTCAATCGTGCCAGAAATGATCACCAGAAGGGCAAATATCAAGAGAGAATTAACTTCAGGCAGAAGAGGTTGGCTGGTCAACTTCAGAAGCCCAAGGTTAACCGTCCCTCTGCTCTTGATAGTATATGGGACTTCTTTCCAACAAAGAAAGCTATGCAAAAGTATGTAAACAGGAAGCATGACCCTCACAAGCATCTGCCCAAAGTGAATCACACTTCAGTTTACTATAACTACCAGGTGGACAATGGGTACCACCCACCAAGGTTTCACTTGATGAGACCAAAATGGTACCAACTACCCAGACTCCATGACCCCCCAGGACCCAGCATTGCTTGGGTACCTAAATCTTTCTTTTGATCTTGCAGGAACTGTGTGCTGGAGCCATCTCTGAACAAGAATGGTTTATTGATAGTGGATGCTCCAGGCACATGACAGGTGACAGAAGTTGCCTAACAGAGTTCCAGAAATGCAAAGGACCTAGAGTTACCTTTGGAGGTAATGACAAAGAAGGTCAAACAAAAGGAAGAGGAAAGCTGATCAGGAACCAGATAATCATTGATGATGTCTCATATGTCAAAGGACTGAAGTTCAACTTGCTAAGTGCTAGCCAATTCTGTGACAAAAGCTACACTGTTGAATTCACAAAGGACTTCTGCTATGTGAAGCATGAGACAACAAAGGAAGTGGTTCTTACAGCATCAAGGAAGAAGAACATCTATGTAGTCGATTGGAACACTGCAAAAGATGGAGTTTGCCTGATAGCCAAAGGAGATTCAAAACTGAGCTGGGACTGGCACAAAAAGCTCAACCATTTGAATTTCAAAACAATCAACAAACTTGCCAGAGAACACATTGTAGAAGGGCTACCAGACATTGTGTACAAGAAGGAGACCCTCTGCAGTGCATGTCAGAAAGGCAAACAAGTGAAGAATTCCTTCAAACCCATTGCTGTAAATCTTTCTACAAGTCCTCTAAATCTGATTCACATGGATTTATTTGGACCTGTTGAGACTCCAAGCGTTGGTGGCAAGAAATATACCTTAGTCATGGTTGATGACTACTCCAGATACACATGGACTGTTTTTCTGTCAAAGAAAAATGAAACTCTTAAGAAGTTGCCATCTCTGTTAAAGCAACTTCAGACTGAGAAGAACTTGAAAGTGAAGACAATCAGATCAGACAGAGGAACTGAATTTGTCAACCAAGTCATAAAGGATTTCTGTGATCAGAATGGAACTTTTCATCAAATTTCTGCCGCCAGAACCCCTCAACAGAATGGCGTAGCAGAAAGAAGGAACAGAACGTTAAAAGAAGTTGCAAGAACGATGATTACAGAATCTGGATTGCCTATGAGATATTGGGCTGAAGCAATCAACACTGCATGCTATACTCAGAACAGAAGCATGATCAACAAGAATCACCAGAAGACCCCTTATGAACTCTGGAAGGGAAGAAAACCTAACATCAGCTACTTTCATGTATTTGGATGCAAGTGCTACATTCTCAACAATGGAAAGGAGCATCTGAAAGTATTTCAAGAAAAGGCTGATGAAGGAGTCTTCATAGGCTATTCAAACACCAGTAAAGCCTATAGAGTACTCAACAGAAGGACCCTACATGTTGAAGAATCCATACATGTGAAGTTTGATGAAAGCATCTCTGTTAAAGAGGTAACAGAGATTCTCAAGGAAGTAAGCATAGAAGACAGAACACCAGAACTAACAGAAGAGGTGGCAGACAACCCTGCATTTCCAACACCTGCTCCAAACCCCCTTCTGTTGAATGAAGATGAAAACTCTGAAGATGAGGAACCAGAGAGACCAAGACAGCAGCTGACAGAACCAGACCTAACATGGTTAAGAGACCATCCTCCTAACCAAGTCATTGGTCAAATCAGAAGTGGAGTTCAAACCAGATCCACATCAAGAAGAGAAGCAATGCTTGCCTGCTACATATCTCAGATGGAACCTTTGACAGTTGAAGAAGCTCTTGCAGACTCAGATTGGATCAATGCTATGCAAGAAGAGCTCACTCAGTTTGAAAGGAACAAAGTATGGGAACTTGTTCCTAGGCCAAAGCACCAGAATGTCATCGGAACCAAATGGGTATTCAAGAACAAAGCAGATGAAGAGGGCAACATTATAAGGAATAAAGCAAGGCTAGTAGCTAAAGGATATTGTCAAGAAGAAGGAATAGATTTTGATGAGACCTTTGCACCAGTTTCCAGACTTGAAGCCATCAGAATCTTTCTAGCCTATGCTGCCTACAACAACATCAAGGTCTACCAGATGGATGTCAAGAGTGCATTTCTGAATGGAGATCTTGAAGAGGAAGTTTATGTGGAACAACCACCAGGTTTTGTCATTCCTACTCAATCTTCTTGTGTCTACAAGCTTAAAAATGCCCTTTATGGTCTTAAGCAAGCTCCCAGAGCCTGGTATGACACATTGTCCCTTTTCCTGGTGAACCATGGGTTTATTAAAGGAAAGGTTGACAAAACTCTATTTCAAATCTCTGTCGCTAATCATATTCTGTTAGTACAAATATATGTTGATGACATTATATTTGGAAGTACTAATCCAGAACTATGCAAGAAATTTTCTCAAGTGATGCAGAGTCAATTTGAAATGAGTATGATGGGAGAACTCAGTTACTTCCTAGGACTTCAAGTCAAACAAGTTCCAGAAGGGATCTCTATCAATCAAGGGAAGTACACCAGAGATCTAATCAAGAAGTTTGGAGTGGAAGGCAAATCATCAGTGAAGATTCCCATGAACACTTCACAAGGAATTGGTCCAGATGATGAAGGGAAGGATGTAGATGCAACAACATATAGAGGAATCATAGGATCTCTGTTGTATCTAACTGCAAGCAGACCAGACATCTCATTCTCTGTTGGAATCTGTGCCAGATACCAATCAAAGCCCAAGGAAAGCCATCTAAGTGGTGCAAAGAGAATCATCAGATACATCAAAGGAAATCCAAATGCAGGCCTATGGTATCCAAAGAGAGGTAACTTTGAACTAATTGGCTATTCTGACTCAGATTTTGCAGGTTGCAGACTAGACAGAAAGAGCACTTCTGGTCACTGCCAATTGCTAGGAGGAAGGCTTGTTTCCTGGTTTAGCAAGAAGCAGAACTCCATCTCAACAAGTACAGCTGAGGCAGAGTACATAGCAGCTGGGAGTTGCTGTGCTCAGCTACTCTGGATGAAGCAACAACTGAAGGACTATGGAATTCAAGCAAAGGAGATCAAGCTGTTGTGTGACAACACCAGTGCCATTGCTATCACTCAGAATCCGGTTCTTCATTCCAGAACAAAGCACATTGAGATCAGGCATCACTTCATCAGAGATCATGTTGAAAAGAAGCACATCTGCATGGAACATGTGCCAACAGAAGACCAACTTGCAGATATCCTGACAAAGCCTCTTCCTGAGGCTAGGTTCAACAAACTGAGAGAGGAATTGGGAATGATGGATGAGATTCCAAGGGAAAGTTGAAAAGGAAGGCCCTCTGTTGCTCTTTTGTTGTTGACAGATTACCTGTGGCAGAACCCCTTCTGTTAACCCCCCCCCTCTATCAACCTCTTCTGGTCCCTACCCTGGCAGAACACCTCAGCAACAGAAAACCCCCCTTCTACAGAAAAACCATCAGAAGGTTGTGGACTTAGAAATTTTCTGAAAACCGGGTGTCCTAGTAAATTATTACAGGTCTTTTACCCTTTTACCCTTAAAACGGTATCAAGCCGTATAATATTTACTGCGCCCCCGTTTATTTACTCCGCCCCTTTTTACATTTATTGGTTTCTTGGAACCATAAATTAATTCCAAACGTCCACTAACCCAAACCCATAAATTCCCCCTTTCGCAAACCTAAACCGCTACTGCTCTCCTTACTTTCAAACTTTCAAACCTCCATAGCTCTCAAGCTTTCTGCAATTCTTCTCTGATCAAATGGCTTTCATCAACATCAACGACCTCACCAAGGAGGAAATCAACACCCTCGTTTCAAACATTTACACAGGGATGAACTGCGACCTCTCCGCACTCCCTGAACTCGCTTCAAACCACGAAACGATGATGAAGATCATCAAGGGAATGGAGGACTCCCAACTGAACAAAGTGGTAGGTTATCACTTTGAATCCTACAGTACAAGGGATGTAGCAGAGTTCTATCTCAACGCTACATACGAAGGGGAGACCATTCGGTCTAATGTCAATGGTGAAGACATTACCCTCACTCCTGCAGACCTCAACGCTCTCTTTGGCGTGGTAGAGGACCCACAAGAAGAAGAAACTGAAGGTTTCCTCACTCTGGACAGTGTCAACGTCACTGTGGACAACTTTGTCCAACTCTACTGCCGACCTGAAGTGGGTAGAGTTCCAAAGCTTTACATGAAGAAAAATCTTCTTCTGAGCGACTATGAGAAATTGGTCAACATCCTGCATAGGTGTGTCTGGAGCAAGAGCACCTCCACAGATGACATGAATGCACTGAATGCAAAGGCTGTCTTTGCAGTTCATCATGGGATGAACATCAACTGGGGACAAGTAATTGTCAAATCCCTTGTTGAATTCATCAAGAAGAAAGACAAGGAGACCGGTCTGTTCAGGACCCCCATGGGTTATGGTCTCCTAATCTCTGAAATCCTGCTCAAGGCAAGAATAGGGCTGAGAAACCCCATTGAGGCCGACTACACCAAGTTGCTCTTCCTCAACACTTCAAGTGATAGGAAGGTTGCTCTCAAGGCAGAGCAGAAGAGACTCAGAACCCTTGAGTTCAATAGAGAAAGGCAACAACAGAAAGTTGTTCAACCAAAGTGTTGGAGATATTTTATTGTGAATCAAGTTGGTCATAGATTAGCTTTATATTTAATCCTTGTATTTAAATAGTGCATAAATTAGATAGAAATCAGGCCAAGTGTTAGGCCCATTTAAACAGGCCAAAAGCCTGTTACGCCTAACCTAAACCTCGCCTATAAAAAGGGAGCCGAGGTTTAGGAAAAGGCTGAACGTCGTACTTATTATTTCATAGCCTTACGCTTATCATTCTGCTGTACGTTCCACGGTTTATCAAAGAAGGTTTTACGGTGATTCATTCTGTGTTCATCTTTACGTTTAATCTTCCTTGTTAGATCGATTATTCATTGCTGTTACAGAAATAGGGACTAACAATTGGTATCAGAGCCGATCGAGAACGATCAGAAGAACTCCTGCAGAATACTCTGTTTTTGTTAACGTAGTTCATTCTGTCGATTTTTTGCTCTGTAATTTTGTTTCTTGTTCAAAAATTGTAAAAGTTACACCTTTGGAATCGCCTTTTCAAAGCGATCAAAGGGTATACTTCAGATTGTGGTTTACGCAAATTTAGATTTCGAGATATCTCGAGCAGGGGTTGTCGACATCTGCTTTTTCACAGGTTCTGCTACGTTTTTCGAGCTGAAAACTCTACCAGAAGATCTCGACATTCAACTCTACAGGAAACTATCTTCAGATTTTGATTATCTGATTTTTACAGGTTGAAAGATTTCGACATTGAGGATTTCGACATCTTGGATTTTGAAATCTTGATTTCGAGAAAAGGTTTCGACATCTGGTCTCGACATTTGACTCATCAGTTAAGATTTCGAGAGATTAACTTCTCGACATTTCAAATCTCGAGATCAGCATCTCGAAATTTGAAATATCGAGATCCCAAATCTCGAGATCCTTAATCTCGAGCCCAAATCTCGATACCGGGCCTCCTTTATCGAAATCTGAAATTTCGATATTCAGATCTCGACATCTGATTTTTCGAGATTCTGCCTCTGAAAATCTTTTGATCAATTTTCTCGAACGGTCAGTTTAGTACAGCAATGGGTTCAGAATACAATGCACAAGGGAACAGCAGTACCCCTCCTAGCCTCAGGAAAGGAGAATATCAAATGTGGAGGAACAGATTTTTAAACTTCCTCGAGCACAAAGAGAACTCTTCTGCAATGCTCGAATCCTTACTTGAAGGACCAGCTGAACTTTTAATTTCAGGTTGTGGAGATCCAGAGAACAATCCTCCTATTTTTCCAGAAATAAGGAGAAAAGTGCCATCTGAATACACAGAAGCCGACAAGCTCAGACTTCGTGGTGATCTTATGGCCAAAACGTATCTCCTTCAAGCAATACCAAATGAGGTTTATGTTCTCATAGATAGCATGCAGACAGCTAAGGAGATGTGGGATGAAATAGAGAAGCTGCTACAAGGCACAAGCATCAGCCTCAAAACAAAGAAGACTACAATTCTCATCGCTTATGACTCCTTCAAAGCAGGACCAGGAGAACCATTGAATGAGACTTACAATAGACTTGTTCAACTGGTAAATGAACTCAGAAAGATCAAAGTATTCAGGTCCAATCTGGAACTAAATATTAGATTCTTATCCAGCCCGCATCCTGTTTGGGAAAAGACAGTGAAGGATGTCAGATCACGGATAGATCTGGACGAAATTGACCTCTGCACACTCTATGAACATCTGAAGCAATTCGTCAACGAGGTTGCATGCGCTGAGGATCATCACACCACAAACCCCTTAGCTCTTGTAATGGATGCTCAGCCTAGAAGGACAACCACTTCACAAAAGAAGAAAAAGAAGAAGGTGGTGGTTGAATCAGATGATGATGAGAGTGACGATGACAAATCTGATCTAGAGGCTGAGCTAGCAGACTTACAGAAGAAGATGGCAATGCTGGCCAAAAGATTTGCAAAGAAGAACACTTCCTCCAACAGACTGAGAACTTCCTCCTCAAACTACAAGCAGAAGAACCATGATCAAGGATCTTCTAGAAAGGCATCATCGGCAGAAGAAGCTCCTAAATGCTACAATTGCGGCAAACCTGGACATGTGATCAAAGACTGCCGCCTCCCAAAGAAGAAAGATGCTAACTTCTACAAGCAGAAGATGCTGTGGAATAAGCAGAAAATGCTGATGGTGCAGAAAGAAGAAGAAACCTCTGCCATGATTGCTGAAAATGAAAACTGGGCAGAAGATTCTTCTGAGGAGGAGGAAGAGGAAGACAACTATGCTCTTATGGCACGAGTGGAGGGAGATGAAGTAAAGGGTGATGCTGCGATCCCCGAAGGCAACTGCTCAACAAGCTCTGTAAGTACCTCCCATACTTCTTTAAATAATCAAATGTAGTCCTTACTTGAAAAGGACAATCTAATCAAAGAACTAAAGGAGAGACTAGACAATAATCATAGAGTTCTGAAACAGAATCTAGACCAAAAGTCTTCCTTAAGTATTCAACTTGAAATTGCAAAAGATCAAGTCAAAAAGGTGTCCTCAGATTTTGAAAGCTTTGAACTAAAGATAACTGAATTAACTAAGAAATTTGAGGACAGTGAACGGGAAAAAAGCACAGCAAAGGCTGAATGCGATTTTTTGCATAACAAAAGAAGAACGCTTTTAAATAAAGTAAAAGAACTAGAAGATCTAGCTGCTAGAAGAGGTCAATCTGAACAAACTGTTTTTCTGCTTAACAACAAACAAAAGGATGACCGATTCTACAATGCTAAAACAGGTCTGGGCATAACAAACCCACGTAATCTTAAGAAAGTTAATTGCCTTCAATTCTATAACAAAGATTACATGGGACTAGGGTTTGGCGAGAAAATGTATTTTCGAAGTGATGAAGATTATGCTGAAGCAGAAGAAGAAAAGAGAAAGAAACCAAAACCTGCGATCTCTTGTGATTATCCCTCTGTAAATGAAAAACAACTTTCAGAAGAAAAACCGACTTCCTGCTTTAGTGAATGCCTAGACCCCTATGCTAAAGATATTCCTCACATAGGACATCCTCTAGATCCTCTTCCAAGAGTTGGTATTGCTAAAACTGGCGAGGAACCATGTATTTTTCCCATGGCTCAAAAGCTCAAAAACCTACAGAAAACTCTTGATAACGAGAGAGAGAGATTTGAAACTGAAAAGAAAGGTTTTGAGCGCAACTGGCAGGAACTTCTCCAAAAATTTAATGATTTGAGTGAACAGTTTCATGCTAAAACAGACCCTTCTACGACCAAGCCTGACAGCTCACACACCTCACATGAGAAAAACAATGCTTTTAAAGGTTCGTCCACTCATCTCTCTTCTCCTTTGTTTACAGGGAATGAAGTGAATAAGGAAGGAGAAGAGAAGAATGAGTGGAGGAAAAAGAGGAAGGAAATCGCAGAAGGCAAAAAGAAAGTTTTTGAGAAAAGTGCCAGCCCTAGATCTAGTTCAATATTTTACTCAAAAGTTAATTGTAATTCTGTCTCTTCAAAGCAAACTTCTAAAAGTTCAGTCTTGAGTCCCAAGCTGAATATTTCTGAGACATCTTCTAGACAAAGTTCTATTTTTAATACAAGTGTTGCTTATGGTTATTCTGTTCCAGATCCCCATAATTATGAATGTGATATGAATGTTGTTAAATCTAAGCCTTCCAGAAAGCTTAAACCTGAAAAAGAAACCAAGAAAGGAACTTCTAAGGGAACGTTTTGTATTCCAGATATGAAATATGCCCTTAGAGTTCATTCTAGGAAACATGTTAATCGGCTTTCTAAGGAGGAGATTTTTAAAACCAAACTCAAGAAACAACCATTCAATCACAAAGCACCTGTCTACTCTCCTCCTGAACCTAAAACGAAAAGATGGGTCCCCAAGATAAGACCCGTCAAAACTGATACTGAGAGGTGGGTCCCCAAGATGAGACCTACCAAACCTGAATCGAATAAGTGGGTCCACAAACGCAGACCCATCCAAACTAAAACTGAAAGGTGGGTTCCCAATCGTAGACCCATCGTAACTGAAACTGATAGGTGGGGTCCAAATCGAAGACCCATCATAACTGCAACTGAAAGGTGGGTCCCCAAACTTAGACCCACAAGAACTAAAATGGAAAGGTGGGTTCACAACATCAGACCCACCAAAATGGAAAGTGGTAGGTGGACTCCAAAAACCAGACACACTGCAAAAGCAGATCTGGCAATTGGAAAGCCCATCGAAGATAGATCTTTTGTTGAAAGAGCAGCTGACCTTGGATCACTGCTCAAAACAAGTTTTAAAAAGGTGTTTCTTGATAATAAGGAAGGACCCACTCCAAGTTGGGTACCTGATCTTATTTGATTGTATTGCAGGACGGTCATGTGTGGCACTTAGACTCAGGATGCTCAACCCACATGACCGGAATAAAGCACCTTTTGAGCAACTACACCAACTGCTACGGAGGCAATGTCAGATTCGGGAATGACGCCTCATCTCCTATCCTTGGATATGGGGACGTTGTCTGTGCCAGTGTCACAATAAAAGATGTCTCATTCGTCAAAGGGCTCAAACACAACTTACTGAGCATTGGACAATTCTGCGACAGCGGGATGGAAGTGAGGTTCTTTGCAAAACAATGCTGTGTTCTTGACAGCACAGGGAATACATTATTAACGTGTTACAGAACATCAAATCTGTACACTATTGATCTGAAAAGCGTCCAATCCACCACTTCCATCTGTCTGCTGTCCAAAGCTTCAACTGAACAGAACAACCTATGGCACAGACGTCTCTCCCATCTGAACTTCAAACATCTATCCACCCTGTCCTCCAAGAAACTTGTTAAGGGGCTTCCTCTGCTAAAGTCTTCCGCTGAAAATCATTGTAGTGCCTGCAAAATGGGCAAAATGACGCGAAGCTCCCACAAGTCAAAAACTGAACCTTCATCTACTCATCAGTTGCAGCTAATACACATGGATCTGTGTGGACCTATGAGAGTACAAAGCATCAACGGTCGCAAATACACTCTGGTGATCGTTGATGACTTCTCTAGGTATACATGGACAAAATTTCTTCGATCAAAAGACGAAGCTGCGGAAAACATTATGACCTTTATCAGAACGATCCAGAAACTGCTACAGCACAGTGTTCGAATTGTCAGAACTGACAATGGTACTGAGTTTAAAAATCAGACTCTCACTGAGTTCTATGAATCACTCGGTATCACTCAGCAATTTGCAGCAGCTAAAACTCCCCAGCAGAACGGAGTGGTTGAGAGAAAGAATAGAACTCTTGTTGAAGCAGCACGCACCATGTTAATCCAATCAAGATTGCCTCACTTCATGTGGGCAGAGGCAATCAATACCGCGTGCTTCACTCAGAACAGAACCTTCATCCACAAGCGCTTCGACAAGACTCCATATGAGATCCTATTCAACAAAACTCCTGATATTTCTTTCCTCAAGGTTTTTGGCTGCAAGTGCTTCATACTCAATGATCGGACAGAGAGAAGTAAGCTGGATCCCAAAGCCAGAGAAGGCGTGTTCATTGGCTACTCACTGCAATCCAAAGCTTACCGAGTCTATCTCAGAGACAAGCGGACTGTCATCGAGAGTGTAAACGTTACATTCTATGAAATGGCAGACTTTGCTATTGAACATCTCCAGACCGATCCATCCACTGTTGTACCAGGAGCTTCTGATAAAGCTGAACCAAACACCGAACACGACGATGTGATTCTCGACTCTCTCTTCAGACACTTTTACGAGAACTCACAATCTCCACCTCCTGCATACACTCCAGAGACAACATCAACGCCAACAGCAGAGATTCCGCTCCTCACAGGACCAGATGATGTACCATCCACACCCTCAACCCCTCAAACCAATCCCAGAGGTGTGGATGATCACGGCTTTGCCATAAGTTCGGAATCATCTCCACTACACACCACAGCTGCCCCAGAGCCTTCAAATTCATATCAGGACTCAGATCAACCAAAAATCACTCCAACTCCTCTAGCTCATGAGAGGAAGTGGACAAAAGCACACCCTGTTGAACAAATAATAGGTGATCCAAGTCAAGGTGTGCGAACGAGATCAGCAACAACAAATGAATGTCACTATGCATGCTTCCTAAGCAAGAATGAACCGTCCAAAGTCTCAGAGGCACTCACTGATCCAGATTGGGTGATTGCCATGCAAGATGAGCTCAATCAGTTTGACAGACTAGATGTGTGGACACTCGTGCCTAAACCCCCTCAGAAAACCATCATTGGCACAAAATGGGTGTTCAAGAACAAGAAGGACGAAGAAGGCATAGTGATACGGAACAAGGCACGACTGGTCGCTAAAGGATATAATCAGCAAGAGGGCATAGACTATGATGAAACATTTGCACCCGTAGCAAGAATTGAAGCAATCCGCCTTTTTCTTGCATACGCAGCCCACAAGAACTTTACTGTCTTTCAAATGGACGTCAAGACTGCCTTTCTGAATGGAGTCTTGGAAGAAGAGGTCTATGTCGCTCAGCCCGAAGGATTCATAGATCCCAGATATCCCGACCATGTGTACAAGCTGAAGAAAGCTCTGTATGGGTTGAAACAGGCACCAAGAGCTTGGTATGATGCCTTAACCGAATTTCTGGTTGATTCAGGTTTCTCAAAAGGGAAGATTGATACGACACTCTTCATCAAGCGACAGCAGTCTGACATCATCCTGATTCAGATCTATGTTGATGACATTATCTTCGCCTCCTCTAATCCACGCCTGTGCAAACACTTTGAGAAACTGATGAAAACCAAGTTCGAAATGAGCATGATGGGTGAACTGAATTTCTTCCTAGGCCTGCAAGTAAGACAACTCTCTGACGGCATTTTCATCAATCAGTCAAAGTATATTCTGGAAATGCTTAAGAGATTCAACATTGATACGTCGCGGCTGCTAGCTGTTATTCACAAATATTATGGATGAAGACCCAGCTAAAGGACTACGGTTACACACTCCGCCATATCCCGATCTACAGTGACTCTCAAAGCGCCATAGCCATCACCAGCAACCCAGTTCATCACTCCCGCACCAAACACATCGACCTGCGCTATCATTTCATCAAGGATCATGTGGAAAAAGGAGACATTGACATGTATTTTGTAAGCTCAGAGCTTCAACTGGCTGACTTGTTCACTAAGGCATTGGATGAAAAACGATTGCAGTTCCTAGTCTCCAAGTTGGGCATGTTGAACCTCGAGCCAGTTTAATTATGTCTCCACTGATCTAAAAAGTGTGTGTGTGTGGGACTTGTAAAAAGTGTGTGTGTGTGGGTTTTGTAAATAGTGTGTGTGCGTTGCATGTGTTGAGGGGGAGAAAACCAGAAAAATAACAAAAAATAGTGTGTGTGCGTTGCATGTGTTGCGTGGGTGAAAAATCAAAAAGAACAAAAATAGTGTGTGTGCGTTGCATTTGTACATATTGTTCGTTGCATTTTTTGAGGGGGAGAGAATTTTCACTGTTTGAGGGGGAGCTAATTTTCACTAATTTTCACTGATTAAGGGGGAGCTCTCTATTTTTACTGGTTTAGGCCTCGAAAACTTTAAAAGGGCACTGGGTGCCAGCCCAATCATTCGGGCTCAACTGTTACGGAGGAGGTCCAAATTTTTTAATCGCGTATATAAGCCTCGGAAAAACCCTTCACTTCTTAGTTCTAAAACTTTTCGCAAAGGCTAAGATTGATTTCGCAAAGCAGAGCTCTTCCCAAAAACTTCCGTATACTCTCTTCTTCTTCGATTCTCTTTCCCAAAAACCTTTAAGGTAGTTCATCCATTGATTTCGATCGTCAAAAACACTTTCAACGAACGATCGATCTCGAACATTTGTTCGTATTCGACATCCAAAACGTACGCATGATTTCGCGAAAAACCCTAAATTTCTCAAAATCAAATTAAGTTTTTTTTCGTTTGAATGAATGTCGAAATCGCTTGTTATTGTTTGTTATATCTTTGTTTTTACAGGTGAAAAGCTCTTCAAAATTCGTCGGTTCATCTTCTCGAAATCAAGATCTCGAGATGGGCATCTCGACATCTTGATCTCGAGATTTGAATCTCGAAATCAAGATCTCGAGATCTGCATCTCGACATCTTGATCTCGAGATTTGAATCTCGAAATCAAGATCTCGAGATCTGCATCTCGACATCTTGATCTCGAGATTTGAATCTCGAAATCAAGATCTCGAGATCTGCATCTCGACATCTTGATCTCGAGATTTGAATCTCGAAATCAAGATCTCGAGATCTGCATCTCGACATCTTGATCTCGAGATTTGAATCTCGAAATCAAGATCTCGAGATCTGCTTCTCGACATCTTGATCTCAAGATTTGAATCTCGAAATCAAGATCTCAAGATTTGGATCTCGAAATCATGAACTCGAGATACAGATCTCGAGATTTGAACTTTGAAATTTTTTTCCAAAATTCCACCTGCATAAACTTATCTGACAAACGCAAATCAAACTCTTTCAATCAAATCAAACTGTTGAATTTCATATGCTGACCCCCTGCTTCTACAGTTTAAAATGGCAGGAAACACTACAGCACAGATCGACGATGCCATCTACCCCAAAGGGAAATGGATCAAGGTGCTGGACAACAATTTCCAGCTAGACCTTGCGGTGTTCAAGTGCCAGAACCCCATAGTTCCAGCCATCATGAAAGGTCACTATCTCTGGTCTGCACTTCACAACTCAAAACCGGTGCCAGAGATATACCTACAACAGTTCTGGGGGCATATGCATACTGATTCGCTGAAGGATCGCTCAAAAATAAAGACCAAGCTGAACGGCATGCGGGTGATTCTTACACCATCTACTCTACGGACTACTCTAGCGCTGCCAGTTCACGATACTTATGATGCACTGCCAACCATCCCCGATCTGCTCAAAGACGTGGCATCCCTTGGCTACACATCTCTACTGCCACAGCTCTCCAACTTCAACGGAGCATATCTTCACCATCCGTGGAAGAATCTCTTCGGGCTGGTGAACAAGTGCCTGTCACCTAAGCATGCCGGCTTCGACAAGTGCAACAAGCAGATACTGCTAATCTTTCATGGCATTGCTTTCAACAAGAACTACGACCTGGCACAGCTCTTCTTCTCAGAGCTAATGGACCTGGTCAAAGCCAAAGAAAAGAACAGGCCAGGTACCATCCCGTACGCAAGGTGGCTCGGGCTAATCATTCACGACTCCATGGCAGAGCACTCCTCAATACCAAAACGGAGCTCAGATCCACACTCCAATGCACCGAAGCTGCAATATTTCAAAGCAGACAAGAATCCTGTCTTCGGTCTAAGGATCCTTGGATTTCTACTCAAGCTTGTCAAATCTTCAAATCCAGCGGTCCAACAGTACAAGGAAGCCACTGAGAGAACTGTCCCTATGGTTCAGCAAAACCCAGCTGGACCTACCCAGGGGACAAAGCCGAGTGAAAGTAAGGGTCCTAAGAGAGCCCAAAAGCCACAGAAACCAGTTGCCGGTTTGCCCAATGAAGGGAAGTCTGACGACTCTCTAGAGACGAGTCAGGCGGCTGAGGGCACCGAAGAAGACGCTGAGGAAACGGCCAGTGAATCGTCGAGTGGAGCCCAAACAAACACTGACGACAAGGCCTCCGAGAGCGTGGGCACGGAGAGTGACAAATCAGACTCGGATAATGACAGTGATGACAATGATAGTGATGATGTGGAGCTCACATATGCACTAATCAGAAAAGGGAAGCTGCCCGTCGAATCTCCAAAGAAGAGAAGAATCACTGCTGAAGACGCAGCACCAATCATAGCTCGCAGACCTCAAGTCTTCACCATTAAAGAAACAGCTAAACCAAGAGCTGATCCAAGCAAGACTAATTGCTCAAAGGATGATTACGACGAGGCAGCTCACTCCATCAAAACATCAATCAACCAGGAAGAAGTTGTCATCCGAGAGACAAGGGCTAAAGTCAAAAATGACAAGGTTGCTAAGGCCAGGCCCCAGCCCCGAGCGACAAAGAGTCTGTTTGATAAGGCAGACGAGCACATCTTTGCTGGCTGCGACTCCTTCATCCAGATAAGCCGAGCTGAATCCCTGAGCACAGGAGCCGATCTTTTCGGTTCCCGAGTAGAAGTCGCAGCATCTGGCTCAACTGCGCATGCACAGCCCTCTCCCAGCCACTCAATTGCCTCTCAAAAGGTTATTGTTTCAAAAGAACGGGATTCAACCCCCTCGCTGGTTCCTTCTGAATCAGTTGAGCATACAATTGACCTATCTCCCGAGGTCAAAACCCCTTCTTCACTCACATCGAGTCTAGGTGTCACATTTCCCACGTTTTCTTCTTTTTCTAGGACACCTACACTATTCACAGCACATACAGGTGCACTCACCCTGAACGCAACAACCAGAGCGCAAGCTATGACGGTTGGAAGCCCTGCTACGCCCATAATGATTCCATCATTAAATGCAGGCCACACATCAGCAATCTTCACTGATGCTGTGACAACAGTTACAACCCCCGTAACTGGTCACCCTACCTTTGAAGACGTAAACGTTCTACTAAATCGCTTCCTAGATTCCACCATTAAACCATGGGTGCAAGATGCAATGACCGCTCTAGCACAGGAATTTAGGACCACCCAAGCGGTTCGGTCTGAACAGACACCACCCCAACCTTCCTCTGAACCATTCATCTCCCATACACAACCCATATCCTCCACCCCTCTATCCCACCAATCCATCAACCAAATTCCTATCCCTTCTATTTCTCGGGGAACCCAGAATACAGAACCAGTATTCTCCCCACACCCGACCACATCCTCCATCGATCTCTCCTCCCTATCCTTTGACACCCTAGCTTCGGCTTTGCTGAACAATCTCTTAAATACCCCAGAAGACAACCTCACTCTTCATCAGCAAGCCATACTAGAAGCTCTTCTTTCCTCACCTGAAACCAAGAGTACTTGCAAGGAGAGTCTTCGTGGTCGCAAACGTTCCCATGAGGACCCCGATGATTCGGATCCTCATGAGGGGGAGAACAAGCGACCTCGATCACTTGAGCAAACTACTCTTCCAAGCCAAACTCCACAGCCAATTCAACCTGAAACCTCAACAAACCAACAGCCACCATCCACAGCCAAACTCTCTAGCATGGTCGAGCTAGAAATAACATCCCGAGGCGTATCTCCTAGAGATACCAACCGAGGAGGGGATGGAAGTCCTGATGATGATACCACTGGTACATCTTCTCCATCAGGCCATCAGTTGGAACCTAGTTCTAAGCCGATGTCAACGGGCAATCCTAGTGAACCCGGTAGTGCTACACAGGAACAATCACCGCCTAAACAAAGAACTCCATATATCTCCCCAGGCAAAGACATCCATGATGCACTGGAAGAGGCGGTGATATACGACAAATGGCCGAGAAAATGGACAGAATGGGATGATCTCCGGGTTGAAGCCGAGCAAGAGGACATGCAAAGGAACTGGTGGCTACGCGAGCTTATTAACAAATGCTCTGAAGATATCATTAGGCTCGAGGACGATGAACGCAAGGAAGGGGAGAACTACAAGGAATCCCAGAAAGCTCTTGAATCAGTCGTAAGACAATCAGCGGGAAGACTTCCCAAGACAGAGAAACCCTGGGACAACGTTCGAATCAAAGCCCCCTTCCAAGAAGAAATCAGAGAGCATATCTGGCGTAGACCAGACAAAGTCAAGCCACTAAACGAACTGAAGCTAAGAGGCCTTACACACTTGAAAGGAAAACAGGCTGGAGGTCATCTACATATGTTGCTGCAAAGGTCAACCGGTACACAGAGAGAACTGATGGAACAAGATCTGAAGTCGAATATTCTCCCGATTCATCAAATTCTACAAGTGAAAGCTGGAGACTATCATGGAGTAACATTCTACACTTTCAGACTTCAACGCACCGATGGGAGCGAATTCACTTGTCAAGAGAACGACTTCATCATGCTGAAACCGGATGACATCTACCAAATGCTCATGGACTACAGATACCTTCCAGTCAGGCAAAACATAGTATACAGCGAAGGCCTCGCAGCTATCAAGAGATTCATGCTTAGACAGATCCGAGTACACTCCTCACATGACCTACAAATGGCTATTGAATGCAATCTAAAGAAGACAAACCTGACAAAGCCAAAACTGTATGGTCCAGAACTTGAAGATTTCCCAGCCTATCACATCTTCTTCAAACCGCCAGCAGTCACCTACCTGAACCACAAGAACGAAAAGCGTTTGATGGTAGTCAGTGAAATCGAGAAATACTGCGACGGAACACTGAAGATAATCAGAGAGCAGATTCTACAGATGAAAGCAAAGCTGGAAGAAAATCTTCAAGAGGCATCGTCTTATGTTCAAAAGGAACACTCTATTGTGGAGACAATTTTAAAGGCCATTGACGATCGCCTCGAAAAGAGAAATATGCTAAGACAATATGAACATGCACTTGGATTAAGGAAGCACTACTTCAAATCACAGAAGCAATAAGAGAATGACACTTGATCACAAAGGGGGAGATTGTTGGAGATATTTTATTGTGAATCAAGTTGGTCATAGATTAGCTTTATATTTAATCCTTGTATTTAAATAGTGCATAAATTAGATAGAAATCAGGCCAAGTGTTAGGCCCATTTAAACAGGCCAAAAGCCTGTTACGCCTAACCTAAACCTCGCCTATAAAAAGGGAGCCGAGGTTTAGGAAAAGGCTGAACGTCGTACTTATTATTTCATAGCCTTACGCTTATCATTCTGCTGTACGTTCCACGGTTTATCAAAGAATGTTTTACGGTGATTCATTCTGTGTTCATCTTTACGTTTAATCTTCCTTGTTAGATCGATTATTCATTGCTGTTACAGAAACAGGGACTAACACAAAGAAAGTTTCAAAGAAGCAACAGAAACCTCCTACCCCTTCTGACTCTGAAGAAGAAATGCCTTTGGTGAAGAAGGTGGTCAAGAAGGTTCCCAAGAAGAAGACCACACCTGTCAAAGTCCACAAGATGGTGGCAAAGAAATCTGTCCTTAAGAGAAAGGCACCTTCACCTATCTCTTCAGCAAGCACCCCTTCTGCCTCCCACATTCAAAAGAAGACCAAAATTTTGACACCTGCAGCACAGGAGAAGCTGGAGGACTCTGTCACCTCTGCACCAGCCAACAGAAATGCTTGGCACGGCAAGAGGATCATCTTTGACTCAAGTGACTCAGAAGAAGAAGTAGTGGTGCAGAATGCCACTCCTCAGGGGGAACTACATTCTTCTCCTCCTGCCTCTGCAAATGATCAACCTATGGTGGTTCCTTCACCAGAACACCAAGAAGGAAGCAGTACTTCAAGCCCTGATAGGAAATTCATCAGGGTTCTGGCATGGAGAAAGTGGAGAGTGGGACCTCTCACTGAGCTCCTCAAGAACTTGTCCTACTTCATCTCTGAAGAAGAAGAAGTACTCAGATGGGCTGACACAGAAGATGTGGAGTCCTGCCTAAACAAGGATTTTCTTCTTTCTGTCCTACAAAAGAAGAAGGAGAAACTTCAAGGAAAAGCACCTCTGGTCAGAAACTCACCAGAAGACCATGTGAAGGCTCTTCAAGAGCATGAGATGAATGACTTTGATGCTTGGTTAGTCGAGAAGAAGAGAAAGGAATCAATGATCAAATTTCGCCACAGTGCACATGGAGAAGGTGAACCCTCTACTGCCAATGATCTACCTCTGGTCATGGAAAGACTTGTCAAAGAATGGAGAGACTCTCTGTTCACAGAAACAATACTAGAGGTAATTCCCCCAATCATTCCTTCTCCCCTTCCCTCTCCTAAAAACTCTTCTCCCCAACCCCAACAGAAATTCCCCTCACCCCCACAGAAAACCGTCTCTGCACAGAAAACCCCTTCACACCAAAAACCCTCCACCCCCAAATCTTCATCTTCTTCACCCTGCAAACCGTTCTCTCCTCCCAAGAACAAATCACCATCCCCTCAAGGACAAATTATCCCATACCAACACCAACAAGTCATCTCCCCTACATCTTCACCCCAACAGAATACCTCTTCACCCAAAACCAAAAATCCATCTCCCTGCAAATCCCAACCCTCAATCAGATCCAGATCACCATCACCTCCACCCTCTCCTCCACAACAACAGAATGCTCCCTCACATCAACAAGAAAACCCCTCCATCAAGAAATCCAGAACTGCTTCTCCACAGCCTGCACCACAAGATGCAGCCACTCCTATCTCCCCTCAACACTCTGTGGCTTCTACCCCCATCAGGAAACCTATCTTCAGGGTGCCTTCCTCTTCCAGTGACAATGTTGGATTTCTTACATCCTCCATTGCTGCTGATGAAACTTCCAAAAGGAGGAAGACCCCTCCTCAGCATGAAGAACAACCCAGAAGGCCTCCTATGCCTAAATCAAGAGGTCTAGGTATGCCTGGGAACACAGAATCCAAAGAAGATAAGCCCCAAATCTCCTTCAATCAGTTTGTCACTGCAGCTGAGGATTTTGGTGGTAAAATGCTTGATGGAATGGATCAATTGGCTGAAATCAACACCAAGCACCATGAACATCTCACCTTTGTTCACAATCATCTTGAGGCTGGACTTCAGCATATCTCAGAGAAGGTTGAAGCTCTGACCCAGACACTGGTCACCTTCATGGAATCATCATCTGCAAAGCTTAATGCTGTTGCCAGAGAAGTGGATGGTGTCCACTCTGTTCTCTACTCCCAGTCTCAGATTCTCAATAAGCAGAATAAACAACTCAAGGATATAACAGAATCCCTTGACATTGTACAATGGTATGAAGACCAATATGCTGAGAAGTTTATGCAGCTACAACTCTTGAATAATGATCACAAAGATCAAGTGGCCACCCTGATCAAGAAGGATCAAGAAAGGTATCAGAAGCTGATACTACTTGAAGCTGGCTCTCAGGACATCAAGTCTGCTCTTGATCGTCAACAGAACTTAATAGAAGGTCTGACCTCTGTCACGCAGACCTTGCCAGAAACTCTTGAGCAGATAGCCATCTCCCAGGCAACAGAGTTCCAGAAAATTGCCATGATGATCTCTGACCTGGATGATGCCAAAAAGGGGGAAAAGGAAAAGGACCCCCAACAGAAGAAATTGCCCCCTAGGCCAACTGCTGGGCCCTCTTCTGGTATTGATCCAACCCCTTACTTCCAGGCCTCCCAACAGAAGAAGAGAGAAGCTGGTACTTCAAGACCTTCTTCTCCTCGCAGAGGTTCTACCAAGAAGAAGAAACCCTTGAGCCTAACTGAGTGGAGACTTGGAGGCTCCCAAAAGATTGATAGAGCACAGTTCGAAGAAATTCAACAGAAGATGACCCCAACTCAAAGACAGAATCTCTATCTTGACAGAGATGGTCATATAAGGGTCAGACATGGTGGTTCCTTGGAAGAGGCTGAATACTGGTTCCACAAGAGAGTACTCCCAGGAAAGGATGTACATGAAGGAGTACTTCATTATCTGAATTGCAAGCTTTCTCCCATTTGGGCCTCATGTCAAGCACCAGGAAATCTGGCTGGCATAAGAGAAGAAGTGAATGCTGAACTGAAGAATCTGAAGGAACAAGATCGCAGAACCAGAGCTGAAGCTGAAAGGGAAAATCTGTAATTCCTTAAAACTTCTCTTAATACTCTTGATCTAATAAAAGCTTATCTCTGCCCCTTCTAAAGTCTCTTTGCTTCTTTATTCTTTGTTACTTACTATTTCATTCTGTACTTGTTTCTTTTTGAATTGCTATCTGAATGTATCGTACTCTTACTATTTTCCTATGCCAAGTTGCCCACCAAGATTTTAATGAAAAGTTTTAAACTTTAAATTTTTTTATGGTGAAGGCACTTCTCTGGAAATAGTTAAAGGGTTTTGGCATCATCAAAAAGGGGGAAATTGTAAGGAATAACTGTATTTAGATTTTGATGATGCTATATTAATTAAGACTTTAGAGTACCCCTTTTAGAAATTAGGTATTAGAATTTTCCCTTGTAAAGTTCTTAGCATAATCGACTAACAGAAGGCCTCTCTACCAGAAGTCCTCCAGACAGAAGATTTTGGTTGTCTGTCTAGAAACAGAAAACCTCAGGGTCTCTGTTACCCTTTAGCTTGTCAGAAACCCTATTGGTCCTCTGTAAGCTACTTTCAACAGAAGTGCTCAAGATCTTCTCTGAATCAGTTCTCTGCCAATGACACCAGAAGGTCTTACACTTGGAAGAAATCCACAAAGCCGGGAAGTCAACTTAAAGATTCCTTCAACGGCTAGGAGTATGAAACGGAAAAGCTACAGTGCTCGCATTAAATGCTCATTTAATGCTCCCCATGCTCCGTGGAGTAATTGCAGATGATTGGCCGCAATGTCAGGATTACTTTATCCCAAAATAGTAACCCGCCATCTTTACCGGGTCCTACTGGTCAAGTCAACTGCTCGCGCATTAAATGCAGTTGTCCTCCTACTCCTCCAACGGGAAGACAACCTCAGTATAAAAAGATACACTACGAAGAACAAACGGGTAACTTTGCTATAACTTTGCCAAGATCACATTGCTACAAGCAAGATATTCAAACTTTGAAAAGCAAAAAGCCTCCTTGAGATTCAAACTCATTATCTTCTACAAGAGAAGGCAGAAGTTGGAAAAATACTCTTTCCAACTCAAGCAAAGTTCCAAGTGTTCTTCAACTCTTCAAGCTCATCACATACAAATCTTTTGTAACGAAGCTAGTTGGAGGAACCCCTGTTTCAACAGAAACTCTTCTTGCTACAAGAAGGACGTCCAAATAACTGGAGTAGTGAAGTGTGATACTTCAAGGAAACTCAGTGAAAGGACCAGTGTTAAAGGAAGCCAGGCAGTGCATCCCAGGACACATCTAGGCTTGAAGAAGACGTGGAGTGCTTCTTAAGTGCTAGGACTAAGGCTTTGTAAACGGCAGTTTTTACAGCTTAGTGGAACAGTGGATTAGAGGAACGAGGTGTTCCTTGAACCACTATAAAAATCCCTGGTGTCGTTTACTTACTGCGTTTAATACTTGCACTTAGTTAGAACTGTATAACTCCTTGGACATGGTATCTGTGTTCAGCAGAACTTGTTCTACGAGTTAACAGAAGGCCTACTGCCTATTGCTTCTCTGAGGCTAACAGAACTCCCTACCAGAATCCCATCCGCTGCCAGTCTGTTCTTTCAACAGAACAGGCTATTCTGTAAATCTGTTACTTAGCTTAAAAAGTTAAAAACCAATACAGTCTATTCACCCCCCCCCCTCTAGACTGTATCCAGTATAACCGGGACCAACAAAGCCCTTCCAGAAGGTCAAAACAACAGAGAGCAGTGGTGAGCTTCTCTGTTACAACTGCAGACAACCTGGACATTTCAAGGCAGAGTGTCCACATCCAAAAGTGTCCAAGAAACAATGGCATGATGGAGAAAAGAAGAAGTATGAACACAATTCTAGAAGAAGGAAAGCACTCGTGACAGAACAGCTCTAGAAAGACCCTCTGTCTGAGATAGAATCCAGTTCTGACTCTGACTCTGATGAGGCCTTCTGTTTCCTTGATACTGAGACAGAAGATCTATGCCTCATGGCTCATTCTGATGATGAGGTAACATCTACTTCTGCATCTAGTTTTTCTTCGGTAGGCTTAGCTTTTGATTCTGATTCAATGTCAGAATTTTGGGAAGAGTTTAAGGCCATTCAAGCCACTTATTCCTCTGTCACAGAAGAAAACAGTAAGCTGAAGGCTGAAATTCTTGACTTAAAAAAGGAGGTTGAGATCAAAATCAATCTTCTAATTAAGGAGAGAGATCAGCTGGAAACTGAAAATATTTCTCTTCTCAAGAGAATAAGAGAAATTGAGCCTCTTGAGATTAAGTACAAAGCTTACCGGAAGGCCCAGTCTTCCATGGAAAAGATTTTACTTGATCAAAAAATTGGCACTGGCTTTGGTCTTGGTTATGGCTCAACAGAATCAGGTGAGCCTTCTGTAATGCCTAGCACCAGTGTTGCTAAGGCAGATAAGGTCATAGTTCCACTGACATCTAGCCTCATCTGCCAAGCTGGTGTATCTGGCACCAAAGTTGTTCATGAGGAAGTCAGACCAGAAAACGGGAAGATAAAGGTTCAACAGAAACCCTTTTTGAAAAATAATGAATCTGGCAGAAAACCTAACAACAGAAAGGGTTTTCAGAATAACAAAAATAAAATATCATTCATTGACAGACAACCTCATGATAACCGTGCCAGAAATGACCACCAGAAGGGTAGATATCAAGAGAGAGTTAACTTTAGGCAGAAGAGGTTGGCTGGTCAACTTCAGAAGCCCAAAGCTAACCGTCCCTCTGCTCTTGATAGTATATGGGACTTCTTTCCAACAAAGAAAGCTATGCAAAAGTATGTAAACATGAAGCATGACCCTCACAAGCATCTGCCCAAAGTGAATCACACTTCGGTTTACTATAACTACCAGGTGGACAATGGGTACCATCCACCAAGGTTTCACCTGATGAGACCAAAATGGTACCAACTACCCAGACTCCATGACCCCCCAGGACCCAACATTGCTTGGGTACCTAAATCTTTCTTTTGATCTTGCAGGAATTGTGTGTTGGAGCTATCTCAGAGCAAGAATGGTTTATTGATAGTGGATGCTCCAGGCACATGACAGGTGACAGAAGTTGCCTAACTGAGTTCCAGAAATGTAAAGGATCTAGAGTTACCTTTGGAGGTAATGAAAAAGAAGGTCAAACAAAAGGAAGAGGGAAGTTGATCAAGAACCAGATAGTCATTGATGATGTCTCATATGTCAAAGGCCTGAAGTTCAACTTGCTGAGTGCTAGCCAATTCTGTGACAAAGGCTACACTGTTGATTTCACTAAGGACTTCTGCTATGTGAAGCATGAGACAACAAAAGAAGTGGTTCTTACAGCATCAAGGAAGAAGAACATCTATGTGGTTGATTGGAACACTGCAAAGGATGGAGTTTGCCTGATAGCCAAGGGAGATTCAAAACTAAGCTGGGACTGGCACAAGAAGCTTAGCCATTTGAACTTCAAAACAATCAACAAACTAGCAAGAGAACACATTGTTGATGGACTGCCAGACATAGTTTACAAGAAAGAGACCCCCTGCAGTGCATGCCAGAAGGGAAAGCAACAGAAGAACTCTTTCAAACCCATTGTTGGAGATCTTTCTACAAGTCCTTTAAATCTGATCCACGTGGATTTATTTGGACCTGTTGAGACTCCAAGTGTTGGTGGCAAGAAATACACCCTAGTCATGGTTGATGACTATTCCAGATATATATGGACTATCTTTCTGTCAAAGAAGAATGAAACTCTTCAGAAGTTGCCATCTCTGTTAAAGCAACTTCAGACTGAGAAGAACTTGAAGGTTAAGACAATCAAGTTTGACAGAGGAACTGAATTTGTCAACCAAGTCATAAAGGACTTCTGTGATCAAAATGGAACCTTTCATCAACTCTCTGCCGCCAGAACCCCTCAACAGAATGGCGTAGCAGAAAGGAGGAATAGAACATTAAAAGAAGCTGCAAGGACAATGATTGCAGAATCTGGACTACCTATGAGATACTGGGCTGAAGCAATCAACACTGCATGCTATACCCATAAAAGAAGCATGATCAACAAGAATCACCAGAAGACCCCTTATGAACTCTGCAAAGTACGGAAACCCAACATCAGTTACTTTCATGTATTTGGATGCAAATGCTACATCCTTAACAATGGTAAGGAGCATCTGAAAGTCTTTCAAGAGAAAGCTGATGAAGGTATCTTTATAGGTTATTCAAACACCAGTAAAGCCTATAGAGTACTCAACATAAGGACTCTACATGTTGAAGAGTCTATACATGTGAAGTTTGATGATAGCACCTCTGTTAAAGAAGTAACAGAGATCCTCAAAGAAGTCAACATAGAAGACAGAACACATGAACCAACAGAAGAGGTAGAAGATAACCCTGCATTTTCAACACCTGCACCAAACCCCCTTCTGTTGAATGAAGATGAAGATTCAGAAGATGAAGAACCAGAGAGACCCAGACATCAACTGACATAACCTGATCTGACATGGTTAAGAGACCATCCCCCTAACCAAGTAATTGGACATATCAGAAGTGGTGTGCAGACCAGATCAGCATCAACAAGGAGAGAAGCAATGCTTGCTTGCTATATATCTCAGATGGAACCCATGACTATAGAAGAAGCTCTTGCAGACTCAGATTGGATCAATGCAATGCAAGAAGAGCTTACTCAATTTGAAAGGAACAAAGTATGGGAACTTGTTCCTAGGCCAAAGCACCAGAATGTCATTGGAACAAAATGGGTATTCAAGAACAAAGCTGATGAAGATGTCAACATTGTAAGGAATAAAGCAAGGCTGGTAGCCAAGGGTTATTGCCAAGAAGAAGGAATAGATTTTGATGAGACTTTTGCACCAGTTGCCAGACTCGAAGCCATCAAAATATTTCTAGCCTATGCTGCCTACAACAACATCAAGGTCTACCAGATGGATGTCAAGAGTGCAATTCTGAATGGAGATCTTGAAGAAGAGGTTTATGTGGAACAACCACCAGGTTTTTTCATTCCTACTCACTCCTCCTGTGTCTACAAGCTTAAAAAGGTCCTCTATGGTCTTAAGCAAGCTCCCAGAGCATGGTATGACACACTGTCCCTATTCCTAGTGGACCATGGGTTTACTAAGGGAAAGGTTGACAAAACTCTATTTCAAATCTCTGTTGCTAATCATATTCTGTTAGTACAAATATATGTTTATGATATTATATTTGGTAGTACTAATTCAGAACTGTGCAAGAAATTATCTCAAGTGATGTAGAGTCAATTTGAAATGAGTATGATGGGAGAACTCAGCTATTTCCTAGGACTGCAAGTCAAACAAGTTCCAGAAGGAATCTTTATCAATCAAGGGAAGTATACCAGAGATCTGATCAAGAAATTTGGAGTGGAAGGCAAATCCTCAGTGAAGATCCCCATGAACACCTCACAAGGAATTGATCCAGATGATGAAGGCAAATATGTTGATGCAACTACCTACAGAGGAATCATAGGATCTCTGCTGTATCTGACTGCAAGCAGACCAGATATCTCATTCTCTGTTGGAATCTGTGCCAGATACCAATCAAAGCCCAAGGAGAGCCATCTTAGTGCTGCAAAGAGAATCATCAGATATATCAAAGGGAACCCAAATGCAGGCCTATGGTATCCAAAGGGAGGTAACTTTGAACTAATTGGTTACTCTGACTCAGATTTTGCAGGTTGCAGATTAGACAGGAAGAGCAATTCTGGTCACTGCCAAATGCTAGGAGGAAGGCTTATTTCCTGGTTTAGCAAGAAGCAGAATTCAATCTCAACAAGTACAGCAGAAGGTGAATACATTGCAGCTGGGAGTTGCTGTGCTCAGCTACTCTGGATGAAGCAACAACTGAAGGACTATGGCATTCAAGCAAAGGAGATCAAACTGCTACGTGACAACACCAGTGCCATTGCCATCACTCAGAATCCAGTTCTTCACTCCAGGACAAAGCACATTGAGATCAGACATCACTTCATGAGAGATCATGTTGAAAAGAAGCACATATGCATGGAGCATGTGTCAACAGAAGACCAACTTGCAGACATTCTTACAAAGCCTCTGCCTGAGGCTAGATTCAACAAACTGAGAGAGGAATTGGGAATGATGGATGAAATTCCAAGAGAAAGTTGAAAAGAAAGGCCTTCTGTTGCATACTCTCTGCTAACAGAACACCTGCTGACTGACCCCTTCTGTTCTCTATCTTGAACAGAGGACCTCCGTCCCTAACAGAACACCTCAGCATCAGAAATCATCCTCTTACAGAAGGTTATGGACTTAGAAAAATTTTGAGAAACCGGGTGACATAATAACTTAATGAAGGTCTTTTACCCTTCTACCCTTAAAACGGTATACAGCCGCAAAATATTTACTGCGCCCCCATTTTCATTTATTGGTACCTAGGAACCGCCAATAATCTCAAACGTCCACTAACCCGTACCCATATATTCTCCTCGTTTCAACCTAAACCGCTACTGCTTTCATTACACTCAAGCTTTCGAATCCCTATCTCTCTAAAAACTCTCAACCGCTAAATCCGGCTATGGCTTTCCTAAACTTCACCGACCTCTCCAAGGAACAAAAAGCAACTCTGTTCAAGAATGTGTTGACAGGGATGAAGTGCGAACTGGAAGTACTACCCAGATTTGCAGAAAAAGGAGAAAGAATGACTAACATCATCGAAGGCCTGACAGAATGCCAACTGAGCAAGGTCATCTCCTACACATATGAAGTCTACAGCAACATTGATACTGTTGAATTCTACCTCAATGCGTCCTACAAAGATGAATCCATCACCTCTAGAGTACAAGGAGAAGATATACTGGTTGACGCTGATGTCATCAACAAAATTTTTGACATTCAACTAGAGGAAGGCAGGGCCTCTCTATTTGATCTAGAGGAAGCTGACATCACTGTTCCTGAATTCAAAAGGAACTACTGCAGAAAAGGTGAAGAAGTGGAAAAAATAAACATCAAGAAACACCTGCTCAAGAAGGATTTTGAGCTGCTCATTAACATTTTCCACAAATGTTTATGGTGCAAGTATACCTCCACTGATGATGTCACTACTGCAAATGTCAAGGCCCTCTATGCAGTACATCATGGAGTAAACGTCAACTGGGGACAAGTTATGGTACGGTCCCTGATTGAGTTCATAAAAAAGAAGAACCCCAAGACAGGCCTATATTCTGGGAAGTTAGGCCATGGGTTGCTCATCTCTGAACTGCTTCTCAATCAAGGTATCACCTTGAGGAAGACCATACCTCTGGATCACACGAAGGTAATCTTTCTATCTGCATCTCCAAATAGAGAAATTGCTATCAAGGCAGAGCTTAAGAGACAGCTTCAGCTTGATAACAAGAGACAACAAGGAGACAAGGTCCAGAAACCTCTCTCTGAAGCTCCTTCTGTGGAGAAGAAGAAGAAAAGGGAGAAGAAAACACAACAATTTGCACCTCCTCCACCCATGAAGGCTGCACTTAAGAGAAAGAGACTCACCAAAACTAAGAAGAAGGTTATCAAACCTTTAATCTCAGTGACTGAGAAGGTAGCAGACACTCAGGGGGAACCAGAGAACCCCACCTCTGTTGCCACTCCAGAACAGAACCCGGTGCCAACATCACCAGAACACCCTAATGCAGGCAAAGAAGGGTATCTATCCTTACTGGATAGACAGTTTGATCGTGTACTGGAATGGAGAAGATGGAGGATAGGACCCCTCCAAAAGATCATCCAATACTTTGACCACTATGAGCCTGAAGAAGAGGCCATACTGAAGTGGGTGGGCACTGATGATGTCTCAAAGTGCTTTGCCCTCAACTTCCTCCATTCTGTCCTCGAGAAGAAGAAGGCAAGTTACAAGGGAAAGGCTGTTCTCATATCCACATCTTCAGAGGAGACAGTCAAGCCCCTTGAAGATGGAGAGATAGAAGCCTTTGAAGAATGGCTATTTGCCAAGAAGGCGATAGAGTCTGTGCCACCTCACTCTACACCAGGAGAACCCTCTGTACCCAAAACAGAAGGGCATGCTATGATGGAACTTATCAAAGAGTGGAGGGCATCCCTGGTCGAAGAAAATGTACTTGAGGTAATCTCCCCAACCCATTCTGCTCATATCTCCACAGAACCCCAAATCCCCTCTCTTCTTATTCCAACAGAAACCCTTCCTACAGAGAACCCTCAACCAAAAACAACAGAACAGAAAACCTCAACCTCCTCTCACTCATCAAATAAGAAAACCAAATCACCCTCCACCTGCAAAGAACTAATCCCATTCAGAAATCGTTCTCCTTCACCTCCACCATCTCCTCCACAACAAAAAATCCATTCTCCCCAACCTACACCCCAACACCAGAAAACCCCCTCAACTCATAAATCCCCTACTCAACCTCAACAGAAGTGACCCTCTCCTGCAGCAAACTCTCCCAGAATCTCTCTGCATTCTGCTGCATCTACTCCCAAGAGACAGCCTCTACACCGTATCCTCTCGTCTGATAGTGAGAATGATGGGTTCCTTTCATCCTCTATTGCTGGAGATATCACCTCTAAACGTCAACCAACTCCTACCAGAGAACCCTCTCCTCAGAAACCCTCTCTGCAACAAACCAGAAGGCCTCCTATGCACAAGTCCAGAGGACTGGGAATGCCAGAACCCGAGGGATCAGAACCACAAATTCCTTTCAACAGGTTTGTTGAAACTGCAGAAGAGTTTGGTGGTCAAGTCCTGGAAGGAATGGACAAGCTGATCCAGATCAATGACAAGCACTTCGAGCACCTTTCTCATGTGAATGATAACCTCAACTCTGGGATGCAGTTCATCTCAGACCGCTTCGTCAATCTCACAGAATCCCTCAATGATTTCATGGCCTCATCCTCTGCCAGAACAGATGCACTGTCAACAGAAGTGGACAGTATTCACAAGACTCTCTCTATCTTTCATCAAACCTTGCTGGATCAAGGAAAGGCCATCAGCACCATATCTGAGAACCTTGAGACGCTGCAACGATTTGACCATAGGACTAAGAAGCAATGGCTATCCATAGAAGAAATGTGCAAAGTCCACCAAGATCAAGCTCAACATCTCCTCTCTGCTGACAGAGACAGATACCAGAAGATGGTCCTACTAGAAGCCAAGAACAAGGATATCTTCTCTGCTATCCAGAAGCAGCAAGGGCTGATAGAAGGTCTCACTTCTGTCACTCAAACTCTACCAGAGGCCCTTGAGCAGATAGTTACATCACATGCCTCAGAATTCCAGAAGATCAGCCTCATGCTAGAGGACCTCCATGATGCCAAAAAGGGGGAAGAGGACCCTCAACAGACTAAGCCTCGGTCCACCAGAGCCTCTGCAAGAGCACCCTCCTCTGCTGAACCAACTGTTGATCCAGCACCCTACTTTGAAGCTGCCATACAGAAAAAGAGAGCAGCCGGTATACCCAGACCCCCATCTCCAGTTAAGAAGGGAACCAAGAAGAAAAAGATCCTTAGTTTTACTGATTGGAGATTGGGTGGATCCCAGAAAATTGATAGAGTTCAATTTGAAGAAATGAAAATGAAAATGACTCTCACACAGCAACAGAACCTCTTCTTAGATAAGGATGGTTTTGTACGAGTCAGACATGGGGCATCCCTAGAAGAAGCAGAAGATTGGTACCAGAAGAACGTTGTCCCTGGCAAGAAAATTCATGAAGGAGTTCTTAGCTACTTGGATTGAAAGCTATCTCCTATCTGGGCATCCTATCAAAGCTCTGGTAACCTATCTCAGATCAGAGCAGAAATCAATGAAGAACTGCTAAGGCTTCAAAGGCTGGAGGATGAAGCTCTGCAAGCAGCTACTATGGAGAATGTGTAAGGAATCTTTTCTGTAAACTGTATCTAATAAAATCACATCTCTGCCTTTCACTTTGTAAGGCTATTCCTCAATTCCTGTCTCTTTTTCTTTTGTTTATGATTGATTGCTCTTTGATTTATTATCTGTTATCTGAATGTACTGTACTCTTACTATTTTCCTATGCCAAGTTGCCCACCAAGATTTTAATGCAAGTTTTAAAACTTTAATTCTTTATGGTGAAGGCACTTCTCTGGAAATAGTTAAAGGGTTTTGGCATCATCAAAAAGGGGGAAATTGTAAGGAATATTTGTAATTAGATTTTGATGATGCTATATTAATTAGGACTTTAGAGTACCCCTCTTTAGACTTAATGTATTAGAATTTTCCTTTGTAAAAGTTCCTTAGTATAATCGACTGAGCAGAAGGCCTCCAGAGCAGAAGGCCTCCAGAACAGAAGACTTCCTGACAGAGGACCCTTGATAAGGCTCTGTTTTAACAGAAGACCTTTGGTTCTCTGCTCTAGAACAGAAGACCTCAGGGTCTCTGTTAGCCTTTACTCTGACAGAAACCCTCCTGGTTTTCTGTTGGATATTTCTTCAACAGAAGTGCTCAAGACCTTCTCTGATCAACTCTCTGCTAAAGACACCAGAAGGTCTGACACTTAGAAGAATTTCAACAAGCCGGTAAACCAACTGAAAGATTCCTTCAACGGCTAGGAGTCTTGAAAAGAAAAGCTACAGTACGCGCATTAAATACACATTTAATGCCTCGCGTACTCCGTAGAGTAATTGCAGATGATTGGCCGCAATGTCAGGATAACTTTATCCCAAAATAGTAACCCGCCAACTTTGCTGGGTCCTACTGGTCAAGTCAACTGCCCGCTCATTTAATGCACTTGTCCTCCTTCTCCTCCAATGGGAAGACAACCTCAGTATAAAAGATACACTACGAAGAACAACCAGATAACTTTGCTACCACAGTGCGCATACAAGATATTCAAACGCTAAAAACGCAAAAGCCTCTTTGAGATTAAATCTTCTTTATCTTCTACAAGAGAAGGCAGACGTTGGAAAGATCCTTACTTCCAACTCAAGCAAAGTTCTCATCGTTCTTCAACCCTTCAAGCACTTCATATACAAATCTTTTGTAACGAATGAAGCAAGTTGGAGGAACCCCTGTTTTTAACAGAAACTCTTCTTTCACAAGAAGGACGTCCAAGTACCTGGAGCAGTGAAGTGGTGATACTTCAGGGAAAGCTCATGAAAGGACCAGTCTTAGGGAAGCCAGAAGTGCATCCAAGAAGACATCTACACTTGAAGAAGACGTGGAGAGCTTCTTAAGTGATAGGGCTAAGGCATGGTAAACGGTCGTTTTTACAAGCTTAGTGGAACAGTGGACTAGAGGAACAAGTTGTTCCTTGAACCACTATAAAAAGCCCTGGTGTCATTTACTTACTGCATTTTATTTATCACTTTTATTTGAACTGCTTAACTCCAAAGACTTGGTATCTGTGTTCAGCAGAACTTGTCTTGTGAGTTAACAGAAGGCCTACTGCCTTTGCTTCTCTGAGGCTACTAACAGAACTCCCTACCAGAACCCCATCCGCTGCCAGTGTGTTCTGCCAACAGAACAGGCTATTCTGTTAAATCTGGTACTTAGCTTGAAAAAGTTTAAAACCAATACAGTCTATTCACCCCCCTCTAGACTGTATCCAGTTCAACCGGGACCAACACACTCTCTTTTTGCGATTGACACTTGCGACACTTGGGTCCAAGATGTATTTGAAATTGAGGGAAAGGATGAGGTACTAAGCTCAATTGAAAACGACATAGAGGATTTTACATTGGAATACTCTATGTCAAATAACATGAAGGTTATGGTGGCGGAGTTAAATCAACTCCCACTTTTGCCACCGGGCTCTAAAGCCCTCCCACTAACCATTCCAAGCGAGAAGCCGCTACCATCTGTTTTGCAGGCACCGGAGGTGGAATTAAAACCACTCCCTAAAAATATGAAACATGTGTTCTTGGGTGAAAATCACACTCTACCGGTGATTATTTCAAATGCCCTGTCCCAAGAACAAGAAGAAAGATTGATCGCGGTCCTCAAGGAAAATAAATTGGCCATTGGATGGTCTATTGCCGACATCAAAGGCATTAGTCCATCCACATGCATGCACATGATCTTGCTCGAAGACGAGGCCAAAGCGGTGAGACAACCGCAACGAAGATTGAACCCACCCATGATGGAGGTGGTGAAAAAGGAGGTGATCAAACTACTTCAAATGGGAATCATCTTTCCCATTTCCGATAGCAAGTGGGTGAGTCCTACTTAAGTGGTGCCAAAGAAGACCGGAGTAACGGTCATTGAAAACAAGGATGGCGAGATGGTGCCCACCCGAGTTCAAAACGGGTGGCGAGTTTGCATTGACTACCGAAGACTCAATTCGGTGACTAGAAAAGACTTCTTTCCATTGCCTTTCATTGATCAAATGCTAGAGAGGTTAGCAGGGCACAAGTTCTATTGTTTTCTCGATGGTTACTCCGGGTATTTCCAAATACCAATAGCCCCGGAGGACCAAGAGAAAACAACCTTCACATGTCCATTTGGCACTTTTGCCTACCGACGAATGCTCTTTGGATTATGCAACGCACCGGGCACCTTTCAAAGGTGCATGATGAGCATATTTTCAGAATTTGTGGAGGTATTCATGGAGGTCTTTATGGATGATTTCACTATCCATGGGGACTCTTTTGACTCTTGCCTCTATCACCTCACTCTTGTGCTAAAAAGTTGCATTGAATCCAACCTTGTGCTGAACTCTGAAAAATGCCACTTCATGGTAGAACAAGGGATTGTTCTTGGGCATGTGATCTCATCAAAGGGGATCGAGGTGGACAAAGCAAAGATTGATGTGATTCAAACGCTCCCGTACCCCACAAATGTACGGGACATCCGCTCTTTCCTCGATCACGCCGGTTTCTATAGGAGATTCATCAAGGATTTCTCAAAAATCTCATCTCCTCTATGCAAACTTTTACAAAAGGAGGTGGAATTTGATCTAAATGATGAATGCAAAGAGGCTTTTGACACTTTGAAAGCAAGATTGGTAACTGCCCCAATCATACAGGCCCCCGACTGGTCTCTTCCTTTTGAGATAATGTGTGACGCAAGTGACTATGCGGTGGGGGCTGTTTTAGGCCAAAAAGTTGGAAGAGCCTCTCATGTCATCTACTACGCCTCATCAACCCTCAACGAAGCCCAAAAGAACTATTCCACCACCGAGAAGGAAATGCTAACGGTGGTCTTTGCTTTGGAAAAGTTTCGTTCCTACCTTCTTGGAACGAAAGTTATTGTCTACACCGACCATGCCGCTCTCCGATTCCTTATGACAAAGAAAGAAGCCAAACCAAGACTCATTCGATGGGTCCTTCTATTGAGTGAGTTTGATGTGGAAATTAAAGACAAGAAAGGAGCGGAGAACTTGGTGGCCGATCATTTAAGCCGCCTCATTCCTCACAAAGACATCGAAGACCTCCACACAAATCTCATCAAAGGAGAATTCCCGGACGAAACTCTCTTCTCCATCAAAGTCACACAACCATGGTACGCAAATATCGTAAACTTCCTCGTTTCCGGCAAATTTCCTCCACAACTCTCAAAATCTCAAAAAGAAAAATTAAGAATGGATTCAAGACTCTATGTGTGGGATGACCCATATTTGTGGAAGCATTGTAAGGATCAAATAATCCGAAGATGCATCCCTGAATATGAGATAGCCCACATCATAGAGTTTTGTCACTCTTATGCTTGTGGAGGACATTTCGGTCCGAAACGAACAGCAATGAAGATACTTGAAAGCGGTTTTTGGTGGCCGAGTCTATTTCGGGATGCACACGGCTTTTGTCAATCTTGTGACAATTGCCAAAGAGCGGGCAACATTTCCAAGAGGAACGAGATGCCACAAAACCCCATGCTTTTCTGTGAGATTTTCGATGCATGGGGTATCGACTTCATGGGCCCTTTCCCAAATTCCCAAGGTAACATATACATCCTTCTTGCAGTAGATTACGTCTCCAAATGGGTGGAGGCCAAAGCAACAAAAACTGATGATGCCAAGGTGGTGGCTAGTTTTCTAAAAACACACATATTTTCAAGGTTCGGGGTCCCTCGAATTTTAATAAGCAATCGAGGCACCCATTTTTGTAATAAAATTGTGGGACCCCTACTGAAAAAATATGGCGTGACTCACAAGATTTCTACAGCCTACCACCCTCAAACCAATGGCCAAGTGGAAACCTCAAATAGGGAGTTGAAATCTATACTCCAGAAAACAGTGAACCCGAACTGCAAGGATTGGAGTATACGCATTGATGATGCGCTATGGGCATACCGAACTGCCTACAAAACTCCAATCGGTATGTCCCCTTATAGACTTGTGTTTGGGAAAGCATGCCATCTTCCCGTAGAGCTCGAACACAAGTCCTATTGGGCGGTTAAAGAATTCGACCTCAATCTTGACGAGGCCGGTGTACATAGGAAGCTCCAATTACAAGAATTGGAAGAACTTCGCCTAGATTCTTATGACAATGCGGAAATATACAAGAGAAAGACGAAGGAGTGGCATGATAAAATTATCATACGAAAAGACTTTAAACTTGATGAAAAAGTCCTCCTATTCCAATCACGCCTTCGTCTATTTCCGGGAAAGATGAGATCTCGTTTGACCGGACCATACAAAGTGGTCAAAACATATCCACACGGGGCGGTGGAAATTCAGGACCTGGAGACGGGAGAGGTGCTGAAAGTGAACGATCAGAGATTAAAACCCTTCTTTAAGGGTTTTCAACCCAAAAACGTGGAAGTCATAGACCTCTCTGAACCGGTCTACGAATGAGGAACAACAGAAGATATCGTCGAGCCACGACGTTAAATAAAGCGCTTCTTGGGAGGCAACCCATGCACGGTATTTCATTCTTTCTATTTTTTTCTTATGTTGAGTGTGTGTGTAAAAAAAAATGGACTGGGATTGGACCCGACCGGGTATATACCCTAACCCGGTCGGGTTACCTCTTAAACAAAGCACCCGACCGATCGCCTGGGCGAGACAAGAGCGGATCAAGAAATAATCAAATGCCCGACCGGGTACACCCCTATACCCGACCGGGCAACCCAGCAAAAAGTTTCTGCCTCGGGTGAACAGCTTACGCCCGACCTGGTCAGTCACTATACCCGGCCGGGCAACCCAATAAAAGCTTCTGCCTGCGGTGAACAGCTTACGCCCGACCGGGTAAAATACCCCACCCGGCCGGGCGGTCGGGCAAACGCCTGATAAGGGTGCGGGCAGCCTACCTTTCTTCCCCATTTCCTTCTCCCCCAATTTCAAATCCTCTCCCAAACCCTCCATTGTTGAACGTCAAAAGCTCCAAAACCTCACCATTTTCACACCAAATCCATCAATTAACTCCATTTTCTTCATCTCCTCACTTCCTTCTTCATTTCTATACCCATAAAACCCCCAAAACCTTCCAAATCAATCCAACCCACAAAATCCTTCCCCAAACCTTTTTATGAAATTAGTATTTAAAAAGGGGGGTTTTGGTTTTGAGTGATTTAATTCAATTAAGAAACTAAGATGAACAACCTATATGTGTTTAATTCAAGAATAAAAGGGACTTGGCTTTGCTACTTTCCACTTGTTGATATATTTTAGTCGATCCTTGTTATATCTATAACTTCTCCCCTCTCGAATACTGAATCGAGGAGTATCTCCAATTCATCGAGGGTAGTTATTAACAACGACCGTTCATTAATAACTCTTACTATTAATCAAATATAGAACAACGTCGTATACCGATATAATAGTAGCATTCAATCTTTTTAACTCCTTGATGAAATCAATTGAGATTGATAACCTTAACACAACGGTTTCGGTTTAACCAACAAAATTGATCCCTCTTAAGTTTATTAACCACGACTGTGCATTAATAAACCGAAGTTACTTACTTATGAAACCACCAACGATTGACCATCGGTTCGTTGATCGTTTCTAGTAATAATTAATGTCGGAACGTTAACTAATCGTCACTTAGCAACCCTCCAACATTAATATAGAATGAGATTAAGGGAAGAATTAATAATCAAGAGAAGAAGTTAAGAAAATAACTCACAACTTTAATAATCAACAAATTTCAAGAGCAAAACCAAGAATGGAAGTTTAGCTCCTCATTTGGAGACTAAACATAGCTAGAAAAATATAAAGAAATGATATTCTAAACTGAGCTTAAGAGTATGGAAGAAGGGATGAATAAAAGTGAAGGAAAATGGGGCTATTTATAGGTGTTTTACAACACCTTTGGCTGGGTACCCGACCGGGTAAAGTGCCCACCCGACCGGGTGCATGTCAAAATAATATATTCTCAACGTTCTGGTGATCTTCGGTATGTTAAAGTGTCCCGGGTCAAGTCAGACCCGACCGGGTGGTGTAGGGGACCCGACCGGGTGAGTGCACTTTCTAGGTATTTTCGGTTGTTGAATCAGACCCGACCGGGTGAAGTCTTCTACCCGGTCGGGTATTTGCCCCTGGACAGTAAAACCTCATTTTTCTTCACTTCTAAGTCATCCTTTTCAACACCATAATTCCTAATTCTACTTTACAACTTACAAATGAAGATTAAAATACAATTACAACTAAAATCACACAAATGTTTACAAACTAAATTAAACGATAAACAATACACATCAATCAAACATAAAAATATACATTTATGCACTACTAATTAGTGCATATCAAATACCCCCACACTTAAACCTTTACTCGTCTCGAGTAAGTCAAATCCAATCCAAGAAGTCCTTTTTTAAAAATGACAAGAATATCAACACAAAACATCCAAGAGTGTTTCTACCACAATATAAAGCATCCCCAACAGTAATTAAAGTAGAACGGGGTCTTCAACTTCATCTTTATCTCCATTTTTCTTTTAAGCTTATCACCTTCAGGATCCTGCAAAAATAGATATTTCTCTCATTCTCTCGTTTTGCCTAGGTGCCCTTTTTCAGGTTTTCATCCCAGTTTCCCACATTTTTCTTTTTATTCTCACAACCTCACTCTTTATTTTATTGCTTTAATTTTTGCTTGAGTTGCCCTTTGTGGGTTTTCAACTCAACAAGCTCTTTTTTTTTGAGAAAGAAATAAGGATGAAGAGTATGAATGTGAGCATACCAGAAAAATTCTCCCCCCGTGCTAGTTCATGGCACTGTCCCTAGTGCCCGCCCACATCGCCGCCATCATAGAATCCTCCATAGCCATGATAGCCCCCCGTAAGGTGTATCCTCATTCATGTGCTCGCTTCCATCACCGGGACTTGGACCGCCAAAATAACCCCATTCAGTGGGATTATACCAAGAGGGTGCAGGAGGAGGAGTGGTCATAGATGCAAAATCACCCTAATGTGCTATGTAGGAGTAGATAGGGCCATAAGTCCTCCTCATGTCTTCTTGGTCTCTTTGTCGGTCCTCCTCATACCGCTGCCAGTCTCTTAGTCTCTGCTCCTCTATCCTCTCGAACCTATGTTGTTGTTCAATTCTATATAGTCCAACATCTTCGCGAAGGTTGGTACAGTTGAGGTTGAGGGAAGCCATGCTCTTGAGCGGTTCTTGCTCAAATGGTGAAAATTGGTGAGCATTGGGTTGTGGCTGGGGTTGTGGTTGGGGTTGTTCGGGTATGAGGGGTGGAGGTTCAAGTGCGGCTTGATCATGGTGAGGTTCCTGTTGTTGATAATGGGGTGGTATTCTACCGGGGAGACAGTAATGATGCCCATCACCGATTTGGTGATTCAACAGGTCCAAGGGGAGTTCAAGTGGGGGTAATCGAAAAAAATGTCTTCGGGTGGGTCGATTAACCAGTTGTAGAAGTTAACCCCCCCCCCCCCCCCCCCCCCCCCGAGAAAATTTTACATCTTTGGTGTTCTCCATGAGCCATTTTGTGCAGACAAGTTGTTTTGTGGTAATGGGGCCGGGGTCTACAAAACCATATAGTGTGGCCAAATGTGTGATTAAGCCTCCCATCACAATTGGCCCTGTGGAAGTTGCCACTTTGTTGAAGTGAGTCCACAGAATAGTGGCAACATCCACCTGATCCGGGCCTGGTAAAACAGCTTATGAGAGAACACAAACATCCCATATTCTTGTGTGATGGTTATTTGGTCTTCCGAGGAAACAGTTTGATAAAAATTTCAAGAATATTCGGAAGACCGGATGTTGTACACGATTCACACTAAGATGACGAAAATCAACATCTACTTGGCCTGTCATCCTTTCCCATAACTCTACACCCACAAAAGTGTCATAATTGCGTTCTTCATCAAACAAGGGGAGGCCAAAGTGTTGGGTGAACTCCCGCTTGGTCAATGAGCGGTCCTCATTTAGCAAACGAAAGTTGATTGTGCTTTCAGCATGATCATCAATATTTGTCGTTTGCACAAATGAACTAAAGAATTCATATACCAAGTGTGGGTAGGTAACATATTGCATTTCAAATACCCTAAGCAGTCCAGCATTTGTGAACAGTTCACGCATAACAATATCAATCATGAATGTCAATAGCGTAGCAAGGCAAATGAAACGAGATTGTTTTACCTCCCGTTTGGTTTGTTCCATGAAGTGTTGCTTTTGATCCTCCGAGACGAAGTCCACACTTTCAAAGCCTTTTACGGGTGAGATGGCCCTATTACCCCTTGAAGAAGATGCCTTTGATTTTTTTGGAGCCATGAAGAAAATGCTTTTTGTAGAGTGATTTTCTGGATTTTGGTTGGGTGAAGCTTGGATGGTTTTTATGGGTATGGTTTTGAAGAGGATGATGAGGAGAGTAAGACTATGGTATTAGTTAAGGGTTTGTGGGTTTAGTTCGGACCTTGAGTGCTCAAAAAGGGGGATTTTTGAGTCTGGGGTAGGATTTTGTGGGTTGGATTGATTTGGAAGGTTTTGGGGGTTTTATGGGTATAGAAATGAAGAAGGAAGTGAGGAGATGAAGAAAATGGAGTTAATTGATGGATTTGGTGTAAAAATGGTGAGGTTTTGGAGCTTTTGACGTTCAACAATGGAGGTTTTGGGAGAGGATTTTAAATTGGGGGAGAAGGAAATGGGGAAGAAAGGTAGGCTGCCCGCACCCTTATCAGGCGTTTGCCCGACCGCCCGTCCGGGTGGGGTATTTTACCCGGTCGGGCGTAAGCTGTTCACCGCAGGCAGAAGCTTTTATTAAGTTGCCCGGCCGGGTATAGTGACTGACCAGGTCGGGCGTAAGCTGTTCACCCGAGGCAGAAACTTTTTGCTGGGTTGCCCGGCCGGGTATAGGGGTGTACCCGGTCGGGCATTTGATTATTTCTTGATCCGCTCTTGTCTTGCCCAGGCGATCGGTCGGGTGCTTTGTTTAAGAGGTAACCCGACCGGGTTAGGGTATATACCCGGTCGGGTCCAATCCCAGTCCATTTTTTTTTACACACACACTCAACATAAGAAAAAAATAGAAAGAATGAAATACCGTGCATGGGTTGCCTCCCAAGAAGTGCTTTATTTAACGTCGTGGCTCGACGATATCTTCTGTTGTTCCTCATTCGTAGACCGGTTCAGAGAGGTCTATGACTTCCACGCTTTTGGGTTGAAAACCCTTAAAGAAGGGTTTTAATCTCTGATCGTTCACTTTCAGCACCTCTCCCGTCTCCAGGTCCTGAATTTCCACCGCCCCGTGTGGATATGTTTTGACCACTTTGTATGGTCCGGTCAAACGGGATCTCATCTTTCCCGGAAATAGACGAAGGCGTGATTGGAATAGGAGGACTTTTTCATCAAGTTTAAAGTCTTTTCGTATGATCATTTTATCATGCCACTCCTTCGTCTTTCTCTTGTATATTTCCGCATTGTCATAAGAATCCAGGCGAAGTTCTTCCAATTCTTGTAATTGGAGCTTCCTATGTACACCGGCCTCGTCAAGATTGAGGTTGAATTCTTTAACCGCCCAATAGGACTTGTGTTCGAGCTCTACGGGAAGATGGCATGCTTTCCCAAACACAAGTCTATAAGGGGACATACCGATTGGAGTATTGTAGGCAGTTCGGTATGCCCATAGCGCATCATCAATGCGTATACTCCAATCCTTGCAGTTCGGGTTCACTGTTTTCTGGAGTATAGATTTCAACTCCTTATTTGAGGTTTCCACTTGGCCATTGGTTTGAGGGTGATAGGCTGTACAAATCTTGTGAGTCACGCCATATTTTTTCAATAGGGGTCCCACAATTTTATTACAAAAATGGGTGCCTCGATTGCTTATTAAAATTCGAGGGACCCCGAACCTTGAAAATATGTGTGTTTTTAGAAAACTAGCCACCACCTTGGCATCATCAGTTTTTGTTGCTTTGGCCTCCACCCATTTGGAGACTTAATCTACTGCAAGAAGGATGTATATGTTACCTTGGGAATTTGGGAAAGGGCCCATGAAGTCGATATCCCATGAATTTGGGTTTAGGGTTTAGGGTTTAGGGTTTAGGGTTTAGGGTTTAGGGTTTAGGGTTTAGGGTTTAGGGTTTAGGGTTTAGGGTTTAGGGTTTAGGGTTTAGGGTTTAGGGTTTAGGGTTTAGGGTTTAGGGTTTAGGGTTTAGGGTTTAGGGTTTAGGGTTTAGGGTTTAGGGTTTAGGGTTTAGGGTTTAGGGTTTAGGGTTTAGGGTTTAGGGTTTAGGGTTTAGGGTTTAGGGTTTAGGGTTTAGGGTTTAGGGTTTAGGGTTTAGGGTTTAGGGTTTAGGGTTTAGGGTTTAGGGTTTAGGGTTTAGGGTTTAGGGTTTAGGGTTTAGGGTTTAGGGTTTAGGGTTTAGGGTTTAGGGTTTAGGGTTTAGGGTTTAGGGTTTAGGGTTTAGGGTTTAGGGTTTAGGGTTTAGGGTTTAGGGTTTAGGGTTTAGGGTTTAGGGTTTAGGGTTTAGGGTTTAGGGTTTAGGGTTTAGGGTTTAGGGTTTAGGGTTTAGGGTTTAGGGTTTAGGGTTTAGGGTTTAGGGTTTAGGGTTTAGGGTTTAGGGTTTAGGGTTTAGGGTTTAGGGTTTAGGGTTTAGGGTTTAGGGTTTAGGGTTTAGGGTTTAGGGTTTAGGGTTTAGGGTTTAGGGTTTAGGGTTTAGGGTTTAGGGTTTAGGGTTTAGGGTTTAGGGTTTAGGGTTTAGGGTTTAGGGTTTAGGGTTTAGGGTTTAGGGTTTAGGGTTTAGGGTTTAGGGTTTAGGGTTTAGGGTTTAGGGTTTAGGGTTTAGGGTTTAGGGTTTAGGGTTTAGGGTTTAGGGTTTAGGGTTTAGGGTTTAGGGTTTAGGGTTTAGGGTTTAGGGTTTAGGGTTTAGGGTTTAGGGTTTAGGGTTTAGGGTTTAGGGTTTAGGGTTTAGGGTTTAGGGTTTAGGGTTTAGGGTTTAGGGTTTAGGGTTTAGGGTTTAGGGTTTAGGGTTTAGGGTTTAGGGTTTAGGGTTTAGGGTTTAGGGTTTAGGGTTTAGGGTTTAGGGTTTAGGGTTTAGGGTTTAGGGTTTAGGGTTTAGGGTTTAGGGTTTAGGGTTTAGGGTTTAGGGTTTAGGGTTTAGGGTTTAGGGTTTAGGGTTTAGGGTTTAGGGTTTAGGGTTTAGGGTTTAGGGTTTAGGGTTTAGGGTTTAGGGTTTAGGGTTTAGGGTTTAGGGTTTAGGGTTTAGGGTTTAGGGTTTAGGGTTTAGGGTTTAGGGTTTAGGGTTTAGGGTTTAGGGTTTAGGGTTTAGGGTTTAGGGTTTAGGGTTTAGGGTTTAGGGTTTAGGGTTTAGGGTTTAGGGTTTAGGGTTTAGGGTTTAGGGTTTAGGGTTTAGGGTTTAGGGTTTAGGGTTTAGGGTTTAGGGTTTAGGGTTTAGGGTTTAGGGTTTAGGGTTTAGGGTTTAGGGTTTAGGGTTTAGGGTTTAGGGTTTAGGGTTTAGGGTTTAGGGTTTAGGGTTTAGGGTTTAGGGTTTAGGGTTTAGGGTTTAGGGTTTAGGGTTTAGGGTTTAGGGTTTAGGGTTTAGGGTTTAGGGTTTAGGGTTTAGGGTTTAGGGTTTAGGGTTTAGGGTTTAGGGTTTAGGGTTTAGGGTTTAGGGTTTAGGGTTTAGGGTTTAGGGTTTAGGGTTTAGGGTTTAGGGTTTAGGGTTTAGGGTTTAGGGTTTAGGGTTTAGGGTTTAGGGTTTAGGGTTTAGGGTTTAGGGTTTAGGGTTTAGGGTTTAGGGTTTAGGGTTTAGGGTTTAGGGTTTAGGGTTTAGGGTTTAGGGTTTAGGGTTTAGGGTTTAGGGTTTAGGGTTTAGGGTTTAGGGTTTAGGGTTTAGGGTTTAGGGTTTAGGGTTTAGGGTTTAGGGTTTAGGGTTTAGGGTTTAGGGTTTAGGGTTTAGGGTTTAGGGTTTAGGGTTTAGGGTTTAGGGTTTAGGGTTTAGGGTTTAGGGTTTAGGGTTTAGGGTTTAGGGTTTAGGGTTTAGGGTTTAGGGTTTAGGGTTTAGGGTTTAGGGTTTAGGGTTTAGGGTTTAGGGTTTAGGGTTTAGGGTTTAGGGTTTAGGGTTTAGGGTTTAGGGTTTAGGGTTTAGGGTTTAGGGTTTAGGGTTTAGGGTTTAGGGTTTAGGGTTTAGGGTTTAGGGTTTAGGGTTTAGGGTTTAGGGTTTAGGGTTTAGGGTTTAGGGTTTAGGGTTTAGGGTTTAGGGTTTAGGGTTTAGGGTTTAGGGTTTAGGGTTTAGGGTTTAGGGTTTAGGGTTTAGGGTTTAGGGTTTAGGGTTTAGGGTTTAGGGTTTAGGGTTTAGGGTTTAGGGTTTAGGGTTTAGGGTTTAGGGTTTAGGGTTTAGGGTTTAGGGTTTAGGGTTTAGGGTTTAGGGTTTAGGGTTTAGGGTTTAGGGTTTAGGGTTTAGGGTTTAGGGTTTAGGGTTTAGGGTTTAGGGTTTAGGGTTTAGGGTTTAGGGTTTAGGGTTTAGGGTTTAGGGTTTAGGGTTTAGGGTTTAGGGTTTAGGGTTTAGGGTTTAGGGTTTAGGGTTTAGGGTTTAGGGTTTAGGGTTTAGGGTTTAGGGTTTAGGGTTTAGGGTTTAGGGTTTAGGGTTTAGGGTTTAGGGTTTAGGGTTTAGGGTTTAGGGTTTAGGGTTTAGGGTTTAGGGTTTAGGGTTTAGGGTTTAGGGTTTAGGGTTTAGGGTTTAGGGTTTAGGGTTTAGGGTTTAGGGTTTAGGGTTTAGGGTTTAGGGTTTAGGGTTTAGGGTTTAGGGTTTAGGGTTTAGGGTTTAGGGTTTAGGGTTTAGGGTTTAGGGTTTAGGGTTTAGGGTTTAGGGTTTAGGGTTTAGGGTTTAGGGTTTAGGGTTTAGGGTTTAGGGTTTAGGGTTTAGGGTTTAGGGTTTAGGGTTTAGGGTTTAGGGTTTAGGGTTTAGGGTTTAGGGTTTAGGGTTTAGGGTTTAGGGTTTAGGGTTTAGGGTTTAGGGTTTAGGGTTTAGGGTTTAGGGTTTAGGGTTTAGGGTTTAGGGTTTAGGGTTTAGGGTTTAGGGTTTAGGGTTTAGGGTTTAGGGTTTAGGGTTTAGGGTTTAGGGTTTAGGGTTTAGGGTTTAGGGTTTAGGGTTTAGGGTTTAGGGTTTAGGGTTTAGGGTTTAGGGTTTAGGGTTTAGGGTTTAGGGTTTAGGGTTTAGGGTTTAGGGTTTAGGGTTTAGGGTTTAGGGTTTAGGGTTTAGGGTTTAGGGTTTAGGGTTTAGGGTTTAGGGTTTAGGGTTTAGGGTTTAGGGTTTAGGGTTTAGGGTTTAGGGTTTAGGGTTTAGGGTTTAGGGTTTAGGGTTTAGGGTTTAGGGTTTAGGGTTTAGGGTTTAGGGTTTAGGGTTTAGGGTTTAGGGTTTAGGGTTTAGGGTTTAGGGTTTAGGGTTTAGGGTTTAGGGTTTAGGGTTTAGGGTTTAGGGTTTAGGGTTTAGGGTTTAGGGTTTAGGGTTTAGGGTTTAGGGTTTAGGGTTTAGGGTTTAGGGTTTAGGGTTTAGGGTTTAGGGTTTAGGGTTTAGGGTTTAGGGTTTAGGGTTTAGGGTTTAGGGTTTAGGGTTTAGGGTTTAGGGTTTAGGGTTTAGGGTTTAGGGTTTAGGGTTTAGGGTTTAGGGTTTAGGGTTTAGGGTTTAGGGTTTAGGGTTTAGGGTTTAGGGTTTAGGGTTTAGGGTTTAGGGTTTAGGGTTTAGGGTTTAGGGTTTAGGGTTTAGGGTTTAGGGTTTAGGGTTTAGGGTTTAGGGTTTAGGGTTTAGGGTTTAGGGTTTAGGGTTTAGGGTTTAGGGTTTAGGGTTTAGGGTTTAGGGTTTAGGGTTTAGGGTTTAGGGTTTAGGGTTTAGGGTTTAGGGTTTAGGGTTTAGGGTTTAGGGTTTAGGGTTTAGGGTTTAGGGTTTAGGGTTTAGGGTTTAGGGTTTAGGGTTTAGGGTTTAGGGTTTAGGGTTTAGGGTTTAGGGTTTAGGGTTTAGGGTTTAGGGTTTAGGGTTTAGGGTTTAGGGTTTAGGGTTTAGGGTTTAGGGTTTAGGGTTTAGGGTTTAGGGTTTAGGGTTTAGGGTTTAGGGTTTAGGGTTTAGGGTTTAGGGTTTAGGGTTTAGGGTTTAGGGTTTAGGGTTTAGGGTTTAGGGTTTAGGGTTTAGGGTTTAGGGTTTAGGGTTTAGGGTTTAGGGTTTAGGGTTTAGGGTTTAGGGTTTAGGGTTTAGGGTTTAGGGTTTAGGGTTTAGGGTTTAGGGTTTAGGGTTTAGGGTTTAGGGTTTAGGGTTTAGGGTTTAGGGTTTAGGGTTTAGGGTTTAGGGTTTAGGGTTTAGGGTTTAGGGTTTAGGGTTTAGGGTTTAGGGTTTAGGGTTTAGGGTTTAGGGTTTAGGGTTTAGGGTTTAGGGTTTAGGGTTTAGGGTTTAGGGTTTAGGGTTTAGGGTTTAGGGTTTAGGGTTTAGGGTTTAGGGTTTAGGGTTTAGGGTTTAGGGTTTAGGGTTTAGGGTTTAGGGTTTAGGGTTTAGGGTTTAGGGTTTAGGGTTTAGGGTTTAGGGTTTAGGGTTTAGGGTTTAGGGTTTAGGGTTTAGGGTTTAGGGTTTAGGGTTTAGGGTTTAGGGTTTAGGGTTTAGGGTTTAGGGTTTAGGGTTTAGGGTTTAGGGTTTAGGGTTTAGGGTTTAGGGTTTAGGGTTTAGGGTTTAGGGTTTAGGGTTTAGGGTTTAGGGTTTAGGGTTTAGGGTTTAGGGTTTAGGGTTTAGGGTTTAGGGTTTAGGGTTTAGGGTTTAGGGTTTAGGGTTTAGGGTTTAGGGTTTAGGGTTTAGGGTTTAGGGTTTAGGGTTTAGGGTTTAGGGTTTAGGGTTTAGGGTTTAGGGTTTAGGGTTTAGGGTTTAGGGTTTAGGGTTTAGGGTTTAGGGTTTAGGGTTTAGGGTTTAGGGTTTAGGGTTTAGGGTTTAGGGTTTAGGGTTTAGGGTTTAGGGTTTAGGGTTTAGGGTTTAGGGTTTAGGGTTTAGGGTTTAGGGTTTAGGGTTTAGGGTTTAGGGTTTAGGGTTTAGGGTTTAGGGTTTAGGGTTTAGGGTTTAGGGTTTAGGGTTTAGGGTTTAGGGTTTAGGGTTTAGGGTTTAGGGTTTAGGGTTTAGGGTTTAGGGTTTAGGGTTTAGGGTTTAGGGTTTAGGGTTTAGGGTTTAGGGTTTAGGGTTTAGGGTTTAGGGTTTAGGGTTTAGGGTTTAGGGTTTAGGGTTTAGGGTTTAGGGTTTAGGGTTTAGGGTTTAGGGTTTAGGGTTTAGGGTTTAGGGTTTAGGGTTTAGGGTTTAGGGTTTAGGGTTTAGGGTTTAGGGTTTAGGGTTTAGGGTTTAGGGTTTAGGGTTTAGGGTTTAGGGTTTAGGGTTTAGGGTTTAGGGTTTAGGGTTTAGGGTTTAGGGTTTAGGGTTTAGGGTTTAGGGTTTAGGGTTTAGGGTTTAGGGTTTAGGGTTTAGGGTTTAGGGTTTAGGGTTTAGGGTTTAGGGTTTAGGGTTTAGGGTTTAGGGTTTAGGGTTTAGGGTTTAGGGTTTAGGGTTTAGGGTTTAGGGTTTAGGGTTTAGGGTTTAGGGTTTAGGGTTTAGGGTTTAGGGTTTAGGGTTTAGGGTTTAGGGTTTAGGGTTTAGGGTTTAGGGTTTAGGGTTTAGGGTTTAGGGTTTAGGGTTTAGGGTTTAGGGTTTAGGGTTTAGGGTTTAGGGTTTAGGGTTTAGGGTTTAGGGTTTAGGGTTTAGGGTTTAGGGTTTAGGGTTTAGGGTTTAGGGTTTAGGGTTTAGGGTTTAGGGTTTAGGGTTTAGGGTTTAGGGTTTAGGGTTTAGGGTTTAGGGTTTAGGGTTTAGGGTTTAGGGTTTAGGGTTTAGGGTTTAGGGTTTAGGGTTTAGGGTTTAGGGTTTAGGGTTTAGGGTTTAGGGTTTAGGGTTTAGGGTTTAGGGTTTAGGGTTTAGGGTTTAGGGTTTAGGGTTTAGGGTTTAGGGTTTAGGGTTTAGGGTTTAGGGTTTAGGGTTTAGGGTTTAGGGTTTAGGGTTTAGGGTTTAGGGTTTAGGGTTTAGGGTTTAGGGTTTAGGGTTTAGGGTTTAGGGTTTAGGGTTTAGGGTTTAGGGTTTAGGGTTTAGGGTTTAGGGTTTAGGGTTTAGGGTTTAGGGTTTAGGGTTTAGGGTTTAGGGTTTAGGGTTTAGGGTTTAGGGTTTAGGGTTTAGGGTTTAGGGTTTAGGGTTTAGGGTTTAGGGTTTAGGGTTTAGGGTTTAGGGTTTAGGGTTTAGGGTTTAGGGTTTAGGGTTTAGGGTTTAGGGTTTAGGGTTTAGGGTTTAGGGTTTAGGGTTTAGGGTTTAGGGTTTAGGGTTTAGGGTTTAGGGTTTAGGGTTTAGGGTTTAGGGTTTAGGGTTTAGGGTTTAGGGTTTAGGGTTTAGGGTTTAGGGTTTAGGGTTTAGGGTTTAGGGTTTAGGGTTTAGGGTTTAGGGTTTAGGGTTTAGGGTTTAGGGTTTAGGGTTTAGGGTTTAGGGTTTAGGGTTTAGGGTTTAGGGTTTAGGGTTTAGGGTTTAGGGTTTAGGGTTTAGGGTTTAGGGTTTAGGGTTTAGGGTTTAGGGTTTAGGGTTTAGGGTTTAGGGTTTAGGGTTTAGGGTTTAGGGTTTAGGGTTTAGGGTTTAGGGTTTAGGGTTTAGGGTTTAGGGTTTAGGGTTTAGGGTTTAGGGTTTAGGGTTTAGGGTTTAGGGTTTAGGGTTTAGGGTTTAGGGTTTAGGGTTTAGGGTTTAGGGTTTAGGGTTTAGGGTTTAGGGTTTAGGGTTTAGGGTTTAGGGTTTAGGGTTTAGGGTTTAGGGTTTAGGGTTTAGGGTTTAGGGTTTAGGGTTTAGGGTTTAGGGTTTAGGGTTTAGGGTTTAGGGTTTAGGGTTTAGGGTTTAGGGTTTAGGGTTTAGGGTTTAGGGTTTAGGGTTTAGGGTTTAGGGTTTAGGGTTTAGGGTTTAGGGTTTAGGGTTTAGGGTTTAGGGTTTAGGGTTTAGGGTTTAGGGTTTAGGGTTTAGGGTTTAGGGTTTAGGGTTTAGGGTTTAGGGTTTAGGGTTTAGGGTTTAGGGTTTAGGGTTTAGGGTTTAGGGTTTAGGGTTTAGGGTTTAGGGTTTAGGGTTTAGGGTTTAGGGTTTAGGGTTTAGGGTTTAGGGTTTAGGGTTTAGGGTTTAGGGTTTAGGGTTTAGGGTTTAGGGTTTAGGGTTTAGGGTTTAGGGTTTAGGGTTTAGGGTTTAGGGTTTAGGGTTTAGGGTTTAGGGTTTAGGGTTTAGGGTTTAGGGTTTAGGGTTTAGGGTTTAGGGTTTAGGGTTTAGGGTTTAGGGTTTAGGGTTTAGGGTTTAGGGTTTAGGGTTTAGGGTTTAGGGTTTAGGGTTTAGGGTTTAGGGTTTAGGGTTTAGGGTTTAGGGTTTAGGGTTTAGGGTTTAGGGTTTAGGGTTTAGGGTTTAGGGTTTAGGGTTTAGGGTTTAGGGTTTAGGGTTTAGGGTTTAGGGTTTAGGGTTTAGGGTTTAGGGTTTAGGGTTTAGGGTTTAGGGTTTAGGGTTTAGGGTTTAGGGTTTAGGGTTTAGGGTTTAGGGTTTAGGGTTTAGGGTTTAGGGTTTAGGGTTTAGGGTTTAGGGTTTAGGGTTTAGGGTTTAGGGTTTAGGGTTTAGGGTTTAGGGTTTAGGGTTTAGGGTTTAGGGTTTAGGGTTTAGGGTTTAGGGTTTAGGGTTTAGGGTTTAGGGTTTAGGGTTTAGGGTTTAGGGTTTAGGGTTTAGGGTTTAGGGTTTAGGGTTTAGGGTTTAGGGTTTAGGGTTTAGGGTTTAGGGTTTAGGGTTTAGGGTTTAGGGTTTAGGGTTTAGGGTTTAGGGTTTAGGGTTTAGGGTTTAGGGTTTAGGGTTTAGGGTTTAGGGTTTAGGGTTTAGGGTTTAGGGTTTAGGGTTTAGGGTTTAGGGTTTAGGGTTTAGGGTTTAGGGTTTAGGGTTTAGGGTTTAGGGTTTAGGGTTTAGGGTTTAGGGTTTAGGGTTTAGGGTTTAGGGTTTAGGGTTTAGGGTTTAGGGTTTAGGGTTTAGGGTTTAGGGTTTAGGGTTTAGGGTTTAGGGTTTAGGGTTTAGGGTTTAGGGTTTAGGGTTTAGGGTTTAGGGTTTAGGGTTTAGGGTTTAGGGTTTAGGGTTTAGGGTTTAGGGTTTAGGGTTTAGGGTTTAGGGTTTAGGGTTTAGGGTTTAGGGTTTAGGGTTTAGGGTTTAGGGTTTAGGGTTTAGGGTTTAGGGTTTAGGGTTTAGGGTTTAGGGTTTAGGGTTTAGGGTTTAGGGTTTAGGGTTTAGGGTTTAGGGTTTAGGGTTTAGGGTTTAGGGTTTAGGGTTTAGGGTTTAGGGTTTAGGGTTTAGGGTTTAGGGTTTAGGGTTTAGGGTTTAGGGTTTAGGGTTTAGGGTTTAGGGTTTAGGGTTTAGGGTTTAGGGTTTAGGGTTTAGGGTTTAGGGTTTAGGGTTTAGGGTTTAGGGTTTAGGGTTTAGGGTTTAGGGTTTAGGGTTTAGGGTTTAGGGTTTAGGGTTTAGGGTTTAGGGTTTAGGGTTTAGGGTTTAGGGTTTAGGGTTTAGGGTTTAGGGTTTAGGGTTTAGGGTTTAGGGTTTAGGGTTTAGGGTTTAGGGTTTAGGGTTTAGGGTTTAGGGTTTAGGGTTTAGGGTTTAGGGTTTAGGGTTTAGGGTTTAGGGTTTAGGGTTTAGGGTTTAGGGTTTAGGGTTTAGGGTTTAGGGTTTAGGGTTTAGGGTTTAGGGTTTAGGGTTTAGGGTTTAGGGTTTAGGGTTTAGGGTTTAGGGTTTAGGGTTTAGGGTTTAGGGTTTAGGGTTTAGGGTTTAGGGTTTAGGGTTTAGGGTTTAGGGTTTAGGGTTTAGGGTTTAGGGTTTAGGGTTTAGGGTTTAGGGTTTAGGGTTTAGGGTTTAGGGTTTAGGGTTTAGGGTTTAGGGTTTAGGGTTTAGGGTTTAGGGTTTAGGGTTTAGGGTTTAGGGTTTAGGGTTTAGGGTTCTAGGGTTTAGGGTTTAGGGTTTAGGGTTTAGGGTTTAGGGTTTAGGGTTTAGGGTTTAGGGTTTAGGGTTTAGGGTTTAGGGTTTAGGGTTTAGGGTTTAGGGTTTAGGGTTTAGGGTTTAGGGTTTAGGGTTTAGGGTTTAGGGTTTAGGGTTTAGGGTTTAGGGTTTAGGGTTTAGGGTTTAGGGTTTAGGGTTTAGGGTTTAGGGTTTAGGGTTTAGGGTTTAGGGTTTAGGGTTTAGGGTTTAGGGTTTAGGGTTTAGGGTTTAGGGTTTAGGGTTTAGGGTTTAGGGTTTAGGGTTTAGGGTTTAGGGTTTAGGGTTTAGGGTTTAGGGTTTAGGGTTTAGGGTTTAGGGTTTAGGGTTTAGGGTTTAGGGTTTAGGGTTTAGGGTTTAGGGTTTAGGGTTTAGGGTTTAGGGTTTAGGGTTTAGGGTTTAGGGTTTAGGGTTTAGGGTTTAGGGTTTAGGGTTTAGGGTTTAGGGTTTAGGGTTTAGGGTTTAGGGTTTAGGGTTTAGGGTTTAGGGTTTAGGGTTTAGGGTTTAGGGTTTAGGGTTTAGGGTTTAGGGTTTAGGGTTTAGGGTTTAGGGTTTAGGGTTTAGGGTTTAGGGTTTAGGGTTTAGGGTTTAGGGTTTAGGGTTTAGGGTTTAGGGTTTAGGGTTTAGGGTTTAGGGTTTAGGGTTTAGGGTTTAGGGTTTAGGGTTTAGGGTTTAGGGTTTAGGGTTTAGGGTTTAGGGTTTAGGGTTTAGGGTTTAGGGTTTAGGGTTTAGGGTTTAGGGTTTAGGGTTTAGGGTTTAGGGTTTAGGGTTTAGGGTTTAGGGTTTAGGGTTTAGGGTTTAGGGTTTAGGGTTTAGGGTTTAGGGTTTAGGGTTTAGGGTTTAGGGTTTAGGGTTTAGGGTTTAGGGTTTAGGGTTTAGGGTTTAGGGTTTAGGGTTTAGGGTTTAGGGTTTAGGGTTTAGGGTTTAGGGTTTAGGGTTTAGGGTTTAGGGTTTAGGGTTTAGGGTTTAGGGTTTAGGGTTTAGGGTTTAGGGTTTAGGGTTTAGGGTTTAGGGTTTAGGGTTTAGGGTTTAGGGTTTAGGGTTTAGGGTTTAGGGTTTAGGGTTTAGGGTTTAGGGTTTAGGGTTTAGGGTTTAGGGTTTAGGGTTTAGGGTTTAGGGTTTAGGGTTTAGGGTTTAGGGTTTAGGGTTTAGGGTTTAGGGTTTAGGGTTTAGGGTTTAGGGTTTAGGGTTTAGGGTTTAGGGTTTAGGGTTTAGGGTTTAGGGTTTAGGGTTTAGGGTTTAGGGTTTAGGGTTTAGGGTTTAGGGTTTAGGGTTTAGGGTTTAGGGTTTAGGGTTTAGGGTTTAGGGTTTAGGGTTTAGGGTTTAGGGTTTAGGGTTTAGGGTTTAGGGTTTAGGGTTTAGGGTTTAGGGTTTAGGGTTTAGGGTTTAGGGTTTAGGGTTTAGGGTTTAGGGTTTAGGGTTTAGGGTTTAGGGTTTAGGGTTTAGGGTTTAGGGTTTAGGGTTTAGGGTTTAGGGTTTAGGGTTTAGGGTTTAGGGTTTAGGGTTTAGGGTTTAGGGTTTAGGGTTTAGGGTTTAGGGTTTAGGGTTTAGGGTTTAGGGTTTAGGGTTTAGGGTTTAGGGTTTAGGGTTTAGGGTTTAGGGTTTAGGGTTTAGGGTTTAGGGTTTAGGGTTTAGGGTTTAGGGTTTAGGGTTTAGGGTTTAGGGTTTAGGGTTTAGGGTTTAGGGTTTAGGGTTTAGGGTTTAGGGTTTAGGGTTTAGGGTTTAGGGTTTAGGGTTTAGGGTTTAGGGTTTAGGGTTTAGGGTTTAGGGTTTAGGGTTTAGGGTTTAGGGTTTAGGGTTTAGGGTTTAGGGTTTAGGGTTTAGGGTTTAGGGTTTAGGGTTTAGGGTTTAGGGTTTAGGGTTTAGGGTTTAGGGTTTAGGGTTTAGGGTTTAGGGTTTAGGGTTTAGGGTTTAGGGTTTAGGGTTTAGGGTTTAGGGTTTAGGGTTTAGGGTTTAGGGTTTAGGGTTTAGGGTTTAGGGTTTAGGGTTTAGGGTTTAGGGTTTAGGGTTTAGGGTTTAGGGTTTAGGGTTTAGGGTTTAGGGTTTAGGGTTTAGGGTTTAGGGTTTAGGGTTTAGGGTTTAGGGTTTAGGGTTTAGGGTTTAGGGTTTAGGGTTTAGGGTTTAGGGTTTAGGGTTTAGGGTTTAGGGTTTAGGGTTTAGGGTTTAGGGTTTAGGGTTTAGGGTTTAGGGTTTAGGGTTTAGGGTTTAGGGTTTAGGGTTTAGGGTTTAGGGTTTAGGGTTTAGGGTTTAGGGTTTAGGGTTTAGGGTTTAGGGTTTAGGGTTTAGGGTTTAGGGTTTAGGGTTTAGGGTTTAGGGTTTAGGGTTTAGGGTTTAGGGTTTAGGGTTTAGGGTTTAGGGTTTAGGGTTTAGGGTTTAGGGTTTAGGGTTTAGGGTTTAGGGTTTAGGGTTTAGGGTTTAGGGTTTAGGGTTTAGGGTTTAGGGTTTAGGGTTTAGGGTTTAGGGTTTAGGGTTTAGGGTTTAGGGTTTAGGGTTTAGGGTTTAGGGTTTAGGGTTTAGGGTTTAGGGTTTAGGGTTTAGGGTTTAGGGTTTAGGGTTTAGGGTTTAGGGTTTAGGGTTTAGGGTTTAGGGTTTAGGGTTTAGGGTTTAGGGTTTAGGGTTTAGGGTTTAGGGTTTAGGGTTTAGGGTTTAGGGTTTAGGGTTTAGGGTTTAGGGTTTAGGGTTTAGGGTTTAGGGTTTAGGGTTTAGGGTTTAGGGTTTAGGGTTTAGGGTTTAGGGTTTAGGGTTTAGGGTTTAGGGTTTAGGGTTTAGGGTTTAGGGTTTAGGGTTTAGGGTTTAGGGTTTAGGGTTTAGGGTTTAGGGTTTAGGGTTTAGGGTTTAGGGTTTAGGGTTTAGGGTTTAGGGTTTAGGGTTTAGGGTTTAGGGTTTAGGGTTTAGGGTTTAGGGTTTAGGGTTTAGGGTTTAGGGTTTAGGGTTTAGGGTTTAGGGTTTAGGGTTTAGGGTTTAGGGTTTAGGGTTTAGGGTTTAGGGTTTAGGGTTTAGGGTTTAGGGTTTAGGGTTTAGGGTTTAGGGTTTAGGGTTTAGGGTTTAGGGTTTAGGGTTTAGGGTTTAGGGTTTAGGGTTTAGGGTTTAGGGTTTAGGGTTTAGGGTTTAGGGTTTAGGGTTTAGGGTTTAGGGTTTAGGGTTTAGGGTTTAGGGTTTAGGGTTTAGGGTTTAGGGTTTAGGGTTTAGGGTTTAGGGTTTAGGGTTTAGGGTTTAGGGTTTAGGGTTTAGGGTTTAGGGTTTAGGGTTTAGGGTTTAGGGTTTAGGGTTTAGGGTTTAGGGTTTAGGGTTTAGGGTTTAGGGTTTAGGGTTTAGGGTTTAGGGTTTAGGGTTTAGGGTTTAGGGTTTAGGGTTTAGGGTTTAGGGTTTAGGGTTTAGGGTTTAGGGTTTAGGGTTTAGGGTTTAGGGTTTAGGGTTTAGGGTTTAGGGTTTAGGGTTTAGGGTTTAGGGTTTAGGGTTTAGGGTTTAGGGTTTAGGGTTTAGGGTTTAGGGTTTAGGGTTTAGGGTTTAGGGTTTAGGGTTTAGGGTTTAGGGTTTAGGGTTTAGGGTTTAGGGTTTAGGGTTTAGGGTTTAGGGTTTAGGGTTTAGGGTTTAGGGTTTAGGGTTTAGGGTTTAGGGTTTAGGGTTTAGGGTTTAGGGTTTAGGGTTTAGGGTTTAGGGTTTAGGGTTTAGGGTTTAGGGTTTAGGGTTTAGGGTTTAGGGTTTAGGGTTTAGGGTTTAGGGTTTAGGGTTTAGGGTTTAGGGTTTAGGGTTTAGGGTTTAGGGTTTAGGGTTTAGGGTTTAGGGTTTAGGGTTTAGGGTTTAGGGTTTAGGGTTTAGGGTTTAGGGTTTAGGGTTTAGGGTTTAGGGTTTAGGGTTTAGGGTTTAGGGTTTAGGGTTTAGGGTTTAGGGTTTAGGGTTTAGGGTTTAGGGTTTAGGGTTTAGGGTTTAGGGTTTAGGGTTTAGGGTTTAGGGTTTAGGGTTTAGGGTTTAGGGTTTAGGGTTTAGGGTTTAGGGTTTAGGGTTTAGGGTTTAGGGTTTAGGGTTTAGGGTTTAGGGTTTAGGGTTTAGGGTTTAGGGTTTAGGGTTTAGGGTTTAGGGTTTAGGGTTTAGGGTTTAGGGTTTAGGGTTTAGGGTTTAGGGTTTAGGGTTTAGGGTTTAGGGTTTAGGGTTTAGGGTTTAGGGTTTAGGGTTTAGGGTTTAGGGTTTAGGGTTTAGGGTTTAGGGTTTAGGGTTTAGGGTTTAGGGTTTAGGGTTTAGGGTTTAGGGTTTAGGGTTTAGGGTTTAGGGTTTAGGGTTTAGGGTTTAGGGTTTAGGGTTTAGGGTTTAGGGTTTAGGGTTTAGGGTTTAGGGTTTAGGGTTTAGGGTTTAGGGTTTAGGGTTTAGGGTTTAGGGTTTAGGGTTTAGGGTTTAGGGTTTAGGGTTTAGGGTTTAGGGTTTAGGGTTTAGGGTTTAGGGTTTAGGGTTTAGGGTTTAGGGTTTAGGGTTTAGGGTTTAGGGTTTAGGGTTTAGGGTTTAGGGTTTAGGGTTTAGGGTTTAGGGTTTAGGGTTTAGGGTTTAGGGTTTAGGGTTTAGGGTTTAGGGTTTAGGGTTTAGGGTTTAGGGTTTAGGGTTTAGGGTTTAGGGTTTAGGGTTTAGGGTTTAGGGTTTAGGGTTTAGGGTTTAGGGTTTAGGGTTTAGGGTTTAGGGTTTAGGGTTTAGGGTTTAGGGTTTAGGGTTTAGGGTTTAGGGTTTAGGGTTTAGGGTTTAGGGTTTAGGGTTTAGGGTTTAGGGTTTAGGGTTTAGGGTTTAGGGTTTAGGGTTTAGGGTTTAGGGTTTAGGGTTTAGGGTTTAGGGTTTAGGGTTTAGGGTTTAGGGTTTAGGGTTTAGGGTTTAGGGTTTAGGGTTTAGGGTTTAGGGTTTAGGGTTTAGGGTTTAGGGTTTAGGGTTTAGGGTTTAGGG